>OX101788.1:44340595-44993095 GCA_944452715.1 Ophion slaviceki | reverse complement strand
AAGTGATGATCAAAGAAAACAATGTTATGGACCAAAGTTGTTTGTTCAAAGCGGAATAAAAAATGTATTATGCCATCTTCTATGGCCGGCGTACCTCATCAATTCGCGACACACCCGATCCTACATTGATTTTCAATAATCGAGAATACACCAGGAGGCTGTTCGTCCGTTCGGTCTTTTTGTACTTACGAATCCTGCGATTATCAATCCTCCCATTGTACCCTGAGAAGTGATCGACGCTATGGCGATTCTCGTTGCGAGAGACCAATCATCGTTCCTCGTTGGGAAGCCCGCGGCGCTTGACACGAACTTGATGGAATCGACGCTATCGGTGGGAGATGCCAGCGACTGCGGGATCTGATGGTCAACAACAACAAAAAAATGGCTGCAGCTCATTCTTCATGAAGCCAAAGACGAGAGAAGTGTTTCCCGACCGAGAGAAATGATTCGATGAAACCAAGTAAATGTCGTACGCGACACGGACCGTAAAAAGTTCATTGACCCAAAGGATTTCTCTCGAATCGACGCTCGGTGGAGATTCCCCCGAAATTTCTTCGACCGGTTAACTCACGTCTTGAGGACAGTTGGCTATGGCGATTCTGTGGCTCTGCTTGCCGGCGAACCGACTGATGAGCGCCGTGATACCCCACGAGAAGCGGAACTCGAGATCCTCGTGAAAGTCGGCGCACAAGTTGTCGCAATTGAGCCTGTAAAGAATCTCGAATGGTTCGCGCCTGGGGACCAGATTGATCATCATGTTTTTCTTTGTCTCGGGCAGGAGAGTGGACATTCGATTGGTCATTTCCCGTTGGGAGTTTTCCATGTTCATCGCCAGTGCGGTGCTGAGACGAGCCCGTAAATTCGAGCCTGAAATCGTAAGATGTCGCAGACGGCATTAAATCCCAAAAAAGTCCGACGGGACTCGAGATGGGGGGAGGGGGGGGGGGCGAAACTATCGTATCGCGGACCTAAACCATTCTCGACGTGCGTATGTAGCTCGCGCTTGTAGACGTTCAGTACGAGCGACTCGGGATGAAAGGGCACGCTAAATTCGTCGACGAGCACGGCGAGTCTGCGAATCTCCTCGCTCAGAGCCTTCGAGACTCTCTGCTCGACGTCCTCGACCATTCGGTGGATCTTTTCCTTCATTTCCTGTGTAACCAGCATCAATTGTTGCTCCGTAAAGTTGAGCTTGTCGTGCACTTCCTTCTTCACGTTCAACTGCTGGGCTCGCATTTTCTGCGTTCGCTCGAGAATCTCGTCCAGCGTTTGACGAATTTCGCTACGGGATCAAGAGATTCGCCGGTCAGGAGCCACGTGTGAAAACTAATAGCGTAGACGGAGGGCTTTGCCTATGTACGTGGTGTACAATTCGAGTTTCCGCAATGAAACATCCGAAGAGGGATACGTTTGAGGAAAAAATATTTTCAACAAAAGTTGCACGCTTTTGAGACACAGAAATTATCGTGTTGGTTATTTTTCATTCAGTAGCCATTTTGAAGGTTCCTTCACAGTTAACGGTCATTTTCAAATGGGAACCAATGATTTTTATTTCAGAATCATTTTTTTCGTCATGAAATAGGTCACGTTTGTCTGAAATTCTTTTCTGTTTTCAATATTTCGAGATACTTTGAATATTTTACCAAATATATGCGATATTAATCAGTACAAAATATTAAAAACTTGGAATCAAACGAAAAAATGTCTCGGACGAAAGATCCCTATTTTGTTACGCAAGAAATAAGATGCAATAAAAAATATGGCTCGCCAATTAGAAAAATAAAGTTGACTGTGAAATAACCTTGAAAAATGCCACCAAATAAGAAACATCCAACACCATCGTTCTTACCCCTTGAGACTAGGAAACTTTTATTTGGAAGGTTTTTTTTTCTCAAATGCGTCCCTCCCGGGATATTTCGTGGTGCCAACTTAAATGCTGCACTATACCTATACACACACACACACACACATATTTATATGTAGTCCTCACGCACTTGGCTATGTGCTTGCCACGCTGCGAGTGCTGTTCAAACTTCGTTTTAACCGCCGACTTCGAGATGCACTCTTCGAATTTCCTCTCGAAGTCTTGAAACTCGAAGTAACGATTCTGAAAGCCTTCGGCCAATGCGCCATCTGTGGAAAAAACAATTAAGCAAATGATGTGGATTCTGCGCTTCACCCGCTCGAATTCGGAATTTACACGGGGCCATCAAGAGCCCTTTAAGGTGCAACAAGTTCAGTAGATTGAAAAAAATAATAATGTGTTAAGCTTCAATGTATAATTCAGGGTTAAAAAGGAGCTAATATTAGCCTGATACTAAAAAATGTTATTTTGGCTACCAGATTTAATAGATCTTGAACTACTAAAATATATTAAGAGATAACATTTCTTTAAATAGTGGCATCCGAACAAATCCAAACACTATTTGTTTAATGGCCCAACTGGGCTTTTCGATGAGACTGATTTTTCGTGATGTGACTGTTTTTTGTCTCGCGAATGATTTTTGCAATGTAACTGAATTTTGCGATGGGACTGGTTTTTTTTGTTGCATCAATGCCGTACGTACTGTGAGCGGGCAGTCCACGTTGTTCCTGCATACGAGCTTGAAGCGTTTCCTTCGCCGATATGAAGAATATCCGGTCTTCGGCATCTTTGGCCGAGTAAACCTTTAACTCGTTGGCGAGAAAATCAACCGCGCGCTCTTGATGTTGTGCCCGGACCTACGGACACAATCGCGTTTACAATCAATTCAGCATTGCGCCAAAAGGGTCGACAGGGATCGTGCGAGAACATCCGACGATTCGAAGCCGCCTTTGCATGGCTCTATGGATTGTGCGCGATTTTTTTTAACCCGAAATACAAAATAGGTAACAATTTACGATGCAACGAGGTCAAGCGATATGCGTATCGCCAGCAAATGTATCATTAGTAATCGGTACATGTTGAGTGGTATGTTTATGAAACAAAACAAGCAGTCAAGTGCTTGCGCGCTCGGAGCGTTAGTAAATATTAATGACTTACTGAAATTCTGGTGCTTTTTCATGTGCACATGAAACTATGCGGTGCCATTTCACGAGAAGGAACTTCTCAGGGTGCCATTTTATGGGATGGAAAATTTTTTGGGCGCCATTTCGCGGGAGTAACAAGCAATAGCATTTTAGTAACTTTCTAGTTGTCACTAGCGTTAGACCAACAGCATGTTTAGTGACAAAATCGATGCTGATAAGTTAGTGAAACACTGATTGTGACATTCCAGCATTTTATGAACCTCCTAATTGTTACTGGGGTTAGACCAATTGCATGTTGAGTCACTATGCCAATGCTAGAAAGTTGTTAAAACGCCGCTGCTTTTCTCTGCCCATGAAACGCTCGACTGGCATTTGATGGGATGAGGAAATCTCAGGGTGCCACTTCACGGGAGTAAAGAGCAATAAAATTTTAGTAACTCACTAGTCGTCATTAGCGTTAGATAAAGAACATGTTTGATGACAAAATCGATGCTAGTAGGTACCGAAAATGCTGTTGCTTTTTACTGTTCGTGAATTCCTACGCGCAGGGTGACATTTAAGGGGGTCGTCTAGTGTGTCAGATCAAAAGAAGAGAAAACGGCTTTGCATGACTTCTTTGAAGAAGAGGAAGGTGTACTCTATGGTCCAGGCATAGCAGATTGATCGTGAGACCATTTTTTTTATTATTAATTATATACTACAACTTTCAAACGCGTTTTTCTCAAAACACGATTTTTTCAAACTGCTGCCATGATATCTCAAAAACTATTTGATTAATTCTGCTCACATTTATACAGCATCTTTAGTACATATATAACTACAAGTTGAACTAAAATAATTAAGATTGCTTTGTCAGTTTTCTTTTTATCAGCTATATAGACCCCAAAAAAATACGAAAAATTGAATTTTTTTTTCTAAAGCGGAAACAAAATTATGTGTTTGGAATTCGAACTTTATTTTAGTTCCAACTAGAGGCTCAAGTCTCGCGATTAAAATTGCGTATGGTTTTTTTATTTCAGATAAGCAGCACGGCCAGAATCATGGCAGCAGTGGAGCACCTCTTTTTATATATGTGCCCCTGTTGGGCGGTGTATCTCCGACTATATTCTATATAATGACTTCAAAAACTTCACAAAGCTTATTTAAATATTAATAAAAATGATAAATAATTTTATTTTAATGGTGTGTCAAAAAAAATCCCCCAAAAAGCATTAAAGTACGGCCGTCACACTAGACGACCCCGTTGAAAGATTACATACCTCCGGCATTTTTCAAAAAGATTTTTTCTATTGTTAAGTATTATTTTTAATCCGTTTCCGCGCTGTTCAAGGGGTCTTCTCACTTTAGACGCTAAAAAAGGCTGTTTTCAAAAATTTTTTGATAGGTTTATATTATAAATTTTGATATAAAAGATATAAAAACACTTAATAAGTGCACTTTTAAAATACATTAATTTTTTTTTTATGTATTTATGTAACCCAAACAAACTTTAAACGCGTTTTTCTCGAAACAACGTTTTTCGACGGCTTGTTGATAAAATCTACGAAACTACTGAACCGATTCTTATGAAATTTCAACCACATATTCTTTACAACTATAACTATAGCGCATATCGAGGATTTTTTAAAATGTTGATATTTACTATTTTTTTCGCCAAAGACGGTGAAAAAACACGTTTTTTTTTGTTTTTCGAAAAATGTCCGCCATTTGTCATTTTTGCATATATAAAAAATCGTATGATATGCGCTAAGCCATTAACATACTGAATCTAAAACGGTTTGATTTTTTTGCTTTGGATGATCTATCTCCGAGATTTCATCAACAGCCCAGACCTACAATTTTTTTAGGACATTTTTTAACTACCATTTTCGTCTATAAATAGTAACCTAAATAAATAAAAATGTTTTTTTTTTTAAATGTATTTCTTAAGCGTAACAACTTTTACATCAATATCTATAATATAAACCTATCAAAAAAATTCATGAAGATAGCCTTTTTTCAGCGTCTAAAGTGAGAAGACCCCTTAAGGGAAAAAATCGTTCCGGAATCTCCAGTAAACACATTTTTCTCGGATACACTTTTATCGAGACGGTCTGCATGATAGTTTGAACGTGTTTTGATATTTTTTAACGCAGTTCTTTTTATCTTCGAGTATACAGTGGGTAAAGAAGTATTTGTACACGTCGTCTTTTTCAGATTATCCAACGAAAAAAATTAAATGCTTTATTAAGTGTCTGTGTTCGATAGCTTATAGATAGAAAACACGAACAACCAAATAAAGCCAAATTAACAAAAGTTTCGTATCTAATGTACAAATACTTTTTTTACCAACTGTAGATTCTCCACAGTTTATCGAGACATTTTTTACATTCTTCATTTAATAATCGGAAAGTGGCGCGTAAAAAAGTTTTCGACTTTAAAATGTGATGACTTATTTTTTTCCTGCTATTCGAAAATTTCACTTGATAGTCTATAACTATAGGATTACAAACATCTTTCTTGGATTTTTCTGATCGATCATAACGTACACGGACATAATACTTTATTGTTAAATAGAAAAAAATTATGTACGGAAAATCTCAATAAATTATGTACATTTGACATTTTTTCCAAAACAACTTTCCAGAACAAATTCTCAAAAACGCCGATTTCCGATATGTAACTCGTTGAAGAAAAAAGGATGATTGCGTCAAGGCTCATGATGCGCAAGCACACGTGCACGCCAGAAAGCGCGAATGTTCGACACGATCGAGGTATCGAATAATTTGATACACCAAAGGAAGAAAAAAAACACCCCTGCAGCAAAGGGTTAACCGCAAAACGTACCTCTTTTTGCTCATTGGCCAGCTACGGGGTGATACACAGAAACAAAGTTACGAAAAATCTCGTTAGTGCGCCATAAGATTAAATACGGGAACCTAATCTCGCTCTCTCTACCAATGATTACACGCCTCCGAGCATTTTCGTTATCCATTGTCAGTGTACACGGCAGGCGGCCCGTTTATGCCGCGATTATTACGTGAGTCATCCAGCGAAAGCGTACGCCTGAGAGAGAAAGCCTTTGAGAAATCGTAAAACCGAAAACCCAAGGGTCATCGTGATTTAAGGAATTTCGAGACTATAATCGAAATATTCGAATTCGAGTGAAACTCGGTGCGTTAACTGTCGAAAAATCAATCGGTTTCGTAACATAGTTTCGGAAATATTTCAATGTTCAAGTTGGACCTTCATCCATTTGGTAATACACATACGACACCTCGTAAACACTACTTATAGGGTTGTAAGGACTAAAGTAATATGGGGATGTGAATGAAAAATTGAGCAAACCGAGATTGTAGCGTTAGGAATGTCCTATCAGGAAATTAAGCCGTTTATCTGCTTCGTTCATTAATAATGCTCGAGAAAAGATGTTAACCTTAAGGTAATCCTATCGCTTTACAGTAGTCATACCGCTGATCATACTTGAGACTTGTACAATTTATATTTTTAATAAAGGCAAAAAAAATTATTTGTAGTAACTAAAATTTGCCAAGTGTAAACTGTTTAATGAATGTTCACATTTAATTAGAAAAATGATAACATCGTTATTCCACCGATTCGCGCAGTATTTCTAGGTTCGATACTTGGCAATACTGTTTCTATTTTCGTCTCTTTTTATTCGGCCAGGCGAGTTTAACCTCCATGCTTTTCAACGTCGATCTGTCAAAACAATGTCAGGTACAGGAAATTTAAAGCATTGTATTCGGGTCACGACTAGCAGAAAGCGCGGAAATGTCTCCGCGAAATATGTCGGTTAAAAATGAAATATGTGTGGAAATTCGAATGAGTGAGATGAGGTTAGGACTACAGTCAGCTGTTTCCTTGCTGCCACGTCTCTTTTTCGTAGCAAGGGGTATTAAATCCAATACCAGAAGTTCAAAATAAATTTGATATTATATAAAAATTAGGTCAATAAGCGTATTTTTTCTGAGGGCATTGGATTACTGCACGTGTGAAGTGTGTAAATCTGATTATTTTTAAGAATCCCACTATCATATCCACTTTCGTAGCAATTAACCGATCGAACGAGCCCGCGAAGCGGGCGAAGTTCGATCGCAATTATATGAGTCGCCTCGTTCGAAGAGATTACAGTGTAGTTACCCCCCGTGTACGCTAGATGTCACAACGTTCAGAGTCCTAAAAGTGAAAGGCTTCCCTAGGGGGGACGCTCGTCCTCCCGCTTCATATCTTTCAGAGTACTGCAGGATTGTCGTTTAAATTCGGGTTGGGTTACTGTGTTCCTTGGGTGGGCTGTAATCTCTTCGAACGAGGCGACTCATATAATTGCGATCGAACTTCGCCCGCTTCGCGGGCTCGTTCGATCGGTTAATTATATTTCGCGCCTCGTTCTCGAGATTACAGTGTAGTTGTTTAGAGCCAACGACAATCCGTCTTATCCCAACAGTATTACTTATTTCTACTCTTTTTTTTTTTTTTTATTCTCATTATACCTTTTTTTTTTGTACATCTTACATTATAGCTTTTTTTTTTTTTTTTTTTTGAAACGAAATAACATGGAAAAACTTAAAAACATTAATTTTGCATCCGCGTTTCTATATCTACCCTTGAGTCTACGTGACTATTCGGAGATGAGAACGTTGCTCGCAAACACCGCTTCTCTGTTTTCGATCGGTTGGTGATAAACTTTCGCAAACATCCTCGATCTCTCGGACCATCCTGCCGTCTTTCTTATTGTGTCTAGGCAGACTCCCTTTTCAAATGCCGCTGAAGTCGCAGCATGTCGTGTGGAATGAGCGGCAAAAATTGAAATGTCTATGCCACTGCTTTTCATCACATCCTTAATCCACCTACTTATCGTCTGGGCTCCGACTTTCTTGTGTGGTTTTTTAACCGCCAGGAAAAGATTGTTCTCCTGCCCTCTGTAGGCTGCTGTCTTCTCTAAATATTTCTCCACATACGTGGCTACGCATATATCTATTCTCTGGTTAAATTTTGGTATCTTCAGCACTGGCTGTCGTCTTCCCGGACCGGACGTCTTCAGTAGTTTAGTAATTAATATCTCTAGCCCGTTTTGAGAATTCTTAATGTTTCTTATGTCTATATTCGCTAGTGTCTGGGCCCGACTGGCTGTACTTAATGCTAATAACATCACAGTTTTCTTTGTTAGCTCCTCTACCGACAAGTTTTCTGCGGGATGCAACGCTGACAGATACTCCAACACTGGTGCTACATCCCAGGTTGATGAATATTTTGGTAAACAGGGCCTTAACTTAAATACTCCTCGTAGAAATCTTCTTATTATTTGGTCTTCACCAATCTTTTCTCGCGAGATCAGGGAAACTGCAGATCGTAAACAGTTAATGGTGGTATAGGAAGCTCCCCGCTCGAAATGGAACGTTAAAAAACTTAGTAATGTCGGTATTTGTGGTTCTTGAAAATCTATCCCTCTGTCTCGACAAAAACTTTCCCATTTCTTCAACGCTGCCTTGTACTGTTTAGCAGTTGACGAAGTTATCGAAGACAAAATGATCTCGATTGCTTCTGAGGGAACTTGTCTTTTTAAGAACGCCGCGCGGAGACCCTGGCCGCCAGTAGGATCAGGTCTCGCGCCCTCGGATGCCTCGCTCTTCTGTACGGAGATAATAACAGATTATCATCAGGCCCAAACCTTAGGGGCCTTCCCACAGTCAAATTCATAAGCATCGGGTACCAGGGTTGATTGGGCCAATCAGGCACTACAACAATTCCTTCCGCCCTGTCTCTCTTTATCTTTGTGAGAACCCGCAAAATTAGGGAGAAGGGTGGAAAAGCATAGAAATGGAGGTCAGACCAGCTCATCGTAAACGCATCTACTGTCGTAGCGCCGATCTCTGGAAACCAGGAACAGAACTTTTTACATTTTGTATTAGCGCTCGACGCGAAAAGGTCTATCTCCGGTGTCCCTAAGGAACGTATAATCTTCTCGAAAGCCTGAGTTGCTAATTCCCATTCTGTATCCGCGTTTTTAATCCTTGACAGTAGATCTGCCTCTATGTTTTTTAATGACGGAATGTATGACGCTAAAAGAAAAATATTTCTTTTCTCTGCCCATTGCCAGATCTTTCTTGCGAGCGAATTATATTTGGGGAATCTTGTGCCTCCCATCTTATTGATGTATGCGATCGCTGTCGTATTATCTATACGAAGAAGTATCTGGCAATTTGTGCGTTCGTTAGCCAATCCCTGCAGAGCTAGCTTAACTGCCACAAGCTCTTTAAAATTTATATGCCATTTCAGCTGTGTTTCTGACCAAACACCGCACATCTTCTCGCTTCCACTAACTGCTCCCCAGCCTAAGTCTGAAGCGTCTGTAAAAATTGTCATTTCAAATTTTCCCGTCTTTATTCGATTAAACCCCTGTTCGATGTGCCTTTCCCACCAAGATAGATCGGGTACAATACACGTTGGGATTGTCATCTTTGCATTATAATTTGCACTGTTTGATAACAGGCACTTGATCTTTTCTCTTTCCATATTTTTCGTATAGAGCCAACCGTACTCTATGGCTAAGCAGGCCGCAACAAGATTCCCTATTAATTCTGCAAATTCCCTCACTCTACACTCTTTCTTCTTTTTGTATTTCCTGACCAGAGTAAGCAGTTTATTTCTCCTTTCCTGCGGTAATTCTAACGAAAACTTTCTTGAATCGATAATGAAACCCAAAAACCGACACCTCGTTTTTGGTATTAAGTCGCTCTTTCTTTCATTGATTAGAAAACCCAAGTACTCTAACAGTTTCCGTGATTCGTATACATTCTTTTCGCATTCTTGCCGGCTGTCTTCTACGCATAATAAATCGTCCAGGTAAATTACCGAGGTGTAGCCCCTAGCTCTCAAAAACCGAACCACGGGTCTTAAGATTTTTGTAAAATCACGTGGTGCTGTTGCCAGGCCGAATGGTAAACAAGTAAACTGATAGTACTGACCCATGAATGCAAATCTGAGATATTTTCTACAGTCATTATTGATTGGAATTAAATAATATGCGTCTTGTAGATCGATCTTTGCCATGAAGCTTTCCGGAAATATTAATCTTGCGGCCGTTCGTATATCTTCCATCTTAAAGTGTTTTGTTTCGACAAACGTATTTAACTTCTTTAAATTTAAAATGAACCTGTGAGTACCGTCTGACTTTGGGATTAAAAAATATCTTGAGATGAACTGGTCTTTGCTCTCATTGCACTTTTCAATTGCCCCCTTCTCCAATAAAATATCTATTGCTTGTTGGTAATTTTTTGCTTGATTGTGTGGTATAGATACTCGCGGTTCTTTGTTTTGGTACACTCGATATTTGAAAGGAATTTGGTATCCATCGATGCAATTCAAAATAAACTTGTCTTTTGTAATAGATCTCCAGTTTTCTCTAAAAGATCTTAATCTACCCCCTACTCTACCTACGTTCTTCTCTATTTCCCTCTCCTCGGTCTGGATCTCGTGTTGTGTCCCCGAGGGTTGAACGGTTGTCTGCCTCTGAAAGACAACCTTGGTCGGCCCTGACTGCCTGACTGAGAATTGCCCGCATAATTCTGGAACGGTCTTCTTCCCTGCGGGCCTCTGGAGTTTAAATTTCCCTGAATACGAGTAACTCCTCTCTGGATATAGGCATTCTTCGGTCCGATTCTTTCCAAGGCCTTAAATTCCTTGATTTTCTCACTCAAGCCCGTTCCGAATAGGAGTGTATCCGATTTGGTTTTGGTCAGCAACTCCTTCACTTGCTTGCTCACTCCTGGCAGAATGAATGCTTTCCTGGCTTCATTTTGTCTAAAATGAATTTCCGTTACCAATTTGGCCGCATCGTTTAAATTTTCCAAGAAAGACAATTTATCAATACTCTCCTGCTCGTCTAAGAGCAGTGAAATTGTCGCTCCCAAGGACATTAGGGCTGATCCGGCCAGCCTCTGCGTTTCGGCGAAACAACCGTCTCTTTTTTGTCCTGACTCGCTCAAAACCGCTAGTATTTCTGGGTTGAGCTCTGGTGCTTCGAAGCCCTCCTTTCTCGCAAATTTTTCGAGAAGTTTGTCCTTCTCCTCCCCTGGGATCCCATTGACCACAAAGTGCTTCCACCTGTTGGCCAGCGACGCGTGTAGATCGAAATCCAACGCCCTTGAAACCGACGGGTCTTCTCCGAGTACCTCGAGGATTGACACCTCGAGGTTCTCCTCCTCGTATTTGTGGTCTGTCGCTTTCTCACTTGCGTCAGCGTCCTCTGGACTGACATTTTCTTTTTCCTCTGCGTCTATCAAATCTAAATTGGGCAAGACACAATCGAAGTTACAAACCTGGGAGCGCTTCGTGCGTTTCTTTCTTTTTCTATGTCATGATATACATGTCTATATATATATATATATATTTGGCTGTCTCTCTCTGTCGCTTTGTACAGAGATCCGCCATCTTGCATCTCGTGCTGCCCATCGTCTGATCTGTTAGGCCTCCCGTGCCTACCCATCAGCGAAATCTCTGATTTGTCTTATCTTCCATATAAGCTCATCAGGATCGAGCTACGATATGTTTTGCCTCTCGTGCAAACTCATCGTGCTACATTGTGGCCTTCTATTTCGTCAACATAAATCTTACCGTCTAGATCGATTTGTCGGCCATCTTGCTCGTCGCCCTCGTCTGACGACATGTCCTCGCTCGGCTCGTCTCCTGTTCTTTGCAATTCCTCTAACGATTCTTGCAATGCTTTCAACCGCTTGCTCATTTCCTCAAATGCCTCCTGCTTTCTCTTCGGCATTCTCACCTCTTCACTTTTTTATCACTTTTTTTTTTTTTCACCTTCCTTATCTCTTTCTGAACTCTACTTCCGATGTTGTCTCTAGCGCACAACGAAAGAATATGAAGCGGGAGGACGAGCGTCCCCCCTAGGGAAGCCTTTCACTTTTAGGACTCTGAACGTTGTGACATCTAGCGTACACGGGGGGTAACTACACTGTAATCTAGAGAACGAGGCGCGAAATATAATCGGAAATTGGCTTTTGGTATGTCGTCTCGGAATTCCTTCGCGAAAATACGAGATTGTCATTTTTTTTTCTCTGTAATTAGGTCAATAACCGACCCTCAAATTCTACAGAGACGATTATTAATGTATTTAGTGAAGCTCAAAAAATAACAATGAAAATCCTATGGATTAAAGCCTGGCGATAGGATTACCTTAAAAAGATGTTAACGAAATTTGTGGGTCAAGAGGGAGATACCACTAGGCGAGGAAAAAATATGCTGACTTTCATGATTTGATTTAAGGTAGTACCTCCACAGAAGAGTTGAATTAAGAAATGGTTGAAATTTGACATATATGTTATTCAATACATTATCCAAACATCTGTGCAATTTGAATAAGTTTGACCACCCCAAACCTGAGATATATACACTTAAAGTTGGCTTGGTTTACACGCAACAAATGCGTTATAATTGGCAAACAGAGCATCATTAATTTTACCGTCAAAACTAAAATTCAGAAATTGATCAAAAACGAGGATAAGCTAGAGTAAGATATCACGAATAATGTGAAGAAAAATGAGAATGATTCACCGTCTAGTTTCCAAGATATAACCATGAAAAGCCCTCACACGTTTGGTGCAAAGCCTGGCAAAGCCTGGACAGACCCGGCAAAAAGTTTACTGGCAATGGTAGATCAAAAACACAATATAAAATATATTTTACGGCAATAAATGATATCCATCGTATTATCTACTAGTACCAAGTCAATATTGCGTAGTTTTTAATTTTATTTATTACTAATTAAACCAATTATCAATCTTTTAAACATGAACATGGTATGTAAACTTTTGGTTGAGATTTTCGCAGAGGAACGACCTTAAAACGAAAGCCTTCAACATTTTTGAGACTTAGGGTATGTTTTATTACTACTTTTGGCTGTTACATGGTATTTTCTTGATTAATCTTTAAAAATGGCGGAGGTATGGCACGCTCTTCTAAACTGCATGTTCAAAACTGGCGCGACCTGATCTGATGAAATTTGGTATAAATCTTTTTAACCTTATTGCCTAAAACTAAATGCTTCTGAAATGTTTGAAAATATTTTTTTTTTAATGCCAATTGTAGCCATTTTTTTCGGAAAACTCAATCTTTTTGTTTCAAAGCCTACCATTTCATCTATTTTCAACTTTTTTCTCTTTTTCTTAATTCATATTCCACGTATGAGTGTTAATGAAGGAAACATCTTTGTTAGTTTTTTTGTCAGATTAATCCCGCCGACGCTACGTGTCACGCCGTCTGACAACAATTTTTTCCTCGCCCCTCCTTGAACATGGCAACACCGCGTTAATTAATTGGCTCCGTAGAGTAAGCCATTCACGGTCAAGCATCAACTGAAGGGGATTTCAAAATTCATAATGGTGTTTGAATCGTTAGGTTTGAAACGTGTCATAATGGTGTTTGAAACGTCCAGGCAATAAGCATGAAAGTAAGCCCTTTTCAGATATAAATACGCAAAATTGATCTAAAGGTATTAGGATGTTGCTGAATCGAATGGCGATAATAATTTTGCAATCTGGCCCCGAGAAAATGTTTTTAAATGTTAAAAAATGTTTAAAACCCGTTTAATCCGGAACCTAATAATTTTATCGAAAAATATATCAAACAAAACACATCTTCGTATCTTCAAAAATAAGGGAGAAAAAAAACGAAAAACCATTCAATTGGAGGACGAAAGCCTCCAAGTTTCAAAGAATTAAAAAAATATCAAATTCGTAAATATCATGGGTCTTTTTGTTACACATTGCTTTAGTAAGAGTTATTGTAACTTTGTATAGTTTATTTTTATTTTTATTTTTGTCTAAGTATTCAAAAATGACGACTGAACATTGACAAAATTACTCGTTAAGGATCACTGTCAGAAAGAGACGCACTTATGGCTATACGCGCAACGCGCTTCAACGAGTATCTTGCGTTCCTTCCACTCCCAGTGGTGCTTCGGCGGCAAAGCGATTAGTCGTCCGGAAGTTGTTTAAATGGCTACCAAATGTCCGCCGGGAAGTTACCTGTAAGTTATCATCTGTCGAACACTTATCAACAAGTTATCTTTTTTTTAGTCAACTCAAAGATAACGTCCGGGCGGGCATTTGGTACACTTTTAGCAGATTTTTGTACAACTTTTTGAAAACTGCTACTTGGGTTACCACCAGTTCTTTATGAGAATTTACCACAAATGGCGGCAATAGCTTCACGCAAGCTGTTTCCAGTTAATTTGGGGGCGCTGTTTCTCATAAAATAACCTCTTGAACATAGTTCTGGATCCGAGTTGGGAGATTTTTTTAAAGGAATATATCCAAAAAGGAGGATCCATTATCCCATTCCATCTCTTTATCACTACTAATGTCCATTAGACCGTGATCTTCATGACTATCAGTTTCATTGTTAATTATGTCAGACAACTCGTCAATAATTTGAAAACCAACGGAAGCTTCTGTTGCGTCCGGGGCATCTTGATACATATAATGCCAACCTGAACGATTTGAGGTACAGAAAGCGCAAGCTCTTTGACGCGTGCATAGTTCAACCCGAACGTGCCACTGATAAGCGAGAGCGCTGTAAGCGCCCAAGTCGAACGCACCCGTTGTCAAGTCTATCAGTTATTCTTTCTCGAATAAAATTTCAATGCATTTATATTTAATTGCAAAAATTATCAAATTATCACTATTAATATCATTTCCCAGCTGTGAGATATTTTTCAACAATATTATGAGTTGGAAATAGCCCAATAATAATTCATTTTCCGATGATATTTTATTCGCAAAAGGTTAGCATCGAGCTGGAAACTCAATGTATTTTCATCCCTACTTTTGCAGCCAAGGAACGCTCCTGAAACTCCTTAGCCGAAAATAAAGGTTTTTGTCAATGTTTCTCAAAAATATGAATTATTCGCGGGCAGAACCGGAATTATTGGAATCAGGAATGAATTAATAATCGGATAGCACCATAGAATGTCGAAAAAAGAAAAAATATATCGAACGTCCGACCGGTTTCGTTAATTGGCCAAAATGCCATTTTCCGATAGACCATATATCAGCTCCTAATTGACCGATTAAGGTTCGTAAGTAGATTGCCGAAAGAATTTTGCTAGACTTGGAGAATGCCGTTGCACTCATCCCGAAATGTCAATTGCCTCCACCGAAAAAAGCCACCCGAAGGTCGCGAAATCCGGCAGACCGATCTAGGGGATCGGCTCTGAGTCACGCGTGCTGGATGACTCTTAATTAACGTTGACCAACGTGAATCGGCGTTGTGGTCTCGTTAGCCTCGACAGGAAAAGTGTCGGGCGACTTCCGTGAACTGTGGATCGATCACTGAGCGGTGGACTCACCTCTTCGAAGAATTCCGGTTCCGAGGCCGAAGCGTCCCATCGGTTGTTTAAAACGAAGATATTCGGTTTCGACAATTTCGTGGAGACCTTGTGGAAGAAGTTTTTTTCCTGAAACGGGAAAACAAACACACTCATCACGTGTACCGGGTATCTGAAGATCGCGATTCGTCCGTCAGTCGATATCTCGGAGTATCGCCATGATCGCGAGAGCGAGACATACCCTGACCATGAGGGTGGATTCGGCGTTGGCCACGAGGACGAAAACATCGGCATCAAGGCAGTGCTTGTCGATCCACTCGTCGAGATTCGGCGTAACATCGACCCCAGGGCTGTCGACGAAGACAACGTCGTCCCGCAACAGAAGGCACTTCTCCTTCGGCCAAAATATGCGAACGAGGTGGCTCTCGCAGAGCTTCTCTTTGCACAGAGCATGACCGAGTTGGCCGACCGATTGAACCGACTGTTTCTCCCGCGAGCCATCCGTCATTAAATAAGACTCGCCGTTCTCGGAGCCCTCGACTTGCAGGAAACAGTTGGTCGTGTGCCCGATTCCACTCGGCAATATTTTGTCCCGTAACATCGCGTTTATCACCGTACTCTTTCCATTGCTCGTACGCCCGAAGAACGCCACCTTCATGTGATCGCGCTTGAGAACATCCTGTATCCCGCGAACCTTCTCGATGTAACCTTTCACGTAGCTTGTTTCATCCTCGCTCACGATGTTTCGATCATCCCGCAGAGCTAGCCACAAAACGGACCATTTTAAGGACACTGGCAAAGTCTTCCTTCATTTTTTTTCCTTCTTCACTTTTTGGTAATTCGCAATTATTTTTCTGTTTGGTACTAATACCGATTGATACGGGTGGCACATTTACTTGTCGTCCATTCGTCCAAGAAATTCACCAAAAGTTTACGGTTTTCAGCTTCGAGAGACATTCTCATTTCTCGGAATGAAATAAACGGGCATTGTTTTTTATTGTATTACTCGAGAGTATATACTCTGGAAGATGTGGTGACATTTTTTGCAAGATATGCTTTTCCCCATATCGATCGATTATAGGTAGTGCGTGATTTGAAGATTTGTTTTGCCAAGTACAAGAACAGAATCGAAAAAATGAAAGAAAAGGATAAAAGTTGTGTTCGTAATATATCTCGTTATCTAGGTATAAAAGTCTTGTATTCAGTGATTACTGATTTTCATCTAATATATTTAAGGGGGAATTTATCTACGTTCTCCGGATGAAAGAATCGATTTTCGAAAGGTACAACGAAAGGTCGAAAGGTAGAAATTTGAACGCGTTTTTCTCAAATCAGTTTTTTTGCTGGCGGACGCGATTCCGCAACTCGGTTTGGTCGACCTGTCTCGATTTTTTAAGAATTTATCTATTGAACCACGGGCGTGTCAATCAATTAATTTATTACTTTTTTTTTGTCACAAACAAAGTCATTTTGTGGATTCCAATTTTTCAGTCCTACATTTTTATTTTTTCACGCAAACCCTTTCCTCGTGGTTTACGCAACAGCGGTCTATATGCAAATTAAGATTCCATTTGTATTTTTTTACGGATTATTGCGACGAACGAAATCACATCCGTCAGCGAGTATGTAGCATTCGAGAAAAAATCGTATAGATAAACCCGAAAAACCATTTCACACTACTATCTACAAAAAAATCCTAGTGAAGTAGAATGTCCCCTCAAACCGACTTTTTTTCACCGTCGCCATTAATGTTCATCGTTGGTTTGTAACAGGGACGAGTTACGGTCGGCTATTGGGTCATGTCAAGATTTCGACGGCCAGCATTGCTATGATTACATTCCTTGATAACGTACATTGCCGTGAAGAAAACTCAGAAATAAGCTCGTAAAAATTACGCGAAAAATTCTATTTGCAAGTAGATAGCATATCCCCTAAAGGGGTTAGGCTACTGTGGAAATAAAAATAAAAAACTCCCTCGTTGCTTGAGGCAACTCAAATTGAAGGGGAAGGTCCAACATATGGTGCAGAAATCGGAGATTAAAGGTAAACTTGTAATTACGATAGAGGTGCTACTAAAACTTTAAACGCGTTTTTCTCAAATCTATATTTTTCAAAACGGTGTACACGATTTCTCGAAATCCAATGAACGGATTGACTTAAAATTTGTTACACTTATTCAGTGTAATAGTAGTTTAGTCTTGACTGATGTTTTTCTTTAGTTATTAACAATGATGTCATCTTTCCTCAAAAAATCGAAATAAAAAGTCAAAATTTATTTCTCTGATGCTTAAAACACGCTACCAAAAAAAGCGCGATCAAGTCTTAGCCAATATTATATATTTTAAGAAAAAAACTCGTTTTTTTAATTTTTCAGATAAACCGGGTGACCAAAATCAAGTACACCGTTGAGCCCCTCACGTTCACAGGTCCTTCACGACATTGGTTATCCCTTCTTTAACGATTAATATTTTTTAACGAAATTTGGTACACAACCTAGTTAATCTACATACAAATAAATTACCAAATGATTTTGCAGTCATGAAAATTAATCCTTAAAAATGAATTTGTTCAAATAGCCCTGATTTTCGGGGTGGGGGGGGGGGGGGGGCAGTAGTCTACTAATGTAACAATGTCAGAACCAGCATCAGAATCTGCGTGTGGCTGGGGAAGATATTGTTTTCGGGAAAAATTTCTCCTTTCCGCACTGCGCCAGGAATGTCTTCCAGCGAGACTACAACTGGTGTCATTGAGCTCCGAAGAAGGCAAATATGCTCAAGGCCGTATTCTAGAGTATCCGGTGAAAAAAAATTATTTTCTTTTTTGTCACCGCTCAACATGAATTTTTCGAAGTTGAGGAAGATATCCTGTGCGGTATAGCCGACAAAAGGTAAATTGCTGAAATCGGTGAATATCCATCCAATAACTGCATGAGGAACTTTAAACGCGTTTTTCTCACAACACCATTTTTTAAATCGGACTTGTATTTTTCTCAGTAACTACGGGACCGTTCGACTCGCAATTCAGCACACATGTAGAGTACATGTCCGGCTATCGTTCGCCCCTCCAAGTTTTTCATTTATTTATAATTACTATTTGTCCGGGCCGCGAAAAGTGAAAATTTGATTGTAAAAGAAAAAGTATTCTTTTTCAAACGCGGTGATCCACAACGCCCGACGATAAAAAAATTCGCGACATGATCTGTGCAACATTTAATATCAGGTACAATTTTGAATAAAATCTTTTAAAAAAATGTTACTTCAAACATGTATAAACATAACTTCGAGATACTGATACTGTAGATTTTACCGTATATCAAAATACAATTCCAAAAATATCGCCTTGACAATGGGTGCACACACTAGAATACGGCCTTTCTAATTTGCCGCTCTCTCACCCTGACACACGGAATAAAGTGGCACAACTCACACTGCATAAAGCCGACGGTGTCCTGAACATAATCCTCTATCTCGCCGAATATGTCGTTTATCTTCTTCTTCGCTTTGACGAATATCTGTAGAGGAGAATTTTCCGACCTGGCGTCACTCTTTCGCAACTGACTGTCCGCCCCGATCATGGACATGGTACGATTGATGTAGGCGGCCATTTGGTCCTTATTGGTAACGCGAAGGGGAAAGGAGAAGCACGATTGGTACAACGAAGCGAGGGGGCAATATTGCGGTACGCAGGATTACTCGTACAGTGCGGCGATACCGTGCTCAGCATGCAGGACCAACTGAAACAAAAAATAACGGTGCGCAGGCTGAAGTGAAACCAAACTTTTAGCTTGAGTATGAGGTGTATGTTCTTAGTGGCGCTACGCGTGGTGCTATTCACGTATTGGAATCGCTTTGCTTCGGGTTAGCATTCCAATCAATTGAAAATCATACTCTCGTGCATTTAAAAATTATACTCGTTTGTTTGGCCGTGAACGGAGATGGATAGAGGCCATGGGGACTCTTACGTGGATCAATAATAATATATGTACGTGTACAGCAACAACATTTAGCATGCAAAATAAAGGAAATACATGTTGCAAATACGGATTGCATAAAGTGGCAAGGCTAGTAAAAATATGAGGGCGCTATAGTGTCTTGGAGTATCAAAGTACAGGCAATGTTGATGTTTGCATTGGTTGGAATGCAATGAAAACTCTCGTTTCTTCCATTATTTCTTTATTTCCATGACTAACGAAAGGATTTTCCTTGCCAATTTGTTTTTGTAGATTTTTAAGGCAAATCCTGTAAAAGATTTGAGTGATTTTGGCAAAGCGAGATTTTTTATTTCCTTCGCGTTCTAACGTTGTAAACTTCAACGTCTAAGCTACAGTTCTACTTTTCGGTGTCCCTTAGCAATTTTAGGAACTGAGTGTCCATTTGTCACGATTGAGCATTTGCATTCTTTCGCTCGACTTAAACTTTGAAAAAAACTTGAAATTTGCATCGTTTCGATGCGACAAAACTTGATTTTCCTTTTTCAACTTTGTTATTGTAATTGTTGTACATCTTATTCTGCAATTTTGTATTGTAGATCTCGAAGAGTATTTTTTTAAAATGTTTGTGGCATTTTGTAGGCCAAAGCTGCCAAAAATTAATTAAAAAATGCATGACATTTTTAGGCCTCACTGATTCTTTCGGATGTTGAAATGTATACGTAAGAGCTTGCAAACTATTGGATAATATTTTCATTGAAATTATTGAATAGGATACTACGCGATGAGAGTCCAAAAGTACCGTGAGTGCCGTTTCCAGGATACCAGACGTACCAGGAGGCCTTTACGTCGGAATTTACCATATAGTTCGAAATTTCAACACCAGAGTACAACAGGAGACTCGTTCGTGATGAATTCCGCAACGATTCCGGGTTTCTTTGGGTTTTCTGGCAAGTCCGCAAAGATTCTGGGTCGCAAAGTTTCGAGAGTATGCTCGCGGTAACATCACAAATTTTCGGACGGATTTCACGCGTGTTTGGTTTATTTTTCTTCTGAAAAACGAAACGTCACGTCCTGCGGAATTCACCGACGTGTATCTTGACGATTTTCTCAAGGCCTAAATATAACTCAACGCTGAGAAACCTGCATCCAAAAAAATCGCGCTGTCTATCTCGAGCATTCATACGAGCGGAAAAAATGCAAAATATTTGTTCAGGGTTTTTCGGATTACTTTTTCAAGGTGAACTACTAAACATCGAGCAACTTATAGATACAACACAATGATGACCTGTTTATTGTGAGGAATCATATCGTCCCGCGAAGCAGATAACCTCTAAACGTGCTCCGCTCCCTTGTTAATCGCCATTTGTGACTGAAAAATCGTTGCGCGTATTTTGAAGTGACGAAACTAGCGACGAGAATTGCATGCGCCGCGTATATTTTCGTGGAGATTACGCAACACCAATTTTACGCAGTTTGTTCGGAAATGTAGGAAGAGCGCGAGCATAACCTGCACGCAAAAACTTTCGGGCTCGCGTGAATTCGGAACGGGGAGAGGGGTACGGCGGCGGGTGGGGATCACCGGAAACGGAGGTACGCACGTGCGAGATCTCGCTTAAATATGGTAATACGAGATATTTACATTTTTATGTTTGCCTCAAACTTGCTCAACGCTCCGAATGCTCTCGAATCATCATCGAATAGCACAACTTGCACTTGGCCGAGAGCCGACGAAACTGCAATCGTGTGTTGTGTCTCGGGGGGGGGGGGGGTGAGGGACATTGCCAATTTACCAAGTTTTATAGACGTACGTTGCTGCGATCTTTATAGATACACGAGGATACATAGCGGGTGACGGAGTGACGCGTTTTTCAAGGCCGCGTGCCTGACATATCCGTTTTACCGACCGAGTCTGTGAGTGCTTGCGGCGCACTTGAATCCCTGACAGATCGTGACACCGTGATTTTTCGGTGTTGAGTGTCACGTGTAGCAGAGATTAGTAGGAAGATGTGCAACGCTCCCCTCATGGAGCCGAGATACCAGGAGGTTCAGCGGCAATGTAAAGGCGCTGAAAAAAGCGTCCCCGAAAATGTCCCGAAGTGATGGCGCTGGGGTGCAGCGGCACCTACATATATAGCAATATATTGGTCAACGAGGTGAAAGTGATCGGATGAGTTTCTAACCTCATGACAGACCGATCGTGACAGGGAGGCTAGAGTGGGAGGAGTCCGATCTCTTATGGAGAGACTTGAAAAATGTGGCTACAAAAATGTGGTCCTACCGGGATGGCGCCACTATCTCTGAAATCTCGAGACACGAGCTGGCTGTGACAGAGACGGAACAAGTAAATAATGAGAAGTGAGCTGCAGAGCAGCCAGATCGCGCGCAAAAGTTACCCCCTCTCTAGTCTCTTGCACGCCCATCACACAATCATAGTAGCGCGTGTCCGTGAGCGAGCGACGCTCGGACGTCTTCGGAAAGAGCCGAGCGCCATCGACGTTTCCCGACCGCGCCTTCGGCAGCTACACTACATGGACGCTGAGCACGTTCATGTGCGGCCAAGCCGAAACGAAGGCTTCGAGGGAAAAAGCAATCTGAGCACGACTCGCGCGTGACGTCACCCGACGGCACGAGCGAGGCTTTTAGATGATTTCAATGCTTATTTAGCTCTTGATTCTCTGCGTTATTAATGTATACAAAAAAATGTATCGCACACTCTGATCGCTTATTTTGTTGGTTTATCCGTTAATTTAAATATAATAATAAATCTAAATTACAACTTATTTATCTTCTAAAATATTGTTTACGCTTTACTCGCAGCCGTCCTTACGCCAAATCAATTATAATTCATAAAAGTAAGCGGAAATATATTTATATTCGTATTATTATATTAATTCTCATAGCTCTCCTATGAAAACTCTCATATGAAAAACACCAAAAAAAAACTTCAAAACCTTAGATTTCAACGAACCAAGAACACATCTTCACATTTTCAATCATGACGAATTTTTAAGCACAATATCATCACAAACGCATCTGAACCAAAACAATATACATCACCTAAATTATCAAAACATAAATCAAACAACACAAAATCACAACATCTTATACTCAACTCTTACTAATAGACAACAGGACACAAATAATAATCTTTCCACTGATCCTCTGAATAATATAAATTCGACAATCACATTAAATAAAACGAAAGAATGGCTTATAAATCTCTCCAACATTGATATTCCGCTACACATTTCCACATTCTTGTCTCTAGGTGAAAAGTTTTGTTTTCCTTACCTCAAACTCTCAAACATAAAAACTCATATCCACAAATCGATCTCCGAACTTGAGTCCAAATTAGATTTTTTACTCGACAAACCTAGACAAATATAAATTAGAACCAGATTCACTAAAATCTTAAACAAAATAAATATTCCAACATCATTTTCTAACACTAATCAAATTATAAAACACACGTCCTCATTCTTAAAAAACAACCCTCAACTTTTAGTTACACGAGCTGACAAAGGAAATTCAACAGTCATTCTTAACAAATCAGATTACATTACAAAAGCTCATAATTTACTCGCAGATTCCTCAACTTACAAATTAACAAATAGAAATCCCATCAACACTCTACAAAAAGGCATTAACAATATTCTCTCCAGATGGAAAACCCTAAAATTCATTGATGAAACAAAATACAAATACTCAAAAGCTGAAAACTGCAACCTATCTCGTCTTTATTGTCTGCCAAAAATTCATAAAAATAATTATCCACTTCGTCCAATAGTATCATCAATAAATAGTCCAACACATAAATTAGCTGAATTTATACAATCTAAAGTTTCTAAATTAATCAATACGACTAATTCACACGTCAAAGATAGTTTCCATCTAAAACATTCACTTTCTAACATCTCAATTCCACTCAACTACAAATTGGTCTCGTTTGATGTTGTTTCTCTCTATACCAACATCCCATTTCAACTTGTTATTCAAAGCCTTCAAAGAAGATCAAATCTATTTTCAAAAACATTTCCTTTAAACGAAATAATTAAAGCCATAGAATACATCATGTTCTCAACTTTCTTTACATTTCAAAATAAAATTTACCAACAAATCTCAGGGTTACCAATGGGCTCACCTCTGGCTCCAATACTATCTAACATCGTTATGATTGATCTTCAAACAAATTGTCTGGAAAATCGCTTGTAGAATATGTGCACTTTCTGGTACTGACGATTCGCGGCCGGATGGATGATTGGTTGTTTTTGGGGATAATGCTTTATCGCTTGATGAAAGTATGAGAATTAATGAGTCAAAGATGTGTGCGGCCGTGTTGATGACAAGTTGCTAGTTGAAGATTCGGCTTCAGTCCAGCCAATAGAGGTTTTCCAAGGTCAGCGATGGAAATAAATGATACTTTCTTACGTTTCGACCCTTTGGTTCGGGTCCTCTCCAGAAATTATATTTTTCTCTATACATTTTAATACACAAATTTTACAAATCAAGTTTGAAGGAATTAAATACACGAATGTTTTATATTATGATTGTGTTACAAAATTGTTGTGTCGTTTTGTATAACTGTTATGTTAATTCTGTTTTGGTTATAACTATATTGATTTGATATGCATAAGTTCTTGTATTGCGTTAATTCTTCTTATTCATCGGTGTTTGAAATGAGTGATGTCTGAGAGTGTGGTTTATTATACTATGGAGTTATAAAGAAATGAAATGTGAGAAACGACTAACCTCGATGTTGTTGATGTTTCTAGCTTTTGCTTATATTTGGAAGGTTATTTCAAAAGACAGTATTTATGGAAGTAAATACTGTTTTGCTCCAGTATACTCAATAGATGGAAGAATTTATCGTTTTTTTAGCGATTTTTATCATCTGTAAGGGATTAATAATTATAAGAAAGTTTTGTGTTTTATTTGTGAAAATTTAATGTACGTGATTGATTTAAAAGAAATTTTACTAAAGTATCAAATGACTGTGGTGATTACCTATTGAGTTTAAGATTTTAAAAATTTTCTTCCAAAATAAACAAAAACTCGAAATTTACATTTCTCAGTTACATATTGAGTTGTGTGATCACGGAGAGTTCGAGAGAAAGTGAGTGGTGTCTTAATTTCGTAAAGCTTATTAGAGTCTTTATTTTGCGAATCGGGGGAGAAAGATCCTTTAGGCAGTGACGTGTCAAGAGAAATGAAATTGGTGCGTCATGTTAAGAGTATTTAAAATTAAATTATAGTGTCAATAATTTAAAAATTGTTATGTCAAGTAAAGTATTGTAAAATATTTTAATAGTTATATAATAGAGTTATAGATCGAGCTTAGTTTTTGTATGTCAGTTCTAAAATTTATGGCGTTGGAGTGTGCCTTAATTTGGATCATTTCTAAGATTAGTCTTTTTTGAGCCAATTTTCATTGTTTAAAATTTTTACATTGTCGAATTGAAAGTCATGTTTTTGTTCTATTGCATGTTGTGCTAAGGCTGTGTGTTTTGCGGTAGTATGTTTTAGGCTATTTTTATGTTCTTTTATTCTGGTTTCAAGGTATCTTTTGGTTTGGCCGATGTATGTGGCATTGCAATCCTTACAATCGATTTTGTAAACTATGTTGGATTTTTGGGTATTACTTATTTTGTCTTTGGTGGAGCCAGTAATCGATGAAATGTTGTGTTTATCGTTTGTGACTAATGTTATGTTGTATTGTTGGAAAAGACGCATTGGTTGATGATGGATGTTTTTTGTGTAAGGAACATTTATTAGTCTGGAAGAATCAAAATTGTTGTTATTCTTTTTTTGAATGTTGATTGTGGAAAGCCGATGTTTTATTACTTTTTCTGTGAAAGAGATCGGATAGCAATTTTGTGTCATCGTGTTACTAATAAGTTTGAGGTTTTCTTTGTGAAATGAAGGATGAGATAATTTAATTGCTCTGTCAACTAGCATGTAAATTATGGCTTTTTTGGGAAAGTGGGTGGTGTGAAAAGAAATTTATGAATCTGCCTGACCAGGTTGGTTTCCTATACCAATTTGTGATAATTGAATTTTTTATGGATTAAAAGTATATCAAGAAACGGGATTTTTTATCTACTTCATTTTCTGATGTAAATTGTAATTTTGAGTTATATGAATTAAAAATCTTTTTGGTGGATTCAATTTTGTCTGTTGGTAGAGCAATAATAATATCATCAACATATCTTTTATATAGGGGTAACGAAAATTTTAATTTTTCCAGACAATTTGTTTGAAGATCAATCATGAAGATGTTAGATAATATTGGAGCCAGAGGTGAGCCCATTGGTAACCCTGAGATTTGTTGGTAAATTTTATTTTGAAATGTAAAGAAAGTTGAGAACATGATGTATTCTATGGCTTTAATTATTTCGTTTAAAGGAAATGTTTTTGAAAATAGATTTGATCTTCTTTGAAGGCTTTGAATAACAAGTTGAAATGGGATGTTGGTATAGAGAGAAACAACATCAAACGAGACCAATTTGTAGTTGAGTGGAATTGAGATGTTAGAAAGTGAATGTTTTAGATGGAAACTATCTTTGACGTGTGAATTAGTCGTATTGATTAATTTAGAAACTTTAGATTGTATAAATTCAGCTAATTTATGTGTTGGACTATTTATTGATGATACTATTGGACGAAGTGGATAATTATTTTTATGAATTTTTGGCAGACAATAAAGACGAGATAGGTTGCAGTTTTCAGCTTTTGAGTATTTGTATTTTGTTTCATCAATGAATTTTAGGGTTTTCCATCTGGAGAGAATATTGTTAATGCCTTTTTGTAGAGTGTTGATGGGATTTCTATTTGTTAATTTGTAAGTTGAGGAATCTGCGAGTAAATTATGAGCTTTTGTAATGTAATCTGATTTGTTAAGAATGACTGTTGAATTTCCTTTGTCAGCTCGTGTAACTAAAAGTTGAGGGTTGTTTTTTAAGAATGAGGACGTGTGTTTTATAATTTGATTAGTGTTAGAAAATGATGTTGGAATATTTATTTTGTTTAAGATTTTAGTGAATCTGGTTCTAATTTATATTTGTCTAGGTTTGTCGAGTAAAAAATCTAATTTGGACTCAAGTTCGGAGATCGATTTGTGGATATGAGTTTTTATGTTTGAGAGTTTGAGGTAAGGAAAACAAAACTTTTCACCTAGAGACAAGAATGTGGAAATGTGTAGCGGAATATCAATGTTGGAGAGATTTATAAGCCATTCTTTCGTTTTATTTAATGTGATTGTCGAATTTATATTATTCAGAGGATCAGTGGAAAGATTATTATTTGTGTCCTGTTGTCTATTAGTAAGAGTTGAGTATAAGATGTTGTGATTTTGTGTTGTTTGATTTATGTTTTGATAATTTAGGTGATGTATATTGTTTTGGTTCAGATGCGTTTGTGATGATATTGTGCTTAAAAATTCGTCATGATTGAAAATGTGAAGATGTGTTCTTGGTTCGTTGAAATCTAAGGTTTTGAAGTTTTTTTTTGGTGTTTTTCATATGAGAGTTTTCATAGGAGAGCTATGAGAATTAATATAATAATACGAATATAAATATATTTCCGCTTACTTTTATGAATTATAATTGATTTGGCGTAAGGACGGGTGTGAGTAAAGCGTAAACAATATTTTAGAAGATAAATAAGTTGTAATTTAGATTTATTATTATATTTAAATTAACGTATAAACTAAAAAAATAAGCGATCAGAGTGTGCGATACATTTTTTTGTATACATTAATAACGCAGAGAATCAAGAGCTAAATAAGCATTGAAATCATCTAAAAGCCTCGCTCGTGCCGTCGGGTGACGTCACGCGCGAGTCGTGCTCAAATTGCTTTTTCCCTCGAAGCCTTCGTTTCGGCTTGGCCGCACATGAACGTGCTCAGCGTCCATGTAGTGTAGCTGCCGAAGGCGCGGTCGGGAAACGTCGATGGCGCTCGGCTCTTTCCGAAGACGTCCGAGCGTCGCTCGCTCACGGACACGCGCTACTATGATTGTGTGATGGGCGCGCAACAGACTAGAGAGGGGGTAACTTTCGCGCGCGATCTGGCTGCACTGTCTGGCTGCACTGTTTCCTGCTCGAGATTTTAGAGATAGTGGCGCCATCCGGGTAGGACCACATTTTTGTAGCCACTTTGAAATGCACAGATCGGCCTCCTCCCACTCTAGCCTCCATGGATCGTGACATCAAACGTCGAAATGTCCGCCGATTCATAATTTCCTCATGACGCACATAGGAGTATTAGACTAAAAAATCCGGTCAAAATGATTTATTGGTTTTTTCTACATTGTTATGAAATGAAATACGATAAAAAATATTTTTCAAGTATATAATATATTAAATAAATTGAAAAAAAAATAATATCTATATAAATTATACAAAAACAAACAATAATAACTATTTCGAGTTAAAAAAAGAAGAAAAAAACAGGTTAAAATTACATACTATCGGAATCATTATTTTCATTGACATCTTCATTTTATTTATCAGAGATTGTGCACTTGAAATCAAAATTTCCATTGCCTCCTTTGAGAAGGACTTGGATTTTTTTGCACGTTTATTCCTGCTTCTAACAAGTTACAAGTTATAATGTAATTTTACGACAGTAAGGTTCGGATTGGTTGAATTCCCCTGTTGTTATTCTTTAGTACGTATGGATGTAATTTCTTTAGTACGTATGTATGTCATTTTTATTACGAAATTTCTCAATTGTTCGGATCTAGTATTTATGTTTCGCGCCAAAGCCACCATAAAGTGAGCGGTGCCCACCGCACGGGGCGCACCATTTTGATGGCGCTGGCTATAAGTAGGTAGAGCTTTATGCTATGTTGACAATTTCTATCATGACCTGGGGGGCTATTACGGTTCTCCGTTCGAGTGAAAATGACAAAAGTGAGCAGCTCAGCCTATTACGGTTCTCTTCACCTAGTGAAAATGCGAGATTATTCACGTAATTTTACTCGACAAGAAATGTCATGTCGAAAATCGAAATGCGCATGCGTGAGCGTCTTCCTAACCCAGCGA
The DNA here is from genome assembly GCA_944452715.1 of Ophion slaviceki. Lineage (NCBI taxonomy): Eukaryota > Metazoa > Arthropoda > Insecta > Hymenoptera > Ichneumonidae > Ophion > Ophion slaviceki. The sequence continues at coordinate 44,964,773 of OX101788.1, read as the reverse complement.
CGACACGTCCAAAGCTAACACATAACACAAGTTACTATGAAATGGCTGATTCAGAGACGGTAGCATCTCGACACCGAATAATTAATAAAATTCAGCAACTTAAAGTTGATATCGTAGTGAGTTAAGTAATGTCATCCGATAATGATGAATAATTTTCTGATGATTGTGGTTTTGCGAGATCGGAAAAATCGAATGCTTCGTATACGACGATCACTGTGCGATGCCTTGGATTCCTTCCGTATAACGGAACAAGAATATATTGCATAATAGTTCGCTTTATTGACATAAAACAATAATTCTATCACTGTTTATAAGAACCGTTTTATGTTCTAATATGATACAAAAATTACCAGTATTTTTTATTTGAATGGCTGTGTCGCAATCTGCGTCGTGCTAAATCTTCGTCTTTTTTCATGAAATCTAATAACATTTGTCTTTGTTTTTTGGTAACATTCATGTTGCAAACTCAGATTCTATTTAAACTTGTTGCTTATTCGGGTGAAGAGGTTGTTTTGTCGATGCGCACGTCTTTCGTTTTGGGCTGGGTTTGATAGGCGTGCTAGTATACCCCTTCTACGGTGTCGTGAAAATGTGAGATCACTAGCCGGAAGTTCCTAGTGATCTGACATTTTCACCCGACCGATCCGTAATAGCGTGACTAAACTCACGTGAGATGAAAATGCGAGAAGTGAGAAGTCTCACCCGAGAACCGTAATAGGCCCCCTGATAATAGGTGAATTAGTACCTACCTACCTATGTTTATATTTTGCATACGTACGGGGCCTCCAACTCGAAACTACCCCTTACTGAATATATTTCGGCCTTAGTTGGAATTTGACTAAAAAAATGACTTCTCGAGATTTGGAGGCCCCCCAGGACCAGCGGCCCGGGGCGGACCGCCCCCTCCGCCCCCCCCCCTTAGTCCGCCACTGGGGACGGGTGTGAGTAAAGCGCAAACAATTTTTTAGAAGATAAATAAGGTGTAATTTAGATTTATTATTACTTTTAAATTAACGTACAAACCAATAAAATAAGCGGTCGGAGTGCGCGATAAATTTTTCGACACTAAAAGATAACTAGTTAAAATAATAATGATAACTAATAAAAATAACTAATCAAATAAGAATTAATAGTAATAATAATTTTAAAAAAAGCTCTGAGCGCGGGAACGATCCCTCGCCCCTGCGGACCGAAGCCACCAACGCTACCAACGGGACCATCTCGTCGCTTGTAGAATATGCACTTTCTGGTACTGACGATTCGCGGCCGGATGGATGATTGGCTTGTTTTTGGGGATAATGCTTTATCGCTTGATGAAAGTATGAGAATTAATATAATAATACGAATATAAATATATTTCCGCTTCCTATTATGAATTATAATTTATTTGGCATAAGGACGGGTGTGAGTAAAGCGTAAACAATTTTTTAGAAGATAAATAAGTTGTAATTTGGACTTATTATTATATTTAAATTAACGTATAAACTAAAAAAATAAGCGATCAGCGTGCGCGATACATTTTTTTGTATACATTAATAACGCAGAGAATCAAGAGCTAAATAAGCATTGAAATCGTGTAAAAGCCTCGCGCGTTCCGTCGGGTGACGTCACGCGCGAGTCGTGCTCAGATTGCTTTTTCCCACGGTCTTACATACAGGTCTGGAAACTCGATGAAATTCGGGCGGTGGGGGTGGTTCCACTATTGAAACAGAAATCGTGGTGTCGCTAGTATCGAGGAGTCAGTTTTCACAGCGAACACATTACCTGAATATGGTCGTCGAGTAACCGCGAAGTAATGCCGAAGTCCTGCGTAGTACCGGAGTGCAATAAGGCTTACAGAAGCCTAAAAGTGAAACTGTCAATGTTTTGCAGCTATATAAACTGCTGTCAGTATATAGCGTGATAAAGCCTCCAAAATATGGTAATTGTACCATTATAGAACGGCCTGAGCCGCAGATTTTGATATCGCTGAGCGATCTGAAAGCTTTGAGTGGCGAAAAATCGGAACCCAAAATAGTCAAGTATCGTGACGAAGTTCGACGAAAATTAGACGCCGTTTCAGATAAAGGAGAATGGGACACCGACGATGTCATCGAGTACCCTGTCGATCACGATTATACCCTTCCTCTGGCGATAGACTGTATAGTTTATTACGCGACAGGTTTTTTAAAAATTTTAACTAGTTTTTCATGAAGCAGGCTTCTTATTAACTCAACGTAGGTAGCCGTAGAATAAACGAACAACTCTCATAGCACGATGGTAGTATCATCGAAATCATCATCCCAGTACAAAGAATTGTTTTCAATTCTTTCGCTACTATTAATTACAGGTGATAATTTAAATAATATATATTTATCTAACATTATCGGGTTTATGTCTATCACGTTTGAAGCGTTCCTTTTTACTGGGACGTAAGTTTAATTTAAATAGAATCTTAGATTTGAATGCAATTTTTTGCACTTCGCAGTGTTTATGTTCTGTGTTTGTCAATAAATTAATAAAATCATAACATGCATACTTTCAGAGTACTTATGCAAGCAAGTTCTGAAGAGATATGATGCGTGTGTCATCTGTCGCGAAGGGGTCTGCTTGAGTTCTAATAGCTCACCTGCTCTTTCTTAATTGGTGGATATGAAATCTCCTGGCGGGTTAATCCATGCCAATTCAAAATTCTTTAATCTAATGCACTGCCTTGAAACGTGTTTTGCGAAGCATTCCTCAAAGGTTAACGTGTTTGATTTAACACTCGACGATGTATTAACGGGATAAAGTTTTCCTTTCCATGTGAAAAACATGGTTAGGATATCTTATTATACGCGATAATTTATTGCATTAGGTTGCACATGAGGCAAAACGCCTTTCAAGAAAATATGAAATAAAAAAAATTTGTCGTAAAAAAGATGTCTAAATTGACAAACCAATGAACGAACGATCAACAAAAAGTAAATAAAGGTTTGGTTTTCTCGTTATTTTGTACATTTCATCCCTCCCCCCTCCCTGCACAGCGATAATGACTAAAAATCTTCCGTATTGCCATTATAAGACGCCATTATTTGAATTCTAAGGGATAAATAATTGTTATTATATGATTGATAAACGCGAAATTACATTTGCGCTGTAATATAAAATGCTATCTCCATATATAGTGTTAGGAAAAACAACAGATGATGAACACGTATACGTAGAAATATTTGCAAGTAGTAACTCCGATAAGACTGCTGCAAGCATTGGTCAGTGAGAGTGAGTATTGTTGTCTCTCTCGCAAACTGACTCCTCGATTGCAGCGCCTCTCGCGGCGAACTTCAGCAAAGGAACGATGTGAACTAACGGACTTTCGAGACCTGTATGTAAGACCGTGTGCACAGTTCACTTCTCATTATTTACTTGTTCCGTCTCTGTCACACGCAGCTCACTTCTCGAGGTCTTAGCAATAGTCCCGCCATCCCTGTTTGATCACATTTTTGTAGCCACTTTTTTCAAGTCTCTCCAAAAGAGATCGGTCTCCTCCCACTCTAGCCTCCCTGTGCAAGACCGTGCCGCGGGCCAGCTCGTCCACCATCTTTACCCAGGAGTTCGGATTCCCCGGTCTATCCAATAGCGATCACGATAAATCCGATGGAAAAAAATGTCCAAGTATAGCTACGTCCGATCGAGGCTACTGAATCGCGCGAACGAAGCATCGTCTCTCACTGTAAGTTCGTCAAGACATTATTTTTTCCGAACTCGAGAAAACGTCTTTTCTTGCAGCGCCCTTCGGCTATCCTCAAAAAGGAGATGAATCTGACGAATCGCTGTCCGGATGCGATCGGACCTCCGGATTCGGTCTCCAATTTACGTCCCGTAAACTTCGCGAAAAATGAGGACGAATCGAGCCTGGAGAGACGGTACAGAGAGGCGAGGGAGTCTACACAGGCGTGGAATCAAAACTTCTGGACGAAGCACAATTGCAATTTTATCAACGTACGTTTCTCAACGCGTTTGTATTGTCAACCTTACGTTATTTTATTTCTTTGATCGAACGGATTTCCTCTAGTGGACATGGGCTAATAGCCGGCGGTCGCTCAATTAGAAGAATCTCTATCGGATGTCTAAATTAATGAAAAATAGCTCGTGCGGTAATTATTTATGTGTATAGACATTGGTAGGCATAAAATTGGAATACCGGTATCGCCTCGTCATTCTATCTAGACCCCAGTCAGATTTGAGAACATTTGTCGGTGAGGAAGTATGTCTAATAAAAAATCAAAGAAAATAACAAAAATATGTTCTTAAAGCATGTTTTTATAGCAAAAAATAAGTCAATTGATCCAGAATATTTAAGGGGACATCCTGCTTTCTCGTGGTAAAAAAAATTGATTTTTTAAATTGTCCTGGGGAAGGTATCTAATTTCGAGAATGTCTTCAAATTTTTGCCAGACAATTCTCAATATTTCCAGTTATGGCACTGAGAGCAAACCTACCTTTTGCTGGTAGAAGCGGGAAAGGTGGAACTCTGAACAAATGTTTTCTTCTCAAAACCAGGTTTTTTTAGCTGGCGGACACGATTTCGAAAAACTATTGGATCAATTGGTGTCAAATTTTAACCTAACTACATATATGTGGTTATTCAATAAACCACGGACATATCAAGTAATCTGTTTTCCTATTCTCAAAAGCGCAACGTATCAAATTTTTTCACACAAACTCTTTCTCCTTGGTTTACATAATAGGATTCTTCATGCGAATTAAGATTTCTTAAAAAAATTTTTGACTGAATATTCCGATGAACGGGATCATGTCCGCCACCTAACATGCAGATTTTGGAGGTGCCCCGGTATGCGAGAAAAATTCGTATAAATAAACTCGAAAAACCATTTAAAACTACAATAAGGGTGTAACTTAACTACTAGTTTTCCATTCGCGAGCATACAGGGTGTTTTTTCCAACCAAAACGCATTTTTTTTAAACGTGCAACAAAAATTGGCCAAAATATCCATGACGAAAGTCCGACACTCTGTAAACAATGGCTCAATTTAGCGTCTGAGCGTTAGTTTTAGCATCCGAGCGAGAGTGGGCGGTGGTTTGTCTCGAACTGGCATGTTGAATTGGCATGTTACCCACTTCAGGATGAGAATTTTTGTCTTTGCAGCAATCTATGGTCACTTTTTTCTTCACTGCACTGGTCCCATTTTTACTTGATAGTCACTGCAATAAAAATTATTCCGTCATAAGCGCGTACTAAAGATCCATTGAGTAAACAATGGATAATATTGTTTGCATTTTTAAAATTAATTGTTCAAGGGAAGGTTCTGCCTTGTTGGACCAAAAAATGTTCGATTTTTCACCAGTTTTTTATGCGAAATATAGAATGTTGATATTTCGTATGTTGATTGAGCGGTCTTTATTGAACATCAAAATATTTTTAGAAGTTTGACACAACACGGTGGTGGGAGTGGGAGGAGCGACGTATGTCGGTGCACGGTCGATGACATTCTTTGCTTGCGGAAGTCCTAAGTCCCGGACAGGTGATCTGAAGCAAAAAAGTCAGACATTTTTTTTCTTTGTAGAATATTGTGTACAAGTTTACCTAGAATCAAGAAGAAAAATGGAAAAATAAAAAAATAGTGAGCGATCCGAAGGAAGTTTGTTTTTTTTCCCAAAAAGTTTCAGTTTTTCACTCACTATTTTTTTATTTTTCAATTTTTCTTGATTCTAGGTCAACTGATACTCAAATTTGTACAAGGCAAAAACGTGTTTGATTTTTTTGCTTTAGATCACCTGTCCGGGACTTAGGACTTCCGCAAGCGAAGAATGTCATCGCCGCGCACCGACATAGTTGGCTCCTCCCACTCGCATCACCATGTACCGTCAAACTTAAAAAATATTTTGATTTCCAATAAAGACCGCTTAGTCAACATATCAACTATCAACATTCTATATTTAATCCCTTGGCATAAAAAATTGGTGAAAAATCGAACATTTTTTGGCCCAACAAGGCAGAATCTTCCCTTAATACTTTATTTGGGCGCACGGAAGGTTTCAACATTCATATTTCAATATTCAAAATTCAAAGTTCATATCTACTTGCCCGAACGTGGTTTAGAACGAACAGAAATTTCCATGAGAAAGTAGCATATCCCTTTATTCCAACTTTTTTTTTGCCACAACCATTGATGTTCATCATTGCTTGGTAACCGGGACAAATTGCAATCGGCCATTGGGATCATATCGAGATTTCGATGACAGGCTATTGGTACGATTCCATTCCTTAAAATCTTCCATTGCCGTAAATGAATCGCCCTTTTTCTGTACGTTCGTTTTCATACGAGATGAATGCATTGCAAATTTCATGACATCTCGAATGTTCGAGTACTGTTACGTTTGCCCTTCTTCCTGTTGAATGTTTGGTAAAATTTATAACGATGCTTCCCTGAAAACGCGTTTACAGGAGCGCAAAGAATTTCGAAAGGGCGTGATGAAGGAGACCGGCCAGAGCTCCGTCACCGCCGACGAAATGTCCGTATTCTATAAGCGTTTTTTGGACAAGAATTGGAGAACTCACTTTGAATATAATGTATCGTGGTACAAGCGGAACATCAAGATCCTCGTACTCGAGTTAAGAGTTAGATTATCGAAAATAAAATTTAAATGAAACGGACAAATTTTCGGATGTCGAATTGATTACGCGATCTTTTTTTCTTACCTCGAACCACCGATCCTCGATGACAATTTGTAGACTGATTCATTAGCCCAATTGTCGAACCCAAATGTCTTGCAAATCTAGCTATTTTGTTCACTTTCCTAAGACATGTTGGATCTGGTGTTGCTAATTTTTTAAATTATTGAATTCGTTATCATTGACCCCAAAAACTCCCGAGCACCAAATATTTCGAATAAATTGGATGATTAATTCTCATCATTTGGTAAACAATAGGAGAAAATGCAGCCTCACGTCTAAAAATTTGAGTAAATTCACGGTCTACAACTTGATAAAATGTATGAAAATATCGATTTTAGGTTTTCGAAGGATTCCTGAAATATAACATTTCAAAAATATTTTCTGAAAATTTCAAGTCCTTCCGTTTAAAATTGTGGGAGTTATAGGTGGTTATAGGTAGGTTCCGTGAACCGGCGAACTTTAAACGCATTTGTCTCGAAATGAATTTCTCTAAATCGGTGACGACGATATCTCGGAAATCACCGCACCGATCAACTTAAGGGGCCAGTCCACTTTGAAAATTTCCAAAAATCGAAAGCAAGCAAGACTTGACGAAATCGACGATGATGAGCAATCAGAAGGGATTTTGTATGGTGCAGGAATTGCCGATTGAGTTTAGGTAAGAGTATTTCATAGTATAAACTTCAAACGCGTTTTTCTCGAAACAACGTTTTCAAAATCTAGCTCCATCGTATCTCTAAAACTAATCAACCGATTCTCTTGAAATTTGAACCACATATTGTAAACACGATTCGCAACAAAATGACCCTCGATGGTTTAAAAATTTTGATCTTTACTCTTTTTTGTTACGAAAAACTGCGGAAAACGCGTTTTTTTGAAACTTTTTTCGTTTTTCACCTGCCATTTTTTATTTTTTGATAAACCTTCATAGCCGAGGGTCATTTTGTAGCTGGTGTCATACTGAATCTAATAGACTTAGATTTTTTTGTTTCAGACAAGCCGTTGCCGAGTTGTGATGGAGCTACCTAGCCCACCTATTTTTGAGTTACGTTAAACTATAGTTTTTGTACTTAAAAATGAATAAAAATAAATTAATTTTTTAAAACGTATTTCAAGACTTTATTTATCAAGCTCAACAACTTTTATATTCATATCTTTTATAGAATCCTAAAAAAAATCGCGAAATAGCCTTTATTCGTGGCTCCAAAGTGGGCTAGCCCCTTAAAATTTTACAAGCTCCTTTTACGTATCAAAAAGCAGTGCTTAGATGATGGAATTTTTTTTGCTGCATTGTTTTTTTTATCAACGAACATAGAGCGGTATTTCGCCGAAAATCGGTACTTTCATTTTGAATTGCGGCTATTAGTTAAAAAATCGATATTTTATTAAATCCTTCGTCTAACAAGGGAAGGACGCCAATCGGGACCCACCGACTTCGCCCAAACTGCGTGGGTAGAAGGAGGTCGGTCCCCTCTTAACGTTCCTAAAACATTTCGCCTGAGTGGGCCATAGGAAAGGGTAAAACGCTCTCCAAAGATTTCCGACTAGAACTTGAGGGATATTTTTTCAACCATTTTCAAGCTAGCGACGTAGCGGAGTGGTCAACCGCATTGCCTGTCACCCTGCTGGCTCGGGTTCGATTCTCGCTGCTCCCGTTTTTTTTTGTTTTTGTTTTTTTATTTCTCTCAATGTTCAACTATGTATTGTAGAATTTAAATGTATTGAGCAGTTACTTTACATAATTAGGTAAAGTTTTTTTTGAAAATAAAAAATCCGAAAATTCTTGCAATTAATTACGTACGCTGCTTTTTATTCATTATCAGAAATAATTTTACAAATTTAGGGTGATATTCATCTTAGAAACATTTGAAACATACATATTTTTCACACCAGTCACATTTTATAAAAGCATTATTTGAGCAGTTACATTTTTTCGAAACATGCTTCATTGGAAAGCATACTTCAATTAAGTTTTTAACTGCTTGAATATATTTAAATTCTACAATGAATAGTCGAATGGGTGAAATCGGCGGGTCCCGATTGGCGCCCTCCTATTGTAAGCACTAGATTATTTCACGCAAAAACTAAATGCGTTTGATTCTTTAATCTCCAATGATTTGTGTCCGAGCAGCGGTGGACACCGCGAAGTACGTTTTTCAAACAGCGGACTGCACGAACCATTGCACCTACCACATTCATAAATATTTTTCAATACAAAAATTGTACAAGATATTTAAAAGCATACTCTTTGAGGCCGTATTGTAGGGTGAACAGCCATTTTTAAGGTCATTTTTTTGGAATTCAATTTAGAGAAACTGTTAAATCTATAGTGTTAGTATTCCATCGTTAAATATATACATGTTTGAAGTACCATATTAAATGTTTTGAAAGCATTTTATTCGAAATTGTACATGATATTTGATGTTGCGCAGGTCATGGCGCGAATTTTTTTATCGCCGGGCGTTGTGATTACGGCCGTCATTGTGATTGGAAACGAACATTTTTCTTTAATTCTATTCTTTACGCGTATGGTTATCGTTCGGACCTCTAATAAATAATTTTGGGAAGAATTTACGAAATGGCGGCGTTTGAAAAAGAGGATTCTGATTTTTACAATAAAATGTTCACTTCTCGTGGCCCGGAAAAGTAGCAATTATAAAGCAATATAACAGATGAAGCGTCGAATGATAGCACGACATGTACTCTGCATGTTCTAAAAATTGCAAGTCGATCGACCCAGTAGTTTCTGAGAAAAAAACCCGCCCGATATGAAAAATGTTGTATTAAGAAAAACGCGTTTCAAGTTTCTCCTCCAGCTATAGGGAGGAGGAGGAAATATTCACGGATTTCGGCAATTTACCTTTAGACAGACACATTCTTAAGACCTCAATCTATAAGAATATAAGAAAAAAAAAAACAATTTTTTTTTACCAGACACTTTTCCGGCCACGAGCTAGGTGCAACCTATTAGGATTGTCATGGACTTTAGCCATCGAGAGTGAGGTACGAAGGGCGCGTCTCTATGCTTATGTAATGGGGCCGATTAGCTGTTACCAACTGTGAGCTATAAAATAATCGTTATATTGAACGTAGGGGAAAGAGGGACTGCCCCGGCCAACGGGCAGCCTCGGCGATTATTAAAATGTATGCTTACTATGTGTTTACTATCAATGTTTATGTTTTCCGGTGTTTCTGGGAGAACACAAACAAACACCGGAAAACAAAAACATCGATGGTAAACACATAGCAAGCATACATTTTGGTAATCGCCGAGGCTACCCGCTGGCCGGGGTGCCCCCCTTACCCCTATGTTTTCGAACAATTTGTTTACACCTATTTATACAAACACCCATTTTTGGCCATTCGATCCAATTGATCGAGGAATTTTTTTTATTTGCGTTATTGTTTTCTATAAGCTTGTCCCGCTTAATTAACGCGCGACTAATTGATAACGTCGTAAATCGTGGTATATGATAATGCTCAGGTTGGCAGAAGTGCGCGAAGTTAGAGGCATATGCGCTCTGTTCATAACCTCAAAAACAGCCTGAGGAGCTGTCAACGATGAATATCGGTCCAAGGGTAACAAATTTTCGTTGGAAAAAAGTGTGTACCAAAGCTGTCTATAATCTGAGAGAAAAAAAAACTAATAATTTACCGATATTCTAAAAAAATTATTTTATATTTAGGAAAATACCACGGCTTTTTGGCTTTTCCGAGGCATTTATAAAAACTTATCATGTCCGAATATAGATCTTAAATCAATATTAAGTAATTAATACAAATTAAGAGAATAACAACGTTAAGGGGTCTTCTCATTTTGGACGCTAAGAAAGGCTATTTTCATGATAGGTTTATATTATAGATATTGATATGAAAGTTCTTACACTTGATAAATACACTTTCGAAATACATTTTAAAAGTTTTCAGAGTATTTATGTAACCCAAACTAATTTTAAACGCGTTTTTCTCGAAACAACGTTTTTCGACGGGTTGTTGATAAACTCTTCGAAACTACTGAACCGATCCTTATGAAATTTTAACCACATATTCTTTACTATAGCTATAGCGCATACCAAGGATTATTTTAAATTTTAATATTTACTATTTTTATGCCAAAAATGGTGGAAAAATACGTTTTTTGTTTTTTTTTCGAAAAAGATCCGCCATTTTGTTATTTTTGCATATATCAAAAATCGTATGATATGCGCTATAGCCATTAACTTCCCACCCAAAACCGTTTGATTTTTTTGTTTCGGATGATCCATCTCCAAGATTTCATCAACAGCGCAGACCTACCATTTTTTTAGGACATTTTTTTAATTACCATTTTCGTCTATGAATAGTGACTTGAATAAGTTAAAAAAAAATCTATTTCGAAAGTGTATTTATTAATTGTAACAACTTTTATATCAATATTTGTAATATAAAACTATCGAAAAATTCGTGAAAATAGCCTTTTAGCGTCTAAAGTGAGAAGACCCCTTCATATTCCTCGTTAAAGCGGTATATGCGTTTACAACGTATTTACTGCTTTAACGAGGACGAGGAGATAACTACAAATGTAGAATATTTTTCGAAAGTTTCAAAGCGAAATTCGAAAAACTTCAAATGTTACAGCCCGTCAACGCTGTGCTCCACCGCTCGGATTCGCAGCGCGCGGCGTAAGTAGAACCGAGAGCACAGAGAGGCAGGCAGAGATGGGCAAAAAGTAATTAAATTAATGTCGAACAATTACAATTACTACTGTAATTCATAATTTAATTCCTTTGTGACAGGTTACTTAAGTAATAGTTATCATAAGTACATAGTGCAATTCAATTCAACTTCTATGTAAACTTTGAACGCGTTTTTCGTAAAACTGCATTTTCGAAATTGGCGTGCCGGATTACTCAAAAACTATTGAGCCGATTAAGTTGAAACTTGGTAGAAATATTAGTCATATTGCTACCTCCTACTTGTCGATAATTATTTTTGAAAAATTATTTAAAAAACTACCTTCTGAATCCAAATTTTTCGGGAAATTTCGATTCTTTTTTTGTAAATGCGTGCCATTCGCTTGACTTTTCATTTTCTTCCTGTTAATTACTCTCAAATAGAAACTATATGTGTTCTCACTGAACATTTAAAAACATTTTTTTTGCAAATCAAAGTCCACGAGAAGCTAGACAGCATGCCGATTCGCAACACCCGCGGCAACCTTGCTGTAACATTCTGCCACAGCTCTGCTATATATATAATAGAGTTTTATTTGCACAACTTGTTATAAAGTTTTTTACAAAGTCTCTTTTCTTACAATCAATCTCATTCACGAAATTACACCTAACAACTTACGTCTAAAATTCTAACCTATATCCTAACCACTACTGATCACTGTCGCTCTCATCTTTTTCCTCTTTTTTCATTTTTGCACATAATGCCTCTATTTCTTTGAAGTAGCGGCAAATTCCCACATTTATTTTCCCGCTTAACATATTAATGATCTCCCCCTTTATCGCAACCTCGTCAACTCCTTGTATCCACTCCTCCGCTTCTTTTCTTGCCTTTTTTGGCATCATTTCCCAGCCTTTTTTGCAAATTAGGAGGTGCTCCACCGTCTCAAATTTCTCCTCACAAATCCTGCACCGCCAATTTTTCTCCCCCTTCTTTCCCGCCCTCCATACATTTCCACATCTTATTCTTGCCCACAATTCTTTCTCCCTAACCTTCACTCCTTCCTCCTTCCAGTATTTCCATGGGCTTTCTTCGTTCTCCACCAAGTACTTGTATAAACTATTGTATGATGATTTTTGTACTCTTTCTTCTTCCTCCTCCAGTATTTTTTTCTTTAGGTTTTCTAATCCTTCTTTCACCTTTTTTTCTAGTTCGCCCTCGTCTGTCTCCTCTCTTATCATCCCTACTAGATCCTCAATTCCCATTTCCATTAATACTTTTTTTAAATCCTTTCCCCACTTCGAGGGGGTTCCATTCTCAATCGCTCTTAGCTCCTCTCGCAAACATATTTTTGGCCATCTCGACTCCCCCATCTTCACAACCTCTTTCAAATATCTCAAAGCCCTTTCTCTAATTATGTATTCCAATGTTGGCACTCCCAACTCTCTCCTCCATATGTAATTAGGGGTCGTTCTGTGTACCCCTAGCGCCATTTTACAAAACCTGCTCTGTATTCTTTTATATGATTCAATTTCCCCCAAACCCCAAATCTCCACTCCATACATGACTGCTGATTTTACTATTGATTCCAGCAAATAGAGTCTCTCCTCCATCATATCTCTTCCCGCTGTTTTCCATATCCCCCATACCATATTTGTCGCTTTTTGCGCTTTCCCCGCCGTTCTTTTGCTATGAACCCAGTTTGAATTTTTCGAAGTAAACCAATATCCCAAATATTTAAACTCCTTAACTATCTGAATCTTTTCCCCCTTAATCTCCCATTCTTCGTTCTTTTTACCTTTACCCCCATTCCTGAATATCATTATTTTGGTTTTTTAAGCGTTTATTTCCATTCTATTTTTTTCCGCCCATTTTTCAAGGTCCTTCAATATACTTCTTAAACCTTCGATAGTCTCTGCTATTGCCGCTACATCATCGGCATATTTAATTGCAAAGATTTTTTCTCTCCGTACCACTGCCCCGCCCTCATTTCTTCTCATCCACATATCCTCCAAATCATCAACATAAATATCAAATAGGACCGCGCTTAAAGCGCACCCCTGTCTTACTCCCTTCCCCGTTCTAAAACTCTCCGAAATTATTCCACCTGCTTGCACTTCTGCCCTTGTGTCCTTGTAAATGGTCTTTATTGTCTCTAACATTCGCCCCTCAATTCCTTTCTCTCTTAATTTTTTCATCATTATCTCCCTGTTCACTCGATCAAATGCCGCCTTAAAATCTATGAACACGACGTATAACTTACCACCTTTCACCTTTAATTTGTTATTAATTACCGCATTCAGCGTAAATATTTGATCCCTCGTTCCTCTCCCTTTCCTGAACCCTGCCTGACTCTCCTTTAATTTTTTGTTCTTCTCAATCCATATACTTAATCTCTCCCACAGCTCTGCTATTTTGATGATATACGGATTAAAAAAATTGTTTTATATCTTTAAATATCCTATTAACGTATACCTACAGTTTAATGAATGTATAATACTTATTTTGTTCTGTTAAAAATCCCTTAAAATTGCTCAATTTTTTCCCGTCTAAATGTATATTCCCCGTCAATTATCCTGACTAAGTAGCTTGAGGACCCCAAGGATAATTTCCGAATGTCGATAAGGTGGGTATCATTTCTGTCGTTTACGACGTTGTCATGTTTGCACAGCCTAATATTTTGTGTGCTTGATTTGCGCACAAATTCGCGATTAATAACATTGAAAATTTGATAACGGTGCTGAGAATCCTCATCTTTCCAGTGCCGATAATTAGTCGAAACGTACGTATTTTTTCAGTTCCGCGGTAGCATTTTATTAGCAGACATAGTGTACTGAAAATCGTTTGGGCGGTTTCCATAAGCGTAATCTGATTAGCTCATGAAATACGTCGAGGTTCTGAATTATGTTCTAAAAAAAAACGGTTCTACGTATCTTACCCAAACTGCACATTATGATCAGCAAAGAGGTTACTTCTAGAACAAATTTCATCTCGGTGATAGCATTTTGACTTGGCCCTATAACAACCTTAAACTGTTAAGGCAATGTCCCGACTGCGAAAAATTTACAATTTTATAAAATACGAACCCACTCCATGATGCTGGCCAAAATGAATCGCCTTCCTCTTCAGAAGTACTCTCCATGTGCAAAAATTTCAACCCGGTATCTCAAAATTTTGTGAAATTTCGGCGAACAAAAAAATGAATACCCCCACACTTCTATCTTTAGAAGTGTAAGGGTAGGTATTCACCCCCACTTTCTATCTATACCAAATGATTATATCGAAGTTTCGAAACATTCCGAACATATTTCTATTCTTTCCATCCCGGAAAGAAAAATGACTTTCATCAAAACAAAGTTTCCTTTACGAGGGAGCAGAGGAAAAAAATTGAAGTGAGCCGAAACGCTGTACAAGCCATGGAATGCTCCGTACCCTAGGGAGGTTTTATCAGAATCTCTCTTCCAAGGGACTTCACGCTTGACGTACGCTGCTAGTCGACACTCCATGATCTATGGCCCTACCACCCTACTCCATTCGTCCTTTATTTCTTGCATGCTTCCATATTGAATTTACAAAAACTGCTCACTAAATCATACGCGTTCTTATTATCGTTTTCAGTGAGGGTTTTTTTATGGACTCCAGAGTAAAAAGCAGACAAGGGCCAGATAACTGAACAGCTGGAGAATATTCTCTGCCGAATCTACAGTAGGAGGGAGAGATTAAATTTATACCTTGCAATAGTGGGTCTTATCCACCGGCGGATATTGTGTCCTCCTCCTACACTCTATAGTCGAGAACATCTGTAGCTCGTAGGTAATGCAGTATCCGGCTGAAATGACACTTGACATATGAGGACTATCTCTATTTGGGGACGGGGTCAACCGGTTTTTCGATTTCAAAAAGAGTTTGGAACTCTTTTTTTCGGCCCCCAAGGTGAAATGGGTGATGAAACGGTGAATATTGCATTTGGCCGCTATTGGAAACTTCGAATAATGGGCTGACGTCCAATTGTGCCACGCTTGATATTTGGCGATAGCAGCACCGCAAACCACTTTGCCAATGTAGGACTTGGGCCGCTACTGCATATACTTCGCACGTTAATCTTGTACACCTTGATTGGCAACGATTAATTAAACATTTTGAAAGAAATATGAGGCTTTTCGGAGAACCGGTTGCGCAGTTGCGACATATGAATGACGACGATTTTATCATAAATTAGCTTGCGAATCTTCTCGGGGAGTGCTATGCGTGTGTGGATAATTTATAGATAGTCCGGATACGGATACAGGAATTTAAAATTATTCTGAGCAATTTAATTTTATCGGGCACGTATCCAATGATATTCAGTTAGTTACGGAAATGCTGCTGCCCGTGAAATATCACTCTGAGGGTACTTTTTCATTTGCAGCATGCTACAGCAGCTTTCTAGTAACTTACCTGCTGTTATTAGTGTTGAATCAATGTTGAATCAGCAAACCCAGGTTAGTTGGAGGACTCCAACGAGGGCACTGCGAGCCAGAGGGTATCGCTCTATCTTAGTTAGATTCGTCTGGAGGGGAAAAAACGGAAAGAACAATGTGTTTGTCAGGTCGGGGCGCTGCGTGGCTAAACTGCTCTTCTCACTAAGCACGCCAGCGAAAGCCAAAGGATGTTTTCATTGCCCCTTGTGTCGGCCGGTTCACCGCTACGGTGTAGTTAGCAGGTGGTTGCGTATGTCTGTAGAGGCAAGGTAGCATCGGCCAACCATCCTCAGATTGCGACCTTTATAATATACAATTGCGTGCAAAAGTTTTGGGGACATCCTATTTTTCAGGCGTATTGCATTGAAATACGCCTGAAAAACATAATAACAAAATTTGAAAATAACAAAACGAGATTCGACCTTCCCTTGATTCAGTACCTTGTTGCCATGCCCTTAGCAGCAATAACCGCGGCACATCGACGAGGTATGGATGCTATTAATTGTGAGATCTGTTCTTGTGGCAAGTTTTTCCACTCATGTCACAAATCATTCCACAATTCGGGCTTGTTAGAGTGATTTTTTTTTCCAACACGATCGTTCAGGTCTTGCCACAAATGCTTAATCGGATTTCAGTCCAGTGATTGCGATAGCCCTCGGAGAAGGCGTACTTTTTGACTCCGGAGAAAATGTTTTACCGACACGTGACGCATGTTTGGGGTCGTGAACGTGTTAAAAACCAAACCACGCGGCATTTTCTTCATTACAAATGGGAGCATATGGTCTTGCAATATATTTCTGTAGAATTTAGCATCCATATTGCCTCGAATTTCTACCAGCGGACCAATGCCGTCGTCAGAAAATGATCCCCAAACTTTAATGTTCTTGCCACCGTGGTTTACGGTAGGAATTCGATACCTGACGTTGAATCGGGTAACTGTTGGATGTTTCACGTTCACCATCACTTCCGAATAATTGAATATTGGATTTATCGGAAAAAAGCACTTTCCGCGAATCTGATGCTATCCAATACGTATATTTTGTTGTTTCAAAATTTAATCTGGCCTTTTGATTTTCCCTACTGAAGAGTGGCTTTTTTACAACAATGCGTCCAATCAGTCCTACAGTCTCCAGGCGTTGGGATAATGTACTTCCACTAATTTCGGCACGATTTTCACAGCGTAATTCTCTGGAAATGCCTGCCGCAGTTTGCCGTGGATCGATAACGCACTTCCTTTTTAAAATTGTGTCAATGTAAGGTAAAAGGCCTAGTTACTGACACTTTAAGAGCAGCGGTGTCGGATTTTCACTATTCATTGACGCGCGATATAGCTACAATGAAAAGTAAAGGTTTTAACACGTGCGTTAAAGCCGCCTGCGTGGGATTCATCTATTAAACAAGTGAAATAATTAATATTTATTAATATAATAATTGTTTTAATATTGCTTCTCTGCTGCCGGGGTTCCTGACACTAGAGAAACATCCATGTCGTAGTTTGTGACCCCTACGTATACCCGATTTATGACCCCCTTGGCACAATTCATGACATCTATGCGTACCCACGTCCTGACCCTTCCGAATATCCCCATGAAAACGGGTTAAATGGAAATATATGTAATTTCACGGACACATATATGTGTGTCCGTGAATAAATATATAAACAAGTATAAACAGTAAAAAACATTCAATTAGTGCACAACTATTATATCTGCGACGCAGTCTTGAGGGATAAACTTTTTTTCTCCCTATCAACATTGACAATTATTAACATATATATTATAAACATTAAACAATACAAAAAAAATATCAGCAGCATTAAGTAAGAAAATATTTTGAATACTACATTTCCACAAATTTTAATAATTTGTTAATAATTTAATCATAGTTAATAATTAAATAATTGTTAATAATTCAAATAATTTGTTATGTCACGGCAAATTAGAATAAATAAACAAAAAATGGTTGGACGTAGCAGGTGACAAGTCGAGGGTCAACAACTGCAACATAGCCTCAATTATGTGACGTAGTTATTGACACCACCAATTTAACCAAATATCTCACCAAAAGTTAAATTATTTTTTATCTCATCGACAGTCTAGTTCCTGCTGAATATGTCGATACCATTTTTATGTCGTTTTATACTTACAGGACAAACAAATTTCCGATTTACGTAGATCGTTGCACTTGCTATCAGCGTCTAGCACGACCGATGCGGAGCCACTGAGACGCGTGTTACACTGTTCACTAGTCAATTTCTATTATAAAATATTTCATTAAAAAAAGTGTGTTTGTCCAATAATTAAAAGTGAAAAACGCTCTTTAATTAGCCGATAATTTAATTATTATTCGACAAAAACTATATTTATGGCAGTCAAAACTTTGCCGTCGGGGTCATAATCTGGGACAGGGTCAAAAACTGGGCCGCTTACCTTATACCGTATTTTTTCGCGATCTACCGCTTCGAGTTGTGTTACACACCGAATTTGTTAATTTATATTTACTAATCATACGATTCACCGTACTTTTTGCAATGGATAAGGTAGTCGCAATATCGTAAGAACTCTCACCTTTTGAAGAAAGTTTTAACACGATTTTACGGGCCTTAATAGTCGTATGTATCGCCATCGCGGTGGAAGTAATACTGATTTTATATTATCATGCATGTTTTGAAGCTAGTATGAAACAAAATGCAAGCAAACTGTGCGTACGAAGCCGGGCGGGATAACGGCCCGATACTTTTGCACGCCGACGATACTCGTTCGACGCTGTACCAAATAATAAGCCATACAAACAAAGAATATATCACGCTATTATCCATATTATAGCTCTCTCAAACTCTGAAATGATTAACCAGTTCAGGATTAAATATTTGATCACTTTACTAAAAAAATCGGGTGGCCCGAAACTTTCGCCTGCCACTGTAAGTGTGTCTCATAGTGCCCATTGCTGGACAGCGGTAGGTTTCTACTAACATTCCACTAAGATCAGTTCGTTGATCCAACATGCTATTGGCCTAATCCTAATAACAATTAGTAAGCTACTTCCGCATTCTGCAATTGCAACCCTAGGGGTGACATTTCTTGAGTACTAAAAAATAGTACCAGCATTTAGTAACTTACTCGTCATTACTGGCATCAAACCAATGGCATACTAAATCACCAAACCGCTGCTGGCAAATTACTGAAATGCTGATACCTTTTATTTGGCATGTGAGCCTCCGGTGTATGATATAGTAATCTTTTCTTTGAGTTTTCAGTCATTTCCATAATGCATGTTTCGAGAATCCCGAACACACTGGTCACCCGTTGCCTCCTGCAGACTTTTAATGGGCGATTTGTGCCTCAAGCCTAGGAAAGCCTTTTTGAATCAGTTAGCTAGTTAAGTGTATCGTTACGGTAGCATGTCATAATATCACACGACCAAATATCACCGACAAAATATCACCACAACAAAACATCACGGCCATAAAACATCACAATCCGATTATTCTCTCCGCGCGAGAGTGGGTTTGTTTGGGTTTGTTCTGTCGAGTGATATTTTGTCGTGGTGATATTTTGTCGTGTGATCAGGTGACATGGAACCATCGTTATACCACGATTCCTGGGTTGCTTCAGCTCCGCAGCCTTTCCCGGTTTCTAGCAGGACCGCAAATGTGAGAGCGGCCACGGCCTATTCATGTGAGCCATTAATGCCGCCAGGCGAAGTGGACAATAAGGCTGGGTGGGTCGTGATCCGCTTTGCCATACGCCGAAAATCGATCGATGAACTAATATCAGATCGTGACAACTCTTGCTCATGACTCGTTTTGAAATTTCCGAGCCAATGTCCATCCAACAGTAATGGAAACAAAGGAATCAAGATGCGATAGAGTGAATGATAAACACGTTCTTATTATTCCGTAGATTTGACCATAGTCGTCCTCCACAGCAAAGTGACGAGGAGCAAAAACACTCCTTATCCTTGTAACCCTTTCGTTACAAAATCCAAAATAGTTCGAATGATGGGAATAGCATTTAGCAAGTACCATTAAAATAAGATTGTTGCGGTTACTGATCAAATAATTCGTTAAAAAAACGAAAATACAGTAATGCATTTGCTAGAGTTTCACTTCGTTCTAGTATGTAGTACGTAATTGAGTCGGATCGCTGCCAGTTTAATTGAACAATTAAGGCGTTTGTTGGGAATTCAGAGGAAAAAGCTGTGCATGCTATAGAATAAAGTAAGCGGTATTAAACAACTTAAAGGAAATCTTTTCTGTTTTATTGAATACAACAATGAATATACTCGCTTCACGAGTGATATCAAACTAACGTCTTTTCACTTGAATATTTTGCTACGCAGATCATACACACACATTACCCCCACTTTTGTTATTCTCGCGGTAATGGCGAGATGTTGCTTCGTGTATCACCGTATCGTTATATTTCCAACACTCCTCTTCAACGATGTCGGTCCGATTACCATGTGGCGAGTCCGATGGCAGTGACGTGTCTCTTGAGTTTTTGTCCGTGGTAGTTTCGTGAAGTTTAGGATTTTTTCAACGTGCTTCTGCTGACTGATATGAAAAATACCATCGTAATCTTTCGTTACCTCCATTCCGAGGTAGTAGCTGATATCTACCAAATCAGTCAGCTTGAAGTATTTCTGCAACGTGCTCGAAACTCCGTGGATTTCTTCGTTCTTCTTGCTCGCTATTAAAATATCGTCAACATAGACAATAAGGTGGGAACAGCCACCAGAGTGTGTCCATGTATACAAACAAACGTCGGTCTCGCTCGATCCAAAACCGAGTCCGTGGAGGATTCGGTTCAGCCTTTTATTTCACACTCTGGCCGCCTGTTTAAACCCATATAGACTCTTTTCAATCGGCACACGAAATTAGAACTTTCTGAAATATACCCGTCTGGCTGCCTCATGTAAATTTCTTCCTGCCGTTCCCCGTTGAGGAAGGCTGTCTTCATGTCGAAATGTCGTACGATGAATCCTTTTGCTCCGGCTCTTTTTCCATCGATGAATCCTTTTGCTATGGCTCTTTTTCCATCGATGAATCCTTTTGCTATGGCTCTTTTTCCATCCGGTAGTTCTTGTAATTCCCATGTTTGATTTTCTCTAAGGGAATGGATTTCTTCATCCATTGCTCTTCTCCAATATGCACGACCCGTACTTCATTGTGCTTCACAAAAATTTCGCGATTCGTGCTGTTTGTGGATAACATCATTAAGCGAGTGTGTGAATCTCTCCGGCGGAATCCCTTTGACTGTTCTTGTCGATGTCCTTGCTCCATTGGCTTCGTCTTCGCCGTCTTCACTGAAGTACTAAGAATTTTCTTCGCTTGGTACATAGTCAGAATCATTCAGAGCATCGTCACCGATCGTTTGTTCCAGTTTCGTAATGTTTAGGCTTCCTTCTGTTTGCATTAAGGTAGCTCAGCGCGAGCTTCCTCAGTGTTTTCGTCTTCTCTTAGTACCGGCAACTCCACGGAATTCATCTTGTTCACGTGCGGGGTATCTATAATATTGTCGACACTCATTATCTCATCTATGATTTTCACGTCTCTGCTTATCACTATATTGTTCGTTGTGATGTTTAGTAGAGGGAAGGCTTCAGCATTTCCCTCGGAGGTCATTTTTCGGGCCTTAACGTCCAATTTTTAACGTTTTTTCTTTGTGCGCGTGTGCGTAAGCTACGCATCCAAATATGTGCATTTATTTCATATCTGGTTTTCGTCCGTTCCAACCCTCGAATTGTGTTGCTTCTGTGGGTTTCGTTGGGAAAATATTTTCCAGATCATTTGCGGTATTTACCGCTTCTCCCCAAACATTATCGTCCAAATTTGGAGCGATTAGTATTGCAGGAGCCATCTCTATGAGATCTGTTTTTTCTTCCAGCCACGCCATTTTGCTGTGGAGAATATGTGGTGGTATACTGTGCCGCGATTCCCTGTGTTTTAAGAAAATGTTACAGCTTATTATTTAAATATTCTCCACCACGATCGGATCTAATAAAGATTGGTTTTATTTTAATTTCCTACAGAACATAGAAATATAATGGCGTTGAATAGATGTTCGACGACGTTCGTGGCGGTTGGGTTTGTTTGGGATTTCACCCAAACAAACTCAACCGCTTTAATCGTTGAATGTCTAAAGTTGAAGGTATATGTCTTTATGCATGCAGAGGAGTCGCTCTATCTCACATTCATGCGATGCGGTCGCTCCATCTCTCATTCTCGCTCTCTCTCATCCATACATGTAATCCGATCAACCAACTCGAACCCCCCTCTCAGGCGAGAGCCGTTAAATAATCAAATGCACGAAATAAACAATATAAGATAAAAACAAATGAAAATAAATAAAAATAAAACAGGAATAAATTTTAAATATATAAAAATCAATAATCAATCAATCATCAATTAATCGATAATCAATATATACCCCCCTCCACCACTCCAACGACTTCCCTCTTCCGCATGACGTCAGCCGCTCTGCCGACTCCCCCTCCCCGCGTGACGTCATACCCTCCCCGCGTGAACCCCCCGCCCCACAGAGGACCTGTGTTAGAACGGTCACTGCAATACTATGTATAGGGATTCAAAGGAAATGTCAAAGATGTAAAAAGTTGCGTAAGTTTATACGAGGGTGGGGTGAAAAGTTTCCGGCCTGACCAAGAAAAACGATATTTAAAATTTTTTTTTGCTTTATTTTTCAACATAATCTTCATCAACATTGATACATTTCTCATAACTCTCGCATCCCAAAAAACAGTAGCCATAACCTTGTTTGCCGATAAAATTGTTTTTGTCTTCTTTGGGGTTCGTTCCCCTTTTCCAACCCACTGTTTTGACTGTTCTTTACTTTCAGGAGTGTATTGGTGGACTCATGTCTCATCAACAGTTATGAATCGACGCAAAAATTCGTTTGGATTACGTCTATACAGCGCCAAATTGTCGGTAGCGTCGAGCGTTAGCAAACGCTCGATTGGTCGAGCGTTAGCAAACGCGGCACTCACCTTGCACACAGCTTTTCCATGTTCAAATGGTTGTGCAAAATATTTCGCACACGTTCAGCTGACATCCTACAGGTCTCAGCTATCTCATGCACTTTCAACCTGCGGTCTTCCAACACTATTTTATGAATTTTTTTAATCACCTCTGAAGTTGTGACTTCAACGGGCCGTCCTGAGCGAAGCTCGTCAGAGGTTCTCACACGACCAATTTTAAATTCAGAAACCCACTGATTAATAGTTGAATATGATGGGGAGGAGTCTCCTAGTACTGAATCCATCTCTTCTTTTATTTGTTTTGGTGTAAAACCTTTCAAATGGAAGTATTTGATGACAGCACGTTTTTCCAATTTTTCCATTTTTACGAAAACAACGGAAGCGTCTTGCGCAATGTGCTCTCAAACGCAAACTAACGTAGCGATTGGGCTGAAACTGTACATACAAGCTCGGTAGGAATGGTACTGTAGGACGCCGCTCCAAAACTAGACCTAGTGGCACCATCTCTTGGTAAGGCCGGAAACTTTTCACCCCACCCTCGTACTAGATCGCCTGGAATTTTTGAAGAATTTTCCTATGAGATTTTTGTTTTGACTATTTTTGCTCGAAAGTCTGATGACTAGAATGACTTAACTCGAAAAGTATGGCGTTTAGGACGAAATATCAGGAGGAGAAATTCTTTTAATTTTGGATTTTGAATTTGATTGCATTTTTCAGAATTCTTTTTGAATTTTTTTTAGAATTTTTTTTGGCCGAACCTCGCAGAATCGTCCAAAAAATTGATTGGCGTATCTCGAAAACTATTGAGTTAGAGACAAAATATCAAGAGGGGAAAATGTTGCAGTGTTTCGTTTTAAATACGTTGGAATTTTTTTCAGATTTATTTTTTTTTTAATTTTTTACAATGTTTCAAACGCACCTAAACGACCTAAAAAACATTGTAAAAAAAATCTGAAAAATGTCAGAGTATTCGAAACGAAACACTGCAACATTTTCCCCTCTTCCCCTCGTCCCCGCACCTAGACGACCTAAAAAACCAATGTAAAATGAATTTTGAAAAAAATCTGAAAAAATGTCAACGTATTCAAAACGAAACACTGCCACATTTTCCCCTCTTAATATTTTGTCTCCAACTCTATAGTTCTGGAGATACGCCAACTAATTGTTTGGACGATTCTCCGAGGTTCGGCTAAAAAAAATCAAACAATATTTCAAGCGAATATAAAATCGAAAATTGAAAAAAGTTTCTTCTCCTGATATTTAGTCCTAAACGCCATACTTTTCGAGTTAAAACATCTACTCATCAACAACATATTACTCATCAGAGTTTCGAGCGAAAAGAGTAAAAAAGAAATCTCAATGGAACATTCTGAAAAAATTCCAGGCGATACAAACTTACGCAACTATGGTTCTTAAGACGTTGCGTTTCCCAAAATTTGTCTTTTTTAGCCAAAAATGGAATAACTTTGCGAAAAAAATCGTACGAAACCTAAAAAAAAAACTGAAATAGAGCTCGGTTACCCCTGTCAAGTTGATCATGGATAAAAATGACAAAGAAATTTTTCATAAGTTAGGGGGCATCCATTAATTACGTGAGGTTATTTTGGCGAATTTTCGACTCCCCCTCTCTGGTCCCTGGTGAGATGTCGTGAGATTTTGCTCGACCCCCTCCCCGGGCCCCTAATCACACGTGAGATTTTTCAAAATGCATACGTTCACGGAAAATAAATTGTAGTAGAAGTAACTGCGGTTGTAGTACCATTTACTCCATCATGTAAAGTAGCAGGGAGAGTCTCCCTACTACTTTACATGGTGGAGTAAATGGAACCAACTGCAGTTGCTCCTACTACAATTTATTTTCCGTGTTTAATCTAAATAAGTTAATCTGTATTTGATTGCGTTGGGTTTCTTAAAAAAAAAACATTTAATTAATTCTTTTTATTTAAGACTAGTTACGACTAGTGTTTAAAATTTTTAAAAGGTAGTCTAGAATCACAGTTAGAAAATCGAATAATAAAATACTTAAGTAAGAACTAGTAAAATTCGTAAAAGAATATTCATATATGAATATTATTATATATGATTTAACTACTTTCTTAAAATGAATTAGTGGAATTTCGCTGATTTAATCAGCGCACACACTCACGCGCATGCGTGTACATATTCTGTTTACTGATTCAGTCCGTGAATTTCACTGAATAGTATCATTCATGTTAAGAGAGTATATTTTAGTGGAGAAACATTTCTTATTTAATTTAACCCAGTTTTCTCGCAATGTTATACTGTTACTTGCGGAAAGAAAATTACGTGATATTTGCCGAAGCCCCCCTCTCCCCCACGTGAGATTGGGTGAGATTTCGCTCGACCCCCTCCCTCCCCCTAAACGCCTCACGTATTTAATGGACGCCCCCTTATGCGCTCAATTCTCGGTGGTCGAAAGATGACCAAAAAACGGACACATTCAAAAGTGCGTATCGGGTCGGAAAAGAATCATAACAAATATTTCAAAAAAGCAAAACAAAGCTGAATTTGTTTTCTTCAAAACGCCGTTAGTTAAATTTGGTTATCTTTTTTACGAAGCTATCTAGCTTCTAGTGCGGCAAGAAATATCGACTGGTGTATCCAAACTTTTGAGCGATGGTGTGTATGTGGCTTACCGAAAAATGGGACTATTTTGGGATTTTAAAAAGAATACTAATAAAGCATTGAAATTGAGGTTTGGAGAGTTTATTCTTTATGTGTTGACGTATACGAAAAGAAAAATTGTTATGAAACAAAATACAGAATGGCGGTTCATTGTTAGTCGTATTTGCACTGACAAGGAAAGGTCGCGAGGTGTCCCCCTGCAATTTCGATGAAATTTGGCATGTTTGTAGAATGGGTAAAATAAGTGACTCGTATTTTTTTATATCGGCGGAACCCGATTTTTAAGGGGTGAAACGCATCCTCGAAAATGGAGGTGTTCTTCGTTTTCCGGCAATAATTTTTTAACGAAACGAGATACGAGAAAACTTCAAATTGCAACAAGGTTTCATTTTTCGAGTACTATATATGGGAGATGAGAACGGTGAAGATAACAACAAATTTTATATTGTTTATTGCAAAAATGCAATTTTCTCATGCGTATCTTCGAGAATTTTTAACTGATTGGGATGCAAATTTGCATACATGGAGAGGATGGAAAATTAGCGAATAGGTGTTTTTTGTTTTTCCGCTATCTCACAATTAAGGGGTTGAAACTGCCCTTCGATTTTTTAGCCAAGAGTATCGTATAATCAGCTAGCCTTTTGCGATTCCGCGCTAAATTCACGTCAATGTAAGCTTTTTCTAAGACGCGATTGCATATTTGTGTCAATTACGCTCGCTCCACCCCCTACTGCCTCCCTTACACGAGGAAAACGTTTGAGGGGTCTTCTCTCTTTAGACGCTAAAAAGGCTATTTTCATGATTTTTTTTGATAGGTTTATATTATAGATATTGATATAAAAGTCGTTTCACTTAATAAATACAATTTCCAAATACATAAAAAATGTTTTAATGTATTTATGTAACCCAGACAAACTTTAAACGCGCTTTTCTCGAAACAACTTTTTCGACGGCTTGTTGATAAAATTTTCAAAACTACTGAACCGATCCTTATGAAATTTTAACCACAAATTCTTTATAACTATAGTTATAGCGCATATGAATGATTTTTTAAAAATTTTGATATTTACTATTTTTTGCCAAAAACTGTGCAAAACACTTATTTTTGCATATATAAAAAATCGTATGATATGTGCTATAGCCATTAACATACTGAATTAAAAACCATTTGATTTTTTGTTTCGAACGATCCATCTCCGAGATTTTATCAACAGCGCAGACCTACAATTCTTTTAGGAAATTTTTTTAATTACCAGTTTCGTCTATAAATAGTGACTTAAATAAATAAATACATTTTGATGTATTTCGAAAGTGAATTTATTAAGTATCACAACTATTATATCAATATCTACAATATATACCTATCAAAAAATGCATGAAAATAGCCTTTTTTAGCGTCTAAAGTGAGTAGACCCCTTAAGATTCTTACCATTCGACATAGACTAAAATTTGTAAAGTTAATGCGGGTTACAATAAAAGTACAATGAGTCAAAATATTCTATACGAATTTTCTCGCTTTGGCAAAACGCCCCTTTTAAGGGGCCAAACGAACCCTTTAAAACAGTTTTAAGGGATCGTTGAAGGAGACTACGAGCCGTTCATGATAATGATGAATATAACAACAAATGGCGCATTGTTTATTGCAATAATTCGTGAATAATTGATGAAAATCACTCTTCAATTTTCCGCTTTCTATGAATTTTGTAGCTTTGTTTTGAAGTGCACTGATATGTGATATATGCGGCGAAGCAGCTATTATCACTTGTGGGTGGCGTAAGAATTTTCTTTGTTTTAAACACTTTTATCATAGATATCATTATTGTAAAAAGTATAATCGATAAAAAATATACAGTTGAAACGTTTATTAAATAAGTAGCCGTAAGAACATATTGTCATCTTCAAAGGGGCTGTCCATAAATTACGTAACGCAATTGGCGGGTTCGGCCAGGCGTTACGGTCTACGTACGGGGGGGGGGGGGGGGGTGTCAAGGTTTGCGTTAAGTCACGATTTTAAAACTGCCAGAAATAGCAAAATTTCTGCATGTTCAAGTTTTTAATTTGAACCTCGCGTGCAATTTTACCTTGGACAGCTCACAGCTTTCTATACGCAATGTCAATTAAGGGGGTAAATCACGCTACTGTGCAAGAACTTACACAGTAGCTTTCCCTCATCCCCCAAGCAAAACTTGAAGGACATTTTTTTTAATAATCCTTGAAAGTAAATGTATTGAAAAATATGTAGACAACATTTTTATTCCCAAGTCCAAAAATTGACGGAGTTATAGTCACTTTAGTGAGAACAGGTAGCGCGACCGGTTAGTGGCCTCAGTCCCTACAGGTGTGGCATCATTTACAATAGATAAAGTACAGGCTGTTATTATTTTGTGAACTATCATGGAAATGAAGAAGCGTCATATCGCCCGCGTTTAGATACTTCAATGAAAGTATCAATATTCTAGAAAAAATCGTAACTTCAATCAAGAAACACGGAGCGAAAACTTTGAACGCGTTTTTCTCGAAACTAGTTTTTTTTACCTTGTCCGAGCGAATACTTAAAAACTTATCAAGCGATAAAAAAAATTTAATCGCGGGGGCGGGGGGGGGGAGGTGTAAAATTTAGGACATTTTGCGTTACGTAATTTATGCACGGTGCCAAAGACAGTACGTGTTGGCACAGAATTTCTTCGTAAATGGACAATTGTAATCCAGTTGCTTACCGAATCACGAAGTTAGTCCGTGATTGAGAGAGCCTTATCTATTTCTGTGTCCAACATTAGTGGAAAATTGAAGAGCGATTTTCACCAGTTATTCACGAATTATTGCAATAAACAATACGTCGTTTATTTTTATATTCATCGTTATTATCATGAACGTCTAGTACTCCAAGAATACAACATTTTTTCTCTTTGAACTTTATTTTTATCTTACAAGGGGAGGCTGTCAATTGTCAAATTCAGATCCGATTCATACTGCGTGTAATAAAAGCTCATGGCTTTTCTCGATTCTCGATTCTCTCATTTGAACGTCATTTGAGAACGTCATGGCTTGAGGTGTTATGTGGCAAAGCAGTAAGATGCGCTCCTTCGCCATTGTCGATAAAATCGGCATTGAAATATTTCGTTGCGTTCAAATACTTTCTACGTAAAAAAATTTCAAGCAGCGCGTAGCGCGGCGAGCTCTCTGCTTAATAAGCCCGTCGCCCCGGGTTCGAAACTCGCTGCTGGCAACTTTTTAAATTTCTTTATATTTTTTATTCAAATGTGTATACAGATAATTCCCGACAATCAGTTTCAACAATTATGTATATAATAAGTTTTTTCAATGCCGTTTGTTGTGGAAAAACCGACGCTTTCGAACTTCATTATGTTGTTCGCAAACAAAGTTACATTTCAAAAATAGAAATACTTGCTGCGGTAGATATGAAATACAAATATCGTTACTCGACCGGTGCAGTTGAAGGACAAATGTTCTTCCCTTCTCCTAACTTAAAAAAAAGTAGGTAGAAGCGGTCCCTATCACAACTTGTAACAGTGTGTACGTGAGAGTTTTGTTTTACCCGGTTAAAAAACGAAAAAATGGAGGCGGGAAAATCCGAGAATGATCCGGGCTCTTCGCATGAAAGTGATGTGATCGAAGAAGATTCGATACACAGTGAAGTGTCCAAACAACAATTGAAAGATGTGTTGGTGTATTTTGGAAGCCTTCTCTGTAATAAAAATCTCATCGCGGCAGAACCGTCTCCATGAATCAACGAAAAAGCCATGGTAATAGGAGAAGAAATGTTCCAGAATACGTTGCAAATGCTCGCCGAAAAAAACCCTTGTTCTTGATGAGGAACTGATAAACAATAATGAAATCGACGACAGTAGTGCCTACGAAGAAGTTGAAACGAGTCTCAGCGCCAATGCATCGGCAGACGAATACGAACCAGACGAGAAGAAAAAAACAGTATGACTACCTTCCTCTGGATTACAAAATTAGAGCTGTCACTCTGGCCAAAATCATCCAGGCTGGAGTCTCAAAAATCTACAAAAAAATGGGTGCTCACGTTAACAAAATACGCGTCATTTATCCAGGTGGGAAGAGCAAACTAAAAGTGGCCGCAGCAAATTTGATAAATATTGCACCGTCGATTCATTGACACATGATCGCTTCGTAGACGCTCGACAAAACTTCCAGCAAATTACGACCAGAAACTTGCAGCAGTGGGCTTTGGCCGCTGCAAGTTAGTCCCCAGATATCGAATTCAAAGCTTCAAAACCATGGGTCATTTAAGTTTAAAAAAAAGTTTTTAAAACTCAAGTGTTTTAAAAAAGCATCGGATTCGGCAACGGAAAATCACAAAATTTGTTTCCCTGAAAGAAACTGCTACTCTACACAAAACTTTAGCCGCAGCGGAGACATTTCGCATCCACGACAAAGATTTCATAATTGAGAGAGATCAAACAGGTACCTGGAGAGCTGTTCACAAATGTCATATGACATAATACAATATGATAATATGATATATGACAGTCAACACAGATTTTTTTATTGTCGTTATCACATCCTCCAAATCCGGTAAACTCACAACGGGTTTGTACAAGGACTTCTTGCGTGATGCGTTGAAACCATACGTACAAAACGAAAAATGTCTCCTTCTGATCGACTCTTGAGGTGGGCAAACGAACTAGTCCAGTCCAACGTGGCCAAAGTCGAACATTTTTGCGACCACTTAGTGAAACATGTATTCCTATGTTAATCGACCCGAGTAATCCGAATTTCTAGGCATTTTAACTATTAACAGCGAAGAAAAGGGCTGAAAGCCGAAAAATATGCATTATTTCGAGAACGAAAAGGAAATCGCAAAAAAGTTTCGAACAAAAGTTGTAGAATGGAAGATTCTACCTCGTAGGTGTATACGATGTTTTTTTGTCTACCTCTAATAGTTTAGCCCTCAAATTGAAAAATAAATTCACACCACTACTATCAACCTGTGAGGCACACGGACGTGACGAAATCGACAGGCATGAGCATCGCGGATACCTCCGCTCCTCTCGCGCACGGCCGCTACACGCGCTTCGGTCGGGAATCCCCGACGTTTGAGCGGGTATCTTCAGGTGAGGTCCCACGGCCTGTCATATCACAGGCCGCGCCAGATCCTGGCAGACCTGTCGAGGCCTGAGCGAACGATCGCGCCCCGCGCCAAGTAATTCCCACGGCGTGTGTTGGCCCGAATCGGCCTGTTGTTTTCGCCATTCCAACACGCCCAGTGATACGGAGCGCATGGCCGCGTGTGCAGCCGCCGTCGTTTTAGAAGTTCTTGGTTTACATACGTCATCCAAAAATGTTGCGATAATATTGTAGAATGACCATTCCGGTTTAAAATATCTTCTTCTTTAGAATTCTTGATTTTCCCTTTTAATTTCCTGTATGTCGACGCCAAGTTCTCTTTTTTCTTTTTTAATTCCGTGATGGGTATTGTTCCATGTTTTAAATTACTTTTTATCCACAACCCCGCATCATGGACAGGGTTCTAATTTTTATTTTGGCGCGACGAGCTATTCCAAAGCGCTTGTTCATTTAAGTAAAGATTTAAGAGGAGGATAGGGGTTTCAGAGTGAAAAAAACACTTTGTTGCGATTTCTTTTCATCTATATGGATAGAGTAAATTTATTGAAACCTTTTGTACATTGTTAAGTGTCATTTCAAGAACATTCCGTGAAATTTGTACGCGAAAATATCCACAAACAAGCCGGTGACAAAGCTTTTCCAAGAACGCCTTTGGAAAAGCACGATTTGCGGTGTTCACTGTATCTCAGCTAGAAATTATCTGAAATCAAGTACCATTAAAATTTAGTCAAAGTATCATGAAATTCGCCCCCAACGGTCTTTGATAATTTTTTTTTCATTTCTAAATTTTTGGTGGTCATGTAAAGTGAAAAGTACTATTTTTCACGAAAAATTCCGCCATTTTGGGGGTGGAAAACCCCCCAATGTAAAAAAAATCTCAAACTAACCGTTGGGGGGAGGTATTTTGTATGTAGAAAGTGTGTACCAAGTTTGAAATAAATCGGTCATGTAGTTTTCAAATGGCAGTGAACACGGACTTTGAAAAAGTGGTTTCGAGAAAAAACGCGTTTGAAGTTTTAGAAGCTGAGAAGCGATTTTTTTTCAACTTACACTGAATCATCGATTCCACCTCCATAGAGTAGACTCCCTGCAGCAGCTTCGATGTCTTGAGCCTCTTTTTTTCAAGCCTTTGCCTTATCCTGGCTTCCTTGCTCTGCTCCTCAGCTTGTATCCCGACCCTGTTGATGCGACAGTTATCCTTCAATCTTGCGTATTCGTGAGCGCTCGGCCCAATGCTGATGTTCATATCCGACAGAAAGGTGAGAAAAGCACCAGCCCCTTCATTGAAAGTGCATGCAGCCACGTAGGATGCAAATTCAACGATTTGTTTGCTGCCAGGTAATTTTTTCGGTACAATCCTCCAAATTAGCTGGTTCAGACTTTCGTTGGCATTTTAGGTAAAACCTCCAAGATACCTTTCAAGACGTTCACCCTTGCTCAGATCCTCGTAAATCGGTTTGATTGCTTGTAAGACATCTTCTGGAAGTGGAGTGTAATTGTGTTTAAAATTTTCCACTTCTGTTGTGGCCAGAGCTTTTTGATAGGGACACCACGAGTCCTCGCCGCTCAGGCACTTATCGTGTTCAGGGTTATCGTCTGTCGACTGCTGGTGGTAGTACGTTGTCCAGATGGCATTTTTCATTTTCTCTACCGAATCACAATTATGTCTTATTGCTGCTCCGTAGTATCGACTCAAATTATCGATGACTTTTCCGGTGAGTTTTCCTTTGCCGCCGAGTACTTTACTTCGCCGTTTTTTTACTTCAATTTTTTCCTGTTTTCACGATTTTATCTTCAACAGTATTTTTCACCAGATCACGTAGACGTTTTCCTATTCTCTTTTGCACGTGACCTACACATTCTTTTTTATTTATAGTGAAATTTTCACTGTAAGGTTTCGCTTTCACTAAATTGCCATAAGTTTTGCTATCGCCGTCTCCGATATAGTTGCTGATCTTTGCTCCATACTTTTCTTCTGAGCGGCGAAACATCTCGATTACTGCGCCTACTTCCATGTTACCTGATGGTCTGGTGTGATTGGCTTGACATTATTATCAACGTGTTCTTCGTGCCACTTCAGTTGTATTCAATTTCAATTTCAATTTCAATTTTTTTCCCACAATTTGCACGACTGACAATACAAACTACTTACGAAAATATCAATAACTTTTCCAGTCCGCTAACCAATCAATGAAGTGACGCTAAACAAGGAGCTGCCTTGCTTCTGCCACGTGCCGTCGCCAGAAACGGTCAAAGTATCAGACTCCGAATATGCCCTTGTTTTCTTTTTTTCTTCGTCTGTGGCGGAAAGGAGACATTTTTCAGCAGTCGTTTCCACGTAGGAGCAAATCGATTTTATAATATCCAAATAAGACGATGTGGCTAAAAAATTACTAGCAATGTCCATTAGACCGCAAAACTTATTGTAGCCTGCTAAACCCAAACCTAATGTACGCATTACGAAAACAAATCGAGTGTTGATTTCGTAGCGATGACCAGTTTTCTCACTCGACGGTATATAGCATAGATCACAATTGGCACATTTTACCTGCATTTGAAAGACAAGACCTTCTTTTTTTACAACTTTTGACCGCAACCGAACCATCACACTGAGCACATTTCACCAAACTTGCAATTGTTGAGAAAACAAGCAAAAAATCGACGATTCTATAATGATTTTCAACGTCTTCCGGCACGCTCGCACTGGTATTCAACTTTATCTTTTTCGATGATGCACTTTTCGTATTAGCTTCATCCTTTTTTTTTACATGGATTACGCCTTTTTTCGATCTGCACAAATACGTTCTTGTATCTGGTCGGTCACCTCTTGAAACTTTAGACAATCTCGGTATTTTTAATCAGAAAATTTCTTAACGAAATCATAAAATCACTAAGAACAAGACCTCGACCGAACGTACAATAACTAACTGACGCTCGTTTCTCTTTTGAAACTATTATACGCCGATAATATATGTATACGGCTTTTGTTACCTCTCTTTACTCAATAAAACCTTTTCGAAACAGAATAAAGCGAAGGACGATCGCCAAGTGAATAAACTGCATACCTGCTCGTCAGTTGCGCGCTGCCTTTCCGACCGCCCGTAGCTGTCGGAGCTACAGTGATAGAGGAGCGGGACTAAATAGTCAATAACTTCGAGAGTTTTGCTCTGATTGACTTGAAATTTTGGGATTATATTCTTGAAATGTTTAACTATAAGAAAAGACAAAAACATCGATTTTTCAAAAGTGCAAACCCCTACCCTCTCCTCAAAAACTCGAATGTTAGTTTGTTCGTCCACCTTATCGTACGGCCGCAGACAAAATTAACGAGAACCGATGCGCCCGTGTAGGCCACGCCACGACAGGCCCCTCGCGCCGCGCCTTTGAACTTACCGACTCCTGATGGATCGGACGAGCGATGGCAGTCCACCACAGGCCACAACAGGCCTGACCGTTCCCACGGCCTGTCAGGACACGGGCCGTGGGGGCCTAGCTTTCGGCAGCCCAGCGGTGCGTCAGCGACTTCCCCTCTCGCCGGCGCGGCGCGCCAACCTGCAGCTCGGCTCGAGAGTCCCTGTGACCAATCGGGTGTCTTGGAGGGGGTTAGGTAGGGCATGGAAAATTACGAATTCGTTACCTGCTAATATTTCATACTCTGAAATAAAAAGCGCGGGAATAGAGCATCTCGTTGAAACGACGTACAGAAAAGTACCTTTTTAAAGGTCAAACTCTATTAGTGGAAGCGACTATATGGAAAGGATGGTTATAAGAAATGTTGTTTAATAATGATTTCAACATAAGTTTTTTATTTTATGTATAAAGTTTTTAATACAGTAGATACATAAGATTGAATGATATAAACTCTAAATTCTAATACTAATAATATAATTTGTGATAAAATAATAACATATAATAAAATTATTATTTATAATATAGCTTATTCTCTCATTAAAGTTAAAAGTAGATATTTTGCAATTATATTTGCTGTTAATCGAATTGATAAAGTTAAAGGACAAATAATATTTCTAGTTTCAATTGAAACTATAAAAGGTATTAAAAGAAAGGGGGTCTTTTGGGGGATTACATGCGCAAACACAAAGTTTGTATTGTTTGATCAAAAGCAAATTATTAAACCAAACGAAAATGGGAGGGAAATACCAATTGAAAAAATTAAATGTCTTGAACTTGTAAAAATATATGCGACTTGTGAAAAAAGATATAAAATTATTTCTTCAATTTAATACAAATAAAGTAGTAAAATAAATTATATCAAAACAGATGAATTTATTCAATAAAATAATGTTCAATTCTTTGAATGAAGTTATTTTAATAAAATTTAAAAAAATAATTAAACGAGACTCAATCATTCGAAATGATATTGGAATAATAACAAATTTTAAATAGAAGGAATCCAATTCAAATCTAAAAGTATAGTGGTAATTGTGGAATATAAAAAATATTAATTTTAATAATTTTAAAATGACATTTTAATGTTATATTTTAACTCATTTTTTTCATTATAGATAATTTTAATTACTATACATAAATTGATTTAAGGTATTCCTTTCACGAACCCAAATATTTTACTCTTAACTGATTTTCGTCTATAATGAAGTAAAAATACATCCCAGTATACTAGTAAAATTTCAAGCTGAGTTACCGAACCTTTAACGAAAAATTACGACCCTAAAAATCGTCTGATTTGTACGGCGCTTTATGGAGACGTCACGTTGGCCACATTTCTATCTAATAATTTATACACTAAATAATTGTAAATGCCTGATATAAACTGCTCACAGGTGTAAAAAGTCTAAAGATTCCGTGACGTTTCAAATAAATGTAAAAATATCTCAATCTACTAAATTTGCGCGAACTTTTTTATTCTAGTTTATCGTTGTGTATAACAATCCATTGTAACTTATTTTTTTTTATTAAGCGCAATTGTAATTTACCGACGATTCAGAAGGCCCTGCTTATGCCCCCACAAAATACAGCCCTCCGTGAAAGGAATACCTTAAGAGAACAAAACTTTCAATTCAGTCATCCAATGAAAACGGATAAGAAATAACTCTTTGTATAAAATGCTCATGATTAGTTCTTTCAATTACAATAGGTGGAAATCTATGATTTATACCACACATTTCAGAACATTGTCCATAATATAGTCCAGATCGATTTATATTAATTAAAGTTTGATGACTTCGGCCAAGGATAGAATCAATTTTCACACCTAAAGATGGAACAGTTCAGGAATGAATTACATCTGAAGAATTAATTAATATACGAATTTCATTTTTATATGGAATAATTATGTTATTATCAACATCTCATAAACGGAAATTATTTATGTTTATATCATTATTTTTAATTACAAATAAATCAGATGTAATTTTATTAAAATCTGAATATTGATAAGATTAGCATTATTGATGTCCAATAGATTTAATTGTTAGAGTTGATATATAAATTTCGTCTGTTAAATATAAACCGTTTAATGGAGGAATTGCTATATAAATTAAAATTAATATCGGAATTAATGTTAGAATAATTTTAATATTTTGATTTTGTTGAATAAATTTATTATTTAAATTATTGATTAATAAGGAAAAAATAATATAAATACACATAATCGTAATTAGTAACAACATTCTTAATGAATAGTCATCATTTAAAAAAAAATTCTATAAACTGTGAATTAGCATCTTGTATATTAATTATTGATGAGGTAGAAATTTCATTAATTTAGAATGAATGAATTATGACATATTGAAGGAATTTAATTAAATCTACGATTTAATGGGGGGTAAAATATTCTTAATCATTCAATTGAAGAAACTGTATATATTGAAAAAAGATTTAATCGTTGACGTGATGTCCGTTCTCATATTAGAAAAATAAAATATGTAAATCTTAATATCGAAATTAAAGATCCTATAAATGAAAAAAAATATTTTAAGTTATATATGAATTAGGATAATCAGAATATCGTCGAGGTATTCCATTTAGACCCAAAAAACGTTCGGGGAAAAAGTTAAATTAATCCCAAAAAATATTATACACAATTGAATTTTTAATCATTTTTTTGTGTAATCTTAGGCCAATTATTAATGGATATCGATAAATAAAACCTATAATAGCAAATGCAGCTCCTAGAGATGATACATAGTGAAAATGAGCTACTACATAATAAGTATTATGTAACGTAATATCAATTGATGAATTACCTAGAATTGCTCCAGTTGATCCTCTGATTACAAATAAAAATACAAATCCTAAACTTCAGAGATTTGAAGGATCAAATTTTCTTTTTGATAAACGGATGGTAGCTTATCATGTAAAGAGTTTAATTCTTGTAGGGATTGCAATCATCATAGTTGCTAAAGTGTAATAAGCGCGAGTATCTATGTCAATTGTAGATATATGATGGGATCATACAATGAGTCCTAAAAATCCAATAGCTAATACTAATAGAACCAAAAGTTTCTTTTTTTCTTTTTTGGTGAAAAATGATATGAGAAGTTATACCAAATCCTGGTAAACTAAAAATATAAACTTCAGGATGTCCAAAAAATCAAAATAAATGTTGGGATGAAATTGGATCTAATCCGCTTGATGGATAAAAAAAATGTATTTAAATATCGGTCTGTTAAAAGTATAGTGATAGCCCCTGCTAATACAGAAACAGCTCATAATAATAAAATTGTTGTAATTGATATTGATCATGAAAAAAACCCGGTACGTTGGTCTGGTGGTTAGCGTGCTGGGCAGCGGATCGGGAGGTCGCGGGTTCGAATCCCTGTCGCGTACTTTCGTCGGGAAATGTTTTTCTTCGACATTTTTTCGGCAAAAGGCCACTAGTTCTGTGACTGAGAGGTGAACTTGGGACCGGCTGTATCGGTATAGGTTTTCCGCAGTTTCCCTATGCCCATGACTGGCGAATACGGAATACAGAGGAGGAAGTCGGCTGCGGTCGCAAGGGGGGGGGGGGGGTGATGGAGAGAAAGAACAAGTGAAAAGCAGTGGACATATAAGCAGTGGACTCTTGTAAAAGCCAAAAAGGATGGGCAAGTAAAAATTGAAACAATATATGTATATATATATATATATATATATATTAATCATGAAAATACAACAATTTGTTCAAAAGATATATACAATTTTTTTATATTTATGATTGTGGTAATAAAATTAATTGCTCCTATACTTGAGGATAATCCTGCGAGATGAAGAGAGGACATTGCTACATCTAATGATATTCCTTCATGATATAAATTTAATGAAAGAGGTTTCTTATAATTATCAAATTAATAGAAGGAGGTAAAAGTCAAAATCGTAAATAATTTATGCGTGGAAATTATATATCTAGGGCTGCTAATATTAGGGAAATTATTCAATTGCCAAATCCTCCAATTATAATAGGTTTAACTATAAAAACAATTATAATGAATATGTAGTGACATGTAATAATGGAATCATAAAATTGATAATTATTAATTAAGTAACCAGGATTACCGAATTCTATACGAATTGATAAACTTAATGAGGATCCTATTATACCAGATAATATTCCCAAAATAAAACAAAGAATTCCAATATCATTATAATTAGTAGGAAAAAATCATATTAAAATGTTATTTTAGTTTTAAAAAGTTATTGCAAATTTAAAGATATATTAGTTACAAAATTGTATGTTATGTGTCTGATTTAAGTAATAAATTGTAAATTTATTTAAAAGATTAGTTCTTTACTATAACATTATTAAGATTTAAAATTAAATTTGTATTTTTAACTTAAGATGTTCAAAATTCAATTATTTAACATTCGTTAACTTAATAAAGTGATAAATAAAGTTATGGATAAATAATTTATAATATTAAAATTTTTACGAACCGGTGCGATGGTCTAGTGGTTAGCGTGCTCGCCACTAAACCAGCGGACCGGGAGGTCGCGGGTTCGAATCGCAGTCGCGTACATTTCGTCGTGAAATGTTTTTCTTCGGCATTTCGCGGCGAAATAAGACTAGTTCCACGACTGGGGGGCGAACTCGATGACCGGCTGTATTGGTATAGGTTTTCCGCAGTTTCCCTATACCCATGACAGAAATGTCATGATGAATATGATACAGAGGGGGAAGTCGGCTGCGGCCGCAAGAGGGGGGAACAGGGGAAAGATGGAGAACAAAAAGGAGTAACAGTAGAGGAAATAATGGTCATAATGATGGGAAAGAATAGGTAACAAACGCGACAAGCGTGTACCTAAGGAAAAAACCAATAAAAAAAATATTAAAATTTTTACAAAATAGATTAATTTTTAAGATCATTTTTTCAATAAGCCTAAAGAAAGAATAATATGTGTGTAAAATAGAAATGAAAATATTCATATAATTATTAAAATTAATAAAAATAATAAATTACATTTATTGTTAATTAAAATATTAATTGAATATCAAGAAAATAAAAAAATAATATTTTGGTATATAAATGTTTTATTGATACATATAATTAAGAAATTCATATACAGCGGAATGTCTAGAATTCCTGTCGCTCATTTTCTGGTTCAGTCCATGCCGAACAGCCGGAGAGCTGTCAAGTGAAAAACATAGTCCCGATGGATTGCGTGCGAAAGGAAATATAGCCGATAGCGGACTCCTCACAATCCGCCAGCTTAGCTATATACTATGCTGCCGAAGATACCCGATCGACTTTCGGGGACCGTCGGCCCAAGCACGTGCAGTGCGCCGGCGAGAGAGTAAGGGGCCGTTAGGTACCGGTGGTCTTCAATCTCCTCGATTTCGTCACGCGCGCGTTTACAGTATTGGTGTGAATGAGTTTTTTTTTATTTACGGCTAAACTATTGGAGATAGAGAAAAAATCGTATACATCTACAATGTAAAATCTTCCATTCTAGAACTTTTGCGCGAAACTACTTTGCGATTTCCTCTTCGTTCTCTAAATAATGCATAATTTTCGGTTTTTAACCCTTCACTGTTAATAGTTAAAATTCCTAGAAATTCGGATTGCCCGGGTCGATTAACATAGGAATACATGTTTCACTAAGCGGTCACAAACATTTTCGACTTTGGCCACTTTTGACTGGACTAAACCCGGAGTTGTGCGATGGGATGTGTCAGCACGATAGAAAGGTACCAACGTGCACTATGAAGGTCATTCCCCCAAAGTGCACTCCTCTCGTCTAACCGTGTGACGCGTACTTTTACCGGTACGTAAAAAATCTGATCAAGAGCCTTCAAAATTGTGCTTATTTAATCGGGCAAGAGCGTGAGATCAATTCCAGAGAAGATTGTATGAAAATCTTTGATTGTATGATTTTTTCTGATATGATACGATACGCGTGGTTTGTATTACGCCTGACGGACGATAGAACAATTAAAAAAATGAGACAGATAATTAAAAAAAAACAATTGCTCTTGTGAAAACGCATCGTTTACCAGATGTGCTAGATGTCGTGCTGTTTTTTGCTTTCCATGTTTTTATTATGACGATCACTCTGGTTCGTGCGATACGCCGGCTACTTCATCTCACTAATTGTAAAGTATCTGCAAGTATATGCGAAACTTTTCAATAAATTGTACCCACTTGAATGTTATTTGTGAAGTGTGTTTTTTATTTCTAGTGTTATTTGCATGAAACAACTATAACATATAACTTTGTTTACAAACAACATAATGAAGTTCAAAAGCGTCGGTTTTTCCACAACAAACGGCATTCAAAAAACTTATGATATGCGTAATTGTTAAAACTGATTGCCGGGAATTATCTGTATACACATTTGGATGAAAAAATTACCAGCAGCGAGATTCGAACCGCGGACGACGGGCTTATGAAGCAGAGATCTTGCTCACTGCGCTACGCGCTCTTTGAATTTTTCTTCATGCAGAAAGTATTTGAACGCAACGAAATGGTTTAATGCCGATTTTCTCGCCAACGGCAAAGAAGCGCATCTTACAGCTTTGCCACATAACACCTCTGGCCATGAGCTTTCATTACACGCAGTATGAATCGAATTATTGCGAAATGTTGCGAAAGCCTTACCTATTTCGGTGCCCATATTAGCGGAAAATTGAAGAGTGATTTTCTCTAGTTATTCACGAATTATTGCAATAAACAATACGCCATTTGTTGTTATATTCATCGTTATTATCATGAACGTCTAGTGGTCCCCTTAAACAAACCCTTAAAAACCTTTTTAAGGGTTCGTTTGACCCCTTAAAGGGGCGTTCTGTCAAAGCGAGAAAATTCGTGTCGAATATTTTTACTCATTGTATTTTCAGTGTAACCCACTTTAACTCTACAAATTTTTGTCCACGTCGGATGATAAGAACCTTAAGGTAGACTGCAAGGCAGATTATGCACGTTTGAGAGAAATTTCAGAACTGCCGACTATTTAGATTCGGAGGTAATGAGTTTTAAAATTACAACTTTTAACATTGCAGGGTCTGCATTGAAATTTAGACAGAATAATTATCCATAAAAATGATTTGTCCCCTATAATAAAAAGACATATGGCAACACCGCATCGTTCCACGTTTCCAATGACGTAAGTTTGCGCGGCATATTTAAAATAAAACTGCAACACAAATGTTTATTTGGAAGTAATTTTTAATCGAACAAAGTTTTTAATTAGTTATGAATTAACCAACACTTTTTTTGTTAATAAAGATAACATCAACAATATAAAATATTAACATTTATAACGCAAATATTTTTTTATGATAAAAGTTTTTAACTTTCGGAACATGATAATTTTTCTTTTTTCGAAATATTGAACAATACTGTTCTGCGGTGTTGCCACATGTCTTCTTATTATAGGGGACAAATATTTTTTACGGATAATTATTCTGTCTTCACTGAACGTTATTAGCAAAACTGAAGTGTAAAGGCAATGGAAACTTTGTTCACTCTTTCCTTAGCTAGTTTTCTATCTGAACATAATTTGTTGTCAAAATTTATAAACCATTCTATAGAATGGTACGACGGATGATGTGACCTGACTTTTGGTCAATGCAGACCCTGCAGTGTCAAGGGGAGGCTAGGGGTTTCAGCGTGAAAAAAAAACACTTTTTTGCGATTTTTTCCATCTACATGGATAGAGCAAATTTATTGAAACCTTTTGTACAGTGTTAAGTGTCATTTCAAGAATATTTCGTGAAATTTGTACGCGAAAATATCCACAAACAAGCCGGTGACAAAGCTTTTCCAAGAACGCCTTTGGAAAAACATGATATGCGGTGTTCACTGTATCTCAGCTAGAAATTATCTGAAACCAAGTACCATTAAAATTTAATCAAAGTATCATCAAAGCCTCCCCCCAACGGTCTTTGATAATTTTTTTTTCATTTCTACATTTTTGGTGGTCATGTAAAGTAAAAAGTTCTATTTTTCACAAAAAATTCCGCCCTTTTGGGGATGGAAAACCCCCTCAATGTAAAAAAAATCTCAAACTAACCGTTGGGGGGAAGTATTTTATATGTAGAAAGTGTGTACCAAGTTTGAAATAAATCGGTCATGTAGTTTTCAAATGGCGGTGAACACGGACTTTGAAAAAGTGGTTTCGAGAAAAACGCGTTTGAAGTTTAGAGAAGTCTACAGTGTTAGAGCTACAATGTTAGAGGAGCGGGACTAAATAGTCAATAACTTCGAGAGTTTTGCTCTGATTGACTTGAAATTTTGGGATTATATTTTTGAAATGTTTAACTATAAGAAAAGACAAAAAAATCGACTTTTCAAAAGTGCAAACCCCAACCCTCCCTTTAAGGGGCTATACCAGTGTGAACGCTAAAAATTTGGGTGATTTTCGGGAATTTTTTGGAAGAAAGGTTAAATTTTTCGGAAAATTACGAATATATTTGGCTATGTTTGACCTATAATACATAATTTTTTCATAGAAAAATGTTGAGATCTAAGCGACTTATGCGCTGTCTTTGGAGGCGCCAAAAGAGAAAGTTCCCCCACTGCTGACATGATTGCGGCCGATTGAGTAGTTGAAACCGAAAAAAAAGAATGTCGTTAATCTGGAAGGTATTTGCTGTACAATGACGTAGGATTTTCGAAGGATATCAAAATCTAACAAAATGGCGTAGTTATGAAAAAAGGTCTGTTTTCTTGCCTATAAAATGGTCGTTTTTTTCAATGCCAAATCGTCAATTTTCATTCAATCAACAATATCCTACGTCGTTGTAGAGTAAATATATTTAAGAGTACTCAGTTCAAATTTCAAGTCAATCGGATAATTGCTATTTGAGATACAATGTCAGCAAATTTGAAAAATCTCATTTCGAGAAAAACGCGTTTAAAGATTTAACTATCGATTTATGCAAGGTAAAATGATATTGATATAAATGATAATGATATTCTTGAAAGTATAAACTGTCGAAAAAGACAAAAAAAATCGATTTTTTTTAAAGTGTCACACTGGTATATCCCCTT
Organism: Ophion slaviceki; assembly: GCA_944452715.1. Classification (NCBI taxonomy): domain Eukaryota; kingdom Metazoa; phylum Arthropoda; class Insecta; order Hymenoptera; family Ichneumonidae; genus Ophion; species Ophion slaviceki. The sequence continues at coordinate 44,921,805 of OX101788.1, read as the reverse complement.
AAGAGTTGAAATTTAAAAACCCATTATCTCCCAATCTAAATAGTCGACTGTTCTGAAATTTCACTTAAACATGCATAATGCGATGAACAATGTCTGGTTAAAATTTGAACAAAATCTAGACACGGGGAAAAATACGGCCTCAAATTCTAACACTGGTTGCCAGAATTCTAATATTCAGTGCTAGAAAAGTATAGCAGTTTACTGCCAGTTCGGAATTGTAAGACTTGTTGTTATAGAAGTGTAAAAATGATTCTCACACCGTATAGTAAAAATGATGCGTGCATTTTACATTTGAAACTATTCTCGCATAGGCACGAGTCCTATATGCTGTATAGGACTTTTTAAAAATACCAACCTATATTACACGCTATATTTTCATATGGATTTTACTATACGCTGTGACACGATTTCCGGTACTCGCGTCCGAAAATTCGCTCTCGTCCGACTCGTACGGGATAGGGCGCCAGCCGCGCAAATTCTTACGCGACAAATTTATTTTTCCCGATGAATCGACGAGATGTCGTTTGCCCGACTGCCGCAGCCCTGAATTTGGTAGTGGGGCGGGGTTGATTCGTAACGACAGCACAAAAAGATTTTAAAAGAACACTCCGAGATTTGGTGAAAACAGGAATCGATTTTATTATTTTGCGAATCCCGCATACGGCGGGATCAGTTCGGGATACGCGTGATTCGCGGTCCTCTTATTTTTCCAAATTTGTACAGATTTCTTTCTCGAACGGAAATGACGAAAAACAAATAATATCTTAACTCTAACTTATGCTAAATAACTTTTGTTCGGGTACTTGAAAAATGAACCCCTCTCGGCGGCTCTACATTAATTTAATTGAAGCGAGGTCTTCGCGAATGACGGAATCGCGCAGGGTGACTCGATTTTTCCCGTCCGTTACTGATCCGCCGCGACAATATCGCTCGTGACTCTAATATTCTCAATAATTTCAAAATTCAGTACTTTACCCAACGGGCCACAGCGCGCGCATTACAATGGGTTTTGACGAGCGAAACGACGGCCTCACCGCTACAGTTTCAGAAGATCTCGATCCGGTAAAACCTCGGCCTCGATCTACGATTTTTCCGGTGGCGTCGCTTTCTTGGGTGGCGGGAACGGCTACGGCTTGGGAAGTGCACCTCTCCTCGCTCCAGACCAGAATTCAAGTGATGATATTTTCGCGAGGAGTCTTTCCGCGGACCTAGGTCCCGACCCCCACTCCTTGCCTAGTCACAGCCTTTTTGATTTTTCGGCGTTGACCTTGCCGATAACGTTCGCATTTTCAAAATTATTGGACGTGAAAATTGCTCTCGGCTCCCGTCCCGGGACCTGATTGGGTCACGGACTCATGGGGAGGATGACCGGCTGTAGAGGGAGACAGACAGCTCGGAGTGGGGCTTCGAGCCGGTGACCTATCCTTGGAATTCGCGACTTTCCGTTGTCGCTCGTTGATACCCGACGGGATCCGTTGACGCGAGGTGCGGAGGGCCATTCCCAGATAGACAGATGTACCTCATATTGGCATCATATGTACATCATCACTGCAGCATAGAAAGTCTCACAGCTGTGTATCCCTTATGAGTGCTCCCGTTGAAGTCATATTTGCATCACATGATGATTCACAATAATACATCCAAATGAAGCAAAGTTGTTCTCACGCGAATATGCATGCAGTGAATTCATCAGACTCGCAAATTTGGCTCACGAATATCTAACAATAAGTGAGTGCATATGGGGCTCATATGGGTGTCACGGCGTGAAGAAACTGTAGTGCTCATACGGAGCTCATATTAGCGGCATGGCGTGACGGAACTATGCTGTGGTCATACGGAGCTCATATTAGCGGCATGGCGTGACGTAAATATGCTGTACTCATACGGAGCTCATATTAGCGGCATGGCGTGACGTAAATATGCTGTACTCATACGGAGGTCATAATAGCGGCATGGCGTGACGTAACTATGCTGTGCTCATATGGAGCTCATTTGAGTGTCATAGCGTGAAAAATAAAAAAAATCAAAAAATATTGATAAAAAAATCTGGTAGGATTTTTATTATCCCCATACGCTTTATTGATGTTCCTGCCTATATGATAAATGGATTAAAAACGTATTCTGCCTAGTTAAATTTTGTACCTACCTACGGTTTGAACCACGTCTTCTAAATCGAGAGCCGAGCGCGCTACCTAACTAGCCATTCTAACACTTGTACAAATTTTTTTTTGTGTCTGCTTATTTGTATAATTCTGGATTTGGATGAATATCGCCATCATATTGCGCTTATGGGATATGTCACTGATGAATATACATATCGCCGTCTTATTGCGCTCGTCGAATGTATCACTTACAAGGGACGGCAGAGCCTGGATTTCGCGAATCGGGTTTTCCTTTCGCCTGGTGAAAATTGAAGACCTCCGAATTAACGTCGTTTTTTATTTTTGTTCCAATAGGCCTTAGTTGCTGAGATATCGCGATTTGAAAATTTGGTTCCTCCGGCTCGCGCGTAGAGTACGTTGAGCGTTGACACTTGAGACAAGAGCCACCATAGCTAATACGGTAAGACGACGGACTGGTACTCTGAAAGAACACGGTTCGCGTCCCCATGCTTTTTTTTGAATTTTATTTTTATTTTTTTTTATAATCTCTCATAAGATTTTGCATGTGCAGGTAAAGAAGTCAATTCGAAAATATGTATTACTAGTTTAATTCATTTATTATATTAAAATAACTAATCCAATAATGAAGTCACAATTACATAGCAAAATAATATTGCATAACAAATAATTAATCTAATAATCAAGTCACAATTACAAAGCAAAATAATATTGTATAACAAATAATTAATCTATTAATCACGTCACAATGAGAAAGCAAAATAATGTGGTATAAAAAATAAATAATTAATCTAATTCACACTTGCAAATTTCGCGGCAGGTAATTATTCTGATTCTTCTTCTATAAGATCAGTATGTTGAGAAATTGGAGGGTGGAAACCATCGTAAAAGCAAGGGTAGCACAAAGACTTACGTCACCACGAACATAAAATGAACGTAATACCACCGCAACCATATTTAACCTTATAAATTCTATCAGGAAAGCATATTTGAAGATATAGATCGTCAAATATGCTTTCCTGTGAATTATATTAATTATTTATTTTTTATACAATATTAATTTGCTTTGTAATTGTGACGTCATTATTGGATTAATTATTTTAATATAATAGACAAATAAAACTAGTAAAACATATTTTCGAATTTTCTTATTTACCTGCACATGTAAAGTCTTATGAGAGATTATAAAATTTAAAAAAATTGAATTAAAAAAAAAGCATAGGGACGCGAACCGTGAACTTTCAGAGTGCCGGTCTAACGTCTTCCCGTATTAGCTACGGCCGCTTTTGTCTCAAGTGTCAACGCTCAACGTACTCTAGGCACGAGACGAAACTCCCAAATTTTCAAATCGCGATATCTCAGTAACTAAGGCTTATTGGAACAAAAATCAAAAGCGACGTTAATTCGGAGGTCTTCAACTTTCACCACGCGAAAGGCGAACCCGATTTGCGACATCCAGGCTCTGCCTTCTCCTTGTTAGAAATATGCAAGTCACCCTCATAGGATGTATCGCAGAAACACGCATATCGCTGTCATATTGCGCTCATGGGATGTATCACTGAGAAATATGCATATCGCCGTCATATTGCGCTCACCGAATGTATCACTGAAAACATGCATATTGCCGTCATGGAATGTAATACTGAGAAACATGCATATCGCCATCATATTGTGCTGATGGGATGTATCACTGACAAAATATACATATCGCCGTTATATTGCGCTCAACGAATGTATCACTTAGAAACATGCATATCACCGTCATAAGATGTATCACTGAGAAACATGCATATCGCCGTCATATTGCTTGCATGGCATGTCTACTACCAGTGCTAACCCAGTGAATTCATCAACACAGTCATTGGATGACTTCCATATGACGTAAAATTTGCAGATATTAATTGTGGACACTTGAGCACAGCGATATGAGTTCAACGTGCTTCAAACGTACGATGCATTTGTAAACGACATATTGGGATCAAAATGCTTTGTACATTCACTATACTAAATGAGTTCACGGCTTTGCATCATGACATGTAGTCAATATGCTGTAAAATTTGCTTCATCAATTGTATGCACGGCGTGATGATCACGACTGTCTATCTGGGTATTGGAATCCGCTGGTATCGAGTAGAAGAGCGACGCCTCGCGAAACCGTGTGCGCTAGGGTAGGTACCTCCGTTGCTGTTCGATTCTCGCCTCGTTCCGCAATCCTGTCCTTTGTAACGGCGAGAACACGCCGTTCGCTCACGAAGTACAACAAAAAAAAATAATAACGAAAGGGTTAATAAAATAATTTTACGGTAAGCTGGGCCCTGGGAAATCGTTTGAGGGGGTTCCTGGACGGCGGGAGGCGCCCTTCCATGCGCCGAGCCTGAGCCACCTTTAATCTATTGTGACGTGCGAAATTGCCACGTCACAACGCATAGCATAAATCTTCGGCGTATAGCGAAAAATATTACGAAGTTATTAGTAAAATGTGACTCTTTATACCGTACTTTTAATAGAACACTGGAAACTAATTGTTCCAATCACGTGGGCAAAATGTTTTTGAATACTATTAAAAATCACCGAAATAAAATGTATTATTTGTATCAGCTTACGTGTCATATCGTAGGTTAAAATTTAAATTTCTTCATTATTACTATACCATAGATATAATTTTTATCTTCCATTCAATACTTTTTGATATTTAATGATATTTTTTTAGAAGCATAGTATTAATTCTAAACTTCGAGGCCCCTGTTTTCTCCGTGTAGAAATCAAGTGCGCGCGCTCGTTCTACCTTAACCGTTTTCCTCGTGCGAGGGAGGCGGTAGGGGGTGGTACGAGTGTAATTTACACAAATATGCAATCGCGTCATAGAACAAGCTTATATTGACGTGAATTAAACCCGGAATCGCAAAAGCCTAGCTGATTATACGATGCTCTTGGCTAAAAAATCGAAGGGCAGTTTCAATCCCATAATTGTGAAATATCGGAAAAACAAAAAAACACCTATCCGCTAATTTTCCGTCCTCTCCATGTATGCAAATTTACATCCCAATCGGTTAAACATTCTCGAAGATACGCATGAAAAAATTGCATTTTTGTAATAAACAATATGAAATTTGTTGTTATCTACACCGTTCTCATCTCCAATATATAGTGCTCGAAAAATAAAACCTTGTTGTAATTTGAAGTTTTTTCGTATCTTATTCCGTTAAAAAATGATCGTGGAAAAACGAAGAACACCGCCGATATAGAAAAATACGTGTCGCCTCTTTCACCCATTCTACAAACATGCCAAATTTTATCGAAATTGGAGGGGGGATCTCGCGACCTTTCCTTGTGAGACGGTTCGTTCAGACGCTCTGCGAGAGAAAGCAGTACTTTATGGATCAACACGGAGATTAAAAAAGTGTTTGTCATTTACATTAGGTTTTTTTTCGCAAAATAACTATTTAGAATTAGTTTTTTTTCTTTTTTCTAAGAAATTTCCCTTAATTGATTTATAAAAACGAGAATTGTCGTTGAACCGTAAGAAACGTGTCTATCTCTTTAGAGAATCTAACAATTCACAGTTAAAATTTCAACTCAATCGGATGAAAACTGGCCGAATGATGCTTTCTTCCGATTAAAAGATGTCGTTTCTAGACAAACGCGTTTAAAGTTTCAATACTGTTTCTCTGCATGAATTTTTTTAAATAGGGGCGGCCTGGAGGTTTAACCTTAACTCCGCTATGCCAGGGTCACAAAGCATCCGTTCCAGAATCAAATTATGATCCTCAGCAGATACTGAGAGGAGCATAATATGAAGGAAAAGATTTCCTAGCTGAAATAAGGTTCTTTCGAGCATCTTTTCTCAATCTCGGCGACGAGCGCTTCGCACCTTTTACGCGGTGTTTGTCAATTTCAAGGCAAAAATTGTAACTATCGTAGGCAATCTTCAATCCCAAGACAGGCATGGCATCAAGAAGTCCCTTGAAACTCTCATTAAAAAATTGTAACCGCTATGTCGGTCGCTATGTCGATAATTTTTATCACCGCCAGAAACTGATTTAGTGGCTACCGTCCACACTGCGGAATTGACGCTCTCATTTAAATTCTGTGCGTACCCACCTAGTATGCCACCTAGGCATTTTGATAGTAGGTATTCAGTTGTTAGCTCGTTGTGTATTTTTGTACAACGACTGGACTAAACGACTCCACATTGCTGCATCCCGCGTTTCAGAGCGCTCGGAGGTGCTTTGGAAAATGAGCTCTCAACATTATTGAACATTTCTTTCCCGTGTAATTTCTTTTGTATATAATTCTTATGATGTTTATGCATCACTTGAGCCAATAGAGAACGGTTAACATTTTTTATCTCTTCCGATGTAACGCCGTAATTAAAAATTCACGATTACTTATTGATATAATTAATATGGAAGACTTGATTTCTTGGGTAATAAATTCCTTCGTGAAGTTACAAGCGTCTGGTAAATTAGAGTCATATGACTATTTAGGGTCACGGACATTTTCAATCAAACTTCTTATATTTCGCAGTTCATGGGTTGACACATCCAGGCACGAGCATTACCTACTCGTGTTGACTCCCCAATGTTGCGCACCCGTTATTTTCGTTCTTGATGAAGTTATATCCCGGATCAAAATCAATTATAAGTTAGGTAAACGTACAATCATTAATTACAAAACTTTTCTGACTGGTGTAATTGATTGAGAAGAAAAATTTTATTTTGTTTTTCAACTAGTACCGTTGCCATAATTAATTACAGCCAGTATTTGTACTGGAAATGTACATCTACACGTTAGTTCATCTCGGCATATTCTCGAGATTGAAAAATAACTGGAAAATAATAATAAACATGTAATAAATAATCATTAATAATAAATATTATGGAATGTTGATAATAATAATGTTATTTTTTAAATTAAAAATTGCGAAGCTTCTTCTTTAAAATTCCACATGGAAAAAAAAGATACTACCTCATTCTTATCCTCGATTGCCAGTTATGCTAAAGTTGTTCATCCCCTATTAAGAGGGTGGCAAGTGTGACGTCATCTCGACATACACGCGGGGATGAAGCATAAGAATATTACTACCGGAGACAGCGATGAATGAGCGATAGAGAACTATGAAGAATGCGTTCTATATCACCCAAATGTGTTGCTGACATCTGTCACTATGAAAATGGAGCAGCAACCTTTACCAAATTAGCAACTACATCCGATGTCAGGATACTGTGCGTATGGGGAAGATCCTTTATAAAACATCCCATGTATTTTCATGCGAATGATAACTTTACCGGTATACTAAACCCAAAATAGAACTTTCACGTGTATATCAAGCATTTTTGTACATAAAATTCTATTCCTAATTTGTAACCGAACAGTATCAGTATAATTTTAATATTGAATATAAAATGAATTCATTTTATATACTGTGCGAATTAATATGTTGTTTATAAACATAATTACCAATTTTTGACGGGGAAAATTAGTTCGAATAGTGCCGAAACTATCGTACATAGAACATTGTCAAATTAAGAATCGTTTTCCATTTTATTTCCTCCAAGTAATCAATTTACAGTAACTGCAATAAATTTACTTGGTGGTACTCACCAAATGCCACTTTCATTAATTATTTGGCGAAATTAATCGAAAAACGCGACGGGCACTCTTTAATTATTTTGTACAAATTGATACCGATGGAAAACAAAGTTGTGAGGAAAGAATGCTTTTATAGTAATATATATTCTTTGAGATCAGATTTTTGAGGTTTCAGAAGAGATATAGTTTGTAAAACGTAGGAGATTACAGTGGGGGAGAAACATTGTTGAAAGACAATAATTACATTTCACATGAGCATATATTCTCAAAAATATATGTAAGTACATCGAAAAAGAGAACCCAGGGATCGCTTTAAGATTTGACGCAATAATATCCTATAATGATTTTACACAGCAAAAAATTGCGGGGGTAAAATATTTTTTTTCGAAATAAAGTATCTTGTGCCCCGATATATATCCATAAAGAAACGACGAAAGAAATCAGAACCCAATATTAGATGGTATTCTGAATATTTACTATTTGAACATCCGGTATTGGTTTTGTACAGCTAAACATTTTAGTAATTACAGAAAACCATTTAAATATATGGACATATATTTTTTTTAATTTATTTATTGAGGTCCGCATTAATTCCTGAGTTCCAACGTAGTAAAACCCTTGGGGATTTGTACGTATAACCCTTCCCAATTAAAACCTTTCCTATCACTCCCTACCCGCACTTCGTACGGAGAAACTGTCGAAAACCTGTACCTTATTCTTCTGATTTTCTGGACTATACCTCAAGTATCTACACCAAGGTATCAGAAGTATTGGCTTTCTGCTCGCTGGCTGAGGCGCCAGCCGGTGCCCGGCTAAGCGGTCGCGCTCCGAGTATTGGCTACACACAATCCTGCTTACCTCGAAGTATGATTTTACCTTACTGCAACTACTGAATAGAGGAATTTGAAAAAATCAGCCGGTTTTTTTAATCACTCCTATTTTTTTAATAACTCCTATATACACTTATTTCGCACGTCTATATGCCCATGAAAAATGGAACGCTCACTTTCAGGTGATAAATTGAATATTTACTGTTTTACGTATTTACCGATATGTATTCCTAACGTCCCTTTATATACTCTCGCGGCTTTTCGCGATCTCATTGCTTTAACGAGGTCCTCTAGTTTCTCGGGTCGAAAAAATCAATTTTTTTTCATAAATCACATCTACAACATGTGTAGAAAATGTGTGCCAAAAGATTTTTCGATATTCGAAGTGGTTCACAAGTATAAATCACATGCGCGAACTTTCAAACGCGTTTTTCTCGAAACACCATTTTTCGAAACGGTGACCACGATATTTCAGAAACTACTGCACCGATCTTGTTCAAATTTATACAGCATCTTTAATATGTTATAAGCCAGCGATTGAACAAGGGCTATCATGATTGCCTCGATAGTTTTTTTTGTACGAGCGAAAAACTTAAGAAAAAATGAGTAAAAAATAGAATGTAATTTTCAAAAGTGTATAAAAAAGTCAATTTTTGTAATTTAGAATTCACTCTAGTTCAATCGCTAGTCTTAAATATGAAGATTAAAATGCCGTTTGGTTGTTTGATTTCAGATAAGCAGAACAGCCGCAATCTTGGTCACCGTCAAGCACCTCTTTTACTTGATGTCTTCCTGTCGGCCACTATAACGTTTATTCTATTATATATTTTGACTTCAAAAAATTTGTAAAGCTTATTTAAATGTTAATAAAGATTATGCAAAAACAATGAGATTGATTATTTCGATGCTTTGCCCGTAAAAAATTATTGAAAAAGCCGTGAAAAAACAGCCGAGAAACTAGAGGACCCCCTTAAGCTTTATCCCACCCTTGGTACTTCTCTTTTTTCAGTTCCTAAGAGATTCTCTCGAGTGTTGCCCACAACCACTCGTTTCCGGATGCACTACCTTATCGTTTTTGCACGAGAGCACAGGGAAACTGTGGCAAACGTGTGCCGATATAGGCGGCCATATTTTCACTGAGATTCTGTTATGTTATCCTGAGAAATTCGGTACTGTTTATTGAGTATACCGTGTGCAAGTCAGTACGTGGCAAAGCGGTCACTTATCGACGCGTTGAACCGGGCTGACGCTGCCTATTATGGGATATCGCTGATGAGGCATACCGACCGCACGTCTACTACCGTCAGTTATATCGAATAATGATTTTTTTCAAAATATATTTGCCCCTAGCAATGAAATTTATGAAATTGCAAGGCGAGTCATACACGATCATTGGGCAAGATAAACCGACACCGGAATGCTCGGACACGAGCATAACCGATGAAAAGTGGAATTCGCAAGGGAGGCAGAATGACATATTTCGGTAGAGCCTTTGGGGCCGGGTTGATGTGGCGAGAGGGTGAGCGACAGTTTTTTCCGGGGATGTCCAGGTCGCAAGAAAGCGAGAAACATATTCAGAGGGAGACAGCCGGCTGTGTCTGCTGGGGGCGGAAATATAGTACACTACTACGGAGTACATGGGGGTTGGTGCTGTGTGCTCCAAACCTCAGTAGACTACCGACTACCGTGAGGGTAAGACCGCGTATCGCGTATTCCCTTCCCGCCCTCTCGTTTTTACCACGACCTATGATACTTTCCCTATCGAGCGATCGCCCAACCGGTTTTTTAAAAACCCAAATTCCCTCACCACATATCTGCCGCATCCTGGTGTTTCTTTGGGGAAAACAAAACTCGCGTTTGCTTCGTTGCGAGTGCATTACACAATCAACAGGTTGAGGACCACGAGGTGGTCCGCAAGGTCTGACAGCGAATGTGAGCGTTGTTCTCGAGATCTCCCGAAATAAAAAAAAGACCTGCTACACATAACTGGGATCGAGATAATTGACATTTTGGAAAATTCTCACTCTTTCATTGATTTTTATTAATTGCACTTGTATCAATATATATATATATATATATATATATATATATACAAGTATATAATAAAAAATATATATTAATATATATATAGTCGAGCAGCGGGAATGAAAGGTAAAAGTTTTAGGAAAGTGACAAGTGACTAAGGGTGCAATTTAGGGGTGAATAAAGGGAATGGCAGAGGGAGACGTGAAGCGTCAGCGCGTTAAAAATTCATCAGACTTAGGAATAACGAGTGGGTGGTTTCCCAAAATTGGTTCCGAAGTTGTGCTGATCCCTTGTACTTGGCTTCCTACCTCGCTTCGGCATCCTAAATTCACGACACTGGGAGTTCCACGTAGTCCTCATATAAAGGACTCGAATCATTTTGCAATGTAGATATGTAAAGCGGCGCTCTCTTGCCGGCCCCATTACCTTCAAATACGTTCGAACGATCTCTAAATCATTGGCACCGCTACAGACAACTGAAAGTTCACCAGTGACCTGGTAATTACGTTATTGATCGGCTAGCCATGATTGGTTAATTATCACAAATACGAGGCTCGTCATCAAGACAACGGTCATAGTACAAAACATAGAACACCCATCGGGGTGTTCATAATTTATTGCAGCACGCAGACCAAGGGAAAAACGTTAATACGAAAAGTAAGTTGTAGCAAAGGGAGTCAGAGGCTGTTTCTGGGATTAAGATGAATACCGGGAAAGAAGTGTCCCCGAAAGAATCTGAAATCGAACTTTTGTGGAATGAAGACACATGGCTCCGGGATGGGAGATAAAAAGCCCCACTGGCAAAAGAGTGTAGAAAAGTTGGAAGGAATTTCATAGCGCGGCTGCGGCGAAGAGAGTAGCGAACGAGCATAATTCACCGGTAAAATCAATAGCGTGTAAAACACCCTAGAGGCATTCAGGGGACATTAACAATTCAGGTCCATTGAGAAGGAAGAATCGATTGCGTCAAGAAATGGCGATTAACAGTTCTGGCTCGTACAGCAGTTTAAAATCCCCGAGGAGCCCGCGTCAACTCCCTCAGCTCCCGACGCAACAGATTTCGGGCCAGCATAGCCCAAATCAATCAATCCACAATTTCGGATGCAAATCACCCGGTACTCCTCGTGTCTTTGAGTTCCCACCGGAGTATCATTCCGAGACACCTAACGCGAATTTCGACTTCGATGATTTTACGAAGAGCGAGTCAGATTCGCGTAGCAGTCTGTTGCCTGAGTCAACGGTGACCGGAAGTACCGAGAGTAACAACAGTGCGCCCTACTATCGAAGTCTGAGCTTTCACAATCAGTCGAGCAGCACCGGAAGATCCACGGTTAGAAGCTCCCCCGACTTTGCAGGAGTCACCAGGACCAAATCGCCCGTGTTCCAGTTTTGCAATCCTAAAGGCAAAGGCAGCAAAAGCTACACGACGAAGTGTCCCATGTCGGCGGGGCCTTTGGGTCCGCTCCGAAACAGGATACCACCAGCCTCGGGCGGCTCACCTCAAGTCTTTTTTCCTCAGAAGAGTCCGAAGCGGCTGGAACGGACACGAAGAAACTCATGCTTCAATCTGGGTCCGATTAAGAACCCGATGTCACCTACCACCATCGTGACAGCACCTCAGGAAGCATCCATCATTGAACCACGAGGCTCCAGTGCCAAACTGTACACCAATGACTTGCTCGAATTCAGAGCAGATTTCAAAGATGAACGGGTAGCCAGGGAAAGCGATTGCCCAGTCGGATACAACAAGGCTACACCGAGCAAACAGTTTTACAAGCCTAACATGCCACCCTTGCAGCAGAAGGCTGATCCAACCATGCGAACGGACCTATCGGCAAGATGCCAACACGAGCGTAATCAGGAACGTGACAATCCCAAGATCAAGACCAGATCCAACCGCATGGGCAGCATTAGCCTCAACAAGAGCCACGGTAGTTTAATCCAGTCTTCGGCTAGGGACGAAGAACACATACTCGCCAGTGATAGTGGTCGTGGTAATTCCGGTAGCCAGGGACGATCCAACCCACGTAATGTTGCGAGAAAATCAACCAGCGACCTCACTGAACTCGAAGCTGACGATGTTGAAACGGAGGTCACGGTCCTGTCAAGCCCTAGGAGACGAGGGTCAATGAAAGCTGGTCTTGGTAAGATCAATATCCAAAAGTGTCACTTGTAAATTTGAGGCTGTAAGAACTTTTCGAAAGTTTACACGTTTGGGCACTCCCTCGACGCATTTAGTCTTCAAGTGCTTTTTCATTGACAGCACGCAGCTATCTCATCCTAGGCTCGATCGGAATTCCAACGCATATAGCACAATGAGAGATTCTATAGTTGAGGCAGTCTTCTATCATCGACGAGGACAATACCGATTTTTTAAAAGATTCTTTACCGATACTACTAAATATTTTAATATCGGGCTTCCCCATTTCCTTGTTGATACTCAAATGTTGTCCCTAATTTTTTTCGCGTGCAAAAGTAATTAAGGCCGCTGTGGAGTTGGAGCATAGCACTGAAAAAGTCTTGCGTGCACGCCCGTAATTCCCGATGTTCCCCTTTAATGGAAGCAGAGAAACAAAAAAATAACTAATTACTTAACACAATTGCGGCTATCGCATGAAACTTCAGAAACCCGAAATAATCAAAACCCCAAAAGCGGGGTCATTCAAGTAATAAGTACTGTTCGAGTATTTTTTTTTGAGATATTGTTATTTTGTGTGATAGAGTAACATCCATTGGAGGTACACATCAAAATTGAAGTCAATCGAACGATTATCTTTTTAACTATCATGGTTGTCATCTTTAAAAAAGGTCAATTTGCCGTATATATCGTTACTCTGATATCCCCGGGTCACAAAAAGAACCTTCTTCTTCTCGAAATATCATTCGGTCAGCATATTTTTGTTTTTTTTAAATTGTTTTTTTCTAAGGTACACGCTGTTCGCGTTTGTTACCTATTTTTCCCCCACTGTGACTTTCTTTCATCCACTGTTCTTTCCACACTCCTTTTTCTTCACTTTTCTTCCTGTTCCCCTCCTCCTTGCGGCCGCACCCGACTTCCCCTTCTTATATCATATTTATCATGACATTTCTGTCATGGGTAAAGGGAAACTGCGGAAAACGTATACCAATACAGCCGGTCATCAAGTTCGCCCCCCCAGTCGTGGAACTAGTCTTATTTCGCCGCAAAATGCCGCACAAAAACATTTCACGACGAAATCGTTTAGTGGCAAGTACGCTAACCACTAGACTATCTAGTACCGGTTTCATGTGTTTGTTCCCTGTCCAGGTTTCTTCCCACACTGCTGACAATCGCCTTTCGGATAGTGTACTTGTTTGTACCGCATAGCGTCGACAGTTGTACGAATTTCGCAAAAATATCTCACACGAATTTTCTTCAAACCGTGTACTATCAGAAAACGCGAAAACAAAATGATTTATTAAAGATTCGATTTTTTGAAGAATTTACGTACCTTCGTGAAAAGATTAGCTCAGCGCTGTGCTCAGAAAAGAATAGCGCGAGCTCGGGCCTATTCGGGTTACCCAACGTGTTCTCAAACACAACGAACGCGGCTTTAAACGTAGGCTCGACGAATTACGAGGGCCCACGGTCCATTGCTGTCAGAGAGAAAGCTCGTAATCACAGTGAAGAGAGTACCTACCGACCGTACTTCACACAACATCAATGAACCAACTAGCGTCCTGTGTCAATTTACTCACCACTCTTTGATCAACGTGCTCGCTACGTCAATCAAATTAGGCAACTCGCGACATCCACCATCCGACCCTGTATCGGAAGTTAGATGGATCGACGACAGTTTTGGAATAACAGCAGACTTTGCATCGACTAGTCCATCTATAGTCATTCGGTTACCTTGCATAACAAAATTATACGAGCGTAAGCTCGATCAAGTAAATTAAAGGGAGCAATATCGGCACACAAGATCCGGTAGCGCTAATGAAAAGAGACATTGATTTGTCTATCGATTCTTTGATAAGCTGAGCCGTTCCTGAATTTTTCGTCATTCTATCACTGATACTTGTTCACCAGCCATTTTTATTTTGTCAGAAAAATAATTACCAATTCGTTTATAATTGGGAAACGTGATGGCGGCAACCATTGCACCCATGACCTAATCGGTATCAGGTTTCGAAAACGGCTAGTGATTTTCTAAAAATGCTGAATTTCTTTATTTATTAAGGTGGGGATCCGATGGTGGCGGTGGAGGGGGGGGGGGGGTAAAAGGGGTAGGATCCTATACACTGGAATGCATGAACATTTTTTTATTTGTGATTATTTGATCATAATTTTTTAAGCGATGAGCCGAGAGTTTTGAATATAAATCCCGGATGGACATTTATTTCGATTCCACATCTTCATTATTTTTTCACCAATTATGGATCTAAACAAAAAATTATCATTTAACCGAAAATCTCGATTACTTCCTTTCGAAATTTCAAATAAAGAAAAAATGTTCCGATTCTTCATTATAAAAAATGTTTTCGAAATATAAAGCTTAAAAAAATAATAAATGAGAAAACACAAAAATATTAAAACATCATATCAAGGGTTACAATTCGAAATCAGAAATCTAAAAGTTATTGAAAGTAAGTACATCCAATATCTACATTTTTCGAAAAAAAATCATAGATCATAACAATAAAACAAATAATAAATTTTGAAATCTGCATTCTGTTCTTTTTAAAACTAAAATAAAATGTTGAATATAAAAGTTTAAAAAAAGTTAATCTTCATGTCGAATCAACATTTTTATAAATCTAATTATAAATTTGGCAATTATAAATCTGGAAAACTAGATTATTTATTTCTCAAATATACAATAAATAAATAAAGGTAATTATGTTCTAAGTACCGATTCTTGCGTTTTACATTCTAGAAAATCTTTCCAAAACATGATAAATTTTAAAAAGATAAAAAATAAAAAATGGAAAAGTCCTAAAAAATGTAAAGCCACCTCTAAAATCCAATCCAAGTTTTTCATTGGTAGCACTGGAAAATATGTATTATTATGGAGGCTCAAATAACAAATAAGTTATCAGATTGGTAGTTGTAAGAAAGCGCTGAGCAAATGGGGGCGCGGCTATATCAGTGAGCAAATAACGCATCGTTTGACGATATTTGTTTGTCCTTTTTTTCTCTCGTCGATCAAAGTCGAAGCTGCGATGTCATTACATCGAAACAACGTGTGAAGTAGTTTTAAACCGACCGGGTTCCATAACAACTCAGATAAATTAGGAAACTATATATGTAATCAGCGCAGAGTCCGTTTATATGTCATGCACGAAACCAAATTTATTTGATTAAATTTAACGAAATTCCATTGTTCCGTACTGTTTTCCGTATCAGATCGCGCGCTCGATAAAGCACTTTAGCTCGTGTGATCTCCGAAAATTCGTGAAACGTATGCGAAAATCTGTTCCTTTTACGGAGAGAAAAAGATATGTGGGACCATAAAAAAAAATACTTTTCATCCATCTCAAGCAAAAGTTGGACGTGCGTCAGATCTTGTTTGGGATGTACGAGTGGATACGACTTTTCTGTGATGTACCAGAGTTGGGTCTGCCTGGAATAATCTGTAAAAGTGCGGTGGAGTTCGAAGTATGCCGAGGGAATATTCTTCACATTTTTTCCGTCACATCCTGAATCATGTAGAGTATTTTCATGTCAAAGGATTCAATAATCATGCAATGAATCAGTTTATCGTGTGTTCGTGTATATATGTATTTCAAAAATATTGGTTCATGTTTTGATTGGCAGTACAAATACGTCTCTGCCATTTGACAAAAGATGGCCCCAGCAGGAGGTTATGGTTGAAATTATCAGGCGTACAACGTCATATCGTAAAGTTGGACATCTGGCAAGATCATAACCTTGAAATATTAGCGATTTGGTATCAGCATCGCTTTTTTTTCGTGCGAAAATGGGTTTTGAGCCGAATGAGCGTCATTTGCGGGAACTTAATTTACTTTTTTAATTCGAAGAAATCTGCAGCTGAGGCGCATCGATTACTTGTAGAAGCATATGGTGAGGCTGCTTCGAGTGAGAGAAGTTGTCGTCAGTGGTTTAAAAAGTTTAAGAACGGTGAGTTTGACGCCGAAGACAAAGAACGTAGCGGAAGGTCGAAAGTGCGAAAGGTCGAAGACGCGGAATTGGGAGCATCATTGGAGGGAGATTCGTGCCAAACGCAAGAGTTCCCGCAAATTACGCTTATCCGGCTCAAAACTCGACTTTTCGCACGAAAAAAATTATGTGATGCTAATACAAAATCGCTAATATTTCAAGGTTATGGTCTCGCCAGTCGTCCAACCTTACGATATGACATTTAACATCTAACAATTTCAACCATAACCTCCTGGTGGGGCTATCTTTTGTCAAACGGCGGAGATTTATTTGTACTCCCAATATATTAAGTTGGTAAGAAAGTCTTGCGACACTAAAGTGCTCGGTTAAATATTTTTCCTAGCACAGCAGTTCGAGAACGTTCGACAGTAGAAATTGTTGGAATGTTCTAGGAACTTCCATGTCGAAGGTATTGACAGTATTAGTAAATATGGATCAAAGGACACTTCGAGTGATCGCCTATTACGAATTTCTACAAGGATGTTCTGCAAGATCAACTGCTACTAATATGTGCAGTGAGTTCATAATACAAAGTAACTTAGTTCATCATTCAACAGTATCCCGTTGGTTTGAACGTTTCCGTTCTGGCGATATATCCTGGCGATCTCTTTTACGAGGGAAACCTCATGCACCGGCACGAGAGTTAGCAAACGAACTCGGCAGTAGTCACTCCACGATCCTCGAACATTTGAAAGAGCTTGGGTATAGAAAAGTAATATCATCTTGGATACCCCACGATCTCAGTGAGTCGAACAAGGCGACACGCGTTCTTATTTCCCTTTCAATGTTACTTCGTTCGCACAGAAAGGATTTCCTCCAGGAACTAGTCACTGGAGATCAAAGCTGGGTGTTTTACGTTAACCAAACACGAAAGCGCCAATGGAAAGCGCTACCTCAAGGGGGAAAACCAGAACTAACTCCTAAACCATCCCGTGAAGAGAGAAAAGTTTTACTTTGTTGTTGGATTTTATTGGTGGGATTTCGAGGGCCTATTGTATTATGAGCTTCTTTTGCCTACACCTCAATAAATTCCGAGATGGACTCTACACAATTACAGAAGCTGTCTAAAATGATTAAACAAAAACGTCGTAAACGTCGTCAGGTTCGTCTCCTTCATGACAACGCTCGGCCCCACGTAGCTAAAATGATACAAAAATCTATTTTAGAATTAGAATGAGAAGTACTACCACATTCATCATACCCACTGGACTTAGCCCCGCCAGATTATCATGTATTTCAGGCTTTGAAAAACTATGTACGTGATGAACAATTTTATAATCAAACGGATCTTCAAAATACCCTTGAAGAGTTTTTCAATTCAAGATCTAAGGATTTCTGGACGGCTGGCATTCAAAGTTTACCTGCGCGTTGGACTCGAGTTGTAGATGAAGAGGGAGACTCTATTATAAATCAATCTTATCTTAGTAAAATGTTATGTTTATTTAGAAATGGTATCGTTTGTGCCGCAAGACTTCACGCACGCACGCACGCACGCACGCACGCACGCACGCGCGCACGCACGCACGCGCGCACACGCACGCGCGCACACGCACGCGCGCACACGCACGCGCGCACACGCACGCGCGCGCACACACACACACACACACACACACATATATGGATAAGTATTTCTAAATACGTTTTTAGTTCGAACGTGTTTCCCTTAGTAAAAACTGGTTCTTTGTTACAACTAGTCTTCCCTCGTCAAAACTAGAATTTACTAATAAAATCAAATGTTCGCTAAAACTCGTCTTAACTCCGAAAAACCAGTCTTAACAATGTGAATCAGTCATAACTGTTTCCGAATGAGGTAATCGTTTGGGTTAGGTTGTTTGAGTTTGTTCCAAAAACTAGTTCTAACCAAAATAATCAGATTTCCGAATGAGATAAAAGTTTGGGTTTATTTGGGTTTCGGAACGTAAATTCTAGTTTTCTCTAGGAAAAAGTAGTTGTTATGGAGGCATTCTGTCAGAACTAGTTTTTACTAGGTAAAACGCGTTTAAACTGAAAACGGGCTTTAATTGTACCACATATACAAGAACACGCATTATTGAAATATTTAAGAATTAAATTCAGGCTAACAAGGAAAATAAATAATTTTATCGATCTCAGTTGAAATTAATTATTACAATAGGTCGTGTGCTTTCCGTCAGTCAATGGGATTCTTGTGTGGGAGAGATCGGACAATTGTTCCGCGGCAAGACTAACCGGGAGGGAGGGGGGGAGGCGACGAGGTCAAGGTCAAACCCTGACTAAGGTCCAGCCATGATTGAATGCAGTTAGAAACTCGATACAGTGGA
Organism: Ophion slaviceki; assembly: GCA_944452715.1. Taxonomy (NCBI): domain Eukaryota; kingdom Metazoa; phylum Arthropoda; class Insecta; order Hymenoptera; family Ichneumonidae; genus Ophion; species Ophion slaviceki. The sequence continues at coordinate 44,902,799 of OX101788.1, read as the reverse complement.
CCTCTCAAGTCTGTTTCACCTTAAAGAACGGAATATCACCCAATTTTGTGGAGTAATCGTATTTTTAATATTTTGCATTGCCTATAACTTTTTCTATAAACTGCTATAAATCTCCGATGAAGTATTGCATATTACAACATATCCTATTATGTTCCACTGACATAATGGTACGGATAGTAGATCTACTATTCTGGTAATGGGATGTTATAGTAATTCTGTTAATGGGATGTAATATCGGTTATGAAATGCTAGCTGTACTGATGACGTGAAGGTTATTTGGTGATTACGGCCCAATGGGTTACGATACATTGTACAGTGACAATCGCTCGAATAAATTGTATAGCGGTACTCTGCACTTATTTTATTGTATTATATCGAAATGATTGCACGGTTACTTGACTGTTCTGGTAATGTGAAAGTTACTGTACAGTTGCTGTTCTGTAGTAATATTGTAAAGGCGACTATAGTAAAGCTACAGTCACTATTCTGTGATCGTATTGTAATGGTTACGGTTATGGTCTTGTAAAAGTTACGGTGTAGTTACTTTATGTAATGGTATTCCAAATGTTACATTTCTGTCACATTATCCTAAAGATGACTGTGCAGTTACTATTCTCCAATAGTATTGAAAAGGTTACCGTACGATTACTGTTCTGTAATATTATTCTAAAGTTTACTGTATAGTTACTGTTCTGCAATGGTTTACCAAAGGTACCGTTACTTTTCTGTAATGGTATTGTAAAGATTACTTCTCTGGAATGGTATAAAGGTAAGGGCGGTTTCTGACTGACGTTTTTTCGCGTGTATAAGCTCGTTTTTTGCATACGCGCTTACACGCGCGCTTCAACAAACTGAACGCGCTTATTCCGGCGTATTCATGCGAACCCGCGGTGTGGGTCGCGCGTATACGAGCTTATAAGCGCGTCTGCGCACGTACGAGATGCGCGTGTGGCAAAGACACGCGTTTACGGCGTATAAAAAGCGAGCTTATACGTGCGAAAAAACGCCAGTCTGAAACCGCCCTAATAGTAACATCGTCACTGTTCTGCAATAATATTCTAGGGGTTACTATACAGTTACTGTTCTGTAGAGGCATTTCAAAGGTTACTGTATAATTCTGTAATCGTATTTTAAATGTTACTGTACAGTTACTGTTCTGTATGGGTATTTCAAAGATTACTGTACAATTACTTTTCTGTAATGGTATTCTAAAGATTACTATTCTGCAATAATATTCTAAGGTTTACTGTATAGTTCCAGTTCTGTATTGGTTTCCTAGAGGTTATTGTACAGTTACAGTTCTGTATCGGTATTCTAAAGATTATTGTACAGTTACTTTTCTGTAATGGTATTTCAAAGGTTAGTGTTTTGTAATCGTATTCTGAAGATTGCTGCATAGTTACTGTTCTGTATTGGTTTCCTAAACGTTACTGTACCGTTACTGTTCTGCACTGATATTCTATAGGTTATTGTACGGTTGGTGTAATTTTACGGTAGCGGCTGCTCCTTGGATACTGATTGCATTGGCACATCATTTGATAAATAGCATTTGACACAGTTGTCATTTACTTCGTGCACTTCAGCTGTACAGTACAGTATGACTACTGTACTCGAATGGTATTGTAGCAGTTATTATACAGTTATTGTATGTTTGGTTTCACGATTACTATTCAGTTGTTACATCCGTTATTATATAGAATAGGTATTGCGACGACTGCCGTTGGCTTATTGGTGCGTTTACCACACTTTTGAAATAACTATTATTGGCTGGTTATATTTGGTTGCCTATTTCTTTCACGCGCACGATCTCCCTTCCGAAAACTCCTCCTCAGCAGTATTTTGTCGCAGAATTACGAATAACCAATGCAACCGCCACAACTCAGGCAGTACAGAAATTCTAATTTTGCCTGATTGCGGAATTCCTCGAGCCTTTAAATGCCCTTTTTGGTAGTTAGATACGGGGCGGCAGGACTAACTTTGCACTATCCACTGGACAGATAAAGTATTACTTTATGGAAATGGCTCTAGCATCATAAGCCACTGAAATTTCACTGTATCGTGTTGTTTTGTTTCAGCTTATCTCGCATCCAGACGAGGCTCGAGGGACAGTCAAATCACGAACGTGTCCGACATTAGTAACGAGGACGTGGGGCCGTTAAATTTCAATGCTCATCCACGGGGAAGGCAGCGGAGGACTTCCAATTTTCTTGAATTACCAGGTAACCGGATTTAATTTTAGATTACACGAGGAAATTCAGTAATGGCGCGACGCAATAATGAAAAATAAAAAAAAAACACTCGGCGTAGACTGATAAATTTAAACCAGGGTTGCCAGACGCCGGCGACTTGTCCTCGTACAGACATGATGTGAAATCTAGTATTTTGGTAACACTACCTTGTGCATACCTACCATTTATTAATATTGTTTGTATTGTTTAATGAAACAAATTTATATAATAGAAGTATAACATAGGCATATTATACGGAGTACAGCTTATTCTCAATGGTGACGTAACATTTGTGTACTACCTACACAATACAAACAAACTAAATTAAGAAACTAAGCAAGCTGATATTGATATATTTTTCACAAGTACGTAAGAACTCAAAAAATTTTTATGTAACGACTTCTTGATGTCTTCTTGAATGCATTCGAATATTATATAATTATTTATTTTACATGCTTTATTATGTATTTTCCCCATGTATAGTGTTTATATTGATTTTGTTCTCATTGTTATCATACCTACATTGTTCTCCGTCATTCTGTTTCCTGTCTCTTAGCTCTACATTCTATACTGATCTGTGAAAACTCCTAATTGGCCTTCTGTTCATCGTATACTCTATCTGTATTCTAGCTATAATTTTTCTTATGAAATGATATCGAATAAACCTTTCTTTGATAACATTATGAAATGAAAGCTTGTAAAAGCCACGCCACCGATACAATAACACTTAAGGCTGAAGAACTGAATTGTCAAATACAATATCCTCTGTAATTTGATTATCTGTATCATCTTCCCGTGTTGCTTTCCTTTTTTTCCATATACATTTTCGGAATTCATTCCACTTAGTATAAAACGTGTTAGCTCGAATTTTACGCAAGAGCCCCGTCGATGAGGTCCTTTGGGCATTGTGCCGCAAGCAATGTGCCATTTACCATTTCAGTGATCAGTATATTCCTCAATTTGATCTTGATGAGATTGGTCTTACCGAACACACGTTCACAATTGGCATTAGAATGTCGTTCAAACAATACTGCTAAAACGAAGATAGCCAACTTATTGAGCTCCGTCTTTGGTAATTGGGCCCAAAACTTGTCCGGCTCAATTACACCACAGATTCCCTCAGGGCGACGAACCGTGGCCATCGGCAGTCTTCTCCATTGGTCATCAATTTTTTGTTTGGCGACATCGCCGGAAGGTGATATGATGCGCGGTACAACCTCCATAACAGGCATCAGGGTTGGGAAACGGTCTGTGAAGTTGATAGACAAGAGTGGAGTTCAAAAACTGTCAACTTAGAAAGTACTGGATCTTCCATGTTATATCTGTTGCGAATCTCCAAAGTAGCGATCTGAAAATAAAAAAAGAACGTATATTCATACAGTCAGTTATCACCTGAAATATTCAAATACTAAAATTAATTACTTACCTTAAAAAATGCTCAACAGTTTGATATAAATGACGCCTTTTCCGCGCGTTTCGCTATTACTTCCGGTTTCTTCATCATGTCATATCCTCCAAGGTTCGCTATCCGGCAATTGGAGCTGATCATTTTCTGGGTTGACTGCACTTCCTGTTACATACTCATGGCTAAGATACCGAAGCAGAATTTCTTTGTAAAGGTCACATATCTTGTCATGGAGCTTTATCATAACTAGCGTTCCTCTTTGGAATTCCAAATTGAATCTTGTAAATAGACCAAGCGCCCAATCCAGGAAACAGAAGTACGTGCGATAAAATGGATCACATAATTTTTCTAGGATCTGTTTAGCTCGAGTCATTACATCGGATTTTTGTTTGTTTGCCCTTGTTGTACAATTCATGAAACACAAACGCAAAGCCTCGCATTGTTCTGGTATTGAAGATACAACTGCAGACAACGATGCGATGGTTTGAGAATTTTGTGTCGTTCAACTTCCACAAAATCTTGGAAGGTACGCAAACTAATGAGTCGTTTGTCACTATGTTTCAAACAATTGTGAATGTCTCTGGAAAGCTGTTCAACAGATTCTGGAATCTTCTTGCAGGCTTCGCTTGCGCACAGGTGAGCCGAGTGGCATACACATTTGGCGATCGTGATTCCTGGTAAATCACGTAGGAGTCCGGTATTTACCGAGTTATTGTCTCCCACCATGACATTACAGCCATCAGGTGCAAAGCCGATTCTATTTTCTAAAGGGATACCACGGCTTGAAAACGACTGAATGAATACAGTGTATAATGTCTCTGCATTCGCTGATTGAACCTCTTCAGTTTGATTTTGATCAAATAAGTTGTGCAGCTCCCAAAATACGCTACAAATTCTTTGAGTATCCTCATCAAAGTACCGCACGGCTACGCAAGCAGTTTTTATCGTTGATATGTCGGTGGTTTCGTCAGTTAGATCAGAAAAAAAAATTCTTCAATCTTTCAGTTAAGTAGGTTGTCTGAGCGTTGTCGATTGGAATTTATGTTATAGCTGCCAATTTTGTACGTTTAGGCTCTATGTCTTTGACTATAGCAGAATCTGTTATACATTCTTTGAGAAAGTCGGAGAAGTGGTCAGCGGCTGAAAAGGGTATTCGGCAAAAAAGTCACGATATTTTATTTCTGCTCTATTTTTATTAATTTTTTCAGGTTTTCACTCTCGCGAAACTTCAAAGCCGTTAGGTGCTGCTGAGTTATTTGTCTGGAAAGGGAACCAGGGATATTATTATTATGCTTTGTGGTTACAGCATGATTTTTTGAGTTGGTCAACTCAGCAACCATTGGGGAGAGAGGGCAGAACTTGCATTCAGCCCTGTGAGTGTCGCTTAAATCAGGCAAAAACCAATCCCGGAAGATTTGATCTTCCAGCCAAGCTTCTCTGAACGACTGTACACAGTGAACGTTTTTTGTATCACCTATGTTTTTCGCTGTTCACCCGCCAACTTTAGCCACTTTACGGCGCCGGGGAGGAGTAGCCGGTCGCTCATTATTACCGTCACTGTCACTTGAAATCTCCATCATGTCCATACACTAAATTCCACTTAATAATAGTCGAAATCAATAATAGTTCGTAATTTTTTCACTAAATAAACGATCGACGAAATTCCAACTTTTCGGAAAAACAACACAAGTAGAGTAGCTTGTTTTGATAATATGAAAGTGTATACGCACTAACTGCTACCAACTCAAAAACTTTAAGGCAGGATTCTACTTTGAAACCATGAAAAAAACGTTATTTTCGTGAATTTTTTCTGAGTATACTATTAAAGATATCGATATGGGGTTTAAACTGTTCAATAAATACACTCTTTAAGTACATAAAAAAAATTTAAATGTATTTTATTCATTTTTTGTACACGTAAATTATGTTTAAAGCCAACGCCTCGAAAAGCAGGTACCGTTGCCGTGGTCGTGAAATCTTCCCGCCGGATGGTCTGAAACAAAAAAATCAAATAGTTTCATGTTCAGTATGTCTTCAGGAACCGACCTAACTAGAATATTTTATATACGTGCAAAATTAACAAAATGGCGGCTAAAATACGAAAAAAATGCGTTTTTTTGGGTCTTTTTTTGCAATAAAAAAATAGTTCTAATCAAAATTTTAAGTTGATTGTAGTTAGGTCGGTTGGTACACACATGTAGAATATGTGTTCCAAATTTCATAAGGATCGGTTCAGTACTTTTTGAGTTATCACGACCACGGTACTTGAAAATGTCGGTTCGAGAAAAACGCGTTTAAAGTTTTGGTGAGTCACAATAGCGCGCTCAGGTAGGTGCGTTCGAAAGGCGAAAAAGGATAGTTAGACTGCTTGGAACTTTATAAAATTTTGACCGAACATTCTTGAACATATTTACTTTCGAAAAATGTAAAAAAAAAACAATTTTTTTTCAAAGTTTCAAAGTAGAACCCTGCCTTAAATTAGGGACGTACAATATCGGGGGAATCCCCAAGCGGCAGATATAGTGCCCGCCATGTAAATGGACTCGAGATGGCGTTGACTGCCCATGCCAGTCGCCCCGTTGCCATGGTTACGGGAGCCGCTGTCACCGGCACCTCTTACCCCACCATCAATTACACCTAAAAACAATGTTGCAACCTATAACAGTGTTGCAAGCACTGCTACAATCGTGCCGTTCAATAATTACGTTATAGTTAGAGGTTGCATTCCAAAATATTATTTCTATCAACGAATCTCGTACAAAATCATACGAGGATGTATGTAAGGTCGTACCTCGTACCGAGACATCCAAATCTCGTACTTGTACGAGAAATCTCGTACGGATGGCAACCCTGATTCAAACTGTTGACTCTCATTAATCGATTTATGTAGATGAATATTGTTAGTTTTTTCGTTAAAAAAATTGCAATATTCACTAATAATTGTAGTACTATAAATAATTCAATAATCATTTTATTATTCCAAATAGTCTTTAGTCAACAATAATTCTATAAATGTTAACATTGGTTATTAATGAAACATTGATATAATTATTACGTTAGTCTATAACGTCAACGACAATGAAATTACCATTGAAAAACTAACCTAAATAATAATAAAATTACTAGTCAAAATTAGAGTATTTATAGAAAGTCGTAAAATATATTCAAGATCTTTTTCATCCGTCACACGCCGCATCCATCAATCACATTCGCAGTTCTGTGCCGTCAATATATCAGGGCGGGTAGAGGAATTGGATCACGTAATACAAACTACTAATATTCTACGACTTTATGAGAAGGGAGTGAAATCGATCGACGCGCATAATAAATGATCCGTACACATGCATAGTGATGGGTGAGATGGTGATCCAACCCACTAATGATGTGGCCGTTTACGCTAATTACGTAACTGCAACATGAGATTGAAATTTGCATCGGTGGAATGGAATTAAAATTAACATTACTACATTGTTTTAATTTTTTAAAACTATAAATATTAAAGCTTGCTTTCGTTCGTCAACATCTCGTCGGAAAACCGTAATTTATCAATACAAATTTTATTTAATACGAATTGCACTTTAAATTTGCTAAATTCGCAAATCGTTTTACCATGTGAAAACGTCATCGCACACTTAGAGAAAAGTCCACGGTATTTACAAAAATCGCCCATGCTAAAAGAGGGGATAGTAAAATTCCCTATAGTCTATTGACACCGCAATCACAATGTGGTTAACACAACTATAAGCGAAAAGTATACCTTAACATGCGATTTGGGTGGCGTGTTTGACCATCTATTATCCTCGAAATAATTATTAACTATTGTGAAAGGCTTGACAATATAGATGTGGTTGATTTAGTGCTATCACAAAATTGGCCCACAAATACAATGTTGTATACTATAATATACGTTAGGTTTTGCTGAGGCCAAAATTTTACTATTCTATTCAAGTTTGTACAATTCATATAGTCAATATTAATGTTTGTTGAATCTAATTTGTTAGAAGACTTTGTGAAAAGTAAATATTCGGAAACAATGATGGTAACGTTTACTTATAGCGAAGACACAAATCATTTGCGATTAGCGCAATCATGGCTTAGTAGTTTTAAGTACTACGCGTGTCTCGCAAACTGTTACATAGTATGTGTGCTGCATTCCAAACATAAAATATTAGTTCAACACTTCTTTTTGTAGTTCACCTTCTGTTCTTTTAGGATACACATTACTATGTATATCGCAGGTCGTATAATATAATATGGTACAAATCACCATTACATGGCACAAAACTATTACGATGCGCTAAAAATCCATCCAAGCAGTGACTTATATTATTAAAAATTAGATCTCTCCAAAATGTACCTAATTCAGAGGTAACAGCTATTTGGAAGTACAACCAGAATTACTTTTGTCTGTTATGCCATGTCTGCGATCAAAATGCCACAAGCACTCGATCATGTAGTGGCAGCGTACGTAGTATAGCAGAAGATAGGTACGCAGATAGTAGGTTCTGTTCTATACGGACGCGAAATATTTTCTTCGACATAAAAGTATATATTCATCTAGTTTTATACCAATTTTTATGACAAGATCTAGAAAATCAACCGAGATATATGCCTTCATGTGACGGCGAAAAAAATGTCTCTTCATTGTCCCATCGATTTCTTTATGAAAGGTTATCTGTAAATTAAAAGTCAACAATTTATCTATATTTATACAAATGCAGCTATCGTTATGCGTAGCCGTTTTTTTATTTTGGTTTTTTTTTACAAAATGCCGACGGTTTGGACATTTTTTTCTATTTTCGAGGCCCTTTTCCTGTATTCAAGCAGTCTTTAAAAATAGTAATTATCAAGTGTTAAGAACGCGGATACGTACAACCTTAGTCACTGCGAATACATAAATGTTGTTAAAAAAATTGAAAATCGTTTGATAAGTTTTTAAGTATTCGCTCGCACAAGGTCGAAAAAAGTAGTTTCGAGAAAACGCGTTCAAAGTTTTCGTCTCGTGTTTCTTGATAAAAAGTTATGTTTTTTCTAGAATATTGATACTTACATTGAAGTATCTAGTCGCGGGCGATATGACGGTTTTTTATCTTCATGATAGTTCACAGAATAATAAGAGCCTGTACTTTATCTATCGTAAGTGATGTACACCTGTAGGGACTGAGGGCACTAACCGGTCGCGCTACCTGTTCTCACTAAAGTGACTATAACTCCGTCAATTTTTGGACTTGTGAATAAAAATGTTGCCAACATATTTTTTAATACATGTACTTTCAAGAATTATTTTTAAACAATTAAAATAAAAAGTCTCAAATTTTGCTTGGGGGATGTTGGAAAGCTACTATGCAAGTTCTTGTGAATAGTGACTTCCCCCCTTAACTGACATTGCTCATAGAAAGCTGTGAGCTGTCCACGGTAAAATTGCTCGCGAGGTTTAAATTAAAAACTTAAACATTCAGAAATTTTGCTATTTCTGGCAGTTTTAAAATCGTGACGTAACGCAAACCTTGACACCCCCCGTCCTACATACGTAGACCGGGACGCCTGGCCGAATCCCCCCCGTTCAATATCATTCCGTAATTTACGTACGGCCCCTTATGAAATATTCTATGCATCTAGTAGACGGGCATCGATGCGTTGAACAAGCACGCATGCAGTGTTGAAAAAATTATTGAATAACATACCAAATACGCATATAGCAGGACGTATCTTACAATATGGTACACATCCCTATAAACATCGTTGCAAATTACATGCAACATTTTTAATCGTTGTTTATATATTTTAGTCCTGGCTATTAGGATCATGGGGGCGTACATAGTGTCAGGGGGTACATTTTATTAAAACCTATTGGGAGTACAAATAAATCTCCGCCGTTTGACAAAAAATGCCCCCCCCCCCCCCCTAGGAGGTTATGATTGAAATTGTTAGATGTAAAACGTCATATCGTAAGGTTGGACATCTGGCAAGACCTTGAAATATTAGCCATTTTGTATCAGCATCACATAATTTTTATCGTGCGAGAATGTCGAGTTAAGAGCCGCATAAGCGTTATTTGGGGGAACTCTTGCGTTTGGCACGAATACCCCTCCAATAATGCTTCCACTTTCGCGTCTTCGTACACTTTCGGCTTTCCGCTACAGAATAAGTTCCTGCAAATGACGCTTATTTGGTTAAAAACTCGGCATTATCGCACGAAAAAAATTATATGATGTTGATACCAAATCGCTAATATTCCAAGGTTATGGTCTGGCCAAATGCCCAACCCACGGTCTTATATACAGGTCTTGAAACGACGGTCGTATTTGGTAGGCTGCGAGTGGGCCGCTTAGTGTCCAGCTTTTCTTTCTTGTCGTCGCCACCATGTATCGTTGTGATCGCGGGGACCGGATATGACTAGCCTAAACCGATCATAAATTGTTTTATCGTATAGACGTATGTGTATGTAACAGTTGAAAATCATTCACGCGTATGAAAAACAGCTGGATACGTCTAAATAACTGTTATTGACAGTTTGATTCCGTGACAATGCCAAAAACCTGTGCGGTTATATTTTTGAGCATGCATATATTTATTTGTTCATTTTTGCATGCATATAGATACTTTTGTAATTCACTTGTTGTGTACTGGATATTTCTTACGAAAAATAATCAAGAACATGTAAACTGAGAAATTGCAATTCTGAAGCACATGCGCTGTGTACTAGACAGAAAGAGATTGTTGTCTCTTTCGCACATGATATTGCCGTCTCTTTCGCACACGATATTGCCGTCTCTTTCCCACACGATATTGCTGTTTCTTTCGCACAGGCGTCCTCCTTTCCTATACGCACCATGCGGCTGAAAAGTGAAGCAAAAACTAGACGCTAAGCGACCCTCCCCCCACTACTGTCTTTTCAAGACCTGTATATAAGACCGTGGCCCAACCTCACGATATGACGTTTTACATCCGACAATTTCAATCATAACCGCCTGGTGGGGCCATCTTTTGTCAAACGGAGGAGACTTATTTGTACTCCCAATACTATATTATATAGCATTGAACAATCAACGGATTCTTGTAAGATTAGTGGTTGCGGTTAACATGTATGCATAATTAATGCAACTGCTTACATACCAATAAGCGGTACTATACTTTTGGCTGTAAGTATGGTGATAAAATGTTATTGTTTACACAGGGAAATATAAAATATAGTTAAAATATGGTCAAAAACATTGTGCATTTCTCTCAGTGCATCAATCGCGATTGTATGACCAATAAAGGGTAATACAGAACTCATGGTTCCAAGTTACAATGGGTTTGTTTGTTTGGGTTCCAAAGATTTATATTATAATTACTGATAGGAATTATAAAAAATACTTCACCATCAAAAGCCAATGAGACCCAAGAATAGTGTCAGTTACGGCACCTGTCAAAACTTATGGAAAAAACTTTTCAGTTTCCTCATTCGCAGCGGATACTTTCATTCCTTTCCCAATCTTTTAGTATTATCAATATGTATTTCACTGTATCTTATAATTAACAGGCGTTCTGCTAGTATATTTTACCTAACTCTAAAATGCATTGAGGCTAGGAACATCGCCTGTCAAATTTCCCCTTGCAGATTTACCAAGTGTCTGCTTATATATGATTTGAAGGCATGAATAGTAGCGCCAATTGTTTCCAAGCCAAAGATAGGTATTGCTCCATTGTCACTAGAGAGCCTTATAATTCCGTTATGTCTTGGTAATTATTTCATTTGAAAACCCGAAATGATTCATAACAATAGAATAGCATACAGTGAGGTAATCCCAGTTCTATTGTTGCCATTATTGCAAAATAATTGGTTTGGGGTAGGAAAACGAAAGCGATATTTAATTTGACAACGTTCGGCCTTTTTTAAGTAAAATATTAATGTTCAACAAAAAGCAGCTGAATTTGAAGCCTGAAAAAAGTAATTGAGTTTCAATCGAACACCAACACTACAAATGTGTACGTAATCAACAAGTGAACGCATTTGTGTTTACTCACATAAGCAAATAATGTAAATAATGAATTCCCACGTTTATTATAATTTTTCGAAATTCCAATTGTGTACGTACTCAACAAGTCAATGGGTCTGGGCTTACTTACATAAGTAGTAGTGGTAGTAGTAATAATAGCGGGCAGGGCCACTGAGGTCCTAAAATGTGCACCTAGTTCCAGAGGTTCCTTTGTGTAATCCCGCTCTTTTAAGGGTTTAATCGAGCCGCTCTCCAAGCCCGGCCTTTTCGGCCAGGTACTTACACAAGTAAATAATGTAAATATTAAATTCACACGTTACCCTCTTTAAAAAAAAATAAACGCCTTTCATCCATCGATCTGAATTAGTATTGTCTGATTTGATACCATGATACCCACAATCGATGGACCAACGACCCCCAACTGACCTCGCTTCATTAATATACGTGTCTCACAATCAGTGGAGTAGACTAGTGTGCGCCGGTGTTGCTGGGACACGAACCCCTCGGGGATTTCCCGCGCATTGCTTTGAGCTATTTACTATCTCGATGAGCAGCCGCTAAATGTCTAAATTGGCAAGTTATTCGTCCACATGAGAAATAAGCTCGCCTCGAGACCATGATACATTAATAATTCGGGAAAAAATCGACAGTTCACGTCTACGGTACTCTATATCCGCGAACACGACCAAGGACTGGAGTGGAGGGAGAAATCAATAATCAGCTGTGTATTCGTTGTGTCGTTGTGGGGTTCCGCGTTGCTGCGTACGGAAACAGAAAACGGTTGGTCCATGTGATGACAAATCTGCGTATAGCTTGATAGCGACGTAGACGACTGATTTGAAAGGCTGCTGTTGGCGTCGAATCGATGGGTTTTCGTTCAATGCTTTCGGTTGTAATGAAAGATAAGCTTTTCTGTTTCATATTAAATAACGGAAGGTGTTATTCACATCTTTCGGTACTGCGAAATTGAGTAATGAGCAGTGGAATCCATTATTTATTTCTCCGGGAATAAGTATTGGAAACACAAACCGTTGTCGATTAGTCTGTTAATGCGTAATCGAATAATGCGTTTTAGAATCCATTATCCCTTTTTTGGGAATAAGTATTGACAGCCATTGTCGATTACTCTGTTAATGTGTAATCGAATAATGAGTTTTGGAATCCATTATCTCCTTTTTTGGCAATGAGTATTGGCATCCATTATCGATTACTTCGGTAATGAGTCGTGGGATTCATTATCTATTTTCCGGTAATGAGTATTAAAATCCATTATCCATTTCTTCGGTAATAAGTATTGGAATTCATTATCCATTACTTTGACAACGAGTAATGGGAACGCAACCAATTGTCAATTACTCTTCTAATAAGTAATCAAATAACAAGTAATGAAATGCATGATTAATTATTTCGGCGCTAATGACCAGTATTGCACGATTATTTTGATACTGATGAGAAATGGAGCAATGAGTAGTAGAATCTATTATCCATTTCTTCGGTGATGAATATTCGAGTCCGCTATCCATTATTTGAGCAACGAATAATGGAGACGCAAACAATTGTCAATTACTCTGTTAATGAGTAATCGATTGTAATGCCGAGTAATGGATTATGGAACTCAAAATCTATTATTTCGGCCGTGGGAACTGGTATTACTCGATTATGGAGCAATGAGTCGTGGAATGCGTTATCCATTACTGTCACATCCGGAAGGGATGAGAGCATAAAACTTTCGTTTCCCTCTTTCTTGCCTACGCCAAGCGCAATAGCACGGGATGAGGGTAAAAGGAGAATGTGTGGAACGGGTGTTCTAGGCCTCGAGTGCCTAGATGGTCAAGAGAGTTATGTGAGTGATTGCGACAGATGTAGTTACCGTTTACAAATTTTCTTTTATTACCGAGTGCCGTCCACTTGGCCGGTCGGAAACATGGGAAGAGTACAGTTCGGCGGATTAAGAAAATGATACAAAAAATGGTGCAGTTAGCTTACGTTTGCTGAATGACGGTCCTTCGGACTTCGGTGAAAGGGCCTTCGCTCTCGGCCTGTTACGCTCGCTTGTACAATGTCGGTCGATGGGCCGCACACACGCTGTGTTTACAATGGTGCCGCAGATGGGTCAGAGGGTCACTTTCGTGAGTGTGAAGAGCGCGGAGAAGATTCACAATACTTTTCGAAATAAATAGATATGCAAATGGATGCTCGAAAAACAGAGTTGGATTGTTAAACGCGGAACAGAGGTACGAATCGCGATACAAGGTTGGAATCGATAGAAGAGATCTTTCTGGTTCGGATGATGAAGTTGAACTGATTTTTCTTTAATCCTCTGGACCTTCCTGCTCCAGATTTCCCTTCTTGGGTGGAGTAGGAGAAAAAAGGGGTTTTCGTTTTTGACTCTCTTTTAACCAATCGGAGCGGTCGACGTGGGAGACGGTTCTTTGTATCTCGGAGTCTGGGCGCATGAAATTAATTACAAATAGACCAATCGGAATGAAGCTATTCCGAGCGAGTTTTCGTGGAAAAAGCGCATGGGATCGTGTTTGCTTATCTAAAGTCTAGGGCCCGGCGCCGAGTTGCCCCGCGATAGTGCAGCTGCTATGCGCCTCATAACCCTTCCATGTGCATTTCATTTTCGTCGCGGCCCGGTTTTATGACCGAGTCGAGTGGACTTTTCCGGCGGTCTTCGCCTATCCTTGATTCCCACACGGATTTAAGAATCGGAGCTACGCTATGCCTTCGCCGGCGGGTGAACTCTAGGTTATCTGGCTTGCAGTATGATATTTTTTTATTTTACGACTTTTCTGAGAAAGCGTGCCTAAAACTATGTTCTCGTTGAATTCGAGTGGGTAAGGAGGGTCGTACGAAAGTACGCCCGACGCTCGCTTATTATATACAGGAACGTGTCGAAAAATGTGAATGCCATATTCGTTTAATAATTATTCACGATTTCCATGGGAAATCGCTCAGGCCAGCGTTCTCGCCGCATTTCAACAAAGTAGGAGAGAGAAAACGTAATATCTTTATGCGCTTTGCTCGCGACGTTACATTACTTCGGTAATAAATCTTGAAGTTTATTATCCATTACTCGGGCAACGATAATAGATAATAGAAACGCAAACCACTGTCAATTACTCCGTTCATGAGTAATTGAATAATGAGTAATGATACTCACAATTATTTTTTTTTTCGGCAATGGAAAATGGTATTACTCGACTATTCCTATACTGAGGAATGGAGCAATGTATAGTATATCGGAATCCATTATTCAATTCTTCGACAGTGAGTATTAAAATCCATCAGCCATTACTTCGGCAATAAGGGATGGAGTTAAGTAATTCAAGCTATCATCGATTACTTCCGTAATGAAATATGAAATTCATTTTTTTGGTACTGAGTAATAAAAATCCTATCGATTATCGTTTGCTTCAATATCTAGTCGTGGAAACTCAATCCATTATCCATTTCTTTGGTATAAGTAATGAAAACGCAAGCCATTGTCCGCGTATCACCAATGAATGATGGGAACGCATCACATTATCCATTACTTCCAATGTACAACTGTACGCGTCTGTAAATGATAGATGATCGGCATCAGAAACTCGTCATGCGACCCTGTACAAATGTTTCCACCCTGCGTTGAGTGAACGCATACATGCCTTTCCGCGAGTTTGGATGCGGAGTAGGGTACACACAGGCCAGCGCCGTTCTTTGCGAAAACATTCGGGTCCCTCTGACAAAACAAGCACAGCCGAACTATGCCGAAGATTCAATAAGTTGAATAAGTGAGACGAAACCAAACCACACATATACCCATCTTGTCCATTCGTGATTCATAAACGAGACTACGGCGACGAAAAAAATTACTTTCGCGACCAATCGATTTCGCAAGATTAGGCTAGTGATTGATTAACTGGCGTCGTAATTCCCGGAAACTACACCGGTTGGAAATAAATATCGAGGAACTTTCCTACGGTCAATCGAAATTGGCCAAGACATCGGAAGTTAACGCGTCGCACATCGAAAAAAAAGTTTTAATCAATTAAGTCAATCAAACGAGGCGCATTAGGGTTTCATTGGTAAATTTTAGTTTAATTGCTGCAAAACGTTCCTTAGAGTGCGAAAACCCGATATATTTGAAAATAAAAATAAAGAGCACTTTATTTGATTCGATCAGATGTAATAATTGTGTTGGTATATTGGTTAGGGAGATTATTAAAAATCAAACGAAATCGAACGAATGGGAATATCATGAACGAATCGTGATATATATCTACATGCATTAGATATATATCATGCACTGTACCAGGTGTGTAAGTATGAAACCGGAATTTGCCCATAGGTGGCGCTAGATGTCGATGCAGTTACCGACACATCACGTCAGCGGTGTCTTGTTATTGTATTGATATCCGACAAAGATTTCCAACTCACAATAACACGAGTTTCATTCAGTAGCATTAGTTTATTAGAGATAAATATGTCGAGTTTTGTGCCAACAAATTACGATTTGCCGACAGCACTACTTTTCTGTTTTCATCTGAAGAAAACCGCAGCCGAATCGCATCGAATGCTTGTGGAGGCGTTTGGTGAGCATGCTCTCGGTAAAACACAGTGTTTCGAGTGGTTCAAACGGTTCAAAAGTGGCGATTTTGACGTGAGGAACGAAGAACGTGGAAGACCACCGAAAAATTTTGAAGACGCTGACCTGCAAGCCTTGTTGGACGAAGACGACGCTCAAACACAACAACAACTGGCGGATCAGTTAAAGGTGACCCGAGAAGCCATCTCCAGTTATTTGTATCATATCATTACAATAAACGTGTTTTTTCTGTACAAAAATTCCGGTTTCATACTTACACACCTGGTATATATATCTAATGCATGATTCATTGGATTCAAATTAGTCGAGTAGCAAAAAACAAAGAAGAGTGAATTTAATTCCGCAAAGTAAAAAGCTTAAGGTCCAGGATTCTGAAAAATAATGTCTTTTTTCTCGGAAAAGGATGCTCGTCGCGTAGCGCGATAAATCAAGTGCCCTGGGACTCTGCTGAGTCGTTTTTCAAATATGACAAGCAAAAATTGAGTCCTCGAAACAATTTTAAAAACCGTTTTAATTTCATAACACAAACGTGTACACTGATACAATGAGAATGAAGTGTATGTCTCTGTATTGGCCTTTCTTATCCCAGCATATATTGATTTTGACAAAAGAAATATTTTTTAAACTGGATAACTTTGCTCGAGTGAATTCAAGCCAGTTGGGGGTAAATGAAATTTATGAGAATCAGGTACATCGCTCATTTTTTAAATTGAATCACATCGTTAGAATGCATCGAACTATATTTAATTGAAATAAAACAAAAGCATATAATTAAATGAAAAATATAATGTATACTTAAATTATAATAATCAAATTTAAATAATTAAATTTCGAAATTGAAGGGTAATTTTCAATTTTCGAGCAAAACAAGCAACTTTCGAGCAAAACAAGCAAGCAAGCGAGCACTACGCTTAACGCTCGAGAGCATTTCGAAATGGCGTAATTATGACCTTACTTTTTTAAAACAATTTCTCGCTATTAATCGACGCACCTTTCGATCTTGAAAGGTGCGTCAACAAGCCCTTGCCGAGTTGTGATGGAACTACCGAGCCCAGCTATTTTGAGGCGTTACGTTAAACAAAGTTTTTGTACTTAAAAATGAATAAAAATGAATTCATTTTTTTAAAATGTATTTCAAGACTTTATTTATCAAGCCCGACAACTTTTATATTCATATCTTTTATAAAATCCTCAAAACATCCACAATCCACAAAACAAATCGCGAACATAGCCTTTTTTCATGGCTCCAAAGTAGACTGGCCCCTTAAGGACGTATGTAGTAATGCTTACGATGCGACCGAATGACTTTATTCGATTGAGCAAACCGATGAAAGTGGAAATATTTTTATGGTAAAAAAGTCGCTCGGAATTTCAGTCGATATCATGAGATCTCAAGATTGAGTAGACCGATCGAGAAAAGACCGAAACAAAATCGATAGGAAAAAATCACATTGCATTGGAAAAATCTCATTAGATTTTCGATTCGTCGCTACGTTTTTGCGTAATGTCGATTTAAAGTTAAAAAGTCGTCTGCCAAAGCCCATTTTACTCTAATCGCGGCGTGTTCGACAGTGTCAGTGGTGCTCATCAGTGTCAGTGATGCTCAGTGGTGTCGGATTTTTGTTTATTACTTGAGGTCAAGGCGCCGCCGCGTCTCTTGATTCCGAAAGATGGTTTTCTTCCGAGTTCATAGCAAGATCATTTGTTGTTGTTGTCCTAATTTTCCTTAAAATCTTGTTTTCGCGTCTTAGATTTAAAAAAGAATAGTTACAAAACGTGCAAAAAATGTGATAAGTTTGATTTGCGTCAGAAAAATCAATTAATTGATTTCTTTATTAGCACACTGAAAAAAAATTCGTTCATCCAACCAAAATTCAGTTGTTTTAACAAAACGTATCTTTAAATACGTTCAACTTGATTTTTTATTGGCATAACAAACGTTTTGTTAATCTAACTGACAGTTTTAGTGGTGTGAACTGTAGCTTATTTAGCATGTCTGAGCAACCGTTAAAACAACAAAATTTCGAGACAACAAAATGCATTTTGCACATTCAACGATTTCTTTTTCTCAGTGCAGCTGTAGTCTCCGCTCCCTAGTACAGAAAAATTGTTTTCGATATGCACCTAATAATAATGAGGTGCTAATATTTTAGAATTATTTCCCTTACCCTTTTTTTTAATTCCCATTTTCTCATTGATTTTTTTTATGCCCTTAGTTCCAACATAAACCTTTGCGGGTTTTTACGTATAACCCTTCCTGATTGACTCCTTTCCTATCACGTCCAACCCGCACTTCACCAATCTAAGCTAACTTCCGTTGCGCCCATAGCCGTTTTAAGCTGCGCGATCCGACATTTGCTGAGGGCATGGAAAAATTGTACAAAACCTGCCTCGGTCGTTTTTTTTTAATTCGACCTGTTTATTTCCTATTTCATTATTTCTGAGAATGTTTGCCAAAGGACGCACTTGTATTAATTATGGTGACTTTTTAAAAAGAGAAACTTGGTAAAAAAACGCATGTTAAAACCCGGACGGTTTTGGATCAGCATCTTTAATAAATTTATTTATGAATTAATTATGAAGATTATTATACATCATGTAATATAATAATGCCCTTTTAAATATAATATTTTATAGAATCATTTTCCCAATTATTCCCTTTATTAAATATTAATGGTATATATCTATTATATTATTTTGGTAAAAGTGATAATCCGTTTGAAAAAAGAGCTACATTGTGCTTCAGTCTCTTCTCCATTCTATATAAGTCGTACATGTATGTTTGGTGATGAACGTCATCATCAGTGTCAGATACGTAACAATAAAGTACGAATCAGGACTACGAGAATCGTTCCTCACCCATTACAATGGAGCGTCTGGATCGATACTATTAAAATTCTCATAAACCAAGGTTTTATCGCGGCCTCGGGTTTCACCGCAATCTTATACCGCGACAATTCTTTTCGCAGACAACATCGTGATGCTCTCTGGGCGCACGCCCTACTTTATTGACGGGTTTCGCCATTGCAAGACATTCACATAATAATTTTTGATTGGTGATTATTAGAAGGGAAAGTTCATCCGCGGAAATCTGTCCATTAGATTCAGTATGACAACAGCTACAAAATTACTCTCGGGTATGAACTTTTATTAAAAAAATAAAAAATTGGCAGATGAAAAACGAAAAAAGTAATTTAAAAACGCGTTAATTCGCAGTTTTTCGCAAAAAAGAGTAAAAATCAAAATTTTAAAACCATCGTGGGTCATCTTGTTGCGAATCATGTTTACAATATATGGTTCAAATTTCAAGAGAATCGGTTTATTAGTTTTAGAGATACGGTGGAGCGAGATTTTGAAAACGTTGTTGCGAGAAAAACGCGTTTGAAGTTTATACCATGAAAAAACTCTTACCTAAACTCAATCGGCAATTCCTGCACCGTACACAGTCCCTTCTGATTGCTCGTCATCGTCGATTTCTTCAAGTCTTGCTTGCTTACGATTTTTTGAAATTTTCAAAGTGGATTGGCCCCTTAACACGAGAGCGTTACGCTTCGGTTTGCTCAAACGAATAATGTCATTCGGTCGCATCGTACCCATTACTACATACGTCCTGTGCAAGGGAGGGTTACGCTCAGCGTTACGGTGTGAAGTGCGACGTTTTTAAACTCGTCTGCGCATCCTTGCGTGTAAAAGCGGTCGGGTTCTTCAAACGTACGACTTCTGCCGGCTATATCCTCTTACGAGGGTTAGAGCGTTTGTGCAAATAAAATAAACGGCTCTTTTTCGGGCCAAAGTCGAGTTTACGAAGGTTGTCAGTGTTGTACATATTAACCCTAAAAACGTTCTTCGACTACATCAGGAAAACGTCCCTTTTCAGGGCCAAAAATTAATTTGACGAAGGTTATTCGAATTGCAAATTCTAATCATCAAAAAAATGTCTCGAAGCTGTGAATAGAGCGGCATGCAGAACATTGACCTCATTTACATAAATATTTGCTCCGGATAGAAGAAAACGCCAAAAGTATGATTTTTTCTTATATCGAATACAGGTAGGGAAACAAAATTTTAAGAACTTCGTTACTCTAAGACAACGACAGATCTATACCCGTAGGTATCGAGCAGTTGAAATGATCACTTAGCGTCGCATCAAGCACAACAAATAGGAAAGGCTAAGCATCGCCAAGTGAAATCTGTGGATTTGCTAGCTTATAATGTAAAAGTGTAGATTGTACACTCAGCGCACACTCATGAAATCTGTCAAAGAATCACACCGAGAGAGAAAGATACCTAATTTATGCAGAGTAACATGAATAGCATATTCAACAAAGTACGTATTTCTCTATTATTACTCATGCCCCCAATTAAGAAATATTCTCTTACCGTCTGACACATGTCGGTATAAAGGCTATGGATATGAATGCATTTGCTTCGCCGCATTAATTCCACTTTTAATGCCCCGTACAGATTAGTCGCATATACCCTATCTACCTGGCCAGTAAGAAAACCCTGGACGGAGGTAGAACATTGTGCAAGGACTCATGTGTCGGGAATCTGACTCACTAGGAAGCGTACACAAATTACGTAACGCAAAATTTCCCAATTTTTGACTCCCCCGCCCCTCCCCCACGTAACGGGACCGTAACGATTAGCCAGAACCCCCCTATTCTGTTGCGTAACCGGTGCTTTGTCGTCAATAAGTGCGATTTTTTCATAGACATAACTAATTATGAAAGGATCGAATTTATACTCATTTTATGAAGCATATATTCATCTAGTTTTATACCAATTTTTATGACAAAATCTTGAAAATTAACCGAATTATACCTTGATTTGACGACGAAAAAAAAAATTTCTCTTCATTGTCCCATCGACGTCTTTATGGAAGGTTATCTGCAAATCAAAAGTCAGTAATTTATCGATATCTATACAAATGTAGCTATGGTTATGCGTAGCCGTTTTTTTATTTTGTTTTTTTTTTTACAAAATGCCGACAGTTTGGACATTTTATTCTATTTTCAAGGCCCTCTTTCTGTATTCAAGCAGTCTTCAAAAATAGTAATTATCAAATGTTAACAACGCGGATACGTACAACCTTAGTCGCTGTGATTACAACAATGTTTTAAAAAAAATTGAAAATCGGTTGATAAGTTTTTAAGGCTTCGCTCGGACAAGGTCGAAAAAACTAGTTTCGAGAAAATCGCGTTCAATGTTTTCGTTCCGTGTTTCTTAATATAAAGTTATTTTTTCTTCTAGAATATTGATATTTACATTAAAGTATCTACCCGCGGGCGATATGACGGTTCTTCATCTTCATTATAGTTCACACAATAATGAGAGCCTGTACTTTATCTATTGTAAATGATGCCACACCTGTAGGGACTGAGGGCACTAACCGGTCCTGCTACCTGTTTTCACTAAAGTGACTGTAACTCCGTCAATTTTCGGACTTGCGAATAAAAATGTTGCCAACATACGTTTCAATACGTGTACTTTCAAGAATTTATACAAAAAAAATGTTTCTTTAAATTTTGCTTGGGGGATGTGGAAAAGCTATTGTGCAAGTTCTTGCGCATTGACTTTCTCCCTTAAGGTAGTTCTGTAGGTACACGTATAAGTCAAAAGTTTCGGTCGAAGCGTATAGTAACATCCAATGCCTATACGATGCTGTTGGTTGTAAATTTTTGACAGAGCTTGTACCCTCTATATGTCCCACACATTCGCACCCCATGCAGAGATAGGTTTCATACTTGTATAGAGAGCGGCGCTGTAATCGTGGCAACAGCGCGATTTTTCTGCAGCCATAGCGTTGAGCTTCCTACGATCTGTCTTTCGCGAAATATTTTATATAAATAAAAAAAGCGTGAAAATGTCAACCCAAATGCGATACAAAGGAAAGTTTACAAGAAAAAGGCGCTTGCTAAAAGACTGAAAGCTGTGGCAGCCATGTGTCAAGCAAATGCGGCTAAACGCGATGAGAATAACTATAACCTCAACGATCAGCAACAAAAGTTCGCTGTCGAAAGACGTCGGATCGTGGATTGAATTCTATTTTACATATGTCCTGCGACAAGTGCTCTGCAAGAACGTAAGTTATATGCACGCGCGCGCGCGCGCACACACGCACGCACACACACACACGCACACACACACACACACACACACGCACGCACGCACACACACACACACACACACACACACACACACACACACACACACACACAAGCATCCTTGCATTCACCTGCAAGCATGCAGGTGAATGCGTCCAAAATGTACGCAGAACGAACGCGGGAGATCTGCTGATCGTTATGAATAAGGAGAGCTCAGCCAAAGCACCGGAATTGCGAAACCAATTCGAAGGTGTTCTTGGTGAATCAGCAACGGTCCAGAGTAAAGTCCAGGAAGTTGATCTGGAGATCAAGGACCTGGAAGAGGATGCGACGAAGGAGGAGATATCGGCGGCCCTGCAGAGAGTCTTGGAACCGGACTATTCCGTCACGGAATACTCTCTTAAGTCTCTGCGTAAAGCATATGGCAGAACTCAGACCGCGGTAATACGACTCATGGTGCCTGCTGCCCGGAAACTTCTGGATACAGGAATCATCCCAGTCGGCTGGTGTAATTGCAGAATCCGAGAGGTGGTGAGACCACTAAAGTGTTTCAAGTGCTGGAAATTTGGACACTTATCACGGAACTGCAAGAGCAACGTCGACCGGGCTAAAGACTGCATCAAGTGCGGTAACACTGGCCACAAAGTTGCCGAATGCACAGCAAGCGCAAAGTGTGTCATATGTGCAGAAGCGGGAGATGGGGCACCCACAGCCCACATCGCAGGTAGCAGCCGGTGTCCAGCGTATACGCGGGCTCTCCAGGCTCTCCAGGCACTCCAAAAACGATGCAAATGAGAGTACTCCAGCTGAACCTCAACCATTGTGAAGCAGCACAGGACCTGCTCATGCAGACTGTGCGCGAGCTGAAGCCTGACTTGGCGATACTCTCGGAACCATATAGACATCTAGACACGCAACCTTGGGAATCTGACGCAAGTGGGAAGCTCGCAATTTGGTCCTGCGGAAAGCTTCCATTTCAGGATCTTGCGAGTCGGATGGAAACTGGTTTTGTGAGAATAAAAGCCAAAGGAGTTCATTTCTACAGTTGTTACGCACCGCCTAGTCTGACGACTTATGAGTTTGAGAATTTTCTCGACAACTTAGTCGCAGACGCTAAACAACGCTTCCCGGTAGCCATAGCCGGATATTACAACGCGTGGGCTGTGGAATGGGGTAGTAAAGTGACGAACAGGAAGGGCCAAGCTCTGCTTGAGGCTATGTCCTTATTGGATGTAGTACTACTTAACGCAGGTACAAAGCCCACTTTTGTTAAAGGTGAAGCCTCCTCTATAGTGGACCTCACTTTTGTGAGTAGTAGCCTGGCAAGAGGAAACCAGTGCCACTGGGTAGTCAGTGATATCTACACTCACAGTGATCATCAAGCGATTCTCTGGGAGATTCGCGGTGACTTCAGCGGAACAGTGAAGG
This sequence comes from Ophion slaviceki, assembly GCA_944452715.1. Taxonomy (NCBI): domain Eukaryota; kingdom Metazoa; phylum Arthropoda; class Insecta; order Hymenoptera; family Ichneumonidae; genus Ophion; species Ophion slaviceki. The sequence continues at coordinate 44,879,058 of OX101788.1, read as the reverse complement.
CACCGAAGACAAACGGGAAGGGCTGGAAAGCGAAAATGTTTGACGCGGACTTGTTTCGTGAAACTTTTGACACCAGCCCCCTCGCAGCGGAAAGTGCAACCGAGAAGGTCGAGGTGGTCATGCAGAGGGTCACCGAAGCATGCGAAGCCACAATGCCACGGAAACGTAATGTCGACTTCCGACCGGCGGTACACTGGTGGAGCGAACAAATTGCTGGCCTCCGAAGGGAGTGTCATCGAACTCGCCGCCTAGCGCAACGAGCTCGAGGCAAACGCTCGTTCCCCGATTTGGAAGAACAGCACAGGAAGGCGCGCTTGAAGCTTAAAAAGGCTATCAAGTAGAGTAAAGCTGAAAGCTGGGGCGAACTGCTCAGCGAGGTGGAAGATGCTCCCTGGGGCAGGCCGTACAAAGTAGTAATGACTCGGCTGAAAAGCCAGCCAATGCCATCGCCTGTGGACGCAGCCCTGCTGGAAAAGATTGTTTCACATCTGTTCCCTGAGCAACCCGAGGAGGACTACCAACTCGAGGAGGATGTCGATGAGGTCATCCCAGCCATTCCTGAAGAAGAGCTTTTTACGGCGATTGCCAGGGTGGGCAACAATAAAGCCCCCGGCATGGATGGGATACCCAACATCGCACTCAAGGCAGCGATCAAGTTGGCACCGGCAATATTCCTGGGCATGTACAATGCGTGTCTCAAGGAAGGAATCTTCCCGGACAAGTGGAAGTGGCAGAAGCTAGTGCTCCTCCCGAAAGGGAAGAAGCCACCGGACGAACCTTCATCCTATCGTCCGCTCTGTATGCTGGATACCGCCGGAAAGATCTTCGAGCGCATGATCCATAACAGGATAGAGAAAGTCGTGGACCCTCTACTGGCGGAAGGGCAGTTTGGCTTCAGAAAGGAGCGCTCTACTCTGGATGCCATTAACACAGTGGTGAAGCAGGCGCAGGAGTCGACTGCGGGGAAACGATGGGCAAGAGGGTCGAAGAAGTACTGCGCAGTTGTCGCTCTCGATGTCAAAAACGCTTTCAACTCGGCGATATGGAAGTGTATCATGGATGCCCTAAAAACATTAGGTGTACCATGGTACCTACGGAGAATAGTGGCGAGTTACCTATGTAATAGGTGGCTCATGTACGACACAGAGGATGGACCAAAGACGTATAGGGTGACTGGAGGAGTTCCTCAGGGCTCTGTACTTGGACCGCTTCTGTGGATCATCATGTACAATGATCTGCTGCTATTAAAATTGCCGAAAGGAGTGTCCATCGTAGCGTTCGCAGATGACGCGGCGCTGATTGTCATCGCCAAATTCCTGGAGCAAATCACCGCACTCTTCGGCGAAGCTTTCGCCAAGATAAAGGAATGGATGTCTTCTGTTGGACTGCATCTTGCAGCCCACAAAACAGAAGTACTCCTCGTATCCAGCAGGAAGGTGATGGAAACGGTGACGCTCAGGGTTGGAAACTCCGAAATCACATCCCAACCGTTCATTCGGTACCTCGGTGTGATTCTCGACGCGAGGTTGAACTTCAAAGAGCAAACCGAGCAGATCAGCAGAAAGGCCGCTGGGGTGGCTACCACACTGGTGCGACTCATGCCTAATGTTGGTGGCCCCAGACAGAAGAGGGGGAAACTGCTGTCATCAGTGACGAGCTCAGTGCTCACCTATGGCATACCCATATGGGCTGATGCACTGAAAATCCAGGAGTACCGCAGGAAGGCTGCAGCAACGTATTGCGTCAGCGCCTTGCGTTTCGCACTGTCTCCGAGGACGCTATCAACGTTATCGCGGGAATGCTGCCCATTGAGGTGCTTGCCGAGGAGCGTAGATCGATGTACCAGCAGAAGGGAGTTAGAAACCCCAGTTATGCAAGAACAGAAGCGAGAGCAACCAGTCTCAACCAGTGGCAGACGATGTGGGATGCTTCTCCCAAGGGAAGGTGGACACATCGACTAATCTCGAAGGTGGAGATATGGGTGAACCGTCTACACGGGGAGCTCAACTATTATCTCACTCAAGTGATCTCAGGACACGGCTGTTTTCGGGCTCATCTCTATAAGTTTAATTATGAAGATTCCCCGGACTGCCCAGCATGTGTAGCAGTCGAGGAGAACGCTGAACATGCATTGTTCCAATGCCCACGTTTTAGTGCCTCCCGCGCGATAGTCGAGGATCAGCTGGAGACACGCATCACCCCGGACAACCTGGTTGAGTTGATGCTGAAGTCAGCAGACGCATGGACAGCGGTATCGGCTTATGCTGCCGCAGTGATGAAGGAGTTGCGACGTGCAGAACGTGCGAGGAAGAAGACGCCGGAAGACCAGGCAGTCATAGATTAAATCAGCGACACGAACCCCTAAACCACTCATAACATCTAGAGTGGAACGGGGGATGTAAGGTCGTCTGACAACACTGCAGGAAGAGCTACGGCTAAGGCCTCTCCCGCGATGTAATACCTAGCGGTCGTCCCGCGGGAGAATTTGTAAGGCCACAGAGGAATGGGGGTTTTTAGTCGGTGCAAGCCCGACACACGGCATTTATTTGCTACGGTGCGGAGGCATTTTCCCGCTAAACCTCTTAAAAAAAACATACACACACACACACACACACACACACACACACACACACACACACACACACACACACACACACACACACACACACACACACACACACACACAATTTTTGCGTCCAATATATAGACGCAAAAATTATTTTTGCGGGCAGTCGGAACGGAAAATTCTGTATCTTCCCGAGCTTTTTTCTAACTATGCACGCCAAGTCGTTGCACAGCATTTCCAGTGTACTTGTGTGTTGTCTACTTTGTACTTTTATCTAATGGTGATATCAATTTTTTCTTATAATAGTAATATGACTTTCTTATGAAATATTTTCAAAAATATTATTCCTAAGCTTTAACAATTTAGTGTGCAACATTACTAGTAAACTTGCTTGGCTGTTTAATAAAAGTAATTTCACTTTTTTTGTACTTGTGCATTATAGAAGTATAATGAAACCATTTCTTGAACTTAAATAAAAAGTATATTCTGAGATATTTGAGATAAATCAGAATTTTTTATATGGTAAAACAAGCGATAACGATTTTATGGAATTTTTTATTACTTGGCGTTTTTTAACTTAAAAAAAATACAGATATACAGCAATGGAAAAATAACCTGACAGCCAGTACACGTGTTCACAACGTTTCTAGAAACCTGAACTACCTGAAACGCTCCGGTAGAACCGCATAGCGTGGACCCGGCCTTATTCTTTGCTATATTTTATTATATTCTATTGCGGATGCGCCAGTTCGTCTATCAACAAAACCAAAAACGGCAAAAACAATGTTTTGTAAACATCAAACTCGCCAAACTGACAAATAAATAAAAACGGTGCCTTTTAAACCTACACAATGCGTTCATTTCTTTTTTATTCCTATTCCATTATTTTTATTTTCAGGTTCTTATTAACATTGTTAAAAAAGCAAAAGCAAAAATATGCAATATACTAAGAATAAACATAAATTATAAGGACCAAAAATGTACACCGCACCGCAAATGGCGAATGACCAAATCAAAATATTACAGAAGTTTGAACATACATGAAATACAGTCTACTGAAATAATAATTCTCATTCTGCCCGAGGGTTCAGGAGTGAAAAAATACTCAATCATTTTCCATTTATATCGCTCTTACAAACATTGGGTCTGTTCGTTTTGGCTTCACTTTTCTACACTCCTTACGCCTTCTGAGGACATTCTATTACTGTATCTATTGAAATTGTAGAAAGTGTAGCTAAACCGAACAGACTATGTTTATTTCGAAAAATCTTGGCCTTTGCACAGCTGTTCGGACCTGCATTTGATTGGCTAACTTCTACCTACCAGCGCTTCAGGTGGCAGAAGCGAGAACTGCCTGTTTGCCTCATTATCTGACTCACTGTCCACCCTAGGAGTTCCCAGACCTGTATGTGAGACCGCGATCCGAGCTGTCAAGTTTTTCGTCTCATCGCCTTCGATGTACGTCGTCTGCAGAATGCGTCATGGGCGCCTCGCCGGAATTCGCGGGAACTAGTTTTCTCGGCCACCGTGCGAGATTTGTTCGAAATCGTCAACAATTACCTATTAATTGTAGACACCTACGGATTTCCAAAGATATGCGGAGAAATTTAATAATTAAGGTGTCAAAATGTGTGTTTTTGATGTGGTTACACGGCTCTGCTCCTCTTCAAGTCGTGGTATTAGCCAAATTTTTATTTTTCATCATTTTAAGCATGAGTCCAGCATGGTAAGACAATCTACTTTTTTTCTCAAGTTCAAGTAATTTGACGAGCAGACAGCCGTTCGTCTATCAATTTTACGTCTTCTGGTCAAATTTCATAAAATGTTGAAGAGCTGTTTCGGAAATCGGTAGGTATCTAGAATCATGTTCTGCCATACCAACGGCGATGGTGTGTCATTCGGTCTTGATAAAAAAAGCTGGGGAAGACATAAAATTTTCCGTTTCTACCGCTTGCCTAAATTACTTTCTCGACAGTATAGATATTATTTTAAATGTTAAGCGTCGCCTCAACCACGCGGGTCATTGACAAAGGGAAAACTGTCTCTTACGCTTGTGTGATTCGGATAGGGTAACATTGATATATAATAGTCCTACATTCATATCTAATCCCGGCATCCGATATCATACCAATGTCGGGCCAGTTTCAGCTACCGCCGCAGAGCCGAGTGCTGGGGTCGACTACTGGAGCCGACCATTGGCCAGTACTGTTTGCCATTAATTGCTCTACGGTCACATCTAATCACGGCATCTAGTATTACACCAATGTCAGATCAGTACCGGGTACTGACTGTTGGGCTAGACTACGGGAGCCGATCATGGGCCAATAGTACTCTCAGCCAATAATTTCCTTACGTTCATTTCTAAGACCGGCATACAGCAATATGCCAATGCCGGAACAGTGTCGACTAACGATGGAAAATCGACTATTGGCGTGGATAGCTCGAACCGACCATGGGCGAGTAACATTCCCTGTTAATCATGCCATGCACTGCTCGTGAATCGCCATTCAGGGTTGTGTCGCTGTAGATGAACGAACAGTTAGTTAATTGTCCGCTTTTCGTGCGATACTTAACGATTTTTTCTCCCTTGTGGTTTGTGTCTCCCGCGTATCTTCAAACCTGGCCTCCCAGTCAATCGTATTCAAGGGTTCGAAACCGTATACACAATAAGCATGTGGATTTTGTTGTCCGTACCTTAATTAAGGTTAGGATAACTCGACCTTAGTAAAGTTAAGTTCGCTCCGAAAAAAGACACCCTCCGACTATTTAATGAAAATAATGTATAAAACTGAATTTAGAAAAAAAAATAATCGCTCAGTCGGCTTCACCGCATGTTTGCGAAAGTGTCACCCGAAACAAGACACGCTCGGACTATTTTAATCTATAAAAATTAGATATAAAATTGGATATACAAAAAAACCTTCATCGCTCAGCCGGTTTTAATGCGTGTTCGCGTAAGTGTTACCCGGAAAAAGACGCGCCAAAAGAAACATCATTGGTGCGAATAACAATGCGTAATTCACATCCGATCTCACGTGTATCCACATATCAGTTTTTCAGGTTTTCATTTTTCATCAATATTTTATTTGCGAAATAATTCTAATTATCGTATGATCTCATTACTATTATCACTCATACTCAATCTTTTCTAGTACCAACTTGCTTGAATGCCAAATTGTACCAATCTGCTTGCTTGAATAACAAATGATAAAATCTGTTACCGAATTTAATAATAATAAATAATAATATTTAGATAATTTAGACAGAGTATTGTATTTATTACTGCGTACTACCATATATCAAGAAAATACTGACATAACATTTGGAGTACAAATAAGTCTCTGCCGTTTGACAAAAGATGGCCCTACCAGGAGGTTATGGTTGAAATTGTCAGATGTAAAACGTCATATCGTAAGGTTGGACATCTCGCAAGACCATGACCTTGAAATATTACCGATTTTGTATCAGCATCACATAATTTTTTCGTGCGAAAATGTCGAGTTTTGAGCCGAATAAGCGTAATTTACGGGATCTTTTGAATTACTTCTTTAATTTGCAGAAATCTGCAGCTGAAGCGCATCAATTGCTTGTAGAATCATATGGTGAGGCTGCTTCAAGTGAGAGAAGTTGTCGTGAGTGGTTTCGAAAGTTTAAGAACGGTGAGTTTGACGTCGAAGACGAAGAACGTAGTGGAAGGCCGAAAGTGTACGAAGACGCGGAATTGGAAGCATTATTGGAGGGAGATTCGTGCCAAACGCAAGAACAACTTGCACTTACTTTAGGAGTGACTCAACAAACAATTTCACATCGTTTAAAATCGTTGGGAATGATTCAAAAGTAAGGAAATTGGGTTCCATTTGAACTGAAGCCTAGAAACGTTGAACACCGATTTTGCACATGTGAAATACTGCCTGCCAGGCATAGGTCAAGAGCTACTTGGAAACACTCAATTGGGAAGTTTTACCCTGACCGCCGTATTCACCAGACATTGCTCCCTCTGACTATTATTTATTTTGATCGATGACGCACGGCTTGTTTGCGCAGCACTTCACATCATATGAAGATACTAAGAATTAGGTCGATTTGTGGATCGCCTTAAAAGATGAAACATTCTTCCGACGCGGTATTCATATGCTGCCAGAAAGATGAGAAAAAGTGGTGGCTAGCGATGGACAATACTTTGAATAAAACACAAAGTACCGTTTTTTCACAATAAATGCCCAATTTTTTATAAAAAACTCCCAATATAATATTGGTCGAAACACGGGGCATTATCGAATCACTGTTGATAATGGGCCGGATGAACGTCGGTCCGATATTGACTAGAACTTGGCGCAAGCGTCGGGTCTGTTTTAATACCAACGCTGGCACAATATTGGCTGGTACTTGGACCAACCTTGGCACTAGTATCGAACCCGTTTCAAGACCAATATTGGTATGATATCGGTAGCCATTCTTGGCCCGAGGATACATTTCGACAATGGTTCATGAATGAACCGGCACTCATGCTAGGGAATGGCCATTCATAGAGTAGAGGTGGCGCAGTAGTCGAACCAGTTGTACATTTTTTCATGGGTAATGGCGGATAGTCCTGGTCCACGGTCGGCTTCATGAGGCTATCCCAACAGTCGGTTCTTGGAGGTTAACTGGAACTGTCCCAACATTTCCGTTATGCTGGATGCCGGGCTTTGAAAAGAGGCTTGGTTGAGAAATGCCACAACCATTGTTTCAACGTTGTGCCAACACCGTTTGCCCACAGTCAGTTAGCCCGTACTGGACCACACATGGGCCGTATTGTTTGTGTTGGCAATTTTTTCATGGGTAGATATCGGTATGTACGTCGAACCACTCAATTCGCGTTCCCGTGCCGGAGCCACGTTATGTCCACTGCCAATAAATATTCGACTGCATTCGTTTCAAATAATCAAACATAGCGCGATAGATGTCAGCAGTAAAACAGAGGTATATATTTTTCCGCTAGCAAGACGATGCTGAAAGTCTATGTGACTAAATATATTCCAACACCAAGTCGCTGCACAGCATTCCCAGTGTACTTGTGTGGTACATACGTTGTACTGTTATATAATGGTGATATTAATTTTATATTATAATAGTAATATAATCTTTTTCAATGAAAATAAAATATTGTTCTTAAGGTGTAACAATTTTGTGTGCAACATGTCTAGTAAACTGACTTGGCTAGTTTAAAAATTCTAGCTCACTTTTTAACATTAAAAATGCTTTTAAAACCGTATGTTTGTTGAGCTAGGCTGGGTATAGATGTCTGAGTTGGCAGGTGTCACATGAAACTAACCCTACCCCCACTCCACTGCCACTGTGTTGTAGTAGAGTGGGGGGGCTGCTGAATGCTTGTGGTCGGTGGAAAAATGCCCTATTTCTACCCAATTCTAAACTTGTTATTAATAAAAAAATTATATTATCCCGATGTATTAATATTTTTTGAAATTTAATCAAAACCAACTCATATTATTTACATGCACCTGTAATGTCTGATTACATTTTCAAGGTCATGAGATAGTTGCACTTTGTGTAATGTCTGTAGATATTTTATACATTTTATTAACTTGAAAAATGTATTAACCCTAGGGCCCTACACTATCTGTACGAAACAAATAACCTACACAGGGGTTAGGCAAACCCCAGCACTTGAAATCAATGCTGCTACCCATATAGGGTCGCCTGTCGTAACAAAAATGCCAGCATTCAGCCATTAAACGGTTTGCTGATAATCGGCCAATGATTCGTCGACCAGCATTGGGGTACTGTAGGCGGATGAACGGCTTGCCAGATCTATGCCAGCCATTCGTGGGCCAATACTATCGCACCGATAATGTGGCGATCAGCATTGGGGTATCGTAGGTAGATGAACGGCTTGCCAGATCTATGCCAGCCATTCGTGGGCCAATACTATCGCATCGATAATGTGGCGATCAGCATTGGGGTATCGTAGGCGGATGAACGGCTTGCCAGATCTATTCCAGCCATTGATGGTTTGTTTTTGGGTGTTTTGCAAATGCAGGTCGTTAAACTGTAACACGTAAAAACAAGGGATAAGGTTTCGAAAAGCATATCCCACTGATGAAGCTGAAAATTTGCACCAACCTTCTTTTCAATACTTTAAAAGAACCTTTAAAAGGATATTGGCGACTAGCAATAGTTTTCGATATATCGTATATTGAAAGTTATCTATTGTACCGCGCTTCTACTATATTAAATAAACCCAAACAAAACCATCCCACATGGCAAGTGATATGCACATACGGGCGAGCACTGTTTGCCAGGAAGCAGCGCGGCCGGAGGAGTGGGGGGTGTCTATCGGATATATAGATATACTCGTATGGCGTGAAATAATAAACTTTATAATGCGATATATCGAAAACTATTGCTAGTCGTCAAAAATCCGTTAACGGTTTCTCTTAGGATAATGAGAGGAAGTTCATTGCAAAATTTCAGCTCTATCAGAGGAATATGCTTTTCGGAACTTCACCCAAAACGAGCGAGTTATTTTTACAGCCTAAATGGACCGAAAAAATTATCGGTAAACTTTAATGTCACGAATAAAATTATCGGCATAAAAGTAAGGAACGAACAAACGATGGATCCTATAAGTGTTAGAATGGCTAAGTGGGTAGGGCGTTCGACACTAGAACGAAAGGCGCAGGTTCGATCCCGATGAAAGGCAAAAACTTGAACAATTCAGAAAGCGTTTTTAATGCAATTATTCTATTTACATGGACATAAATAAAGCATAAGAAAACAAAAAAGATACTACTAGAATTTTTATATTCATAATTTGTCAATTTTTTGTTTTTCATTTCCGGCAGAAGATCCGGCAGCCGTTCCTGGGCCAATATGGGCGTATGATAGTTGGCCAAGTCTTAGCAGCCATTCATGGTTTACCATTACCAACCATGCATGGTGCGGATCTGGCCCGTTTGTATAGCCATTACCGCGCCAACGTTTGTTCTCTGGCAACCAGTCGTGGGCCATTACTGTGCCGATTGTAAAACCCTATTTGGGTAACGAACTGTTTGTCGTAGAGAGATTTTTTCAAAAATCGAACGCTCGAAAACTGACGAATCGAAAAGGCTTTGCGAGAAAAACCGAATATCAATTTTTCGCCATGAAAAATGGGATTGAACAAAGCAAGAAAAATATTTTACCATATCTCACTAAAAATAATTTAAAAAATCATCACACTTTTTGTACGCATATGTTGGTCAATTTTTTCGTTGACTCTTGAAAAAAACCGTATGGACCGAGCTTACAAAAATTATAAACAAAAAATTCGAAGTTCTTGAAGAATTTCACGAGGGGTCAAGATAGCACTTTAAAAAATTTGAATATGTTCTGGCGCGGTTTCTTGAGGGTAAAGTGTAGATAAATGTTAAAAAAATAATTTTATATAAAAAGATAGTGTTTTATAGTAAAAAAAAACATATTAAAGGATATTGAGTTGATTATACATGAAATTATTTTTTAAATAATACATTTAGCTCAAGGTACAGGATATAGAATTGGGTTTACATAATAATACTGAACAACCGCTACAGGTACGTTGATATAAGACATTATAAATGAAAACAAAATAAACGTATACTATAGTAATAAATGCAGAAATGTAGATTTGTTCGTTGTAAATTCGGTTCGGTGCGCATCGAGAGCACTGCATCGAGCGATGATCTTAGCAACGCGGCAATCGGCGTTCAAGGTTTTGTCAGGTGACAAAAGATACCACGCTACAACTTCGCTCCTTACACTGGCTCCGGCCCTGACGCCACACGGCCTATTCATCTTATGAGCAGATGTAATGCGAGAGCGAGGGGCAGGAGGGTCGAGTGACCATTTGTATCGGTTTTTCCCGTAAAGAAATTTACTTCGAGTACCGCCGAGAGCAGATTGGGATGTCCGACGCATTTTTATTCTCTCCGCTTTTCGTGCGATCATGTCATCGTCGCTGTCTGCACAGTCACGGGCGGAATCAGGTCCTCCTTCTAAAGAATCTTCATCAGAACGCTCCCATTCTTCTTCATGGTCTGATTCACTATCAGTCGAGTCGTTGTCCTGAGGTTCCTCTTCATTGTTGTGAAATAATCATATAGTCATACAGAGCAATACATCGCAGAAAGTGTGGGTTTACGTTAACCCCAGGCTCTCGAAGAATGTTCACTACGTCACGTCCAAACTATAACTGACGGTCATTCCTGCACGAACCTGCTCTAGACAGTCCTATTCTAATGCGATCGATATGTTCACATGACTACCCAAACTCCCGGAACGCCAGGGGCCCAAAAATGATGTTGGGTTCGGCGTACCCAGGTGTAGGATCCAAGGGTTAAAACCATTGCTTGGATTAAAATAGAAAATCATTATAAGGTAAATTAGTGGGAAGGGAAAAGCGCAGGGCTTTATGAATACTAGATGCAGACGGTGCAGTAGAGCAGAGGAAACACTTGCCCACATATGGGAATCTGAGGAGGCTAACACCCGTATTCATAGTTGTTCCTTAAGAAATAAGGCCTCCTTGTTCTTTGTTCTGAACAAAGAATAAGGAATAAGGATTCCTCAAGGGAAATCTATGAATACGGGTGTAAGTCTCAGATGGAGGAAGAAGAGACGAAGAATTATGCGATGGGCGAGACAACAGGAGGGCGGGTTATTATTGACAGAATGGAGCAGGGCTTTAGAAGGGAAAGAAGCAGTCGAACAAATGTGTAAGGTAGTGGGGCAATTTGAGAAGCTAGCAAGAAAGAGGATAGACGAGAGAGGGTAAGCAAACTAGCAAGAAGAGAAAACAAATAGGAATAGGTAGAACCAGGTGAAAGGAAGAGATGTAAAAAGAGAAGAAGGGAGGTTGTAAAAAAGTATTGTGATGTAAAAAGGGAAGAATAGACGAGAAGTGTAGAAACCCGCAAGGGTGTCCATGTGGATTAAACTACTATACTATAAGGTAAATCAAAATATTTGTATAAGGTAAAACAAGGTTTTTTTTATTACATGGCGTTAATTTTTTACTTTTTCAAAGTTTTTCAAAGGGTTTCATATCTTTTTCGAAGGAAATAAATCCTTATTTCCTTTAGCTTCAGTCCATAGAGGAGTGAATTTCAAAGTCACTCTTGATTGCTTTCAATTACTGTAAGTGAACAATTGAATTGGACAGTAGCTGAATTAAGCAACTACTGTTGAATTCAAGGTTGATTGTTTTCGTTACTGTAAAACAAATACATATTCTTTCTTTTCAACTAAAAATGAACTCAACTATTTAAAAAAAATGTATATCCGAAGAGATATACAAATTCAGAGACTGGCTCTTCAATATCTAGAAATTTGAGGTTTTCAGTGCCTCTGACCGCTGCGAAGGAGTCCATAGTTTTGGTGTCGCAGTCTCCAAAGATATAAAAATAAAAGATAATAATAATTATTGTTTTCAGTTACTGTAAGACAAATAGATATTTTGGCCTTTTACGTAAAAACAATCCATATTTGATATCTTTAAACACTGAAACCAAAACCAAGACTCTGGTCGCAATTCTTCATAGCGATTGGTGACATTGAACAATTTATTTTTCTCGGTATTCATGAGGTATACCGTCGCACTATCTGCAGACTTTTGTGAGTCCTTGCGCTTGATGCGACGCTATTTGTTATTTTTAGCGCCTCGACACCGATGCGTAAACGTTTTTCGTTGTGTTTAAAATATGGAAGGGTCATGTTTATTGCTCAGTTTTTATTACTCGAAAATTAGTTTCAGTTTCTGAAACAGTACCTGAACGAGACTTTTCATATCAGAAAATGTACATTTCTTTTTCCCTATGCTAAATGCAAGACGATTCGATGCATTTGCCGTTTTATTCTTTCCAGTGTGAAGTATGAGCTGAATGTACTGCTTGCCAACCTATTCCCAATTGCGAAGAATTTTTCGAGGTTTGAATATGGGACACAAAGAACCTTTGTCAAATTTATTTTTTGCCTCAAGAAGGAGCCGTTTGTTCTTCGTATTCGATTAATTCTTCGCATCGTGAATTTGCAACATGAGGCACCTTCGTTAAATTTTTTATTCGCCCTAAAAAGAGCAGTTTGTTTGACGCTTAGAAATGCTCTAACCACGACTAGAAATTAGAGATGTCAAAACGCCTCACTCCATAACATATTATATTATATGTATATATGGCAGGCAAGATAGCAGTCAGCTGTCGAGCTGTGCGAAAAGAATCCTAAGCGCGTCGCTCTTTGCGCTGCTGGTAAATGTTTTTTTAATTAACCCTCAAAAGGGTGTTATGACCGCTCGTGTTAATGAGCGGACTGAGATTGATTTTCTGAACGACTGTATTCAGTTTTCGAATCTATCTAAGAATATATATTTCGGATTAGCTATTAAAGCGTTATGCGCACCTACCTATTTAGTTGAAATAAAGGAGTTGAGGGAATTAAATAAACGCAAAGAGTGAACTCCTGAAAGATTTGAATGATAAAATACAGATATATATTCTTATAATAAATTTGAGAAATTGATAATGACGGTTCGAATTTTGATACAATTGATTATTACCGCAGTTTCCAATCGCACATTAAGGCCATGTGTTACACGCCGGAAAATTTTGACGCGGCCTCCCGTCACGACGGTAGTGCAGAACTCCCAGTTTTTAGCTACGAGCCGCCGCTTACTACCGCCCGATGGCGCAGCGCACGTTTTCTATAGGGCCTCGATTCAAGGCCCTACGCCGCAGTGCAGCCAGATCGCGCGTAAAAGTTACCCCCTCTCTAGTCTCTTACGCGCCCATCACACAATCATAGTAGCGCGTGTCCGTGAGCGAGCGACGCTCGGACATCTTCGGAAAGAGCCGAGCACGGTCGAAGTGTCCCGACCGCGCCTTCGGCTGCTACACCAATATGGACGCTGAGCACGTTCATGTGCGGCCAAGCCGAAACGAAGGCTTCGAGGGAAAAAGCAATCTGAGCACGACTCGTGCGTGACGCGTTAGATGATTTCAATGCTTATTTAGCTTCTGATTCTCTGCGTTATTAATGTATACAAAAAAATGTATTGCGCACTCTGATCGCTTATTTTTTTAGTTTATACGTTAATTTAAATATAATAATAAATCTAAATTACAACTTATTTATCTTATATAAAATTGTTTACGCTTTACTCACACCCGTCCTTTCGCCAAATAAATTATAATTCATAAAAGTCAGCCGAAATATATTTATATTCGTATTATTATATTCATTCTCATACTGTCATCAAGCGATAAAGCATTATCTCCAAAAACAAGCCAATCATCCATCCGGCCGCGAATCGTAAGTACCAGAAAGTGCACATATTCTACAAGCGATAAGATGGTCCCGTTGGTAGCGTTCCTGGCTTCGGTCCGCAGGGGCCCCTAGTGCAAATTTTTCTCCAAATTTTTCATAATTTCTCATATTTTAGTCATATCTGAGATTTTCGGAGAAAAAACGATTTACAACAGATTCAAGTACTGGTCTACTTCCCAAAAACAAATTTTTTTACTTAAAATTCATGATTTCTCATTTTTTTTCTCGGAAATTTCTCTTTTTCTTATGACCTGAGTGAACGGCTGCGGAGATATTCGGAGAAAAGTTAAAGATAAAAAGAAATGGGATTTTCGTTAAAAAAACTTTTTATTATTATTATTTTTTTTCCGGAAATTTCCCTTTTTCCTATTACCTGAGTGAACGGCCGCGGAGATATTCGGAGAACATTTAAAGATGAAAAAAATAAGATTTTCGTAAAAAAAACTTGATATTATTTTTTTTCCGGAACTTTTTCTTCTTCCTATTGAGTGAACGGCTGCGGAGATATTCGGAGAAAAGTTGTAGATGAAAACAAATGAGATTTTCACAAAAAAAACTTATTACATTTTTTTATCCCTCATAATTCTGAGAAATAATGAATTTCCGAAATTTTTGCAAACATTATTTTCCTTCAGGGGTAACACCACTGTAACGGCCTGCCACGAAGCGTTTTAGACAAATAATACTTGGGGTAATTATTAAGCATATATTGAAGTATATTGCAAAAAAAATTTATGGGAAAATATTACAAAATGGCGACACTGCAGCAAATTCTTCCGAGGCATGTTGAACTTAAGGTGCTCTACGGCACGCAGTATAACTTGTGCCAATGTTGATCTGGACAAAATACATTTTTTTAAATTAAATCTAGATGAGTGTAGCTAGTGAACCACGTAGGGGATTTTAGAAATATTGATTTTTGAGTAATTGCCGAGTATTTGACTAAAAATGTTCAATTTTTTTTAAGACCGTTATTTTTTAATAATATCGTTTAAATTAACTTATCGAAAATCCCCTACGGGGTTCAGTAGCTACACTCGTGTAGACATAATAAAACCAAATTCTTTTTTTTAGATTAAAATTGGCACAGTTGCTTCGGAAGAATTGCTACAGTGTCGCCATTTTGTAATATTTTCGGACAAAAATTTATAGCCATATACTTAAATATATGCTCAATAAATACCGCAAGTATTATTTGTTTATCACATTTTCTTCCGCCAAAAAAAAATATAAAAAAATACGCTTCCTGTAAGGCCGTTACAGTGGTGTTACCCCTTAAAGTCTTCATATAATTTCCAAGATATTCCCGTGATCGTGATTAAAATGATGAAATATTCGGAAATATTCGAAAAAAAATTCGGAGAAACTCGGATGTTTGTGTAAAAATAATTGTCCGCAAAACTCCGAATTCTTCATATTTGTTCCAATTCATAGAAAAAATCCGAAAAATGTTCCGGAAAAAATCGGAGTTTTTCGGAAAAAAATTTGCACTAGGGGCGCGGGATCGTACCCCGCGCTCAGTGTTTTTTTAATTATTATTATTACTATTAATTCTTATTTGATTAGTTATTTTTATTAGTTATCATTATTATTTTAATTAGTTATCTTTTAGTGTCGAAAAATTTATCGCGCACTTTGACCGCTTATTTTGTTAGTTTGTACGTTAATTTAAATACAATAATAAATCTAAATTACAACTTATTTATCTTCTAAAAAATTGTTTGCGCTTTCTCACACCCGTCCCTATGCCAAATAAATTGTAATTCATAAAAGTAAGCGGAAATATATTTATCTTCGTATTATTATATTTATTCTCATACACTTTCATCAAGCGATAAAGCATTATCATAATGCTTTATCATAATGCATTATCATAATGCTTTATCATAATGCATTATCATAATGCTTTATCATAATGCATTATCATAATGCTTTATGATACATTCATCTTCTACACGACGCGTATCATCGCTGCATTCGATTTCATCTGAATTCTCTAGCGATCGAGATCGGTTTAGGCTTGATCGAAATAAGCTTGAGCAGTATGTATATTTTCGATGCCATTTGTCTTCGATGAATTCAATATTGGCCAAATTCTCGAGCGATTCCGGTCGCTCGCGAATATGACTTACTCGCTGACTTAGTGGGATGCGGGGCGGCAAGCGGCACGAGTTCCTCAGGCGGCGCGTTGCCGCTGAGTGCGGCGACTCGTGGCGTGCTCCATACATCTTTGTACATTTATTCTTACCGCTCGCCGCCTCGCGCTAAGCTTCCGCTGATAGCGGCGAGATCATCGCCAAGCCGTAAAAGAAAAAGAGGTGAAATTAAATGTTTAAACAATTACCAATTCAGCATTTCTTCTTTCCGTTGACTTTTGTCTTCGGGAGGTTCTGCAAGGATCGAATCTTTTAGCAATGGAAATCGCTAGAGACTCGCTGTATGGAAGAGCGGTAAAGTAATGCGATTACATTTTTTTTAAATACATAGGCTTGAGCAGTGTGTATATTTTCGATGTCATTTATCTTCGATAAATTCGATTTCGGCCGAATTCTCGAGCGAGAGCGGAATCGCTCGAGACTCACTCGCTAAAAGAGTCGTGAAATTTATTGGTTAAACAATTAATAATTTAGCATTTCTTCTCATCGTCGGCATTTGTCTTCGGGAGGTTCTACGAGGATTGAGTCCTCTAGAAAGAGCAATAGCTGGAGACTCACTTTATACACGAGCGGTAAAATAACGCGATTTTAAATTGTTTAAACAAATAAACTCCAACAGTATCTATATTTTCGATGCCGTTTATCTTCGATGAATTCGATATCGACCAAATTCTCGAGCGAACAGAACCGCTGGAGACTCACTCGCTAAAAGAGTGATGGGATTGTTTAAACAATAAATAGTTCGGCATTTCTCCTCTCTGTCGACTCTCTTGTCTTCGGAAGGCTCTACGAGGGTCGAATTCTCTAGCAATAAGGATCGCTAGAGACTCGCTCTACATATGAGCGGTGGAATTTTGCGATTGTAAACTGTTTGAACAAATAGGCTCGACTCGAATACTTTTTTCGACGACGGGCCCCTCCAACTCGGTGAGCCGGCGACGGCCTTCTTCAGAAAAAAGATCCGAAATAGTTGAATTCAAATAACCGCATAAATTTAATTCAAGTTTCACCGAAGCAAGCATAAATAAATTATTTGATAAAATGAACTGGTTCCTTTGTCGTAATTTGTATAAAAAGTAGCTACTTCACTACGAACATTAAAGAGATTTTCATATTTTGCAATTGAGAGAAGATCAACAATTAATATGTATAAATACCTAGTAGAAGATAATATCATTGTAAATCTAAAACGCCACCCGGAGAATCTACAGTTAGCTCATGTAGTTGTTGTGTTTTTGTAATTGAATATAACAAACGAAGAGGGCTTCTTCAATAATTATACACAAATCTTAATCATTCATAAATGAGCCTTAGAAGCTGGAGCGATGGTCATGAAAAAAATATTGACAAAATACTGCAATTAAGGCGAGACATACATTTAGACGGGAAAAATTAAACAATTTTGAGGGATTTTTAAAAGTAAGAATAATTATTCTAGATTTATCAAATTGTAGGTAAACTTTAATTGTATATTTGAGTATACAAAACGATTTTCTAAAATTTATCCATTTATCATCAAAATGGCGGAGCTGTGGGCAGAGTGTTATGGCACGGTTGCCGCGGAAGTTGCGATTCGGTGTGCAGGCTAGCCTCCCGTAGACTTTGATTTGCGAAAACTCCAAACATTATTTCAGTTAAAACATGCATAGTTTCTAATTGGCAGTAACTCAAATGAAGGAAATGCGAATTCATGAGAATGGAATGTACAGAGAAAAACAACATTTTACGCGAAATATCTGAAACATTTGGGTTCAAAACTTTTTTTTCTAAGTTCTGAATAACGATTCTCGTCAAGTAGAAGGTAGTAATATTATCAATATTACTACCAAGTTTAAACTCAATCGGCTTATTAGTTTTTGAATAATTCTGCACACCAATTTCGAAAATGAAGTTTAGAGAAAAACGCGTTTGAAGTTTACATAAAAATTGAGTTAAATTGCACTAGGTACTTGTGGTAACTAATTACATAAGTAAACTGTTACAAAGTAATTAAATAATTGATTACAATTGTAATTGTTAGTTGTTAATTTAATTACGTTTTGCCCATATCTACCTGCCCCACTACGATCTCGCTTCTACCTGCGGTGCGCGCTCCAAATCCGAGCGGTGAGGCACAGCGTTGACGGGTTGCAACATTTGAAGTTTTTCGAATTTCGCTTTGAAACTTTGGGAAAATAATGTTTGAAGGCTGTTAACATGAATGATAAAAAATTAGTTGATTATTCTTTAAGGTATTGCAAGAGTTTGATATCAATTTTAACAGCAACTCTAATATTAGTTACATTGACTTAGTTTGTCTATATAAAACTAGTTACATGGAATATACGTCAGCTATTTTTACCCTACTAGACTGATCTTTGCATAAATTGCCCCTTGCGAAGGCTACACAAACGCCCGACGTAACCAGTGATTGTTAAGAAAAAAGTATGAGTATTCTAAATCGTATGAAAACATTTTTTCTTTTTTTTCCTGTGTGAGAAGTCTTTCGAAGGAACAATACTTCCGAAGACTCGCCGGAAACTTGTTTTCTCTGACAATCATTGGCTTCGCAGGGCATTTCTCTAGCCAGTCTTCACAAGGGGCAATTTACTGCCCCTGTGCCCCTTACTCACTAATGTTCAAAGTTATTAGTTTAACGTAATGGTTTAAAGTCAATTTTACTACTGTTCAGTCCACCGCAACCACTCTTCGCAACACTTGTTCCTTGCAAAGAGTAGGTGCATCAGACTGAACAGTAAATAAGTCGAATTTTTTACTTTTGCATAAATCCAGTAACTTTGAATATCAGTGAGCTACTTTACACGCTGCAAGAATGATCTATGCGTAGATTGCTCCTTGCAGAGACCGGCTACAAAAATTTCCTGCGTAACCAACGATTTTGTAGAAAAACAAGTTTCTAGTGTGCCTCCGGAAGTTTTATTTCTTCTGAAGATTCCTTGCGAAGAAAAAAAGAAAAAAATGTTTTCATTCAATTACAAAGACTTGAACTTGTTTTTTGTTATATCCACTGGTTGAGCCAGGCAATGATGAAAACAGCCTTTTCAGAGGACAATTTATGCAAAGCGGACCTAACTTACTGTTCGGTCCAGTGTAAACCCTCTCCGAAACAATAATATTTGTAAAGAGTGATCGCAGCAGACTGAACAGTAATTAGATTGACTTTAAAAAGTGAAAAGTATTAATATTAATTGTATTTGAAAGGAGAAAAATATTTCGAAATGAAGACACCTAACTTTAAAATGCTTCAGGGAATATGTGGACCTGGCCGATAAAAACACCTAATCCTTCGTACGATGCCGAACTTTATGCACTCACACATTTATTTAACTTCATACCGGCACTAAAAACTTAATTGTTTAAGCTAAAACCTTCAAAAATATTATTCCGAAACATGTCTGCTGTCAGAATCGAGCGCGGAGTCAGGATCACACGTCAATCAACAAATACATTTCAAAAGGTGTGTGCGAATCCTGCTAGAGTGGATTTTTTGTTTTGCAATGACGAATTCGTATACTTGAAAGAATGTATAGTTCCGAAATATAAAGTTCGAACAAGTTTACTCTGAAGTGAAGAGAAAAGATTGGTAAAACGTATATCAAATAGAAAATAAGATATGGATATAACAAGGGCGTATGTGCTATGTTTCCGACATGACGGATTTCCTTTATTCGATTCAACTAACTCCGCAATTGTGGACCCAGTTTTTCGGGGAAAAAAGTCGCCCGGAAATTCGGCTGAAAATGATGAGATCTCGGGATTGAGAGGACGGATCGAAGAATAACCTGAACCAAACGACAGGGAAAATCATATTACTTGTCAAATGTAATATGATTGTATAAATGTAAATTAGTGTATAAAGAGTACCTACGTGGCGTGTTCGTCAGTGGGGTCTATTAGTAGGGTATTAGTCAGTCGGGTAAACGTTGTCTTTTTTATTACTTGGCGTGAAGACGCTGCCGCGTCTCTTAAAACATACATACATAGGTATTTATTTAATTAGAAAGTGACGGCGGAGAAAGTGCGGGAGTAACATAGTGGCTGTCGTGGTTGAATTGGAACAAAGAGAACAGGAAACTCGTCGATTGGAATGAAACGAAGATCCACCACGTTGTCAAAGACTTGACCGATGTCGATATTGCTGACTTTGCCTACTCGATGTCACCACAAAGTAATTTGTTTGTCCGGTTAGACAATGGGGAACGTGGAAAAAGTTTCGCGATTCCTACCTAATCACGCTGGTGCGCACGAAAGCATGGGAGAGAGTAAGAGCGGGGAATCCCTGGTGGGTTTTTTTGCTCCGATGGTCTAGACACGGAGCCCACTCTGTCGTTGTAATTTAGTTCTACGGTATTATCAAAGCCGGTTGCACTAATAAATTCCGAGATAGAGGGGGAGAGAGAGAGAGAGGGAGTGAGAGAGAGAGAGAGAGAGAGATGGGGAGGGGGGAGAGAGATTAGATTAGATTAGATTGTTTATTCGTGCTCTAGGACTGAGACGTCCTCTGGCACTCCACCTTCAAAGAGATGAGAAAGAGCTCGATACAGTTGCAATGGGAATTAATCTATATAAACAAAATGCAGGCGCAGATGGGAACGTGACATATAAGATTATTTTGCAAATGCCATAAAAGAAAAGTTGAGACGCATGTTACGGAGCACTAGCGTGTCATATATGACTTATACACCTAGATCGATAGTCAGAGGTTCCTAAGCCACTGATTAGGTAGGATAACAAAAAATGGGCGATGATGAATGGCATCAGCAAATTGAAATTTCTCGGGTCAGGGGGGGGGGGGCAGTTTTAATTTGAGTTTTGGTTGGACGAGGAACATAAGAGCGCGCGGAAAGAAGCTTGGCTCAAGTTTTGTTGGCGCGGTGAGAGAGCATTCCACTTGCTCTTGCACTTGAATGAGTGCCTCTTACTTTCCGTGCGGAAATGCGCTATTGATAGAACTTTTGGCCGTTCTCGAAGCGTCATGCCTTCCCTGGGAGCGTGGATTGTCAACGCAGCTCTGAGGTAAGCCGGTATTCCTGTGTTTAGGACTTGATGTATTAAGATCAGGGCGTGGTGTTTGCGTCTATCTTCAAGGCTTGGCCAGGACAGCTTCGTCCAGTAGGGTGAAATGTGCGAATCTCACCGTACGTCGAAGATGAAGCGCGCGCACGAGTTGAGTGCCACTTTCAGGATGGTATTGTATACGTCTGTTATTCCGAATGTTACCGTGCAGCAGTGGTCGTAGAGGGGTAGAATTAGCACGTTGACTAGCTTGGCATGAGTTTTACATGGGAGGAAGTTGCGACACACCTTCAGCTGATAGAGCCGTGAGTTAGAGTTTTTTGCGACGCTAACGGCCTGCTCTTTCCAGCCCCATGCAGAAATTTTTTGGGGACTCCCCAGATCCTACCAGATCCCTATGGGGATTTGATAGGGACGCCCCAAGTAAGGAGTCCACATTGGAATCCAAATGTATTTGTTGGGGACTCCCCACGTTCTACCAGATCCTTATGGGGATTTGATATGGACACCCCAAGTAATGAGACCACATTGGAATCCAAATGGATCCTGGGCTGTTTCCAGATTAACGTGGTTTGAGAATTTTTTACTTGAAATTATATAAAATGGGATTTCGCGACGCTCTGTAAAAAATTATTCTTTGATGGTCCCGTGCACAGATTTGCTTGGGAGTTTCAAGATGCACCAACGTGTTTCTAGGAATTTGTTAGGGACACCGCACGTTAGGATTTCTCACCGGGATCTGATGTGGGAATGCTAAGGAATTCCCAAGAAAAAATTTTAAAAGGGCACAATGTAAGGGTGGACTTAAGATTTAGTTCATTAAGAAGTTAGGTAAGTTCATTAAGAAATGAACAAGAAAGAATGTTTATTCGATAACGAAGAAGAGTTTTCAGACTACGAAATTCCCGAGGATGTCTCTCGAAATGCCGCGACTGCGTACTGCCCGGTCGCGCTCTATATACTCTCGCACCTGCGCGGCAGTAGCGTGCACGGCAATGGTCGGAAGCGCGGCGCGCACCATTTAAAAAACCATGCCTTGAAATATCGAATACTACAATATATAATTATATTCTTTAGTAACTTCTTTACTTTAGTGCTTACCCATATTGTATATTTATAGTTTGTTATGGGCTAGTATTTTTTATACGAATAAAAAAACTTGTTATAAATTTTAATATGCACACTTTTTTGAATTTTTAATACTTGTGCGCATAAAAATTTGTTTTGGACGTGACGGCAATCGGGTTACGATTGCGTCTGCGGTTTATCGCTGTGGGTGTGGAGTTTTGTTAGAGCGGCTTAAATGAGGTTTTAAAAGAAAATTAATTGTAAGTATGAAATCATATTTTTATAAACATGATATACCTATTACACATTCGCTTAAATTTGTAGCCCGTAACAGCAATTTCCACCCGACCCGGTGGATTTTTCATCGGGATCCAATAGGGATTCCCCATCGGGATCTAACAGGGATTCCTTGTCGGGAGCCAATAGGAATTCCCTATCGGGATCCAATAAGGATTCAGAAAATCGCTTCCGACAAAAGAAAGACGTCGGGCGATAGAACATAAGCGGCGCAGGGTACATATATATTCGTGTCGTTGTTGAAAAGCGCGCGACGATCGAATTACTGCGCAATCGCGATTGTAAAATTTATTTACTCCAAACACGCGTCGTATAAAAATAAGTCGAATTTGATTTAAAAAACCGTGCGCGACCTGCTCAACCTCAAGCGCAACCATAACCTGATTGCCCCGTTACGTCGGAAAGAAAATTCCATGCGCACAAGTATTTTTATTTAATAATAATATAAAATGTGTATCAAAAAACGTTGCAGTAAAAAAAGTATTCGTTTTTAAGTATTTACAATATAAAACGTATTCATATTTCATTAAATACAAAAAGTATATGGCATTGAAGTTTACATCGTTGGAACGCAACGAAAGTTCCTTTTTACCTTTTTTTTTCCATATTTTTATTGTCATAGAAGATCTTTGTTATACATTTATATCGTAAATCGCTAAATATTTTTTTAAAAATGCTTAAAGGATTTTTGTAACCAAAATCTGCCAAAAAAAATTAAAATAATTCAAAAACATTAATGTTTGTTGCATTCCAATGATGCAAGCATCAACCTTATTAAAGTGTTTAAATTTTATATAGTATGAAAAGTATTCAAAGAATATCCCGCCCATAACTGCACAAGTATTTTTGCTTAATAATAGTATAAAAAGTGTATAAAAACTACGTTACAGCATAAAAAGTATTTAAAGTATTTTTAAAAAGTACTCGAAGATATAGATATAAAATATAAGTATTCGAAGAATACTATACAAAGCACTATAAATATTCAGTATGGGTAAACAATAAAAAAAAAAAAATAAGTATATTGTGGTATTCGATATGTACTCCTTTGTAAATAATAAATTGATCTCTTTAGTGTATCGATGCTTTTATTTTTTGTAGCATTTTGGGCTTACAGAATGCGATATGATCGATCAAGCATCGTATCGGATTCCGTTCAATACTGTGGGGAAGCTTTAAGATTCTTACATTGGATTCCGATGGGAAATCCCTATTGGATCCTAATAGGGAATCCCTATGGAATCCCTATGGAATCCCGATAGGAATCCCTACTGGATCCCGATGGGAATCCCCTTTGGATCCCGATGGGAATCCCTTTTGGATCCCGATGGGGAGTCCCTCTTGGAATCCAATGTACGAGCGTGACGTTTCCTGATAGGGATCCAATGGGGTGTCCCGTTGGATCCCTATCAGGGAGTAGGGAGAAGTAGGGGAATCCTATAGGATTCCAAACACAATTTCTACCTGGGGCGGAGGACGTCGTCTACCCAGACGCCTAGGATTTTGATGGCTGAGCTGTATTGGACTACCAGATCCTGATCAGGATGATTTCCTTGTTCAATTTGTCGATGCAATGCTCAATGTCAAAGATAGGACTGCGAAGAAAGATCTGTAGGTCGTCAGCATATAGATTGTAGTCACATGAGGCATTCGCGTATCTCAAATCCGATAGGTAGAGCGTGAAAAGAAAGGGGCCGAGGACGGAGCCTTGGGGGACACAATTCTTGAGTGATGCCCAGCTAGAGTGGGTACCAGCCTCGCCGAGAACAGCTTGGAGCCTCCTTGTGAGATAAGATTCGATCCAGCGATTGGAAGAAGCCGAGAACTGCAGTCGCTTTAGTTTTTTCAGAATAATGTTATGGTCAACCATGTCAAATGCTTTGGAAAAGTCGAATAATGCCATTGCAGTTACTCTTCCGTCGTCTATGCCCTGTCGAATGTAATCGGTTAGGCGAAGGAGGGCAGTTTGTGTGCTAAAGCCCCGTCTATACGCAGATTGGAAAGGATCTAGGAGGTTGCTAGACTCAAGAAATCTGTTGATTTTGTCAGCTACTATACGTTCGAGTAGTTTCGATAGTGGGCACAGAAGAGAGATGGGTCGGTAATTAGCTGGAGATGTGCGAGAGTTCACTTTGGCAATAGGCTTGATTAATGCTTTCTTCTAGATTAGTGGAACAGTGCGATGTTGAAGTGAGAAATTGAATATACGTAGGACTATGGGAAGAGTAGCAGGTGGGGCCATGCGTAGTACTCTCAGTGAGATTCCATCAGCACCCGGAGCCTCAGAGGAGGCTTGACGAAGTGCTCCGAGAAGGGTCACTGGAGAAATGTCGCCAAAGTAGAAAAAAGTATCGCTGTATATCGCTTGTTGTTCATCGTGCCGAGCGTGAGCACACTCAGCTTGACAAGTTCCGAAAGAGGGAGAAGTAGTTGTTTAGATCGTCTATGGGTACGACAGGTGGATTGTTGTCGCCCTTTGAGCGGATAATTCCGAGCTGCCTCAGACGTTTTCACGTAATTCCGGCTTCCTTGATGTCTTCGAATGCCTCGGAGTAAAATTTGTGTTTGGCTTTTCTGATTTTGAACTGGACGGAGTTTCTTAACATTTTGTAATCGGTATGTTGCTCAAGGAGGATTGCATTATCTGTGATGCCCGTGTCGTGATTTCGGTCTTTGCCAGCGTCTTTGGCTGGCAAAGCTGGTGAAGCGTTTCCAAGCTTTGTCTCGGTCGCGCATTGCCTGTTTGATGTCGTCTGTTAGCCATGGTGACAGGTTCCGTTTTGGCGTGAAGCGTCGTAGCGGAGCAAGCTCATCAAGGCAGTCGATTAGTATGGTGTTGAAATATGACACCTTGAAGTCAATGGATGGAGACTCAAAGAGCGGTGTCCAGTTGATGGTGGTAAGGTTAGACGTGAAAGCCTGCTTAACAAAGTTCCGAAAATCTCGCTTCAGGATTTCGTTGCGAAAATCTTCGTCAATCCTGCAATTGTATGCAATCCAGATGAGGTCATGCCCGGAGAGGGCGATGGGTTCTTGTCCGTAGTCTGTAATTTGTTCTTGTCTGTCAACGATGCAGTGGTCAATGCGAGTGTTTCCTGTCAAAGTGTGATGAGTAGCACTATAAGGGACTAGGAATAGATCGTTGGCCGATACGAATTGCGAGAGGTATAAGCTGTCATGTGTAACGGTATTCATGTTTAGATTGAGGTCCCCTATGACTACGAAATTATTGTAGAGTGGATTATTGTAGAGAGAGAGGGAGGGTGCGAGAGAGAGAGAAAGCGTCATTTATTCCGTGCTGTGGGGCGGGGCCCTTAAGAGCACCGTGCAAAAGATACATACATATATATACACACACATTGTTTCTATTTTAGCGTAGCAATATATATAGTAGTCATTTATATATTATCACTTTACTTATTTATACTTATTACTAATTTCCGGATCGTTGCTATTCAATTTGCCCGCGCATCGCCTCCAGAAATTGCTTCGCTAACGTACATTTAAAGACAGCGCCGATGCGCGATAGAAAGGCTGTTCCACAGCCTGCAGGCAGTGACAGTGAAAGAGCGAAAAAAGGGGGTTATATGTTCGTCTCGTCGTACCCCGAAAATAAAGCGTATTCCCCGGTTTAACGCACGCTGTAGCATGAAGTCTAGCTCGGCAGAGGCGTCAGTGTACAGTAGGCAACAATAGTCTAGTTGCAGAAAAACTAATGCAGAAATCAGTGTCTTCCGCGTTTCAAATGGTAGTCTGTTTCGGCAGATATTGAGCTGATATATGATAGAGTTAATCCGTCCCGATATACGCATGAATTGCTCACGCCAGGATAGGTTGTTGGTCAGTATCACCCCAAGACACTTGACAGATGGTGTAAAGGGTATTGCTTCACTACCCACAAGCACTTGGGGCAGTAACTCAAGTTGGAGATTGTTTACTACGCGTGGCGTTCCTATAATCATGGCTTGAGTTTTGCTTTTGTTTAGACGTAACCCACAGGAGTTGACCCATAAACAAATTGCTTCAATAGCTGCATTCATACGCGCAATCCCATTTACTAGTTCCGCCGATGGACATTAACAGTATGCCTGCTGTATATAAATTGACCGTATGAAAATTTCGTAAGAAGATTGTGAATAATAAGGGCCCCAATACCGACCCTTGTGGCACACCGATATTCACGTTACCCCACGCGGAGCGATTACCTATGTAGTCGTACACTGCTTGGCTTCGACCCGTTAGATATGAGTGGAACCATTCGAGTGTGTCAGGGGCGACACCAAGTGCAGACAGATTTTCAAGCAGCAGTTCATGTCGCACGCAATCGAAAGCTCTAGAACAATCAAATAGCACTAACACGGTCACCACTTTATTGTCAATCGCTAGGCGGGCATCATCTACTTTCGTAAGAGAGAAACGGACTGTAAAAAGTGCGTGGAGAAGTTAGCATTCGAAATCAAGGCCAAAATCAAGTTGACCCCTCGCGCATCAGGCTGGTTCCTCCAACGCAAACAAATGGGCAAACAAGCGCCTTTTAAATACTGGCAGAGACGGAGAATAAGTTATCTCTAACAGAAGATAATACCAACAATATATCGCTGACAATGCGAAGGAGTTTTGAAAAGTCGAGGTCCGGTGTAGAGGAATGTTAAAAGTACTAGGTATCGTTCGTGTGGGACGTTCAGAGGATCGTGATGGTGGAAAAAAATCTAGCAGATGTAACGGTGCATTCTGATGGAGGATATTGTACATGGTGGCTTCCATGAAATACAGTCGCCTCGATTTTACAGTCAACCAGTCCAGCCTTCTTCTAATGAGGTTTGAGTTCTTGGGACAGTGCGTTCGTGTGGTAACGTAATTTGTAAAGAACAAAATTTACTTTGTTAGAAATTGTGACGAGAGAGAGAGAGAGAGAGAGAGAGAGAGAGAGAGAGAGAGAGAGAGAGAGAGGCAGGGAGGGAGAGAGCGAGAGAGAGAAAAGTTTGTATGCAGCGCCAGAATAGAGAGAGGCTGATATGGCAAATAAAAGCTGATATGGCAAATTTAGCTGATATGGCAAATAAAAGCTGGTTTTCTCCAATTGCTGAATGATAATCCAGATTCCATTCCACGTTCGTTCATGCGTATATGCAAATCCAACGTACAAAATTGATTCTTGTACATTCAATTTGTTTTTTTTTTTCGTTCCAATTTCAACTTACAAAAGTTTAATGAGGTAAAAAGTATAGACGTTCATTTCGAAAAAAAGGTTGCATTAAAAAAGTTTCTTGAATTCTGTTAATCATAATTTTGTTCTTTTCGCACGAATACTGAATTGTTTAGAACAATGAACGAGCCCGCGGTCAAGGCGAGCTAGATTTAAAAGAAATTTTAGATATTTATGCGAAGACGCAAATCAACGCACTCATGTAAGATCGCACTGCGATTTAGAGATTTTTTAGCGTCTAATTGTATCTAAATGATTTAGCGAGTATTTTTTCTCAACAAGTATTTCGTTCAGACCAATTTACAGGCGTTCCGTCTACGGCGCCATTCTCTGCTTATAGTCCCAGACCACATCAGGCCTCGGGTACACAGCTTGCCGGAGAAAGCGTACAATCCGCGAGCCGGCGATGATTTGTACCGATTACGAGCATTCAGCATAACGCACAAAGGCGTTGTGAATCGCGGGGACTCCATTATCTCGCGACGGAGCAGAAGCAACACTTCGGTTAACAGCAGCAGGTATTTGATCTCGCTTTTGTTATCTTCTCGATTGTTCTGTCTTTGTATGGCCATTCCGTACTTCCGATTACAGGTAAATGAAAGGACTTAAGGTACCTTTTCATTCGTGCTAGCAATTATCCTCCGAGGTACCATTTTCAGCATGCTAAAGCAGCAATTGTCGCTTTGGATACATTTGAGTTAGCACTAATTGGCGCTTATGGTACCTTTCCGTTAGTACCAATTGTGATTTTTTTCATCCATTATTTACGAACGCATGGCCCTTCAAAAATTGGGGGGCCATACGTGCTTAGGACGTTGGAACGCTCCGGAGCACCCCGAGCCCGCACGAACCGCCCCGTGACATCGCGGCGTTGCGTGTGGAGAAAATCACTGTGAACGCATAATCAACGCTAAGCGGTTGTAAATGGGCATAGTTTACGATTTTTTTTGTGAAATAAAATGTCGAAAGAATACAAGAGTTATCGTTATTATTTTGTGCCGTTGGGCAAGAATACAACGAAAAGTACATCGAATAAAATTTTTTTCCGTGTCCCAAACGACGAAAGAAAGAAAAAAACAATTGGTTCAGCTTGGCTTGACGTCCAGACGAACCATAAAAGTCCAACTTTTCTGTTGCCAAGATCATTTCGATTTCAAAGGGGACATGGAAAATCATGTTCAATTTTCCTTGATGGGAGGTCCTGTCAAGCTGAAGGCTAACGTCGTGCCGCATTATTTCGATTGCCAACCGAATTAGAAATGATGTAATACATACCAGAAATATTATCGGAATCGAGAAAAATGGATCAATGTTCAACAGAGAGCGATGAAGCTTTTATAGAACTGCACGGCTCAAAAGATGTGTAGACAAATATGAAACCCAAGCAGCATAGTAAAGCAATTACTTGTAAAATGTTGACGCAAAATGCTCAATCGCCAACTGAGGATATTGATGATGCCCACCCATCCACTTCAACCAGTGCAGCCATGATTTCTCTAACAAAAAAGTTGTAGATTTGTAAAAAAAATAACAAATTTGACCAGCGGAAGTTCCTCAAACCCAATCTCTGCAGTCACAAGTTCCTTCGCTTCCACCAGTTCATCAAATTGGAAGCCACGTACCTTAGAAGAAGAGGAAAATGAAGCGGAAAAGGAAAATCAACACGAAGTGAAAGAAGTTATGGAGAGGAACTTTTTTAACGAAGTGAAGTGTTATGGAGAGGAACTTCTTTTTATTGGTAATCATTGTAAAGACTGCACTGGCATTTGCAGTGATTGGTATTGGATTATTGATTTGCTTCATATCCATACTACAATCCCTGCGGACAAACTGCCTGTTATGAACATTCGTCTTGGTGATACTTTTAAAAGATTAGGAGTTTAGTTTGGTTTGTCCGCTGCGCAGGCTGGGATTTGTGTTTTCAAATAATTGCAGATGGCAGATGTCCTAAAATCCTTGATTTACATTCCTCCGGCGAAGAGTGTCAAGAAGCTGTTGCCTATTCCATTCCTGGCCATCCACAGTAAAGTTCAGGCAATTATCGATCGCATTGAAATTCAACTAGAAAAGTCACCGGAACCTGCACGCCTTTACATGGTCCAAATATAAAAAATGCAAAGCCCTAAAATATTTGATATCCACAGCACCGGATGGAACTATTCATTTTATATCCAGGGGTTAAGGGGCAGGATTTCTGATACTCTAATAATTGATCACAGTTTCATCGACGAACCGCTAGAATACTGTTCTGGAATGGCTGACCGTGGGTTTACACACATTTAAACGCTGCTCAATAGGAAAAGTTGTTTTTTAGTTCGCGCTCCAAGCGTGGTAGCGAATATTAAATTCACGAAAGAAGGAGTCTTGGAGACCACACGGATTAAGAGAATTAAAAATGCTGACGCCACACTGTTGCATCCATCATACTTTAATTTCCCACGTAGATAACATACTGATTATTGCGACTGCTTTTGTATACTTACAATTACCTATAATAATAATTTAGAAATAATGAGATACTATAAAAGCTAACATTGTATCACATGAGTGGAATCATTATTTATTTTCTTTAACATGTTTTTTTATGGAAATAGCTTTCGAAATACATTATTTTTCCAAAAACGTTCTGCTTTAATTATTAGTTCAGTTATATATTAGGACGGTGTACATGTGTTCGTTGTTTTCCAACAGATAGCATTACCAGAACTGCGTGCGTGTATTTTAAGAAGGTGACGCATCTATAAAGAAGTATTATATGCAAGCTTGAAATTCAGTGTATGTCATTTCGCCGAAGTGTAAACAACTTTTTTTTCATAGTGTTAAACATGTTAAATTTCGTGCCAAAAAAGAGTATTTGTGAGGAATTTTACTGCACTACTTTATTTGAAATATCTGCAGCCTAAATCACACAGAATTCTTGATGAAACTTACGGCGACCATGCTCTGTCGGAAACGACATGCAGATATTGGTTTAGTCGCTTCAAAAATAATGATTTTTATGTGTTCTATCGGAGAGATTATTTCATGAAAACGCGTATCAGACGCTAGCTAAACTTGCAGAATATTTACGAGTTGATCACACAACAGTTTCGAAAAGTTTGAAAGCATTAGGAATGATTTTTCCAAATAAAGCATCAATTTTCACGAAAAAACAGCGAGACCTCATTCAACATCCCAGTATGTCTCATCGTAAAACTCACAAACTATTGTAACCTCCTGCAATTCCTCAAAATTGGGTTCGGCTATGCAGAGGTAACCTTTCTTATATCCACTTGTCATCATTTGCAGTTGTATCTGTGCTTTACATTTTTCATTAGTTTTACCATTCTGTATGAAATTTTGAACTATTGTGGCTTTTGATGGGCATTTGACTTTTATGACGAAATCGTCTCCGATGGCATCTAGCGGAGCACCCAAGATTGGAGAAGATGGTATCAAGACAAAACCACTGCTTCGGCATCTCATATCCAACTTCTTTGCAGCAACAGCCAGTACTTGTTTTTCGAAGTGTTAGCCCCTTCGTAATTCCGGTGAAGTAAAAGTTTTTTTAGCACCAATCATTTGACGCACTAAAGAACCATCAACTGTTTACAGGTTTACAGTGTGCCGCTTTTGATATTTTAGAATCTGTGACTCTTGCACAGCGTAGCTCATCCCACAACAATGATTCACTCTGTGTGCGAGTCAAGCGCTCTGCTGTAGAACATAGCCACGTAGCGAGCGCGCGTAATGGCACATGCATTGTGACGTCGCCACCAATAGCGATGTGTTTCGCTGGCACCATAAAACTTTGAATTTTTCGGCTTTTCAACGCTTAATTCTGGCGTTATAATTGACGAAATAGAAAATTTTCTGAATATTTATTATCGATTCTCAATTTTATGAAAATAACGAAAAAAAGATTTTTTTATGATACAACCCATTTGCAACTTATACTACTTTTCCGTTAGCATCAATTGGTACTTATGGTACCTTTCAGTTTGTAGCGCGCTTCAGTAACAATTGTCCCGCAGGTACCTTTCCATTCGTAGTCTCCGGTAACGGCAACTGTCTGCTAAGGCACCTTTCCATTTCAAGCTTTCTGAATCAGCAAGTGTCGCTTGGGGTACCTGTCCATTAGCACCAATCGGCACTTATGGTATCTTTCCATTTATAGTGCGCTGCAGCAACAATTGTCCCGTACGTACTATTTAATTTGCAGTTTGCTGCAGCAATACTTTACACCTAACAAGGGGACAGTACGGCAGTCGGATTTTTGTAATTTTTTGTACTCATGGTACGCGAAGTTCAGAGCTCGAATATTAATATCCCAAAGGAGTTCGACGCCATATTCAGAAATTTTCGAGAAAATTGACTTTGAAGTTTTCGAGCGCACTCTTATCCCACAAAGATGCAACGATATTCGAACCGGGCTCGTGGCGTACCCGGTAGCGCTCGAGTCTAGTAATCGCGGGGTCGCTGGTTCGAGTCTCACTTCGAATTTTTTTTTTCATTTTTTTTAAATGAAAAAACGCAAGTCTTATTTTTAATTATCTCTTGATTATAAACATACATTTTCAAGTATCAATATTTATAACCAACAACATTTTTAGGATGAAAATGAAAAACGTCGGGTAAGGAATTGAATACTTTATTATTCGGTCTGTATTCGTTTGTTTTATACATCGGGTGTAATGTTACACGAGCCAGAGTGATAACCATCGTAAAAACAAGGAAAACAGTAATTTTCACGGCATCTCGCACACCGTACAAACGCTGCATTGTTACATTCGCAATTTTTTTTCAATACATCGATCGGAAAACGAACTTCATTCACGTTCATGAAGATTTCTCTTTGATCGCAAAGTTATATTCACATATTTCAACATTTATTCTTCTATTTATATTCCTATTAATCTACAAGGGAGTTTATGTAAATATTATTACTGGATATTTTTACGTCGCCTATTCGCAATTTCAAGCAAGAGATAATCAAAAATAAGACTTGCATTTATCATTGACAATTATAATTACATATATGTGAATTAGCATAGATTTTATGATTTTTATCCCGGGATTATTTATTTATTTTTTTATAAATAATCACCTATTGTTATATATAAATAATATATGATCATAAATGAGAAAATATATAATTATGTATAACTATAATGAATTTTGTATATAAATAACTATATATGGATTTTGTCCATATATAAACATATATAGATATATTATATTAATTATATATAATAATATGTGATTATATACAACAAAAATTTATCGGGATATTTAAATGACGGAGGTATGCGAATTAAAAAAAAAAAAAAAAAAAAAAAAAAAATTCGAAGTGAGACTCGAA
This sequence comes from Ophion slaviceki, assembly GCA_944452715.1. Taxonomy (NCBI): domain Eukaryota; kingdom Metazoa; phylum Arthropoda; class Insecta; order Hymenoptera; family Ichneumonidae; genus Ophion; species Ophion slaviceki. The sequence goes on along the minus strand of OX101788.1, from coordinate 44,846,071 downwards.
CCAGCGACCCCGCGATTACTAGACTCGAGCGCTACCGGGTACGCCACGAGCCCGTTTCGAATATCGTTGCATCTTTGTGGGATAAGAGTGCGCTCGAAAACTTCAAAGTCAATTTTCTCGACAATTTCTGAATATGGCGTCGAACTGCTTTGGGATATTAATATTCGAGCTCTGAACTTCACGTACCATGAGTACGAAAAATTACAAAAATCCGACTGCCGTACTGTCCCCTTGTAAGCTACCTTTGCATTTGGAGCTTACTGCAGTCAAAATTTCCTCCGAGATACCTTCCCATTCGCAGTATGCTGCAGTACCGATTACTCCTCACTGATTCGTTCATTTGCTGCATACTGCAGCAGCAAAGATTGCATGTGATGGCACCTGGTTCCATCATAGCCGTTTTTTTCAATCGGGGATACAGAGAAACCGAGTGCATGTTCGTGATGACAATGGAGACCTACAGAACTGGAGCGCCACACCATTTTATCCCGTACAACAACATTCTGAATGATACATCCCCCTTCGTATACAGCCACGGCATTGAAAGGCATTGTATATTGTGAGGTATCGGACGCTGCTGGAGGCGGTGAGAACGAGAGCTACTTTTGGGATAGAGTTCGGATACTTTTCCATGTGAATTTTCATAAATCATTCTTCATCATACTGTATCATTTAGATTAAGGGGTGAGATGCAGTCAGAAGCGTGAAAAAACGAGCATTTTCAATAATTAAAAAAAATATTAATTAAGTTTGTTTTACAAAAGTGGTTACACAGACTTTTTATGTTATATTTCAACTTAACTTGTACAAATTGTCAGAAAAATATTGATTATTTATAAAAATATCACCATTTTTGTCGGACCCCCTTCGGCATGTGGTGCTTTTCGGTGACCATCATAAAATTTGACTGGATCATCTGAAATAAAAAAACCAAAAAGAATCATTCGTTTAATAATAAATCTATTATTTTTTTTATTGGTTCCTTTCCAGCCGTATAGGGCATCCCCGTTTTACGAGCCCCAATCCGCCTCAACTTCGTTCTTACCTCCCATTCCACATCTATACCCCCTCTATCATCAACTATTCCACAACTCTTCCCTACGTCCCATTCCACACCTTGCGGCCGCAGCCGACTTCCCTCTCTGTATCGTATTCACCATGGCATATCTGCCATGGGCATAGGGAAACTGCGGAAAACCTATACCGGATACAGCCGGTCACAAGTTCGCTTCCCAGTCACGGAACTAGTCGTCTTTCGCCGAGAAATGTCGAAGAAAAACATTTCCCGACGAAGGTACGTAACTGGGTTTCGAACCCGCGACCTCCCGATCCGCTGGGCAGCACGCTAACCACTAGGCCAACGCACCGGGTTTGATAATAAATCTAGTCCTTAATCGAATCTTTTTTTTTTCAAAAATTAAATTGGCGGCTTCCGACCGATAACTTTCGATTTTCAACCAAAAAATCGCTCGTTTATTGTTTAAAAAAATAGAAATTTTCAATAAAGATAAAAATCCTTCGATTAAGGACTAGTTTTTAATGCTATCAATAAGCACACCAATTTTTTTCAAAATCCATCGAGTGGTTTTTGAATTATAGTGGTCACCGACTTGAAAAACATAGTTTCAAGAAAAACGCGTTTAAAGTTTTTCGATGTGGATATGGCATTATATGTTCGTAAAATTTTGAACTCGATGGATGAAGCTAAACCTTTTTTTATGTATTTTGATCCGCTGAATCCGAATATCACAATTTTTGCCGAAAAGACGAGCATTCAATTGTTTACAGCCAATTGTTGAAACAATTTTTCAAAAAATTAAAGTTTTTCGGGATCAATCATTATTATTTAAACATTTTGGGCCATTTTAAAACGAAAGTATTCTTTATAAAATTTTGCTAAAGTTCATAGTTTTTGAGTAATGCATTTTTGTAAATTTCTGAAAGAGTTTTCCACTTTTACACTTGATTTATGTATAGAAATACTAATTTAAAAAAATACATCGAATCATCAAATCCTGGCCCATACAATAGGGCTTCTGCCGATGTGGAAGCTTCCAAAATATCAATTTGTTGTTGTCTTCGAAGCATTCTGTCTTCCCAGGTATTATGGTTTGCGCGTATGTCAGCCGCTACCTGCCAGGGGACCCGACGCCCCTTCACTAATTGTGCGATATCCCGGAAACTATTAATCGGATTGTTTGAAATTTTCAGGAAATATTTTCGAAACATTATACTTCAAGAAAATGTAAAAAAAATTGATTTTTTTTTTAAATCCTGACTGCATCTCACCCCTTAAGCCGGAGCCAAAAATACGTGTGCGTTTTCTCGTTTTTTGGTAAGCTTCGTGACATCATGTGGCAATTAGTACAGGCATCTTAATTCCGATATAGTTATCAGAAATGTCTGATTTTTGCTGTGGTACGAATCGGGTCAGCATTGCATCCAGTTGGGGACGGAATTCTCATTGGTGGAAGAATGGCGCAACTAAAACGGGATTAAGCTCAACAGGAATCAATGAGACGCAGTTTTCTTTCGATTAAACAATTAACAGATTGATATCAGAATGAAATAGGAATATCTCATGGTGCAAATCGAGACGCAATATTGCGTCTTGATTTGGTTACTTTGGATCTGATTAATCAGATCCAAAGTAACCAAATCAAGACTTTGGGAGAATAAGATCGGATACAACGGGACTAAATCAAGCATTCCGGTTTTATTGCAATCACTACTCACTTTGATTTCAAAATTGATGTTATAACGGTGAAAAATTAAAAAATCTAAGCTTCAATGGAAGACCTGTCAATTCAAAAAAACCTAAAGAAAAATAGCGTTTAAACGCGATAATCAATTAAATCTGGCTGATCAATTAGTTAGTCTTTTTTGGCAACGTCATTTCATCTAATGATTACTCGGCCTGGAACCATTAGACTTGTGACATCACGCGGAGAAATTTCTTGAGGTTTGCCTGATCAGGATCGGGTCATAATCAGGATGTTACGGATAACCCTTATTGTGGACATCCTGATTTCGCCGTGACCAAGCCGGACGTATTTAAGCACGTAATCAGGAAATACTAAAATGGCCGCACTAAGTCATTTGCCTAATAATGGGGCCCTGTTCAGCCTTGCCTTCAAATTACCTCAGCATTCCATGTATGTAGATAACCACTTATATTCCACGAAGAAACTTTAATTCGGCAGCAGATTAGTTTTGATGTTTCGGCGTTTTTTTTTATAAAAAAAAAGTATTTTTTTATTAAATGAAACGCCACGGAAAAAGAACGTTATGCAACTCGGATGCTTGTTAAACGATTTGGTTGTGTTCTCAGAATGTGTTATCGTCGTCGGAACAAGGTATGTATAACCTACAAAAATATACGCTCGTTGATCACGTTATTAATGCGTAGATTCTAAATCGCTATGTATATATTTAAAATATACAGTATTTTTTAAATAAAATTTCGTTTTTCACAAAGGTCATGTCCGAAAAACACAAACTGATTTACGAGGCGCCTGTGCACCCAAAATGAGAAGAATAATTTGAACGGGCGTATATTTTCGTCTATTTTCCCTCAAAACTCTTTCTGAACGTAATAGAATTATTCTGAAGTAAAAAGGATTTTTTTGAATTTATCATTTTTGGCGGCATTGCGACCGTTTTAATTTAACATTCGTTTTTCGTTCGCAATTTCTGACGATTTTGGATTGCATACACATTGCATAAAAAAGCAAAGGTTCAATCAAATGAAAAACTCCTGCGTGGCGAACGAGAAAAACTATCGAAGAATATTGTATCCAAATTTGGACAAAATCGGACACGCCGTTTTCGAGATACATCTGGCACCGACTTTGAAAACTATGTTTCGAGATAATCGCGTTTGAATGGCTTCCAGTCAACGAATTTATTTTTAAAAATTCCTAAACATACCTCAATGTACATATATTCCAATGTAAAAACCCGGATCCAAACGAAACATTAGTTTTTGAGATAAAAACTCCCGAAGTTTACCTGTTTTTCTCGCCGTTTACTTAGGTACCTCCCCTTAACCCTAGCAAGCCATAATTCTTTTTAACCGACATCTAAAAAAGGAGGAGATTCTCAATTCGACTGAATATATATTTCATGAAGGCTACAGTAAAGGAGCCCGCACGCAATGTTGTAGAAATAGTCTACAATAGTAATGAATGATGCGATATTGCGGCCACATGGCGGCGCCACCAATGCAAGGACATCGGCAGCGGCAAGGAGTCCAATCTTCGTGAGACGGTATAAGAACCATCCGTAAATTTAACCCAAGAGCGTGGTGTTAAATATGGCCTGTAGCCGTCGTCCGTGATCTGAGTGTATCAAAATATAGTAATACAGCCAGTGCACGGGGTCAAACTGATTGTTGTTTGCGATCTAGTTCGTCTAATTAGTTTGATGCAATAATTGGTATTACCATTTTTACAAAGCTCTTACATTTTTGTTTAATTACGAAAAATGTATTATGACTTTATAAATAATTTTCATAATGCGTTTTTGGATAGTTACAAAAAACTATGAACTATTAATAAACACATCAACGTTAATAGCTTTTAGGAATTATTACTATTTTTATTTGCGTTATTATGATTCCTATAACAAATGTAATCAGTAATCAAACTAACTTACCGATAAAAGGCATAACAAATAATTTCAATTAAAAAAAATTATTTCAGTTTTTTATATTGTGCGTAAAATTAAACTTAACAAACAAACACATGTCAGTAGTAGTTAGATTGTAGACTTTGGACTGTCGTTATCAGCATCTTTAAGTCTTGATATTATTTTAATAGATGTAAAATATAACATGATGGCTCATGGTAGCGGTGAATCTCGTGATGCTGCGGATGATGCTCGCTACTGCGTAGCGAATCTCTGTGTTATTACTGTCGCTGCGGGTAGTGCCATAGCTAATGCAAAGGATACTTCCGATGTGACTTTCGGGTGTATCACTTCAATTCTTTCGATGAGTTGTCGTTGTCTAATATCTCCTACTTTATGAGCGTTTGTATATGACCTTGTAGTAGAGGCATCACCTATAGTTCACTGGGTGATCTAGGTTATTGCAATTTGCACAGCGGAGGAGCTGTTTATCTGATAAGTTATTGAAAGGGCGTTTTCGTTTTCGTGTAAAGCACTACACTTGACGCAGTGGTATGTGAGGTTGCAATTTACACTCGTATGTCCCAGTGGCTGACTTTTTCTACGTACTTTACACACTGTCATCTCGGCCACCTAACCATATTTGAATGGAATTTATATTTACGTCGGATATAAATTGTTATGGCATTTTTTAGGTGTTTTTTTTCGTAATTAGGTAGGTAATTGCACTACGACTTAAATGTAGAAACATCTTAAGGCACTACTACAGCTACATGAAATTAATTTATAAAATGAATTAAGGTTATGAAAATGTTCCGCTCATGTGACAGCTAACAACAACACAGACAGCTGATAACGCAACGCATGTGCAAGACATACATGTATATATAGCACACAATGACTAACTTCCGCAGCGCCGCTTATGCGGAACCCAATTTTGTCCCACTTTTACGGGCGCGCCAGAATACGGAGATTGGACTGCTTCCCTATAGTCTCCTTGGGCAGCGACATGCATGCTGCATGGAAACAGTCAATAACGAGCAGGGTCGCAATTTAAGATAAAACATATTTAACAATAGCATATTAGTCCCCGTGTGGTAAAAATAGCGTAGTCGGTACCGCGCTGGACTCTCATTCAAACGCCCAGGGTTTGAATCCGGTTAATTTCTTTTTTTTTTCAATTGAGGATAAAACGATTGCTCCGTTGTAATAATATCATCAAAATATAAATAGCGGGTGAAAAAAGTATTAGTCTTATATATATTGTGACCGCAAAATCGAGGGAACTGGGTAAAAGGACCGAGATAGTCACAAAACTTCCCGTTTCCTATCCCGAAAATTTGTAAAGGGCGTCAGCCGAAAATCGGCTTGTCGGGACGAGAAAAGGGAACGCAGTGACCGGCCAAACTGCAGCCTCGTGAATAAGGTAGAGGGGATGAGTCAGGTGTCAACCACGCGCGGCAAGAAAGATCCCGCGAAATTTAACAATAATTTATTTTCACTGCTCTTTCGCAACAATTTAATACCGGGAAAAAGAACCCGGGCGATAACAAATAGAAAGGCCCTCGCAAGGTGCCACGAGCCGGTTAATCGCGAACACACTCACGCGCAATCCCGACCGGGGCCTACACACGCAAACAATATTAACCCGAGCTCGTCGTTGGCCGCCACCTTCTCTCCCCTACTGGCCTCTTTTTAACCACAAAAATAACCGGGCCCCCACTAGTCGGTTACCCGGCCGAGCGATACCCAAAATCATATCTTGAATGAAATCCCCGGTCGCTACTTACCACGAACGTCAATCTCCAGCAACCTCTCCCCCGTGACAGAGCCGGGAAAGTCCCTGTGTCGGGAAAAAGGACGCCCGATATATGACGCGAAAATGACGGGGCGTCGCACGGGTTCGAGCCCACGTCCCGCTGGTAAACGGAAGGTTGGCTCTCCGTGAGAGGCTCCTCGACTTCGAAATCGTCCACCCTTTCCCGCCGTTCAGACTCCGCCACAGGCTGAAGGATCACCGGAGATGACACTTCACGGCTCTTAACTCGCACATTCATGCGCTCATGCCAACAATAACACGTGAAACAGGATTTCGGACACAGTCCGACGCGAAATGATAGGGACCTTCCCGCGCGCGACCACGATACGGTTTTCCTCAACGGTACATGTAGCAATGAAACACGGACTAAGAAAAACGACTCTACGGGAACGCGAAAGAAGGCCGTGGCCACGGTAAAGATGCGCAAGATCGCGAGCCGACCATACGGCCGAAAACTACCCGGATTGTTACCGAAGGCATGGCCAAGCTCACCGGCTGCGTAATCGGTCGCTTCCCATCGTCCCGGGCCACGTTCGTCCGGCTCGACACCTCGCAGGAAGCTAACGCAAAAGCCGGCCGAAGTGCGAGAAGCGTACCCCCGCCTTTTCTTTAGTTTCTGTTCTTATGATTACACCAGAGAGAACAGGCCCATGTCGAATATTTTTCGGGAGTGCGCTTAAGACGGAATGACACACCATCGCCGTCGGTATGGCAGAACACGATTGTAGATACCCACGGATTTCCGAAACGGCTCTTCAGAGTTTCATGAAATTTGGCCAGAAGACGTCAAATTGATAGACGAACCGCTGTCTGCCCCTTAAATTTCTTGAACTTGAGAAAAAAAAGTAGATTGTCTTACCATGCTGAACTCGTGATTGAAATGATGAAAAATAAAAAGTTTCGCTAATGCCACGACTTGGAGAGGAGCAGAGACGCGTAGCCACATTAGAAACACACTTTTTGACACCTCAATCATTTCATTCCTTCGCATATCTTCGGAAATCCGTGGGTATCTACAATTAATAGGTAATAGCAGACGATTTCAAACAAATCTCGCACGTTGTCCGAGATAGTTAGTTCTCGCGAATTCCGGCGAGGCGCTCGTGACGTGTGCTGCAGCCGATGCGCATCGATGTGCACGAGCTCGATCCGCCGGCAAAGTGGCAGCTGATATTTGGCTGCGTGTGTGAGTGCCATCGAAAAAGGGGAAAAAGTTTTGTTTTTCGTATATAAACGACATGAAAAAGAAATTTTTGCGTGATATTAAGTGCGACAATTGCGAATATTGTCAAGGAACGAATCACCGGGGCGATGTATCCGACGAGCCACAGTTATTTGCTGAGGTTATGTAGCAATTAAAAAAAAAAAATTTCCTGAGCCCTCCAAATCTCAACAAATAAAATTAAATAATTTAAATGTTGGGGACGTCTTTGAAAAGAATGCCACCGGTGCGATGAAATATTTTTGTGTACAACGGAGCCTCCGGAGATCTGGCGTCTGTCGCTAAGTGTACAAAGGTAGCGGCAAACCACCGTTCCTCTTGTCGTGGTCTCAGTGAGCTCCGTTGATGGAGATCTCTGAAAAGGACACTCACTTTGCAAGAAGACCTCCAGTGACTCATTATACAAGTGCTTCGCCAGCTCATTGCAAAGGGTTTTTTTTCCCCGGTGGCAAGCGGCAAAGCACAAAAATTTGTCATCTGCAGCAAGGTCTTAGCACGTACCCTGTATCAGTACCGTGCAGCGAGTTTCATGCTGACATATTCTACAAGTATCTCGCAGCGGAGTCTTTGCACGCCCGTTGCGAAAGATACAATAGTGTGCCAAGACCAAGTTCTTCGCAACCGCATACGACAAGTGCCTTCCAGCGAGATCTTCACCGGCTCGCTGCGAAGGATTCTGTCATTTGCCAAGAACAAGTTCTTAGCAGGCCCGATCGACAGGTACCTTGCAGCAGGATCATGGCAAGCTTGTTGCAAAGCAAAAAAGTTTGGCATCTGCAACAAGATGCTGGCAAGGACACTGTATCGGTGCTGTGCAGTGAGATCCATGCTGGCACATTTGATGGGTACCTCGCAGCAGAATGTTTGCACGCCTGTTGCGAACGATACAGCGTTGTGCCAAGAACAAGTTCTTTGCAACTACGTTAGACAGGTGCCTTCCAGCGAGATCTTCATCGGCTCATTGCGGAAGATACAGTGATTGGCCAAGAAACAGTTCTTCGCAAATACATTTGACAAGAAAAAGTTCTTTGCAAATACATGTGCCTTCCAGCGAGATTTTCCCTGGCTCGCTGCGAAGGATTCTGTGTTTTACCAATAAATAAATTAATAATTTTAATTTATATTAAATTTAATTGAAATTTAATTGTTGAATTAATAATTATTTTATAGTGAAATATAAATATTAATTTACGGCTCTGGTTCGAGTCCCATCTATGCTATTTTTTTCAAATTATTGTTGAAATTTATAACTTATAATTAAGCAATCGAAAGAAATTTAAAAAATGTAAATATGTAATAAATGTAAAAAAAGTATAACTGTTTTGATTGTTTTTATAATGATTATCACTGGTCAGAGTGTACTCGTCAATATTAAAAAAACATTGTTTGAAGACATTTTTAATTAATTAAACAGATATTAAATTCCTATATTCCTTGGTAATTTTTTAAAATATTCCCTGCTCCATCGAAAGAGATGTCAAAAAATTGAAAGAAGATATCAAATAAAAATAAAATTGAATTAAATTACGGCTTATTTATTTTATCAAATTAAAAAAACTGCGCGAGTTGAAAAAAAAATTGACATTTAATTCGTAAGTTTTTATCAATAAAGGCGCGTAATTTTTTTTTTAATTCCTTGCAATTTTTTAATCATAAGTTATAAATTTCAACAATAATTTGAAAAAAAATAGCATAGATGGCACTCGAACCAGAGCCGTCCGGACAGGCCGCTCCTTTGCCGCTGGGCTGCTCGCCTCGATGTGTTCATGTACAAACTCTACGGTACGTAAGCGGGTTCCCAACTTTGACCGGCGATTTCTCGAAAACGAAGCCGAGTTGGCACCTACATTTTGGGGCTTGGTTCGTACCTACCTACACTATAAGCACGCGAAGTTGGAGCCCGTAACTTGATGCACCTCCCGAACCGTCGCCTCGTGAGAGGTATAGAACATACCGTATCTACCGATCATGCTCATGATACAGAATAAATTCAAAAGTAATTTTGTTAACAATTATGTTTGTGAAATTTCTACCGTTGTTTTTTGCGGCGCATAAGCAGCAATCATATTTGCTGACTGAGAGGTATACAAAATACCGTATCTACCGATCATACTCATGATCGAGAATAAATGCAAAAATAATTTTTTTAACAATAATTTTTGTGAGATTTTTACCGTTGTTTTTGCAACGCATAAGCAGTAATTATATTGGCTGACTGAGAGGTATACAAAATTCCGTGTCTACCGATCATACTCATGATCGAGAATAAATGCAAAAATAATTTTTTTAACAATTATTTTTGCGACATTTTTACCGTTGTTTTTTGCAGCGCATAAGTAGCAATCATATTTGCTGACTAAGAGGTATACAAAATACCGTATCTACCGATCATACTCATGATGGAGAATAAATGCAAAAATAATTTTTTTAACCATTATTTTTGTGAGATTTTTACTGTTGTTTTTTGCAGCGCATAAGCAGCAATTATATTTGCTGACTGAGAGGTATACAAAGTACCGTATCTACCGATCATACCCGTGATCGAGAATAAATGCAAAAATAATTGTTTAAACAATTATTTTTGCGTAATTTTTACCGTTGTTTTTTGCAGCGCGTGAGCAACAATCATATTTGCTGACTGAGAGGTATAGAATATACCGTATCTACCGATCATACTCATGATCGAGAATAAATGCAATAATAATTTATGTAACAATTATTTTAGTGTAATTTTTACCGTAATTTTTCGCAGTGCGTAAGCAGAAATCATATTTGCTGACTAAGAGGTATAGAACATGCCGTATCTGCCGATCATACTCATGATCGAGAATGAATGCAAAAATAATTGTTTAAATAATTGTTGTTGCGTAAATTTTACCGTTGTTTTTGGCAGCGCGTAAGCAGCAATCATGTTTGCTGCCTGAGAGGTATAGAACATACCGTATCTACCGATCATAATTATGATCGAGAATAAATGCAAAAATAATTGTTTGAATAATTATTGCTGTATACATTTTACCGTTGTTTTTTGCAGTGCGTAAGCAGCAATCATATTTGCTGCCTGAGAGGTATAGAACATACCGTATCTACCGACCATACTCATGATCGAGAATAAATGCAATAATAATTTTCTTAACAATCATTTTTGTGTAATTTTTACCGTTATTTTTCGCAGTGCGTAAGCAGCAATCCTATTTGCTGACTAAGAGGTATAGGACATACCGTATCGACCGATCATACCCGTGATCGCGGATAAATGCAAAAATAATTGTTTAAATAATTATTGTTGCGTAAATTTTACTGCTATTTTTTGCAGCGCGTAAGCAGCAATCATGTTTGCTGACTGAGAGGTACAGAAAATACCGTATCTACCAATCATATCCATGATGGAGGAAAAATGGAAAAATTATTGTTTAAACAATTGTTTTTGCGTAATTTTTTCCGTTGGCTTTTGCAGCGCGTAAGCAGCAATCATTTTTGCTGAGAGGTATAGGACGTACCGCACGTTGGTTAATGTGAGCATTCTTAAAAATAATTAATTTTGAACAATTATCTCGCTGCAGATAAGCGCGAGCCGCCGCATGTCTTCAAACACATTATGAATATCGTCACAGATCTCTTGAACGTCTTCGAACCTCTCATGAATATCTTTAAACGTTTTCGAAAGTCTCTTGAAGGTCTCACGAACACCTTCAAACGTCTCATGACGTCGTAGAAAGTCTTTTGAAACTCTTCGAACCCCTCATGCATGTCTTCAAACGCCTTATGAATGTTTTCGAACGTCTCTTGAATGTCTTCGAACGTCTTATGAATGTCTTCGGAAGTCTCTGGAACGTCTCACGAAGAGTACCATCCAATCAGTGGTCGAGTTAAAAAAATGGTATAAAATCATGCCGATGATTCTCATCCACTTCAGTCAACATGGAGCTTATCGTCGATCTGCAGGGCTTCAAGAGACTCGTCAACGAATTTGTCGTGAAGGAGGTGTCCATCGTTAAACTCCATGAGAAGAATGCTGAACCGCTGACGCTCGCCTTCGATGCACCATTAGCATGGGACTCTTTACCGGCCAAGTACAAAATGGCAAACAAGTGGCTGGAACGCAATTTCCATAGAATTCGATGGGGTCACAATGGCATACCATACGAAGCAGCTAGAAAGACAATTCGAGAACTCTTGCATGGAGCTCCTACCATCTATGCGAAGGGATTCGAGAAATGCGCATGGCTATCAAGATTCACGGATCCCGCGACAAACGTCATTGACTTGGAGACTCTAGACTGTCCATTGCTGCAGAAGCTGCCGAATATCATAAACTCCAAATGCCCCCATCATCCCTTCAACACGAACTGCGCCCATGAGAATGTAAAATCGGTGAAAAGCTGGTTGGGCGTATACGAAGCGTGAGCGAGGGATTTTTTTGAATGAATAAAACACATTTCAATGAAAATATATGTCATTTGTATTCTTTATTCTACGACGAAAACATCCATCATTTACAATTCGATCGAACATATACATTTTTTACATAGTCAACACTAACTGTTGAAAACGATGGCAAGACGCTGTGGTGTAAACAGTTCGATGATGGTGTTCCAACGATTTTTTTTGCCCCGTCCACCATGTTCAGAAACGACGGAACTCGACACTGTTGTATTTTCCACCGATATACTGCATGCAGAGTTGACCATCGCATGCCACTTGCAGCATACTCTCGAACATTGTCGGATCTTGGTCGAAGGCCTTTACAAGTCGCGCTAGTAAGAAGACGGAGAACTCATCTGCGATGTTCGCGATATAGCGTTTCCCAAATTTGGTTTGTACGGCCCTCATGTCGGAGATTAGTCGTTCCGACTTAACGGGGAGTTCTGACAGCTTCTTCGTTGGGAGGAATTCCGGCCGACTTTATTGATACTCGAGAGATCCATTTTCCCCGCACTTTCAAAGTTCTTTTTAGATGTTGATGGTGCAGTGGAATAGTGCAGTCTGAGCTTGGTCCATGAAATTATGCTCCCTCGTAAGCCTCAGACTCAATTTTTCAAACTTCTCCCCTCTTTTCCAATCGTGAAAAACCGGTTCGAACACGTTCGAAGAACCGTGGAGAATTTTCCCCCGACATTTCTTCACGCTCCCGAAAAACAGGCTCAAACACGTTTGAAGAACCCCGTACGTGGAGAATTTTCACAGCATTTTTTAAACTCCTGGCGTTGAGGTGGAGGGCCATAGGTGTGATCTTTCATCTGTGGCGTATTATAATGCTCCAAGCATGGAAGATATGATATCACTTCACTGTCGTTCCGATGATGTTCTGGCAAACGATTTCACAATAAGCCAACATATTTACCCCAATATTTTAAGAGCAAGACCTTTGGAACCTGTTCGAGCTCGTTTTTGGTAAAGTCCAGGGGGTGCTTGGCCGGATGCACTGCGTACACACTCGCACATGCGAACATCTTGACGTTATATTTTGGAATGGAGAGCGCGACTTTTCAAGAGCTACGCTCAAGTGGTCCATCCGCAGTCGCAGTCTATGATCTCTACAGATTATAGTTTTTTTCCGAGGAACCTGTCAGGACTTGTCTCGAGTGTCGGCGAGCTTGGAGACGAGGCGGATGCAATAGACATTGTCTTTCGGAACGGAACCAGCTGCATGTCATAAATATTGGGCTTTGAAAGGCCGCCCTTCACACACACAACAATCATCGACGGCGGCTTCCCCCTCCCGCCAGTCGCTCCACGGACCACATGCCCCCCAAAGAGGCCCCCTCTGTGACGTCACACGCGCCCGGCGACCCCCCTCCGCCGTACCTCCGCACTTGGCTTTCCCGCGCTGAACCCTCCCCCCTGACGGCGGCTTCTTTCTCCCAGTAGTCTTCGAACCACATGGGTACCCCCTCTACCGAGGCCCCCCTGTGACGTCACACGCGCCCGGGGACACCCCCCCTCCCGGACACGACCCCCTGGACCCCCCCTGTACATCGCCCCCTGGACCCTCCCCCCTTAACATCGCCCCCTGAACCCTCCCCCCTGGACACCACGCCCTGGACCCCCCTGAGCCCTCCCCCTTGACCCTCCCCCCTTGACCGTCCCCACAAAAGTGGCTTGGAACTGCTACAGCTACTTTACTGCCTATGCGTGGAATAGTCCTATTTTGTCACTGTTTTCCGTATTATCAGAGATGTGACCAATCCGAGCCGAACGAGCCATGTGTACTAGAAACGTATATAAAATATGACTTAACGAAAATATTTATTTTCCTTATGATTATATTTATTTCCTTGATGAATTTTCATAAAGGTATTGAGTAAACAAACGTAAACAAAGGTAAATAAAAGCTATGAGAACCAACGAAGATGTTAGGGCATCACTTCCTCCTCACGAAAAAGTGGAATATGATATCCCGATAAAATGTAAAAAAGATGATGTCGCACCTTTTTAAGTAAATAGGACAAAAAAACTATTAAGTGTTACAAGTGCCAAAAACCGACGCGCGAACAGCATAGAATAACATACTACCGTTATTGTGCTCAGTTTTGTCTCGAAAGTTTAAGGCGGGATCAAGAGACGCGGCAGCGTCTTGACGCGAAGTAATAAAAATAAAAAATGCAACGTCACTGATTGTTGCCACCAATCTCGACGCCACTGACGAACTGACGACACGCCGCGGCTTTTTATACAGTACGATGGCATTTTAGCAGACGACTTTTAACGTTGTCTCGACATTACGTGAAAACGCGACAACAAAGCGATAATCTAATGACAGTTTACCAATGTACAGTGATTTTTTTCGGGCTATTTTTCGATTCGTCCACTCAATCTCGAGATCTCATAATTTACGGCCGAATTTTCGAGTGACTTTTTACCCCAAAAATTCACCCACACTCGTTCATTGTCGTTCATGGAATGAAAAAAAGTCGTTGGCTCATGTCGTAAGCATAGTACATCCGCCGTTTTGTGAATTGATTAACATTGGAGCGCAACAGGCACAGCAACGCCACCGCTTTCTCGAACGGTACGACTAGAACTACACCCTGCTTGCAATATATGCACACACACACACACACACACACACACACACACACACACACACACACACACACACACACACACACACACACACACACACACACACACACACACACACACACACACACACGCACGCACGCACGCACGCACGCACGCACGCACTCACGCACGCACGCACGCACGCACACACACACACACGCACACACACACACACGCACACACACACACACGCACACACGCACACACACACACACGTACACACGCACACACGCACGCGCACACGCACGCACGCACGCACGCACATACACACACACACACATACGCGCGCGCGCGCGCGCGCGCGAGCACATACGCATGCACACACACACACACACACACATATGTATGTATGTATATACCGGGTGACTATTTGGGGATGGCCACCTATTTTTAAATCCATTTGGGCGGCCATTTTGAATCAGTTGAGGTGCGCTTTTGGAATAGTTTTTCGGGAACTTTTCGAAATAAAAATATAGGGCTCATGTGAAAAAAACGAAATTTAATGAAATAAAAAGAAAAATTTTGAAAAAAACATTAAAATGGCATTCCGCGCAGACCGAAGCGAAGCAGATTCGATTTTGCAAAATTTCGAAATCGAACGATAGTTCGAACGTTGAGTTTGACTTCCGCAGTATCTCGGGAACGGCGGAACCTGCGAACGGATTCAGCGGAGAGAGTAGGCGCTGGAGCTTCCGCTGCTGTGTTCGCATCGCGGCTGTCATGGGGCCGCAAACGTCACTGAGAAACGTCAAGCCGCAGCTGACGTTTCGAGAAGCCAAAATGTGCTCACAAATAAGCATTTGTGAGCAAATTTTTCAGGTTTTTTATGGTCACTTCAGTGCTAAGATAAAAAATGGAGCGATTAAAAAAGCTTCATTTTTTTTCGTCTTTCAACATCGTCCGCGGGCTAAAAAAATGCTCTGCCTCAATAAATGCTTGGGTGCTAATTATTTGGCTTTAATTTGGTATTTTTTGCTCTTTGTACGATCACTTGTCGCTGAGATCCCGCCAATCGAACGAAAATTCAGCTCTTGCGTTAATCATCGATATCTCTTGAACTAATGATTGTACAGCGAAAGGAAGGTGGGTTTCAGAAATTCGAATAACTCCTCCATAACTTCCTTTTGGTATTTGAACGAAAACATTTTTTGTAAAGCTAAACATTGATTTGAAAAAATTTAAAAAAAATACTTTTTCCGCCGTTTTGGCAAATCCACCACCAGCTTGCAAATATTGCGAAAACGATCCATATTGCCAGGTATTTTTTGAGTCGAATACGTGGCTAAGATGAAGAAAACAA
This sequence comes from Ophion slaviceki, assembly GCA_944452715.1. Classification (NCBI taxonomy): domain Eukaryota; kingdom Metazoa; phylum Arthropoda; class Insecta; order Hymenoptera; family Ichneumonidae; genus Ophion; species Ophion slaviceki. The sequence continues at coordinate 44,830,036 of OX101788.1, read as the reverse complement.
TTCGTTATTTTTCTCACTACTTTTGTTTGCATGTAATTTTGCATTAAATACGCATCAAATCTCACAAACAAAAACAAATTGCAAAGTTTTGATATTTTTTAAAATCGTTATCCATTGAAGAATCGTATGGCGATGCGTGTAAAAAGGTGTAGGAAGATTCGCTTGGGGGTATCAATTCAATTTAATGCAACCAATTTTAACTCGCTAAATTATAGCATGCAAACAAAAAAATCGAATCAACACTGAACAGATGATGATTTTATAAAATGTTCTACACATTTTGAAATGAAAAAAATTCATAAGATTGTGGGAAAGATCTGTTATTTTTCTTACAATTTCCCATTGACTATTCAGTAAAAATGTAAAAAAAACCCAATTTTTTATTTCTTTTCATTACAAACTGTTAACGAAATTGCATGAAATGATCACCTGCGATTTCTTTGTTTGCATGCTGTAATTTAGCAAGTTAAAATGAGGTGCATTGAATTAAGTTGATACCCTCAAGCAAATCTTCATACGCCCTTTGTATACGAATAGCTATACGATTTTCCAATCGATAACGATTGAAGAAAAAAAATTCAACACAGACATTTATTTCCGTTTGTGAGATTTGATGAGTAGTTGATGCAGAATTACATGCAAACCAAAGTCGTGAGAAAGATAACGAATTTTTGTTTTCATCATAACCATCGTCATTTGACGTCTAAGAAGCAAGAAATGTACCCCTTTAATTTTTCATGAAAGTTTGTGGATTCGGGTAAAAAAACGGTTAAACCGATCCGTTTGCAAATTTACAAGGTCTTTAGGCATATAATAAGCTCAAAGAATTCCTGGAAACATTCATCATTTTCCCAATATTTGCAAAGTTGTGGTGGATTCTCCAAAACGGTGGAAAGTCATTTTTTAAATACTTTTTCGAATCAATATTTGGGTCTCGGTCGGTCATCCTCGACGCGACGGCTCCGAGTTTGTCCTTGCTTTCACCTTACTTCCGGTCACTTTTCATCGAGAAATTTGACGATGCCGGAAGAACGGTGACCGGACTACATGTTTATAAACAAAGATAAAAGCAGTGCTCGCGATGATTTTGGGGGCCTCGATCGGTCATTTCCAACACGACGGCCCCGAGTTTGTCTCTGCTTTCATCATACTTCCGGTTTTTTTTCGTCAATAAGTCTGACGATGACGCGACAATGATGGCCGGAGCATTTGTTCATAAACAAAGATTAAAGCTATGCTCGCGATAGTTCTTGTGGTCTCGTTTTTCGTCAAGAATACTGACGACGCCGCGAGAACGATGACCGGGGCATTTGTTAGTAAACAACGATGAAAGCAGTGCTCGCCGTGGGTTTGGGAGCCTCGATCGGTCATTCCCGATACGACGGCCCCGAGTTGGTCTTTGCTTTCATTTTACGTCTGGCCATTTTTCGTTGAAGAGGCTGACGATGCTGCGAGAGTGATGAACGGACCATTTGTTAATAAACAAAGATGAAAGCAGTACTCGTGATGGTTAAGGGTGCCTCGATCGGTCATTCCCGAGACGACGGCCCCGAGTTTGCACGGAGCATTTGTTAATAAACAAAGATGAAAGCAGTGCTCGCGATGGTTAGGGGTGCCTCGATCGGTCATTCCCGAGATGACGGCCCCGAGTTTGTTTCTGCTTTCATCTTACTTCTGGTCATTTTTCGTCAAGAAGTACAACAATGCCGAGGAGGACTATGACCGGAGCATTTGTTAATAAAAAAAGATGAAATCAGTTCTCGCGATGGTTCTTGGGGTCTCGGTCGGTCATCCTCGACGCGACGGCTCCGAGTTTGTCCTTGCTTTCACCTTACTTCCGGTCATTTTACGTCGAGAAATCTGACGATGCCGCCAGAACGATGACCGGACCATATATTTATAAACAAAGATGAAAGCAGTGCTCGCGATGGTTCTGGGGGCCTCGATCGGTCATTCCCGATACGACGGCCCCGAGTTTGTCTCTGCTTTTATCTCACTTCCGGTTATTTTCCGTCAAGAAGGCTGACGATGTCGCGAGAACGACGGCCGGAGCATGTCTTACTAAACAAAGATAAAAGCAGTGCTCGCGATGATTCTGGGGGCCTCGTTCTGTCGATCCCGATACGACAGACCCGTGTTTGTTTCTGCTTCCATCTTACTTCCAATCATTTTCCGTTAAAAAGGCTGACGATGCCGCGAGAACGATGACCGGAGCATTTGTTAGTAACCAACGATAAAAGCAGTTCTCGCTATGGTTCTTGGGGTCTCGGCATCGTCAGCTTGCTTGACGAAAAATGACCAGAAGTAAGATGAAAGCAGAGACAAATTCGGGGCCATCGTATCGGGAATGACCAATCGAGGCCCCCAAAACCATCGTGAGCACTGCTCTCATCTTTGTTTACTAACAAACGCTCCGGTCATCGTTCTCGCGGCATCGTCAGCTTGCTTAACGAAAAATGACCGGAAGTAAGATGAAAGCAGAGACGAACTCGGGGTCGTCGAGTCGGGGATGTCCGACCAAGACCTCGAGAACCCTTGCGAGCGCGGCTTTTACCTTTGTTTAAGAACAAACGCTCCGGTCATAGTTCTTGCGGCATCGTCAGATTTCTGAACGAAAAATTTCCGGAAGTGAGATGAAAGCAGAGAGAAACTCGGTGCGTCGCGCCGAGGATGACCGACTGAGACCACAAGAATCATCGCGCGCACTGCTTTTATCTTTGTTTAGTAACAAATGCTCTGGTCATCGTTCTCGCGGTATCGTCAGCCTTCTAAACGAAAAATGACCGGAAGTAAGAAGAAAGCAGAGATAACCACGGGTCCGTCGTATCGGGATCGACCGAACGAGGCTCCCAAAATCATCGCGAGCACTGCTCTCATCTTTGTTTACTAACAAATGCTCCGGCCATCGTTCTCGCGGCATAGTCTGCCTTCTTGACGAAAAATGACCGGAAGTGAGATGAAAGCACAGACAAACTCGGGACCGTCGTATCGGGAATGACCGATCGAGGCCCCCAGAACCACGGCGAGCACTGCTTTTGTATTAGTTTATAAACATATGGTCCGGTCAATATTCTGGCGGCATCGTCAGATTTCTCGACAAAAAATGACCGGAAGTAAGGTGAAAGCAAGGACAAACTCGAAGCCGTCGCGTCGAGGATGACCGACCGAGACCCCAAGAACCATCGCGAGAACTGCTTTCATCTTTTTTTATTAACAAATGCTCCGGTCATAGTCCTCGCGGCATCGTTGTACTTTTTGACGAAAAATGACCGGACGTAAGATGAAAGGAGAGGCAAATTCGGGGCCATCGTATCGGGAATGACTAATCGAGGCCCGCAAAACCATCGCGAGCACTGCTTTCATATTTGTTTATTAACAAACGCTCCGGTCATCGTTATCGCGGCATCGTCGGCTTGCTTGACGAAAAATGACCAGAAGTAAGATGAAAGCAGAGACGAACTCGGTGCAGTCGAGTCGGGGATGTCCAACGGAGACCGCAAGAACCATCGCGAGCGCTGCTTTTACCTTTGTTCAATAACAAACGCTCCGTTCATAGTTCTTGCGGCATCGTCAGATTTCTGGACGAAAAATTCCCGGAAGTGAGATGAAAGCAGAGAGAAACTCGGTGCCGTCGCGCCGAGGATGACCGACCGAGACCACAAGAATCATCGCGCGCACTGCTTCTATCTTTGTTAAGTAACGAATGCTCCGGTCATCGTTCTCGCGGCATCGTCAGCCTTCTGAACGAAAAATGACCGGAAGTAAGATGAAAGCAGAGACAAGCACGGGTCCGTCGTATCGGGATCGACCGAACGAGGCCCCCAGAACCATCGCGAGCACTGCTTTTATCTTATTAAAAGTGACCAGACGTAAAATGAAAGCAAAGACAAACTCGGGGCCGTCGTATCGGGAATGACCGATCGAGGCCCCCAAACCCACGGCGAGCACTGCTTTCATCGTTGTTTAGTAACAAATGCTCCGGTCATCGTTCTCGCAGCGTCGTCAGCATTCTTGATGAAAAATGACCGGAAGTAAGATGAAATCAGAGACAGACTCGGAGCCGTCGCGTCGCGGATGGCCGACCGAGACCGCAAGAACAATCGCGAGCATAGCTTTTATCTTTGTTTATGAACAAATGTTCCGGTCATCGTTTTCGCGTCATCGTCAGACTTCTTGACGAAAAAACCGGAAGTATGATGAAAGCAGAGACAAACGCGGGGGTTAGCGAGTTAAAATTGGTTGCATTAAATTGAGTTGATACACCCAAGCGAATCTTCATACACCTTTTTACACGCATCGCCATTCGATTCTTCAATGGATAACGATTTAAAAAATATCAAAACCTTGCCATTTGTTTTTGTTTGTGAAATTTGATGAGTATTTAATGCAAAATTACATGCAAACAAAAGTAGTGAGAAAAATAACGAATTTTTTTTTTCATCTTAACCATGTATTCGGCTCAAAAAATATTTGACAATATCGATCGTTTTCGCAATATTTGCAAGCTGGTGGTGGATTTGCCAAAACGGCGGAAAAAGTATTTTTTTTTAATTTTTTCAAATCGATATTTAGCTTAAAAAAAACGTTTTCGTTCAAATACCAAAAGGAAGTTATAGAGGAGTTATTCGAGTTTCTGAAACCCACCTTCCGTTCGCTGTACAATCATATTTTTTATATGATTGTACAGAGCATATTTTTTTTGCCCGTGGACGATGTTGAAAGACGAAAAAAATGAAGCTTTTTAATCGCTCCATTTTTTATCTTAGCACCGAAGTGACCATAAAAAAACCTGAGAAATTTGCTCACAAATGCTTATTCGTGAGCACATTTTGGCGTCTCGAAACGTCAGCTGGGGCTTGACGTTTCTCGGTGACGTTTGCGGTGACGCTCTCCGCTGAATCCGTTCGCAGGTTCCGCCGTTCCCGAGATACTGCGGAAGTCAAACTCAACGTTTGAACTATCGTTCGATTTCGAAATTTTGATATTGTTTTTCTCAGTGATAACATTTTTCGAGCGACTTCGATTCAGATCTTCCGTGTTCAAAATCGAATCGACTTCGCTTCGGTCGGCGCGGAATGCCATTTTTATTTTTTTTCAAATTTTTTTCTTTTTTTTCCATGAAATTTTATTTTTTGACATGAGCCCTATATTTTTTTTTCGAAAAGTTCTCGAAAAACTATTCTAAAAGTGCACCTCAACTGATTCGAAATGGCCTCCCAAATGGATTTAAAAATAGGTGGCCATCCCCAAATTGTCACTATATATATCGACGCAAAAATTATTTCCGCGGGCAGTCGGAACGAAAAATTCTGTATCTTCCCGAGCTTTTTCCTAACCATGCACGCTAAGGCGTTGCCCAGCATTTCCAGTGTACTTGTGTGTTACCTACTTTGTACTTTTATCTAATCAATTATTCAATTATTCAATTATTCATAATATATTCATTTTATCATTTTTTTCTTACAATAGCAATATTACTTTTTTTAATGAAATATTTTCAAAAATATTATTCCTAAGCTTTAACAATTTAGTGTGCAACATGACTAGTAAACTTGCTGGGCTATTTCATAGAAGTGATTTCACTTTTTTTGTACATTTGCATTAAAGAAGTATAATGAAACCATTTTTTGAACTTGAATAAATGTATAGTTTGAGATATTTGAGATAAATCAGAATTTTTGTATGGTAAAACAAGCGATAACGATTTTATGGGATTTTTTATAACTTCGCGTTTTTTTACTTTCTTAAAAAAGTTTTTAAAACAGATATACATTTACAGCGATAAACAAATCGATTTCTTTTTTTTTCCCTTTAAACGATCGAACTCTATATGTAGAATATTTTCCCAAAGTTTTGAAGCGAAATTCGAAAAACTTCAAACGTTACAGCCCGTCAACTCTGTGCCTCACCGCTCGGATTCGTGGTGGGCGTGAACTTCAAACCCGTTTTTCTCAAAACTGCATTATCGAAATTGGCATGCAGGATTACTCAAAAACTATTAACCCGATTGAGTTGAAACTTGGTTGATATATTGATAACACTGGTACCTTCTACTTGACGAAAATTGTTTTTTAAAGTTAAAAAAAAATACATTTTACATCCACATTTTACAGAAATGTAGCGTGAAATGTTGATTTTTTTTGTAAATGCGTGCCAATTTCTCAAAATTGCACTTTCTTCATTTTGATTACCGGCACATAGAAACTATACATGTTCTAATTGAAAAAATGTTTGAACTTTTTTGCAAACCAGTCTCCGGGAAGCTAGACTGCACGCCGATTCGCAACTCCTGCGGCGACCTTGCGGTAACACTCTATCACAGCTCCGCCATTTTGATGATGAATTAATTTAAAAAAATTGTCTCGTATACTTAAATATACTATTAAAGTATACCTATAGTTTGATAATTGTAGAATAATTATTTCTTAGTTTAAAAAATCCCTCAATATTGCTTATTTTTTTCCTGTCTAAATGTATATCCTGACTTACGAAAATTTGAAGATTTTTCGACTTAATCGTGAAGTTTTAAAAATATATCCATCAATATTTTATATTCATGATCAATTTTAGCTTCTTTAAGCGTCCATACTAAATAGCGATATTTAACCGTTAAAATAAATATCCATTTTTAATTCCCTAAGCCTCCCATATTCTTTTTCTGAAACTACGTAATCTCAAGTAAAAATACCTAAAAGGGTTTTTAAATATAAGTTACTTGACAAAAATTATAAATTTTTCAACATGACGACGATGCATTTTATGCATTAATTTCAACGATCAAATAAACCATTCTCAAATTAGTGCTATAATATTATTATTGATTAAAGTTATAGTTCAAACCACAAAGAACACCTATGATTTTATTCAGATCTTTGCAGCACTTAAGGTTGCAATAAATTAATATTAAATGAAGAAATTATCAATGAAGCGAAGAGGAAAAGGTAATTGAGAAAAGCAACAAGACCGCAAAATATTAGATAAATCAAGGGTGGAGAATATCATCCAGTGGAGAGGAGTAGCGTGCTTGATGGTTCGGATCCCGAGCAAAGATATATGTGGACTTTGATAAGGGGCAAAAAATAAACGGAAAGATGCGAAGAGGATACAAACAGAAGAAACACCAAGAGTATCGGAGAGCACCTCATGTAGTTTAAAAGGAAACAATGGCTTTAACAATATCAGATGAATCATTCGAGTATCGTCGAAATTTTATGCCATTTTATCGACAATCAAATGGAAGCCTTATTCAATGGAACCCGAGATTGCTTCTTTTTTCTTCAACCGAACAACCTCTCGGCTAGCTGATTTTCCGGCTTTGCGAAGGCAACGCGTTCTCGAGTTATTCAAATGACAGTTGATAGAATTTGAGACAAAGGCACAACGGTTTCTTCGGCAATCCGGCTTCCAGTCGCAAACCCAAAGGATCGATGGTGAATTTCGTTCCGTCGTGCGTTTGACGTTGAACTTGGAGAATCTTTTTGCCAGGGATGTGTCGAGTGCCCTCCACCGTTACATAACGCTTTTCAACTTTCGCCGAATCTCTGTATAGCGTCTTCGATCCTTTTGGCCTCACAACGACCTCCTCCCGCAAGCTCCCCGCTTGCCAAGCCTTCGATATTCTGCGGTGAATTGTGGCTCGGCGATAAAGAGATAAGAACGCGATCCAGTTTTTTGTTTCTCTTTTACGAAAATAGATAGGCGGGTAAAGGGTTTTTTCCGACAAGCCTCTCAACGCTCCAATGCTTACGATAAGGAATTGCTTGCCGTTCTTTGAACGCAGGGGTTACCTTTGCGAAGCCTACCAATTCGACTTTCATTCAGAGCTGTTGCGCGTGCCTACAGGATGGAGCGAAACATTTTTTTGCGTGGTCGCTATTTTTTATTGATGAGTGAAGATGGTGCGGAGGTTCCAAGGTCACCGAGACTTTACCCAACGGTATTTGATATATTTTGCTTCCTCGAAAAGAACGGCTTTGTTGAGGTGAGTTTTTTTGCGAAATTGGAACGGCTATTTTTACGAAATGTTGCAAAACGTCAAAAAAAGAAATGTTGAGAACACTTCGATAGCATTTGAAGAATCTGTCGCCGGGATTGTTTGGAAAATTTGAAAATGTCGTTTGGCCAGAACCTTCAGTAGGTTCGACCGGTAAAGCGAGCACGGTCTCTAACTTCCAACCGAATCAATGAAGCTAAAAACGGTGGAGACATTATCCACAGGAGTTGCAATGCAGATAGAATTTCCGTATGATATAATTCCGTAAAGAGGACGCGATTGAATTCTTGACCCGAATATGGGACAAGGAATGCAGGGACAACAAAGGGATGAAGGATTCTGTGCACCGTTGCTAATCGGCAAGGTCGCATACACGCGTCATCAAACCACGTGATCTGTGCACGTGGCCATGCCATGTTCGCACGCAGGCCACCATTTCATAAACCCTTTGTCAACCGATATATCAACAATTTTGTGTTGACGAAATTTCGAAGTTCGTGTTCGCGAGCGGTAATCTCTTCGATACCTGTGGCAAAACTGCGCCGAAAAATCCCCAACGAAAAACTCTGGAAAAAAGATCGAATACTGTATCAGGATACTGTTGACTTGGCAACATTGAACTGTCAGCCAATTCTTTGCAATCTTTGCAAACTTTGCAATCGGGCATTGTCAAATCGTCTCGACTGACCTGGCCGTTGCTTGGCAAAAAGGCTACAATCGCCAGTTTTCAGTTGTCGAAACCAATCTCTACACGTAGTTTCGAATGATGCGAACTCACCACAGGTCTGTGTAAGCAATCGGTGAGTTTGAGCTGTACTTTTTTTTAATCGAAGTAGTGCAGAAGTACACATCGGAAGAACAACTTGTCACGGTCTATTTTTACTTGCTCTTTAGAAGCATGTGTCTCAACTAAATATGGCGTCTTTCGGCTGGAAGTTAGTCGCACAGGTCCACCCTTCAACGCGACATGAGCATCATCGATCGGTACTTAAGTGGAAAACACTTACATTAGAGATCTAGAGTTTCCATGCAACCACCTAATAGAGAGACGCACATTTTTCTATGAGGATCTGTATCTCGTTTATCACGAAATGTTTCTTCGCGTTCAAAATCTGATGTCGTTTTTTTTTTTCAATTGAAAATTCTAAAGCGAATGCAATTTTATCGTAGCAAAATAAACGCTTTTTTGTCGAGTTGTGAATGAGATTATAAAACAAAAGCCCACTTGGCCCAGATTAAAGCACAATTTAATTCAATACAATGGAATGTCCAATAATAATTTCATATGCGATTAAATCATTTTTTATTTATTGCTGCATCGGAATTGGTTTATCATATTTTACAGGCCTCGTAATTTATTACGACTTTTCTGACAAATGAGTCACATTTTACACAAGAAATCTCCGACGGATATATCCGAAGGTTTTCATCTTCTGCCGTTCGAATAATCATTCCTGCAGGAAATTTCACACACCGACGGCCCATTTCCCTTCAGACCCAACTATCCATTAATATTTTTCGCCCTGCCGGATCTTACCTCGACTGTGTACTGCGTTATATGTACTACTTCGTAGATTATGTAACATCGTCGTAGATTCCACTGTGTGCAGACGAAATATATGCACACCTTGCTTTTTATGTGTCCCGTGGACATTTCCATCAATATAAATGATTAATAATAACATTAACATACAATATTAATATGGAAAATATGCTATTGAACAAATTCATCTGCAAACATATTATTCTTCTTTTAGAAAAGGGACACGAGTATATATTTTTCTGCACATTGCGTGCATATATAGTTAGACGCAACTTGAAGAAAAAACCCCACAAAATCACATCCAATCTGACAGGGGTGAGCATTAAAGCTCCCCCGTCGCCCAAGGGACCGAAAAAGGAAGTTCAATCGCTCAGACAACTACAGACGTCATCGGGGGATATCGAGGAAAAGCCACCCGGTTCCGTTGTCGAGCTCGACTCATCTTCTTCTTAATCTGTGCCTTCGTCGCCATCTTCTAAGTTAGTTATTCTAACTGGTAAATGATTCGCATCTGATTTTAATAATGTTCACTTCCTGCAAAACAAAACATTCGAACATGGAGTCCCATGGACTATTGGAGCAGGGAACATTGATACATTTTCGGAGACCAAAGTTCAGGGATCCAAACTCTTGGGTCAAAACATTGAAAAAAATTGGCTCTGCGAAATTGTAGAAATTTAGAGTACACAATTTTAGTACTGGCGACGCTTCGAGTGCAGCGGTCCAGTCGATACAACGATGAACTAGTCCACTTGGTGAAACTGACCGCCTACTTGTTATATGCACTCCATACAATATTATTGAGTTCTGTTTTTTTTTTAATCATATTATTTTTGTATTTTGTATTGTTTATTTGAGTTGTGAGAGTTGAGTGCTGCCTGTTTCGCACTTTGCTAATGCCGGCAGTATTGTAATTTTCGACTCTCGTATGTTACTTGGTATGTACTTGATAAAAAGAATACTCATCAATATTGTTAATTAGTGTGTATGTGTGTGTGTGTGTGTGTGTACGCGTGTGCGTGTGCGTGCGTGTGTGTGCGTCTGTGTGCGTGTGTGTGTTAGTTAGCAATTTTTCACGTCGAAAACCTGCGATACGTTTTTATCATAAAAACACAATGTCGAAAAAAACCCCTCGAATTAAAAACTAAAGGTATTTCTTCGACAACGCCGAATATTTATCCATTAACTGATTTCCTCCCATAATCAAGTAAAAATACATCCCAGTATACTGGTAAAATTTTAAGCCAAGTTACCGACCTTTAAACGTAAAATCACAACTCTAAAAATCTTTCCATTAATACCGTACTTTATGGAAATGACACGCTGTTCACTTTTCTATCTAATAATTTATATACTAAATAACTGTGGATGCCTGATATAAACTGTTCAACGCATGTGAGAAATTCTAAAGATTACGTAACGACAATAATAACAAGGGTCACCAAATGTTTAAAGAAAATATTAATGATAAAACTTAGAAAAATGTGAGTAGCGGAAGAATGTTCGTAGCCGCGACAATTTAGAGAAAATTTTACTGGGCTATAATAATTGATTGTGAGTTATTTTTATGAATCACCACTGCAATTTACCAATGATTTAGAAGTGCCCGGCTCTTGCCCCGCCGCCCCACAAAATACGGCCTTCTTCTTCGTCATTTCTTTCCGCTCGCGAAGCTTTCTTTATGGGACAGCCAAATTTGGCACAGCGATTTATGCGCTAAAGAAATGTTTTTGAGCCACATGAAATTATGAGTAAGTAAGGCGCCAGATTCTACCGTTTTTTCACGAATCGGTGAACTATATTTGTCTCGAAAAAATGTCCAGAGTTCTGAAATTTTCTTGCAATAACTGTCTAACATCTTTGTACAAATTAATCGTGAGTTAAATGGTTATTATGAAATGCGAGTATGAAAATTTCGAATGATAGATCATTTGAATATATGACCTAAGTTGAAGGAGAAGAAAGGTAACTGATGTTAAGTAAACCGCATTAAGTAAACCGCATGAAATATGTATACAAGTGTTTTACCTGGTTTTTTTCCTCTATCAATTCACACCGAATTGCTACACTCTTCCGTTGAATAAATTAATGACGTGGAATGTCACGTATTCAAATCCTATCCGGTAAAAACGAGCTGTTTTTAATGTCGAGTGACTGTTAAACACTTGGACACATGCTGTTTTTCATCATTATAACTAGTGTCGAAATTTCTTCGCCGTGTTTTTTTTCCTGGCCGTATAAAACAATTAAACAAAATGCTCAGAGCGTTTGTTCACCGCCGCGCTCATCGAAAACGAGATAACGTCATAGTAATGTATCGGCGACGTCATCTCGTTCTCGGTGACGGCGGCGGTGGATAAACGTTCTAAACAGTACAAAAAGCGTCATTCTTTCGTCCATTTTGGAAAGTTTGTCCACAGAGTCGGCTAACTTAACACAACTATTCTCTAGATTAGCTAACCTAAACATGATGATAAAAGTGCAACTAATCATGAAAAAAATGGTATATGATCGTAACAATTGAGCAATATTCACATGACTGGAACCGAATACGTAAGAGAGGATTATAATGTAAAAAACCACAACACACGTTTTATAAAAACAATTTCTTTCATTGATTTACAGTAGAACCTTGACTATACGAATTTTCGGTTATCCGAACGCTACGGCGCCGTATCCGAACTCAATGATGGTCTTTTTTTCTCAGTTAAGATATCGTCCTAAGGTATCCACCTTTTTCTTTCTAATAAAGCTGTTATCTAACACTTCGAGATATTTTCGAAATACATTATTGCCTATATGTAACGTCATACATCAGATCGTATATACATTATATGTATTTATGTATATTATTTTTTATTGTAGCTTCCATTTGTACAGGGTCGTTCCCCTTATTACATTCCACACCATATTCCAATTCACATTCCCACCTTGCGGCTGCAGCCGACTTCGCACAGTAGGAGAAAAGCCCAAAAACCTGGCCAAAACCTCAAATGACCTTTGACGGGAATGAAAATTGGCTTACAGGGGTTTTCAAGGTCGCTGATTACGAATCTGAAAGCCAAATTATCGTAAACAAAATGGCCGATCCAATATGGCTGACATGAATGTTAAAAAGTTGCCAGATGTCGACAAAAATTGGTATTTACGGGTTTTCAAGGTCGCTGATTACGAATCCGCAAGCCAAATTATCGTAAAAAAAATGGCCGATCCAATATGGCCGACATGAACGTTAAAAAGTTACCAGATGTTGACAAAAATTGGTATATACGGGTTTTCAAGGTCGCTGATTACCAATCCGATATCTATTGTTTATAACTTGCAACAAAGAGCTTACAGCAAATTGTTATAAACAAAATGGCCGAGTATCCTGCTAAATAGATAAATTAATATATTTAAAAAATCATCATAATAAAATAAACGTGAACAGTGTATTCTACGCAATTATTATTTTTATTTCCAAAATACATACGGAACGTTTCAAAAATAGAAAATTTTATTCTTAATCAAAATCGTAATCGGAGTCGGAGTCGGAGTCAGAATCATTATCCGAGTTTGTATCTATTACAACTCCCGGCACGGCTTCAATCTCGGCGCAAAATTCGTCTGCTGCAGCAGTCACTTTAGGAGCGATCAACATCGCTACAGCTTCCGGCGACAAACTCTTCAGCTTCTTCTGTGGTAGTCTTCTGACACTTGAAATGTACGGATCAGAAGTAACTAAGAGCCGATGAAAAACATCTTCCATAGTTTTAACCCTGGAACTTTTTCGCGCAAAATCTTCTCGATATCGTTTGATGTCTTTGTTTCGAGCTTCCTGAGCATCTTCGGATAATTGGCCGATTGGTAATAGAGCATGAGTTATTATCACTGGACCATGAATTAATAGTTTGTGCACCGAAGTAGGCATGGAGTACCAAGGGTATAATGCAACGGTCTTTCTTGCCGTTTCAATAGCATACTGTTCAAATCTTTCACAGTTTATCTCGTGGCCACACGATATAACTTGTAGGATTACGTACAAGCGTTTAATAACTTCTTCGTTGACCCCCGTTATCGCAGCGGAAACCGTCGAATTTTCGAAGAATCGCCGAGCTGTGTTGCCATCATTGCTGCTGCCGTATCCAGGCTTTGGGTGATCGATATTTAGACCCAATTGCTTCTTGAATCCTTCTTGAATGGCCCTCTTGCGTTCCTGGGTAATTTTTTTTTCTTCGGCACTTCGAGCTTGCCATTTTTTAATGCCGAGTTTGTAAGACACGTGTAAGCAATACTCGAAGCACCGTATCCACGCATGCAGCGTCGACAATCCGAACTTCAAATTTGTTTCATTGATTTCCCTTTGCAATACAGTGTCGATGGCATTAAAATCTTTGCTGGTTGCTCCACACAAATAGCACCGTTGAGCAGATTTCGTCAATGATACAGCGTTGCAAACTTTACCATCTATCATGGTGAACAACAACTTGTACATTACGGAGATTTCTTTTCCATCTATTACACTTTCGAATGGACGAAGTGACTTTATTTGTTCTTCAACAATTTGGACTTCATTAAGTGTTGACTCTGTGTCTTCGCGTAGAAACAGTAGTCTAAGCGGTCTACAAAATCGTGGAGACGAGGGTCTGGGGTTCTTCCAAACAACTATTTCTTCCTTCGATTGTTGATCATAACACACGAGTTGTAATGGCACGACTGAAGTAAAGAATACATGCGCATCAGATTTGCTGTCATCACTGAACGTCTGCTTATATTCACTTTGCCCAGAACTTCCATCGCAACCCCACTTGCAAATCAAGTCCATTTTACGAACATTATCTGGAGTCAATCTTTGAATGAGTACATTTTGGACGAGTAAAATACGTTCAACTGTATGATCTAATAGTGCCTGTAGTTGGACTTCTGCACTACTCTCTGTAATCCTGATTGCATCACGTGGTGGATAACAACGCTTTTTTGCTTTCATCACTTTTTCGTAAGACGGATATAGCTTACAGTTATTTTCCTTCCCTAATCTTCTCATTCCCTGGTAAGTACTCTTGGAGAATTTATATTCAATCATAGCGGAAAGTGCAGCCTCTTCGGATAAAGTAATTTCATCCGTTGCTGAGTAAGCTTTACGATACTTGGAAGCTCTTAAAGGACTCGTCATTGTTACGTCCTTAATAACTTTTGCGGCGTCGGATTGTCCTGAAGAGCGAAGGCTCATCTGAGTAGCGTATGCTAACTCGACCGAGTTGAACGATGTACGAATATCTTGGGTCTTCCTTCGTTTAGATCTTTCACTGGACATTGTAAACTCAAGGGACGGGCGCGGGCGGCCGCCCGTATTACCCGGGCTTGTTACTACAGTGTCTGTAGGCGCGGCAAAACATACCTGCTTGCTAAGCCATTCACCGTTATTCTTGAAAAATACACAGGATTTTCTGTGAGCTTGTTGCCACCTCGTTCTCATTTGATTGAAGAGTATCGAAAAAGTCTGTTTCGAGTCCTCAGGCACTACAACTGTACGTCCGGTGTCCTTGGAAATTTTTTCTACCATAAATTCGATCAAGGAAGCGAATTTATCGGATAAATGCTCGCTGATTATCAGAAATACTTCTTTCCTTGTCAGCACCAATTCTTTGTAACCGGATCCTGTAATAAAGACATAAAATTGTAGAAAATTGGTGTTAAAGGAAAAGATAAAATTTTCAATTAATACAAAAACTTGAACAATGTACATTATTTTATCAAATAAATAACCGCAATAATTGAATTAATTTTAAGAAAATTAGACAGAAAATATTGACATGGATTTGGTTAAAAGAAAGCTTTGCTTACTATATAATATATATATATTCAAATATTTTATTTGAATGTTATAACATTTCATTCATATTTAAGAAATTTTTATGTGGTTGATTTTAATATGTATATATATATATGCATACGTATATATCATAATTAAATCACAGAAAATTTATATATATATATATACACATACATATATATTAAAATAATTTATTTCAAGCGTATAACAGCCGTCTTGTCCGTTATGATGCTACTTCACCCATTCTCAGGTAGAGGCGCAGAGGCTGCTCAATAGTGCCGCGTGCACGCTCGGCTACCGCACGATGCGAAAAAAATCATAACGGACAAGACGAACGTTTTCCGCAGGTAACTCTTGTAAATTTCGAAAGCTTATACATTAAACTAAAGGCCGAGACTAGGAGCTTTGCAAAATGTGACAAAATATATAACTTTTCGGACCGTTGAAAATATAAGTTTTCAAAATTATTCAATTTTATTTATGCCGAAGGCTATACTACATTTCAATCATTTATACATAAACTTTAGATTCAACCGATGTAAAAACATGTTCTACATACCTCCAGAAGTCGTATCCATGTTGCAGAATTGAAATTAAACCCGTCACTTTAAAGTTATGGGTTTTTGAAGTCAGCGTTATTTTCGTCTGTTCAGCGCGTGACACGTACACTCTTCACGAACACTAACTGCCAACTGACGCTGCGGCGCAGGTATACACTTAAAGGGCTTTCCCTTCCACAATAGAATGCAGTTACTAGTCCTCTACCTGAATGACTACTCAACTGACCCTATTTCGAAAATTTATTTTTTGGGGTTTTGGCCAGGTTTTTGGGCTTTTCTCCTACTGTGCTTCGCCCTCTGTATTGCATTCGCCATGACATTTCTGCCATGGGTATAGGAAAACTGCGGAAAACATATCCCAGGTTCGCTTCCTAGTTTCGGGGCTAGTCGCGGTTCGTCGAGAAATAAATCCCAGGCTACAGTCATACGGACACGACACGCACGCGTACCGGCTCGTGTGCGTGACATCCATGTAGAACTGAAGCTACGCCGAGCCCGTATTTATTTTTCTCCGAGACTACGAGACTGCGATTCGAACCCGCGATCTTCCGATGTACTGGTTCAGAAGCAAGCACGCTAACCACTATACAAGGACACCGTTATATGTAATTTTATGTATATAAAACATACACCGATTTATAACGTATTTCTCTATACAGTAGAACCTCAATTATCCGAACCTCGATCATCCGAACCTCGATCATCCGAACCCTCAATTATCCGAACGATGACTTAGTTTATCCGAACGCTCAATTATCCGAACGTTGGCGCGAAAGATACATTGTTGCTCACTGCCACCGCCGTGAGCAATAAATAGCAACCTAACGCAACTTCTCCTTCTCAAACTGCTGCGAGACTTAGCTGTTCAAAAACGCGTTATAACCGTTCGTCAATAAAAAATGGTATATTTTATTTTTTTTAAACATGAAAAAAGGCATTCGACTTTTTTCAAGTATTTAAAACACATACACACACACTCACACACACACGCGCACGCGCAAACACACACACACACGCACACGCACACGCGCGCTCACACACACACACACACACACACACACACACACACACACACACACACACACACGCACGCACGCACGCACACACACGCACGCACGCACACACACATATATACACTACCGGCGGAAAGTTTCCGGACAAGAGTTGGAAAAAGTACCCGAACGGTTCTTTATGCCATTTCGCCGGTAGTTGGGCTAGGCCAATTTGACCAACGGCATTTTAAAGAGGGGGGATTTACCTACATTTGGGCTTATCAAAAAAATGTTTACGATTTTTTTAACACTTGGCACCCAGTTTTGAAAACGACAATTTTTTGTCGTTTTTTTGTTGTTTTGTGAGTGGACCCCGTTTACAGTAAAAATCTTTTTTATGCATTTCTCCTATTAAAATCATAAAAGGGGAAGCCTAAGCTTCAATTTCGTTTTGTAGAAAAATTTTTGCGATTTTTTTTCCCAAAAATATTTCGTTTTTTCGATAAAAATATACAATATGAAAATTGCTCCGGAGTACGAAAACGATGAGGTTTACAAGAAAACCTCAAGACGGTAAAAAGTTGCGTTACTTTTTGTTGAGTTCATGAGAATTTTTTCAGATTTTTTTTGCGAAATTTTTTTAAAATTTATATCCGGTCGGAACTCGATTGATCTCAACACCATGATAATATAATTAATTTTTTTATTTACATATTATACTTTGGTCTCGTCGAAAAAACCTTCTCTCGCTGACAGCACGCTCTTTACCACACGCGGCATCCTCTCCACAAGTTTTTCGAATGTCTCTCGGGGTGTTTCTTTCCATGATTTTTGTAGGGATTCCCATAGCTTTTCGGCCGATGAATGCGTGACCTTGCGCACTTGCCGATCCATTTCATCCCACAGCAGCTCTATGGGATTGAGATCGGGAGATTGAGGAGGCCATTGCATAATTTGAAGCTCCCCACTTTTTTGCTTCGTTTCAAGATACTTCGAGCAGAATTTTGAAGTATGTTTCGGGTCGTTGTCTTGTTGAAAAACGAACCCCCTTCCGATGAGTCGCTTTCCAGAAGGAACAGCGTGGTTTTTCAGAATCGCGTGATATCCTTTTTGGTCCAGCATTCCTTTGACTCGGTAGAGGTCCCCCGCACCAGCATACGAAAAAGATCCCCACACCATTACAGAACCGCCGCCGTGTTTAACGGTTGGAATTACGCAATCAGGATGCATTTTCTCGTTAGCTGAGCGACGAACGAAAACTCGACGTTTTCCTCCAAATATTTCAAATTTGGATTCGTCGGTCCATAACACCCGTTTCCAATCTTCGATCGACCAATTCTTGTGCTTGCGTGCCCAATTCAATCGCTTCTTTTTGTTTCCACGGCGCAAGAGTGGCTTTTTCATTGCGACTCTTCCGTATAATTGTGCGCTGCGCAAGTGTTGTTTAATCGTCGTAATTGAAATGTTTTTTTCCACGACTTTCGACAAACTGCGCTTGGATGTTTGCCGCCGTAAGTTTTCGATTCCTTTTAGACATCACAATTATTGATTGGTCTTCCGCATTGGAAGTAACAGGAGGCCTCCCGGAACGATTTTTATCGCGGTTCGATCGTGTCTCTCTGAAGCGTTTTATAGCATCCCCAACGGTTGATTTGGGTATTTTCAATCGATTTGCAATGTAGCGAATTTTGAACCCTTCATTGCAAAGAGTAAGGATTGATGCACGCTTTTCGATGCTTAAATTGGGTCGACGACCCATTTTTTTCTTAAAAATAAAAATAAAATTAACTCTAAGAAGTCGAAAATTTTATTTAGTCGAAAATCTAACGCGAACGTTTTTTCGATGCTTGCCGAAGAAGTACTGAGTCGAAATAATTTTTGAATATTTTTTCATTGTAACACGTAAAGAGTGCGTGGACGTTTCTCCCACTCTTTGTTTTCTTCTTGTTTTCGAAGTAGAGTAGTCAGCGAACATAGCGAATCTCGCGACGGAGTGTCTGTCCTTGTTCCTTGTTTATTTTTTCGCGAGGTTCGCATTGTCGAGCGTTCGCGAGCGTTCGCTTTGTCGCATAGCTGAGCGATATATTTTTTTTTTACTACTCTACAAAAAGTGGGAGAAACGTTCACGCACTCTTTACGTGTTACAATGAAAAAATATTCAAAAATGATTTCGACTCAGTACTTCTTCGGCAAGCATCGAAAAAACGTTCGCGTTAGATTTTCCCGTCGTATCGTGTCGAATAATATATTGAATTTGAAGTGTGTTTAACTATTAATTTATTGACGGTTAATTAAATAAGATTTTTTACTTCATTAGAGTTTTTTTTTGAAGAAAAAAATGGGTCGTCGACCCAATATAAGCATCAAAAAGCGTGCATCAATCCTTGCACTTTGCAATGAAGGGTTCAAAATTCGCTACATTGCAAATCGATTGAAAATACCCAAATCAACCGTTGGGGATGCTATAAAACGTTTCAGAGAGACACAATCGAACCGCGATAAAAATCGTTCCGGGAGGCCTCCTGTTACTTCCAAAGCGGAAGACTAATCAATAATTGTGATGTCTAAAAGGAATCGAAAACTCACGGCGGCAAACATCCAAGCGCAGTTTGTCGAAAGTCGTGGAAAAAACATTTCAATTACGACGATTAAGAGCGTGCTGTCAGCGAGAGGAGGTTTTTTCGACGAGACCAAAGTATGATATGTAAATAAAAAAATTAATTATATTATTATCATGGTGTTGAGATCAATCGAGTTCCGACCGGAAATAAATTTTTAAAAAAATTCGCAAAAAAAATCTGAAAAAATTCCCATGAACTCAACAAAAAGTAACGCAACTTTTTACCGTCTTGAGGTTTTGTTGTAAACCTCGTTGTTTTCGTACTCCGGAGCAATTTTCATATTGTATATTTTTATCGAAAAAACGAAACATTTTTGGGAAAAAAAAATCGCAAAATTTTTTCTACAAAACGAAATTGAAGCTTAGGCTTCCGCTTTTATGATTTTAATAGGAGAAATGCATAAAAAAGATTTTTACTGTAAACGGGGTCCACTCACAAAACAACAAAAAAACGACAAAAAATTGTCGTTTTCAAAACTGGGTGCCAAGTGTAAAAAAAATCGTAAACATTTTTTTGATAAGCCAAAATGTAGGTAAATCCCCCCTCTTTAAAATGCCGTTGGTCAAATTGGCCTAGCCCAACTACCGGCGAAATGGCATAAAGAACCGTTCGGGCACTTTTTCCAACTCTTGTCCGGAAACTTTCCGCCGGTAGTGTATATATAGATATCTTTCAACGTTAATATGTATGTCAAATTTTAATATATATTTGTGTACTGTTTTTATGTAAATAGGTGTTGTTTATGATCTCGTTCCAAAAAACCCACGTTTAGATTATCCGAACTAGCCCCCGTCCCAATTGGTTCGGATAATCGAGGTTCTACTGTATATCAAGAGGACGCCAAGTAATAAAAAAACAAACGTTTACCCCACTGATGAATACCCCAACGATCGACCCCACTGACGAACACGCCGCCCACTCCTTATTAACTAACTTAGACCATACGATAGTTGAAATCTTATTTTATTTACATAATTTAAAGTGTTATAGAAAAATATAAACGTTATCGCTTAACTGTAATAACATTGCATGCAATACATTTAGTCACATAGACTTTGGCCGTCGTCTTGCTAACGAAAAAATATATACCTCTGTTTTACTGCTGACATCTATCGCGCTATATTCGATGGTTTGAAACGAATACAGTCGACTATGTATTGGCAATTGATTTAACGTTGCTGCGACAACATTACGCGAATTGAGTGGTTCGACTTACACACCCATACCTATATAAATGTTACCCTATCCGAATCATACTAGCGTAAGAGACAGTATATCCCATTGCTCATAACCCTAGCGGTTGATGCGACGCTTCAAGTTCAAAATAATATATATACTGTCGCAAGAGTCATTTATGCAGGCGGTAGGAATGGAAAAATTAATGTCTTCCCGACCTTTTTTTTAAATTATGCACGCCAAGTTGTTTCACAGCATTCCATTTTATAAAAAATCAAAATTCGTCGAAACCCTTTGTCCACCCGGAAGCTAGTGTTGTTAACTAATGATCCTATAAAAAATATTTGATTACAGACTATCCAGTCTTGAGTATACACAGCAAAACGCCTTTTTTCGGCGTCTCGGAGATCGCTCATAGCTGCAAATCAATATTTTGCCATGAAAAAAATTTTTGGAACTTCGTCAAACATATATTATTTTATTGAAACAAGACTGGTATGAAAATAAATAAATCAGCCTTTTTCGACATCTCGGAGATCGCTCATAACTCGGCTGCAAAGAAATATTTTGCCATGGAAAAAACTATTGGAACTTCTTCAAACATGTATTAATTTATTAAAATAATACTGGTATGAAAATAAATAAGCCAGCCGTGAAAAAAATAATGGAGCCGTTTTTTGGTCTCCTAATTGAACCTAATCCCTCAAAGTTAAACAATTTTGTGTACAACATTTCTAGTGTAAACTGGCATGGCTAGTTGAAAAAATGTTAACTCACATTTTTGTACATTTGATTAATTAAAAAATAGATTAAAACTATTGCTTGTATTAAAATAAAAAATAATTATAAGATAAATCAGAATGTTTTCATAAGGTAAAACAGGCGATAATGTTTTCGAGGGAATTTGTTTTAATACTTGGCGTTAATTTTTTTAAGTTTTTAAAAGGGATATATATATACGCCCACATATATGTGTATATGGTGTATAAAAAAAGGATTTGCACACGAAAATTTTTTCGGTACGGTTTTTGGAGATTTTTTTATTAATATCACTTATTTACAGAAACACTGGCACCGGCGTGCTGGTCTAGTGCTTAGCGTGCTTGCCTCTGAACCAGTACATCGGGAGGTCGCAGGTTCGAGTCTCGCAGTCTCGTAGTTCGGAGATAAATACATACGGGCGTGACGTAGCTTCAGTTCTACACGGATGTCACGCACACGTACGTATGTGTCTCGTGAGTGTATGACTAGCCTGTGATTTATGTCTCGACGAAACGCGACTAGCTGGAAGCTAGGGAAGCGAACGTGGGACCGGCTGTATTGGTATACGTTTTCCGCAGTTTCCCTATACCCATGGCAGAAATGTCATGGTGAATGCGATAGGGATTGGGAAGTCGGCAGCGGCCGCAAGGTGGAGATATAAAGTGGAATATGGTGGAGAATGTATTAAGGGGGAAGGACTCTGTACAGATGGATGCTTAAAAAAATGAATATTGGCAAACAATATTGATATTAAGCATTAATGTCTATATTATTTAAATCAATATTATATTCCAAGCTCACATAGATCAATAATAATATCAATAGTAATTAGAATAAGCGGTCGAATGAAATAATCGGCAAAAAAATATTATTCGTCTTTCCGAATTTATTCCATAAAAATGATGCGAGCATATGCTGCTTTTGCGATATACACATTATGGATTATCAAATGTCGTTAACACCCAAAGAATCACGTAGATGTTGAGACCTTTCTGGGGGCAGAGGTTCGGTTTCCCCATCGTTTGAACGACTGAAATTGGATTGTCATTAATCATGAAGATCGGGGTCCGGCGAGTTGAACAAAAGTCACTCGGTCCTGACGTCGAGCGTGGCTCATCTAATTGTTCGTTTTTAGATAATCTCCTGTGTCCTCATATATGGCATCTTGTGTTTTATCTTCTATAAAGTCTGGTATTTTGGGCTCACCGGGTTGGACTGGTCCAGGAACCCTGTAAAAAAGAAATATTCGAACATAGAGCACCAGCATTGGCAGATGGAACATCAAAATGTTTTGGGGGCCTAAAGTGCAGGGATCGAAAACCTTGCGCAAACAAACTCGAAAATGCGAAATAGTAGCAATTCAAAGTCCTTTTAACCGTATTATTACATTTCTGCCCTGTTTCTATTGTTTGTTAAATAAAATACTTACACGACGCCACACGCGACGGGATCTGCCACCCTTTCCCGTGCTACAAAGCAGAGTCCTAAGTCGGCCGGTCTGACACGATAAATTACCACTGTACGATTCATAATGTCATTCTTGGCGCCGGCTTTCAACGATGCCCCTTTGTCAACGCTAATGAACCGGTATTCGGTTCCATCACTCAACTTCTCGATGAAAAGGACCATTGGTCGACTCGCTTTTATATGATCCTTGTTTCGCGTTGAAATGAAGATCAGTTATTATTGATTAGTATTTTTCAACACATATTACTATAATCTATTTCATTATGTATTACCTATTTCAACATCTATTATCTATTTCGTTATCTATTACGTATTCCAATATATATTATCTATATTATTATCGATTAGTTTTTTTTTATTATCAGTATGATTCATGTTACTAATACATTGTAAAATATATTTTTAATCTTTTTTTTATTGGTTTGTTCGAGCAGTACGAGGCTTTCCCCTTTTTACGTGCTCCAACCCGCCTCAACTTCGTTCTACCACCCATGCCACCCACCCCCCGCAGTGCGGCCGCAGCCAACTTCCCCGTCCGTATTGTATTCCCCATAACATATCTGCCATGGGCATAGGAGAACTGCGGGAAACCTATACCGATGAAGCCAGTCCCAGTCACGGAACTAGTCGTCTTTCGCCGAAAAATGTCGAAGAAAAACATTTCACGACGAAAGTGACGTGAGTGAGATTCCAACTTGCAACCTCCTGATCCGTTGGCCAGTACGCTGACCACTAGACCAACGCCTCGGGTTTATATATTTAATATTTTATCTCCATTTCTGAGTATACCAAATATCCATCACATAATATTTCACAATGTATTAGTAATAGTAATCATACTGAGAATAACAACGATAATATATAAAGATGTCAGTCATTTGCAGCTGAAGTTAAAACATTAATAATATTTAGTAGTAAATCTAACAAGGTATAAAGATACGTATTCGAAATTGAATCACCAATAAAGATAACAATAATAAAAAAAAGTAATAATATAAGTAAAAAAATTGTCTATAATGTTTTTTCCGGGGGTTTCATCGGCAAAAGCAGTCAGCTCTAACGCTCAGCTTCTGGATACTGTGCGACCTTTTTTACCCAAGTTAGAGCCTTTCAATATCGACACATGCCATTTTTATTTTGGTAGTTAAAAATACGGTCAAAAGAAAATCTAACCCGGCTTGCTGAAAAATTAATTGAAAGCAGAAAGTATGATCTTCAAAACGAGCGGTTCTTTAAAAAAAATTGTACCAGGCTTGTTGAAGAATGAATTCAAAACGGAATGTGGGCTCTTCAAACTAGTAGTCGTTAACCAAAAATTCCTTTCACCGTGCGCAACCTCAAAATAGCCCAATTTATTTCAATTTTTGTTTTTTTGTCGTTGAAAAATCAATAACTTTATCGAAAAATGCGAAGAAGGTTTCAATTGCTATTTTTGAAGACAAACGTTGGCGCTTCAAAATGCATTTTTCTCACTATTATATTCCACGGCGATACATCTATTCGAAAAAGGTAAAAAATTCGGCAAAAAAGCGATCCTTCAAGTTTTGCGCTTAGTGTCCATTTCGTCGGGACTCCATTGTATTAATTTATCCTTTATTGTAACAATTAATAAGTTATCGATTACAAACAATAATACATCACTTACATCACGTTCCATCACGGCAGGTCCTATCGAATTACAGAGGTTCCCAGCTTGGCCCGACGCATGCTCGTATACTATACCAATATATTTACCGGCTTCAACACCCCATAGATAACCGAGAGCTATGAACGATTCCAACTCCAAACCTGTCTGTAAAAAATTGATTGCTCCGACAAGATGACTGCTATTGGCGCTGTACAACTTCACCGAACCTGTAACCTGTAGCATAATCAATTCGATTTCGAAGTTCGAAATATTCTTAGCGCGATCAGTGTTTTTCTAGATTTATATAGAGTATGGCCCTTTCCAAGAGTTACATGCTGATATCTCAGAATGTACGCAATATTGTAAAATATGTGTCGAATGAAAGTTGTTTGCTTCTAAAATGGGAGTGAAGTGGGAATAGAATAAGACTCTGAGTTTGAGTGTGAATGTAACTTCTGAAGCCATTTTACAGTTATGTATTGTTATGTGCGTTTCATGAATTTTTTTTCTCGATCGAATCAATATGTACATAACAGTTTTGGCACGAACCTGCGGCTGTTCTGTCATCTCCGCAGCTACGGCGGCTACGAAAAGCAGCGAGAAAGCAATCGTCCTCATAATTGCGAAATCCTTTCTGAAACCTACAACTCGCTATTATACACAATTATTTTGGGGAGAAAATAATGTCGCCGCGCATCTTCTTATGATTCTTATTTCACATTGAGAAGCCGTTACCAGTGATCAAAAGTTTCCGATTTTTACTTCTAATCATGTTTCGTCTGGTAGTAGGCGAAGCTTCGGTTGGTAAAAAAAATGAATATTATAATTTAAATGGTTGTAAAAGGTTCAACATTGAAAAATCACATTTATAAATTATGGCACTATGTGTAAGCGATCTTAGTCCATACAAAAGACTTTACAGTGTTTGAGATACCTGGCTGAACGTTTTCAAATTTTTGGAATCTAGTGTGAAATAGGTTCCAAATGAATTTAGTGAAATTTGATGAAACATTTTGAATAGTAGAGGATTTGGCAGTTCGAGAAATTTTTTTTTTTGCGCTGATACGATATTCGAGATATAGGTGAGGTAGATAGGATAAGATTATCTTTTGAGAAAATCGGTAAAAGATTTTTGATTGTTAACGAGTATGAATTTTCAGAGAAAATCTTATTGACGGAGTAGTTTTTGAAAGTTTTGACGTTCCTCACTTATTGTAATTTACTTACGTTCTATTTCCATTACTGTTAATGAGAAGTCTCTGAAATATTTACTAAACTATTGTACGATCCAAGATACGGTAGAGTCGAATTTTGATAAAGTCTTTGAAAGGATTTTGATTTTAAGCGAGTTCGAATTTTCAGAACAACGTCTCGTTGTGCTACAACTTTCTTTGAAATAAAAATAACTCGACAAATGTTTACATTCACAAATTTCTGATACATGATTTATATTTGGCATAGCGATAGTTAGCAATTTCAAAAAAGGAAACTTGCGATATATTTGCATAATAATAGAATAGAGGGAAAATCGAAACGTTAAACATTTTGTCGTTTTGTTTCGCTCGCAAAGCTTTCTCTATAGAAAATCCGACTTTGCCAAAGCGACGACCGCACTGAAAAAGCGCTTTAAGCAAAATAGAGTTATAAAGAAATACAGGGCCAGATTTTAATGTTACTTTTACAAATGGGCAAATTATGTTTGTCTAGAAAAAAATGTCAAAAGTTTTGAAACCTTTTTGCAACGACTCTCAAACCCTTACGTACGAATTGATCGATAGTTCAGTGGTTGTTATGAAATGAGAATATGAAAATTTCGAATATATTACCTGAATTGAAAGAGCGGAACGGTGACTGGTGTTTCACTTATATGATTCCTCAATTGTCCGAACTGACGTGACGAGCCGCAGCCTTTATAGGAACGTCGCGCGGGAATAATGAGACCACATTTAATATGGATAAAAGTGTTTTTCGACGTTTTATTTCTTAATTATCTATTCGTGACGCTGTGTGCTCATATTCAATCAGTTATTGACTTAAAAATAGCACGAATAAAGAAACTACATGTTAGAAATGTACTATCGCTAACGCTAAATGTTTATGCTAATTCACATAAACTTCGAATTCTGCGGCGTTACAGTTGAATAAACAGAAACCGTTTCGAGCAGTAATAGCGTGCTACAAAATGAGCTATCATACACTCATTACAAAAATTAAGGAAACAGTGAAATTTCAAAAAAATTTCATGAATATTTGAATAGCTGTAACTTCGTGAAAAATGGTCGTATCGTAACAAAAAATGGGGTTTGAAAGCTTGAAATCTCTAGTTTACGAATCTCACCGGTAAAAATTTTGTTATGCAACACGCTCAGCGTGAATCTAAGAAATAACGCGAGGCAAAAATTTTCGAATTTTTTTTTCTTTCAAAATCGTCCACGGGCTCAACATTTTTTTTTTGAGCTTGATCAATAGTGCGGACTTTTAACCTGATTCTTCAGCCCCAAAACGGTATTTTTTGGACCTCTGTACGACCATTTGTCGCTGAGATATCGGCGTTTAAGGCGGTCCTCTAGTTTCTCGGGTCGAAAAAATCAATTTTTTTTCATAAATCACATCTACAACATGTGTAGAAAATGTGTGCCAAAGGATTTTTCGATATTCGAAGTGGTTCACAAGTTACGGCCCTGGAACGGAGCAGGTATACGGAGCAGGTATACTTTCAAACGTGTTTTTCTCGAAACACCATTTTTCGAAACGGTGACCACGATATTTCAGAAACTACTGCACCGATCTTGTTCAAATTTATACAGCATCTTTAATATATTATAAGCCAGCGATTGAACTAGGATTATCATGATTGCTTCGATAGTTTTTTTTTTGTACGAGCGAAAAACTTAAGAAAAAATGAGTAAAAAATAGAATGTAATTTTCAAAAGTGTATAAAAAAGTCAATTTTTGTAATTTAGAATTCACTCTAGTTCAATCGCTAGTCTTAAATATGAAGATTAAAATGCCGTTTGGTTTTTTTATTTCAGATAAGCAGAACAGCCGCAATCTTGGTCACCGTCAAGCACCTCTTTTACTTGATGTCTTCTTGTCGGCCACTATAACTTTTATTCTATTATATATTTTGACTTCAAAACATTTGTAAAGCTTATTTAAATGTTAATAAAGATTATGCAAAAACAATGAGATTGATTATTTCGATGCTTTGCCCGTAAAAAATTATTGAAAAAGCCGTAAAAAAACAGCCGAGAAACTAGACGACCGCGTTAAAGAAATACGGAGCTTTTTTCGTAGATCATCAATATCTCATGGACAAATGATCGTAAAGCGAGCTAAAGGTGGGTTTCTTAAATTGGAATAAATTCTTTAAAAGCACCTTTTGGTACTTTAGAAAACATTTTTTTTTAACCTTAATATTAATTTGAAAAAGTACGAAAAAATGACTTTTTTTCCGTTTCGGAAAATCCACGTCAACTTTGCAAATACTGCGAAAATGACTCATGTTTCTAGGTTTTTTTTCAGTTCAATATATGCCCAAAGACACAATTTAAAATTGATCGGCTGAACCGATATTTTTTACCGAAGTGTCAAAGTTTTATAAAAAATTAAAGGAACACTTTTATTATTCCTTAAATGTCAATTAATGAGGATTAAAATGAAAGAAAAAATTCCGTTATTTTTACTCACAGTTTCGCAATAACTTTTTTTTAAATCTTGAAAAAAGAAATAATACAAAATTTTGAAAAAAAAAACACGTCAGAAGCCGAACCGCCCCGTCATGTCACCTACAACTCGGTATAAGTAACCCTCCTCAATGAGAGTGACTAACCGAGCAACTTCAACTTCCGACAATAGTCGTCTCACCATGAGGGCGTAAAAAAAATTCGAAAAATTGGAGAGCTTTATTTTTAACCAAAAAAGCGAGATTGGCAAAAAACTAGTTCTGGATATGCTTAGAAGCGTAAAATGTGTGACTGATAAATCCGATAGCGATACGTGTAGAAAGATGCATGAATATTTACTTGGGGGTGTTACGTACCGAACGGTGCCCCGGGTTTCCCGAGTGAAATATTATTTTGCGGGCTGCTCGTCCCATACGGGCCCGAGTTCTCTGGGAGGATAAAGGGGAGTATGCCAGAATACTTTGGTGCTTCCGATTATAATATGGTTTATTTATTAATAATAGCCGACTTACAATGTTGTTGACGCCTGAATGAGTAAACATACACACCACACACATACACACTCACTAATTTTAACAATATAGAACTGGTCAATTCGATACAAAGTGATTTAACGGCGCGGCTTTTTCTTATATTATTTCAGTAGAATGGAATTAGATTTAATAATTAATGCGTCTCTATCGCGTCGGTGTCAACTACGCACAAGTCTCACAATCCTGTGCAACCACCTTTCGCACCGGGTTCACTGGGGGATACTATCCACCTCCCAAATGCAAGGGAATTATGGTTGCCGCGGAACGCTTTGTGCACGAGTAGGAATCCGTGCCCAGGAAACAAACCAAGGGACGCGGTACTCGCGAGACCGTTTTAACGACCGAAGACTGACGGACGCGAACCCGTGAAGACGCGGGAGTCAGGGATCGCGACTTGCTTTCGACCGGAGTTGTACCCCAACACCAGGTTACTTCCATGGCTAGATGGGAACTAAAAATCTTCACCGCCACCGGACCGATGTTAGCTCGGTAGCTATCACTCCGGTGGGGGTTTTTGACCACGTCCACGGAAAGTTGCTCGCTCCCGAAGTGGTCACTCCGGTGGGGGTTTTTGACAACGTCCACGGAAAGTCGCTTGGTCGCGAAGTCCCACGGTCGAACTCCGCGGATCAGGCGATGCTTGATCAGCGGAATTCGATCGGGTACATCCGGTCTCACTATCGGCGTTTCCACACCCGACACCGCATAGAGACACGAGGCGACGAAGTCGTCGGAAAATAATGAAAGTTAAACCTGTTAATAAAAACCCAATTATTGATATTATTAAACAAAACATTAAAAGTTTACGGAGACGTGACAGGGGTATCAACTTTATTTAATGCAATTAATTTCAACTCGATAAATGATAGCATGCAAACGAAAAAATCGCAGCAACCCAAAACAAGTAATGATTTCAAAAAAATTTCTACAAATGTTTAAATAAAAAAAATCGGAAATTTTCAAAATTTTGAAAACAAAATTCAAAATTTTGAATTTTTTTCTTTTTCCAAGATTTAAAGAAAAGTTATTGCGAAACTGTGAAAAAAATAACGGATGTTTTTTTTTTTCATTTTAATCATCATTTATTGACATTAAAGGAACAATAAAAGCGTTCCTTTAATTTTTGATAGCACTTTGACGCTTCGGTAAAAAATAACGGTTCAGCCGATCAATTTTAAGTTGTGGGGGGTCTTTGGGCATGTATTGAACTAAAAAAACCTAGAAACATGAGTCATTTTTGCAATATTTGCAAAGTTGACGTAGATTTTCCAAAACGGGAAAAAAGTCATTTTTTCGTAGTTTTTCAAATCCATATTAAGGTTAAACAAATCTCTAAAGTACCAAAAGGTGCTTTTAGAGAATTTATTCCAGTTTACGAAACCCACCTTTAGCTCGCTGTACGATTATTTGTTCATGAGATATTAATGGTCTACGAAAAAAGCTCTTTTTTTCTTTAAACGCCGATATCTCAGTAACAAATGGTCATACAGAGGTCCAAAAATACCGTTTTGAAGCTAAAGAATCAGGCAAAATGACTCCAGTATTGAACAAGGTTAAAAGAAGAATTGAGCCCGTGGACGATTTCGAAAAAAAAAATTCGAAAATGTTTGCCTCGCGCTATTTCTTAGATTCACGCCGAGCGTGTTGCTTAAAAAAATGTTTGCCGGTGTGATACGTAAACTAGAGATTTCGAGCTTTAAAACCCCCTTTTTTTACGATACGACTATTTTTCACAAAGTTACAGCTATTAAAAAACTAATGAAAATTCTTGAAATTTTATTGTTCCCTCCATTTTTGTAATGAGTGTATATGCCACGTGGTCCTTGCAATGTTCGAAAACTTTTCTTTCGCTTGAAACTATAACAAACAAACAAAAATGTTGCCAAATTATAAATATCGTGCTTGCTGTCATAGTAAGAATCAACTGTCATGACAAATAATTATCGGTCAAGTCAGGACGGCGAATAATGAAATTAATGTACAAATGAAAAAAATCACGCAACACACCTTTCGGAAGTTTTTATTACAGATGTTTCTTCGATTTTCGTGGTCACTTTTTTTTACTACTCATTGTTAAAAATATTCACAGTTCGTGTGGAAAACCTTGGCAAGTATAACAAAAAACTTTGACTCTTACAAGGAACATCCCTCAGGTGTCCGCCTCCGATTTTGTTGAAACTCATATATGTGATAGAGCATCGAAAACTTTGAGATACGTATTGTTTTTTATCGGCGGAAAAACGGATTTAAGGGGGAAACCGCCCCTCAAAGAAAAGCGTGTCGAGGGGTGATTTTGCAGTTTCACCCAGAAGCAATCCACCGATCTGAATGAAACAAAAACGAAAATTGTTCTAATGAAAAGCGATGAAAAATCCACTATGAAAATGTTAAGAAAAAATTAAATTAGGGAGTAAACCACCCCTCAATTTGCCTTTTTTCACCCCACACATAAGAGGGTTATATGCAAATTAATAAAACAGGTATCATTTTGAAGGGCAATTAAAATTAAAGTTGACGGGTTTTTGCGTTTTGGCGGCATAGCAAATTTAAGGGGGTAAACCACCCCTAACATAAATTTATTTATCATGGTCGTTTTTTCTGTGTTTAAAGTATATCCGCTGATTTTTAATATTTCTATAAGCTACAATTTAATGTTTTATCATATTTCAAAATTATTACATGCGTCTTAAGGGGTAACTACCCCTCTAACGAGAAACATCATTGAAATATCCGCTCTCGATTTCGTTGAAACTCATATATGTGGTAAAGCATTGCAAACTATTAAACATGTTTTTTTTTATATCGACAAAAAAACGGTGTTAGGGGATGAAACCACCCCTCAAAATTTCGCCCACAAACAGTCCACTGATCTGAATGAAACAAAATCGAAAATTCCTCTAATATTAAGCGATGAAAAATCCACTACAAGAGTGTTGATTAGAAATATAATTAAGGGGTAAACCACCCCTCCATTTGACGTTTTTCACCCCACGCTTAAGAGGGTTGTATGAAAATTCATAAAACAGGTATCATTTTGAAGGGGAATCAAAATTCAAGTTGACGCATTTTTGAGTTTCAGCGGGATAGCAAATTTAAGGGGGTAAACCACCCCTAACATAAATTTCTTCATCACCGTCGTGTTTTCTGTGTTTAACATGTATCCACGGATTCAAAATATTCTCTCGCGTTTTAAAATTATTACGTTTTTAAATGTTTACATTTTAAGGGTAAACTACCCCCTCTAATTGCTTTTCGTTTGAAGTTTCGCGAAAGGTTTTATGAATTTCGTTAAAACTGTTTTCATTTCATTGGTAATATCAATTTTATGTTTGTGTGTGCAGGCATATTCGTTTTGAGTTTTAAGAGCGGTACTTTGGCAGTGGGGACCTGGGGCTACCCCTTACTCATAAGACTCATATTTTCGTGTCGAAACGCTTCCGATTTTAATAGGCACGTCCATTCAGCATCTCCATAGGAATAAACATACACTTCTACTATATCATTAATTACAATAATTTCCAGAATAAGTTATGAGGCTCACTTCATATATTTCGGAACGATCATGCGCCTGGGTCAAGCGATAACATAGCCAGCGACGTAGTTTTGTGGAGGAATGTATATTTTTATTATTTTACCGTTTATTTAGTTAAACATATTAATGAAACTGAGGGTTTTACAGTAGGTTAACGAATATGTTTTTAATATATTTTGAAATATTTAATTTGGGAATCATATCAGCAGATTTAATTAATAGTACTTATGAAAAGTATCGCAGTCATACGCCGTCAAATCATTTTCTCGTCCCAGATAGACAGATCCCAGATAGACAGATGTACCTCATATTGGCATCATATGTACATCATCACTGCAGCATAGAAAGTCTCACAGCTGTGTATCCCTTATGAGTGCTCCCGTTGAAGTCATATTTGCATCACATGATGATTGACAATAATACATGCAAATGAAGCAAAGTTGTTCTCACGCGAATATGCATGCAGTGAATGCATCAGACTAGCAAATTTGGCTCACGAATATCTAACAATAAGTGAGTGCATATGGGGCTCATATGGGTGTCACGGCGTGAAGAAACTGTAGTGCTCATACGGAGCTCATATTAGCGGCATGGCGTGACGGAACTATGCTGTGGTCATACGGAGCTCATATTAGCGGCATGGCGTGACGTTAATATGCTGTACTCATACGGAGCTCATATTAGCGGCATGGCGTGACGTAAATATGCTGTATTCATACGGAGGTCATATTAGCGGCATGGCGTGACGTAACTATGCTGTGCTCATATGGAGCTCATTTGAGTGACAGATAGACAGTCGTGATCATCACGCCGTGCATACAATTGATGAAGCAAATTTTACAGCATATTGACTACATGTCATGATGCAAAGCCGTGAACTCATTTAGTATAGTGAATGTACAAAGCATTTTGATCTCAATATGTCGTTTACAAATGCATCGTACGTTTGAAGCACGTTGAACTCATATCGGTGTGCTCAAGTGTCCACAATTAATATCTGCAAATTTTACGTCATATGGAAGTCATCCAATGACTATGTTGATGAATTCACTGGGTTAGCACTGGTAGTAGACATGCCATGCAAGCAATATGACGGCGATATGCATGTTTGTCAGTGATACATTCGACGGGCGCAACATGACGGCGATATGCATGTTTCTCAGTGATACATCTTATGACGGTGATATGCATGTTTCTAAGTGATACATTCGTTGAGCGCAATATGACGGCGATATGTATATTTTGTCAGTGATACATCCCAGAAGCACAATATGATGGCGATATGCATGTTTCTCAGTATTACATTCCATGACGGCAATATGCATGTTTTCAGTGATACATTCGGTGAGCGCAATATGACGGCGATATGCATATTTCTCAGTGATACATCCCATGAGCGCAATATGACGGCGATATGCGTGTTTCTGTGATACGTCCTATGACGGTGATATGCATATTTCTAACAAGGAGAAGGCAGAGCCTGGATGTCGCAAATCGGGTTCGCCTTTCGCGTGGTGAAAGTTGAAGACCTCCGGATTAACGTCGCTTTTGATTTTTGTTCCAATAAGCCTTAGTTACTGAGATATCGCGATTTGAAAATTTGGGAGTTTCATCTCGTGCCTAGAGTACGTTGAGCGTTGACACTTGAGGCAAGAGCGGCCGTAGCTAATACGATAAGACGATAGACCGGCACTCTGAAAGTTCACGGTTCGCGTCCGTATGCTTTTTTTTTTAATTCAATTTTTTTTTAATTTTATAATCTCTCATAAGACTTTACATGTGCAGGTAAATAAGAAAATTCGAAAATATGTTTTACTAGTTTTATTTGTCTATTATATTAAAATAATTAATCCAATAATGAAGTCACAATTACAAAGCAAAATAATATGGTATAAAAAATAAATAATTAATCTAATTCACAGGAAAGCATATTTAAGATCTATATCTTCAAATATGCTTTCCTGATAGCATTTATAAGGTTAAATATGGTTGCGGTGGTATTACGTTCATTTTATGTTCGTGGTGTCGTAAGCCTTTGTGCTACCCTTACTTTTACGATGGTTTCCACCCTCCAATTTGTCAACATACTGATCTGATAGAAGAAGAATCAGAATAATTACCTGCCGCGAAATTTGCAAGTGAGAATTAGATTAATTATTTATTTTTTATACCACATTATTTTGCTATGTAATTGTGACTTCATTATTGGATTAGTTATTTTAAAATAATAGATGAACTAAACTAGTAATACATATTTTCGAATTGACTTCTTTACCTGCACATGCAAAGTCTTATGAGAGATTATAAAAAATAAAATAAAATTCAAAAAAAAGCATGGGGACGCGAACTGTGAACTTTCAGTGTACCAGTCCGTCGTCTTACCGTATTAGCTCCGGTGGCTCTTGTCTCATGTGTCAACGTTCAACGTACTCTACGCGCGAGCCGAAACTCCCAAATTTTCAAATCGCGATATCTCAGCAACTAAGGCCTATTGGAACAAAAATAAAAAACGACGTTAATTCGGAGGTCTTCAACTTTCACCAGGCGAAAGGAGAACCCGATTCGCGTCATCCAGGCTCTGCCGTCTCCTTGTAAGTGATACATTCGACGAGCGCAATAAGACGGCGATATGTATATTCATCAGTGACACATCCCATAAGCGCAATATGATGGCGATATTCATCGAAATCCAGAATGATACAAATAAGCAGACACAAAGAAAATTTGTACAAGTGTTAGAATGGCTAGGTAGGTAGCGTGCTCGGCTCTAGATTTAGAAGACCTGGTTCAAACCGTAGGTAGGTACAAAATTTAACTAGGCAGAATACGTTTTTAATCCATTTGTCATAATCCATTTATCAAAAATCCTACCAGATTTTTTTTATCAATATTTTTGGATTTTTTTTATTTTTCACGCTTTTTTTTTATTTTTCACGCTATGGATTGGATTTGGAAAATCCTATGGAAAAAAATATTTTTGGATTTTTTTGTATTTTTCACGCTATGACACGTTTCATAGCGTGAAAAATAAAAAAAATCCAAAAATATTGATAAAAAAATCTGGTAGGATTTTTGATGAATGGATTAAAAACGTATTCTGCCTAGTTAAATTTTGTACCTACCTACGGTTTGAACCACGTCTTCTAAATCTAGAGCCGAGCACGCTACCTACCTAGCCATTCTAACACTTGTATAAATTTTCTTTGTGTCTGCTTATTTGTATCATTCTGGATTTCGATGAATATCGCCATCATATTGCGCTTATGGGATGTGTCACTGATGAATATACATATCGCCGTCTTATTGCGCTCGTCGAATGTATCACTTATAAGGAGACGGCAGAGCCTGGATGTCGCGAATCGGGTTCTCCTTTCGCCTGGTGAAAGTTGAAGACCTCCGAATTAACGTCGTTTTTTATTTTTGTTCCAATAGGCCTTAGTTGCTGAGATATCGCGATTTGAAAATTTGGGAGTTTCGGCTCGCGCGTAGAGTACGTTGAACGTTGACACTTGAGACAAGAGCCACCGGAGCTAATACGGTAAGACGACGGACTGGTACACTGAAAGTTCACGGTTCGCGTCCCCATGCTTTTTTTTGAATTTTATTTTATTTTTTATAATCTCTCATAAGACTTTGCATGTGCAGGTAAAGAAGTCAATTCGAAAATATGTATTACTAGTTTAATTCATCTATTATTTTAAAATAACTAATCCAATAATGAAGTCACAATTACATAGAAAAATAATATTGTATAACAAATAATTAATCTAATAATCAAGTCACAATGAGAAAGCAAAATAATGTGGTATAAAAACTAAATAATTAATCTAATTCACACTTGCAAATTTCGCGGCAGGTAATTATTCTGATTCTTCTTCTATCAGATCAGAATGTTGACAAATTGGAGGGTGGAAACCATCGAAAAAGTAAGGGTAGCACAAAGGCTTACGACACCACGAACATAAAATGAACGTAATACCACCGCAACCATACTTAACCTTATAAATGCTATCAGGAAAGCATATTTGAAGATATAGATCTTCAAATATGCTTTCCTGTGAATTAGATTAATTAATTGTAATTGTGACTTCATTATTGGATTAATTATTTTAATATAATAGACAAATAAAACTAGTAAAACATATTTTCGAATTTTCTTATTTACCTGCACATGTAAGGTCTTATGAGAGATTATAAAATTAAAAAAAAAGCATAGGGACGCGAACCGTGAACTTTCAGAGTGCCGGTCTATCGTCTTATCGTATTAGCTACGGCCGCTCTTGCCTCAAGTGTCAACGCTCAACGTACTCTAGGCACGAGATGAAACTCCCAAATTTTCAAATCGCGATATCTCAGTAACTAAGGCTTATTGGAACAAAAATCAAAAGCGACGTTAATCCGGAGGTCTTCAACTTTCACCACGCGAAAGGCGAACCCGATTTGCGACATCCAGGCTCTGCCTTCTCCTTGTTAGAAATATGCATATCACCGTCATAGGACGTATCACAGAAACACGCATATCGCCGTCATATTGCGCTCATGGGATGTATCACTGAGAAATATGCATATCGCCGTCATATTGCGCTCACCGAATGTATCACTGAAAACATGCATATTGCCGTCATGGAATGTATCACTGAGAAACATGCATATCGCCGTCATGTTGCCCCGCCGAATGTATCACTGACAAACATGCATATCGCCGTCATATTGCTTGCATGGCATGTCTACTACCAGTGCTAACCCAGTGAATTCATCAACATAGTCATTGGATGACTTCCATATGACGTAAAATTTGCAGATATTAATTGTGGACACTTGAGCACACCGATATGAGTTCAACGTGCTTCAAACGTACGATGCATTTGTAAACGACATATTGAGATCAAAATGCTTTGTACATTCACTATACTAAATGAGTTCACGGCTTTGCATCATGACATGTAGTCAATATGCTGTAAAATTTGCTTCATCAATTGTATGCACGGCGTGATGATCACGACTGTCTATCTGGGGTGACATATACTTTTTTTCACATGATAACTATCAACAATCATGGCTCATAATTCCTGCAATAATGATAGTCGTCAAAAAAATGCTTTAAACACAACCTCTTTTTGCACCATGCACATCTGATAATGGCCAAATTATTTCAACCGAGTATTTCACAATGTGTGTTCGATTTACCAAAACCAAAGGTAACAGGATTTTCAAAATCTTCTGGTTTTTTAGATATATAATTACTGTTATACCATGAATATTTAAAAAGATTAGAATACCGCGGTGACGAGAGTTGATTGTGTGTAAGTGATTGCAGTTTAATTATATTATTCCTCAAGTGCAAATGGAGTTGAAATGAAATATATTTTTGTTACTGCATTTTGCATCTTTGCATGGGAGATGCTTTCATCAAAACTTTTGAATTAGAGGAAGAAACATTTCGGTACGAAAATATAATTATGACAATATGAAAATATGAGCCTTATGAGTAAGGGGTAGCCCCAGGTTCCCACTCCCAAAGTACCGCTCCCAAAACTCAAAACGAATATGCCTGCACACACTAACACTAAATTGATATTGCCGATAAAATGAAAACAGTTTTAACGAAATTCGTGGAACCTTTCGCGAAACTTCAAACGAAAAGCAATTAGAGGGGGTAGTTTACCCTTAAAATGTAAACATTTAAAGACGTAATAATTTAAAAACACGGGAGAATATTTTGAATCCGCGGATACATGTTAAACACAGAAAACACGACGGTGATGAAGAAATTTATGTTAGAGGTGGTTTACCCCCTTAAGTTTGCTGTCCCGCTGAAACGCAAAAACGCGTCAACTTGAATTTTGATTCCGATTCAAAATGATACCTGTTTTATTAATATTCATACACAACCCTCTTAAGCGTGGGGTGAAAAACGGCAAATGGAGGGGTGGTTCACCCCTTAATTATATTTCTAATCAACACTCTAGTAGTGGATTTTTTATCGCTTAATATTAGAGGAATTTTCGATTTTGTTTCATTCAGATCGGTGGACTGCTTGAGGGAGAAACGTTGAGGGGTGGTTTCAATCCCTAACACCGTTTTTCTGCCGATACAAAAAAAAACATGTTTAATAGTTTGCAATGCTTCACCACATATATGAGTTTCAACGAAATCGAAAGCGGATACTTCAATGATGTTTCTCGTCAGAGGGGTAGTTACCCCTTAAGACGAATGTAATAATTTTGAAATATGATAAAACATTGAATTGTAGCTTATAGAAATATTTAAAATCAGCGAATATACTTTAAACACAGAAAAAACGACCATGATAAATAAATTTATGTTAGGGGTGGTTTACCCCCTTAAATTTGCTATGCCGCTAAAACGCAAAAACCCGTCAGCTTTAATTTTAATTGCCCTTCAAAATGATACGTGTTTTATTAAATTGCATACAACCCTCTTAAGTGTGGGGTGAAAAAAGGCAAATTGAGGGGTGGTTTACCCCTTTATTTAATTTTTTCTTAACATTTTCATAGTGGATTTTTAATCGCTTTTCATTAGAAGAATTTTCGTTTTTGTTTCATTCAGATCGGCGGATTGCTTCTGGGTGAAACTGCAAAATCACCCCTTGACACGCCTTTCTTTGAGGGGCGGTTTCCCCCCTTAAATCCGTTTTTCCGCCGATAAAAAAAAATACATGTCTCAAAGTTTTCGATGCTCTATCACATATATGAGTTTCAACAAAATCGGAGGCGGACACCAGAGGGATGTTCCTTGTTAGTACTGCGCAGCGTGAGTCCACAGTGATGAACTGCACTTGGTGTTATTGGGAAAAATAATGTGCCCTTTCGCACATATAATTGAGTCGTGAACAAATTAAAATTCGATAAATCTTAGTGTTTCATGTCACACGATTAAGTATTAATTTTCTTTATGACATGCATCACCATCGAAAGAAAAATACTGAAAACTTCAATGAATCATTTTGATGTCATGTCCATCATGAAATGAAAATTAGTCCCTGTCGCGATATCTAGCAAAAGCTATTATTAATTAGCGAAGATTCTTCGCGTTTTCTTTTCAATTTCAAAACTGTTCGTTTCATTTAGTGATTTGGAACTTCGGGACTCACAAGGAACATCACTTAAGTGTCCGCTGACGCTTTTGTTGAAACTCATACATGTGATAGAGCATTGAAAACTATTCGACACGTATTTTTTTTTATCTGCGGAAAAACGGTTTCAAGGGGGGAATCCACTCCCCAAAGGCAGGCGTGTCAAGAGGTGGTTTTGCAGTTTCACCTACAAGCAGTCCACCGATCTGAATGTAACAAACACCAAAATTCTTCTAATGTAAAGCGATAAAAAATCAACTAAATGATAATTTAAAAAAAATGAAGTTAACGGTGACACGTCTTTCATTGAGCAGTTGTTTCCCTCCTTGAACACTTTTTTTGGCAGATAGAAAAACACGTGTCTAATAGTTTCCAATGCTTCATCACATATATGAGTTTCAACAAAATCGGAGACGGACACTTAAGTGATCTTCCTTGTCAGTAAAAAATCAAGTTACCGTAATAAAGATCATATGAAAATTGATTTTCACATCCATTCGCGATTTTTTGCAACAGCGTTTCCATTATATATATATATATATATATATATATATATATGGGTAATTCCACCAATTCTGTGTCAAAGTTGTACCAGGTGGTCTGAATTTAGGAAAACTAAGAAGGTCATCTGAAAGGTCATATTAAAACAAGCATCCATGATTTTTTCGAATTTTTAAATCAAATCGTTTTAGAGTAATGGCGGCTCACAATTTTCAAATTTTGTAAAACACTAAATTTTCAAATGCCCATAACTTCTTTCCAATTATACCTAGAAATTAAAAAAAAAAACGATTTCTTAGATAAAAACGAACTTTGAATAAAAA
The DNA here is from genome assembly GCA_944452715.1 of Ophion slaviceki. NCBI lineage: Eukaryota > Metazoa > Arthropoda > Insecta > Hymenoptera > Ichneumonidae > Ophion > Ophion slaviceki. The sequence goes on along the minus strand of OX101788.1, from coordinate 44,789,812 downwards.
TATGCTGAAATTCTGGGTTGTTTTAAAAATTACGAAAATAACGTTGGAAGTATAAAAATCGATTTTTCGGGCCTTGCCCCATTTTTCCCGGTTTTGAAAGTATTTTTTTCGAAAAATTCAGAATTTTGTACATCGAAATAGATTTTAAACGAAATGGGATCTCCAAAACATCAGCCTCAGAAAAATAAAATAAAAATTTTTCCCAATTTTTAAAATATTTTATTTGACAATAAAAATTATTGTTATTATTATTTTTATTTTATAAATTTGTAAGTGAGAGATTTTATAACCTCAAAACCAACAGTAGCTATTCAAATTAAATGATAATTTTTTTTTAATTTGCTTATGTGACGACATTACCTTATAAAAGCTTCGAATGTTTATTTACGTAATAAAAATGCCATTAAAGTTTAAAATCAACCTTAAATCTTTAATAGCATTTTTATTACGTAAATAAACATTCAGAGTTTTTATAAGGTAATGTCATGTCACACAAGCAAATTTTAAAAAAAATTATCATTTAATTTTAATAGCTACTGTTGGTTTTGAGGTTATAAAATATCTGACTTACAAATTTATAAAATAAAAATAATAATAACAATAATTTTTGTTATCAAATAAAATACAAAAAATTGGGAAAATTTTTTATTTAATTCTTTTGAGGCTGATGTTTTAGAGATCCCATTTCGTTTAAAATCTATTTCGATGTAAAAAATTGTGAACTTTTCGAAAAAAATACTTTTAAAAGCGGGAACAATGGGGCAAGGCCCGAAAAAGCGATTTTTACACTTTGAACGTGATTTTTGTAATTTTTAAAACAACACAGAATTTCAGCATATTTTTTTAAAAAAAGTTCGAGTTTTTCTCTAAAAATGGTTTTTTAAAAAGTTTTCTAGCTATTATTGGAAAGAAGTTATGAGCATTTGAAAATTTGGTGTTTTACAAAATTTGAAAACTGTGAGCCGCCATTACTCAAATGCTATTGGATAAAAAAATCGAAAGAAATCATGGATGCTTGCTTTAATATGACCTTTCAGATGACCTTATTGGTTTTGCTAAATTTAGACCACCTGGTACAACTTTGACACAGAATTGGTGGAATTACCCATATTTATGTATAAATATATGTAACGGTGCCGATTTTCATTACATTAAATTTGTAGGGTTCGGGACTCGAGCAGGGAGTACATTAGTTGAGACTTTGATAAGGTGTTGAATTTTAATATAATTTATTGAAACTTTCCGTGCGACTCAATACAACTGAAAATTCTTTGTGTACGTATGTATAGAATGATGTACTATGTGTTTCGTGTTAAATTCGTCGCCTAGGTGTGTGTGTGTGTGTGGACTTTATGTTATAAAGGCGTGTCGTAAGCGTCTGATACTCGTATGGTAAATGCTGGAATCGGTAATTATCTTGGCGGTTTGACGGTGTCGCTCTCCTCGCTCGGTATGGTAGCGCTCCGTCGGTCACCTATTGATCGCACGAAGCGCGTCGCTCATCGCGCCCCCCTTTCTGCCTATCGATCTCTCGCGGCGTGATCACTGTCAGTTCGCGATCCCGCGCTTTTGTTTACTTTTCAGTTGGCTTTGTGTATGTGCGTTGGTGTGTATGGCTATGACATCTCGCATGCCTCGCGGGTGGCGCTCTCGTTTCGCGCCGAGGTTTTCGTATGTATTGGTGTATATACATCGCTCTCGTTTCGTGCCGAGATTTATGTATGTTAAATGTTCGCTTGTGTGTGTGTGTGTCTGTGTGTGTGTGTGTGCGTGTGTGTGTAGTTTTTGTTTTCCGTGTCAGCTGTGTTCGACTCTGCTTTTGAAGATGCTTCTACCCATCTCCAACTCAATTATTTTATTATCTCTATATCGCTTTTTAAGGGACAACACCACTGTGACGGCTTTAAAAAATCGATTTTTTGAAAACCATCTAGAAAAATCTAAAATACATTTAAGATTAAGATGCCGTTGGACCCAGGTCGAAAAAATAATTATTTTCGGAGATATTGAATATTTTGTGGGGCGATGCAGCGCTCCGTGACGCTCGGGGTCCCGCGCAGCTGCGCGCCTCAGGGTCGGCAGGTATACCGGGATATATAAATTTGAGCAGAGACGATTTGCTGCAGCGTTGTTTGGGCGACTTCACGCAAAACAACAACGAAAGCTACAACAAATCAGTTTGGGCAATAGCCCCCAAGTGTCAGTCCGGCAGCAAAAAAATCGTCGATATTGCAGCTGATATCGCGGTATTATTATTCAATGATGGCCTGAGAAGCCTCATGAAAGTTTTGGAGACGTTGGGAATAACTATCGGCCCAAATTGTTTCAATTTTTGCGTTGAAACCGACGCAGCGCGGATCGAGCTGGCGGAGCGCTCGCTCACAGACGCGGCAAAAGAGGCAAGAAGAGCCTCTACAAGTTCGAGAAAAGATGCTAGGGACAATGATTTGCTTCTTGAAGGCCAGCTATATGGTGCCGGCATCGCTGATTAAAGGTAAAAAAATGTTTTTCCAATTTATCGCATACATTAACAAACCTAAAACTTTGAACGCGTTTTTCTCAAAACCACTTTTTTTGAGTGCGGCACGCAGCAGAACTCGAGCAATTTTTATCCGATCGACTTCAAATTTGGACTGCATCAATAATACTAGATTATCTAAAGAAGTACATAGGATTTTTTCGATATCTCAATAAAAAAAAAATTATAGCCTATTTTCGACAAGAAATTTTGCTCGAAAATCGTCCTTTAATTTCAAAAGCGTGCCTATTTTTTAAAAATCAATATTTTTTCAAATCCCTATGTACTTCTCTTCAAAATATCATATTATTAACGAAAACACTTGGTACATTTTTTCAGATCGACTTTGAAGAGAGTTCTGCTGCGTGCCGCGAACCACTGCAGAGGCAACAGTACCTGACACGGGAGCTTCTCCAGCGTCACCATGGGGCGTGAAAAATTGGAAATTTTTTTTTATGTATCTTCAATAAACAACGAACAAAACAAAATAAAATTTTTCGAATATGTCTTTTTTTTCCCACAAAAAAAATTCTTGAAAAATGGCAAAAAACAGGGGGTCACAGTGGTGTTGTGCCTTAATATTCATCTAACCCCTCTTAATTTATTGTTTCTTTTGCTTTTCTCCTGCCCTACTTTCCTTACCCTTAGGCCGGTATTCGTGTGCTGAGTACTTGTCGATTTACCAAGAAAAAAAGAAGTGACGTTCTCCTGAAAATCCTGCCGCTTACATACCCCCCCCCCCCCCCGATAGACACATGTAGCTCATATTAACATAATATGTAGATCTCTGAGGCATAGAAAACACACAGCTGTGTATCCCTTATGAGTGCTCCCCTTCAAGTCATATTTGCATCACATGATGATTCACAATAACAAATATAAATAAAGTAAAGTTGTTCTCACGCGAGCATGCATGCAGTCAATTCATTAGCACCAGCAAAATCGGCTTAGGGATATCCAACAACAAGTGCGTGCATATGGGGCTCATATGGGTGTCATAGCGTGAAGAAATTTTAGTGTTCCTATGGAACTAATATTGGCGGCATGGCGTGATGTAGCTATGTTGTGCTCATATGGAGCTCATATGGGTGCCAAGGCGTAAAAAATAAAAAAATCCAAAAGTTTTGAATTTTTTAAATCTGGTAGTACCTTTCGTTTCCATATGCTTTATTTATGTTCCTGCCTATATGATAATTGGATTAAAACATATCCTGCCTCGTTAAAGTTTTTACCTACCTTGGGAATTTAAATCTACGCCTTTTAATTCTAAAGTTAAGCGCGCTACTTACTTAGCCATTCTAACACTTATTGTGTAAACTTTCTTTGTTTCTTTGCCTATTTTTATCATTCTTGATTTTTATCAATGGACATATTCAGGTCATATTGCGCTCATCGAATCTAGCACTTAGAAACCTGTATATCGCCAATAAAGGATGTATCACTGACATGAGAAATATGCATATCGCCGTCATATTGCGCTCATCGAATGTATCACTGAGAAACATGGACATGTTTCTCCGTCATATTGCTTGCATGGCATGTCTACTACTGGTGCTAACTCAGTGAATTCACCAACGAAAGTCATTGGATGACTTCCATATGACGTCAATCGGCAAATATTCATTGTAAATGTCTACACATGACTTCAATATGACGTAAAATTTGCGGATATTGTGTACATTCGAGATACTAAATAAGGTCATGGCTTTGCATCACGCCACACAGTGGGGCAGAATTCCAAAAAGCTGGCCAAAATTCGCAAAGTGTCCAAAATGATCTGCAATTCTCTTCTCGGGGGTTTTCGGGGTCGCTGAATACGAATCTGTTATCAGAATTACGATTTTCAAAATGGCGGACCCAAAATGGTGGACATAATTCAACCAATTAGTCAAATAATTCAGTAAAAAATACCCAATCATATTTCTTAAGGGTTTTTGGGATCGATGATTACGAATTTGTTATAGGAATGTTAATTTTCAAAATAGCACACGCGATATATAGACGATTCCACAAAAATTTTCAATTTTTAAATATTTTTTAATAGAAAATGTTTCATAATATTGTTAGGTTTAAATGAGTAGAAAATCTCTTGAGCCATGTTTTTATTTTTGAACAATTTCTTGAGTACAAAATTTGCAATAAATCAAATATCTGTTATTTACTTCTAGTAACAAAAATCTTGTATGTCATCTTCAATGTTGGAATCATTCGATTCGGATTCTGATGTTGACCCACTTGTATCCAAATCGGAATCGCTCCTTATCTCTTGTCTGGTGACTTCAGGTTGTTTTAACATTTCTATAGCTTCTTTATGTAAAGATTTCGCCGGTCTCTGGGGCAATTTCCTGATGCTTGAGAGAAATGGATCTGATGATACTAAGAGCCTATAGAAAATGTCTCTCATATTCGATTCTCGAGAGCATTTTCTTGAATGATGTAACCTGTAGTTCTTTATGTCCTTATTGCGTGACTCTTGGGCCTCTTCAGAAAGTTGTCCGATCGGTAAAAGGGCATATTTTACAATTTCTGCTCCGTGCATCAACACTTTGTGCACAGATGTTGGCATGTAATACCATGGATATAAAGCAACGAATAAACGGGCAGTATTTACACAATAGTCTTTGAATTTTTCTTCGTCTATATCATACCCGCTCGAAATTGCCTGCAAAATAACATGAAATCGGTGAATTAAATTTTCATCGACTCCTGTTATTTCAGCAGATATATTAGCATTTTCGAAAAAGCGGCGGGCGGTATTTCCATCGTTTGAGCTGCCATATCCTGGCTTTGGTCGATCAACGATAAGCCCCAGTGTTGTCTTAAATTGAGTCTGTATGTCTTCCTTGCGTACTTTCACAATCTTTTTCACTTCCTCTTCACGAGCTTGCCACTGTTGAGTTGTGAGCTTATACGACAAATGCAAACAGCACTCGAAAAAACGAATCCACGCATGTAATGTAGATATGCCAAATCTTAAATTATCTGTAGTAATGTCCATTTTTATAATTTTGTCGATGTTATTAAAATCTTTAGAGGTGGCTTTGCACAGGAAGCAGCGTTGTGCAGAAGTGGTACCGGTTACAGCGTTACAGACTTTGCCGTCTATCATCGTAAACGACATACAATAGGTTACTGAAATTGATTTTTCTCATTTTGTTCAGTAGTGTATGGTGCAAGACCCGCAATCTGCTGTTCAATGTCGGTAACTTCTTTCAATGTTGATTGTACATCTTCATGTACAAACTGCAATCGTATTGGTCTGCAGAATCGAGGAGATGAAGGTCTCGGATTTTTCCACACAATAGTTCCTTCATCCGTCTCGTGATTGTTGTAGATTAATTGCAAAGGTACCAGAGAAGTATAAAAAATGCTTTCATCAGATTTTCCAGCCTCATCAAATTTTTGCTTATAAACACTTTGACCGCTGCTTCCATCACATCCCCATTTACAGTGAAGTACTAATTTTTGCAGAATTTCAGAATTTAGAGTATCGATGACATCAGCCTGAAGTTGTATAATTCTGTATGTGGTATGATCAAGTAAAGCCTGTAGTTTAATTTGTGCGCACGACTCAGTAATATTCATGTACACAACTGATGGATAACAACGATTTTTTGCTTTTTCTACTTCATGGTAAGATGGGTATAATTTGCATTTACGTGCTCTAGCTGCATTTCTTGATAGCCGATAAGAGCGCTTTGATTCTCCTTTCTCGATCATCAAAGAAAGTGCTTCGTCTGGGGTTAAAGGTGTCTCATTTTTTGACCGAACAGCAGCTATATATTTTGAGGCTCTTGTTGGGCTGGTTAATGTGACATCTTTAAGAACTTGAGCAGCATCCACTTGACCAGAAGTCCTTAGACTCATTTGAGCAGCATACGTCAATTCTTCTGTAGATAAAGTAGAACGTATTTCTTCAGTCTTTCGCCTCTTAGATCTATCGCTGGATGAAGCAAAGGATTTCGAAGGTCGTCCAGATGTTCCTTTTTCATCATTCTTCACAATCTTCTCAGATGTTGATGTTGTGCATTCAGTATCGGATAATGTTGAAAAACATACGGTGCCATTCAACCATTCTTCATTATTTTTTAGAAACTTTTCTTGGCCTCTATTTGCTGCTTTCCATCTGGATCGAAAATTTGCAAATAACAGTCCTAATGACTTTTCATCCTCGTCTACTTGTATCACATGTTCTGTTTTCTTGAAAATTGCATCTTTCAAAACTCCAATAACGAATTTCTGTTCGTTTTTTAAACTGTCTTTCACCATGAAAAAGACATCTCTTCTTGATAATTCCATATTTGAAGATTGGGAAGACTCTGTAAAATACCAATATAAACATGTACAAAATTGAATGACATTATTTTGAAATCATTTTATACTTAACAAAACTATATACGGTGTTCTGACTCGAAATGTACAAAAATAATTTATTACTACTAAAAATGATTTTATATTTATAAAGAAAACGAATATTTATGATATAAATGATTAACAAATATATTTACATACATTCTGCACGAAAAAACCGAAATTACATGAAATCTGTCTTTACGAGAATCACCTCTGTGTCAGTAGACAACAGGTATAATAAAGCCTGAACAGCAGGCGGGCTCCTTTCTTTCATACATGGCTGCTCTAGGAGCCCCTCGTCAGTCCTTGCCGAATCGCCGTCTACACTACGTATACACTATGTACGTATACACTAATACACCTTTACTGCCGAAAACCGTTACGCCGTACAAACATGGGGGAAACACAGTTCTAGCTACTGAGAGTTCTTGCAGGAATATTTTATAAAATGTTGAGATTTTCGTAAAGCGTACATTTAGAATAATAAATTACTGCATTAAAATTTAAATGATCTATGAATATTAATCAATAAATGAACATACTACAAATGGAATTGATAAATAAATATTAATCTATGTTAATAGACAGAAAATATACCAACGCGCTGTAACGTAATAATCAATGGATTACATTCACACGTCCGTTAATGTCGCGCCACGTATTTCTCCCTAAAAATTAGTCTAACTATTCGTTGAGCACTCCTGAGCAGCCAGTTTTTTAGTATATTATATTTAGTACTGTACACTATCAGTTTCTTGTTGAAACAAGGTCGAGACTCGCGAAGACATTTTTAAAACTACTTTAGAAAATCGATTTTCGAAAAAAATGTATAATTTTTTATGTTTACTTGTTGCAAAATTTAGATATTTCAAACATAAAATAAGCAATAACTGTGCATAATTATATTTTCTGCATACCTTCAGAAAGTTTTTCCATTTTGCAGAATTAAAATTGAGACAGTTTCGTCCGTTTCACAGCACTTCGAAACAGGCAAGAATTTTTCGACGCGTACGCTTGTTTAATGCGTACCGAACGGCGGCTGAATGTCGACTGATGTCGAGGCGACCCTAGAGCAGGTATAAACCTGCCCGGTCCGGAATTTCGTCCTAGGACTATCAGTAAACAAGATCTGAACATATATAGACGAATATATACAACTCAAAAATTTGACTTTTGGCCAGCTTTTTGGGATTCTGCCCCACTGTGCGCCATGTGTATCATAAAATGACAGGGGACTATGCCCAAGGGACTGTTATTTCTGCACAACAAAGTTATCTAGTGCTAAAACATTTGAAATCTTTCTAGAATTAAAATTCACTCGTGCTAATTCATTAAGTGGATAAATTATCTATGAAATGATTTTAGTTTAACCTCATAAAATAAGAGAAAAACTACTTAGGACTGGTAAATGAAGCGGCTCTGTCACGTCGTTCAGTCACGAACGAAGCGTTCACACGGAATGAAATGGCGTTAGCAGGCTTAGCTCGGCATTCGGACGAATTTCATATCGTTTGTGTTTCGCTTATCGCAATAAATGATGCCTACTGAACGAAATACGAATTGGGCGCGATTGTTTGGTCAAACCAAGAGGCTGTCTTGAAATTTTTAGGACAACATTTGCGTGATAGTTTTTCGTATTGTAAAAGTATTTAAAGTTATGGTTCTATTTTATTAATACATGTACTCTAGTTAAACTTATGAATGTTAGAATTAGGCAATGCCATTACTAAAAATAACTATTAGCCGTGAACCTTATCATCCTAGAAATTGGACTGTGAATGAATGCACAACAATGAATGAACATCATTCTCCATTTTTGTGCAGTTGTCGCCCAAATAGGGCAAAAAAGAAGATTAAAAGGTCGTCGCTCACTTATCAACCCGGCACCCGATCAGCACCGCCTCGCCTCGAGCGGTTGTCATTTCTTAGATGGGCTCTCCATACATATGCGCTCACTTGTCAACTCCGTAGCATCACCGGATCGGCTCGCTCGCAAGAGTTGGCAAGTGAGCGCATATATATGGAAAGGCCATCTAAGAAATGACAACCGCTCGAGGCGAGGCGGTGCTGATCGGGTGCCGGGTTGATAAGTGAGCGACGACCTTTAAAACTTAAAAAATACTTGGCCATGAGTAGATAATGAAAAGCGCGATTCTTGCGAGACACCTGGCGATAGCCCTGACGATTTGAACCACACGACGTGGATGTGCCTCTTTTCGGACTGAAAACACAGTTTGCTAGTTTTTGAAACCCGATTTAAGGGGTTAAATTAAGGATGAAGTTCCGAAAATGCCCCTCTTCCGATCGGGCTGAAATTTTTCAGAGACCTTACTCTTAATATTTTAAGATATCCCCTAAAACGATTTTTGGCGACGCGTCATAGTTTTCGATATCTCGATTTTTTTAAAGTAATTTTTTTTACCGCGCTCCTACTATATCTAAATCTAACGGGCTCAGCTCTGGCTATACCTATGCAAATACGTTATCGCGCTCTCCGCTTTGTGTGAATCTTCGTAAAGTTTGGGCGATATAAACCTTCCTTCCATCACTGCCAAGGATTATAGGGAGGTTCCATGCAAAATCCCAAAAAAATTTAAGCAACGTAAAATGCAATAGATTAAAAATTGTCAAAAAGCCAAAAAAAACAGACACTAGAGAAACAAAAAATATTTAAAATCTTTAAAATATTTAAAGCTAACAAGTGAACCCTACCAATCTATTACAACGTCAAAAATCCTTTTTAGAGGATCTCTTAAGATATTCAAAAGAATATCTGTGCAAAATTACAGCCCGATCGGAGGAAAGACCTTTTCGGAACTTTATCCCGTATTAGAAAACAAAGAATGCGTGTCCATTTAATATTGAAGCGGTCGTTAAGATTTTCACGAAGTAAATCTATTTGACCCCTTAAATTCGGTTTCGAGGACTACCAAACCGCCTTTTTAGCCTTAAAAACGGTGCGTTTACCCAGCGTGCTTCATATCGTCAGGCCAGTCGTTCAGTGCCGCGCAAGAATCGTGCGTTTCATTATTTACTCATAGCCCCAAAATCTTTCTGTGATTCGCTCTTGTTTTTTCCACCGTTGCGGCGAGAACTACACAAGAATGAAGGCCATTCGATATTGGTCTTCCATGTGACACTCGCATGCTCTCTGCCTTTGGCATCGTAATGTTAGCCATGGCTTGACATCTCTTGGTGAAATTCCCGACCTCATTACAGCGGCCACCACATCCTTACATACAGGTCTTGCAACTCAATAGAATTTCAATGGTGGGGTTGAGTCGCGTATTGAAGCCGTTTTTGGTTTCGCTAGTATCGAGGGATGTTGTTTTGATAGCGAATTGGTGGATATGAAATCTCGTGGAGGGTTGATCCATGCTAATTTAAAATGATTTCATCTTGTACGCTACGTTGAATCATGTTTTGCGAAGCAAGCCTCAAATTTGTATGTATGTGATTTAACTCTTGAAGACGTTTTTAACGACTTATAATTTTACTTTTACATGCGAAAAATATGGCTCGGATATTCTATCCTACGCGATTGTTTATTAGATTCTGTTGCGCATGAGGCAAAATGCACTCCAGAAAAATATGTAATTGACAAAAAAATGTTGTTAAAATAAATTGTCCCCATTAACAAACACCATTCAAAAAAAGTTATTTCGCCATATTGTACGTTTTCTGCGATTATTTTGAAACTGAACAACAGCAATTAATAAATATATTTTATTCCACCACCATCTTGAATTTGAAGGGATAGATAATTGTTTTTATAGGATTTGTCCACTCGAAATTATTTTGGCATGCAAAATATCACGTGTTATCTTCATATTTACTGTTAGCGAAAGTGGCAGTCCATTTATATGTGTACATATAATAGAAACACTTGCAAACAGGAACCTCAACTATCCGTGCCATTTACAATTTATTAAAACTTGCTTTCTTTTTCTGCATCTATATATGCATTAAAGAAAAAAATAACAGTGCACGGGAATTGAACCGAGGATAACAAACGTGGCGACCTGGCATTAACCCATTCAGCTGGAATGTATTTTATACATAAGAGAACAAAATTGATTTATCCTTGTTAAACTCTCTTGGGTTTCAATTGTAGGGTCGATGGACCATTCGTCAATTAATTACTGGATAGATTTTTCTCATTCATACTCGTCAGATTATGAGTTTATATATTTCTATTTGCATGGGAATATCATTCGTTTTTGAACGAGTCTTTAAGTTGTGCAAGTTTTTAACTTCTGGAACATTTATATTCTTAGGTTAGACTATAACGAGAATGTGTAGCGATTGTTGTCTCTGTCGCCCAGAACATCCCTCGATTACAGCGACTCTAGCAGACGGCATCGCGAAGAGACCCATCCTTCACCACTAGAGGTGCTTGCATGTAAAACCGTGACCGCGACGAGAAGATAACAGCGGCAGCTCAGGTGCCTACTCCGATCTCGGCTTACCCAGTTTTGCCGTCCTTAGAGTTAAGTTTGAATTATTGTTCGATATTGATTTTTTTATATCGTTTTTCTCTATGATAACATTTTTGAAACGAACTTTAACCGAGTTTGGCGTATTCGAAATGACAATCGACTTTGCTGCTGTAACCGCGAAATGCCATTTTTATTTTTTTCAGAATATTTGTTTTATCGCGGGAACTATTTTTCTTACATAGGGGTTATATTATCGGTTTGTTCCAGCCGTACAGGTCTTCCCCGTTTTACGTAACCTAACCCGCCTCAATTTCGTTCTATCTCCCATTCCACCCACCCCGCACCTTTCCGACGCAGCCGACTTCCCCCTTTGTATCGTATTCACCATGACATATCTGCCAAGGGCACAGCAGGGGAGCTGCGCAAAACCTATACCGATACAGCTGGTTCCAGTCACGGAACTAGTCGTCTTTTGCCGAGAAATGTCGAAGAAAAACATTTCACGACGAAAGTGACGCGACTGGGATTCGAACTTGCGACCTCCCGATCTGCTAGCCAGCACGCTACCATTTGACCAACGCACCGGGCCATAGGGTATATATATATACAGTGGGTAAAAAAAGAATTTGTACATCACACACGAAACTGTGAATTTGGCTTAATTTTTTTGTTCCTGTTTTCCCAAGATTTCAAGTCGCGTTTCATCAGTTCTGTACACGTACGGTTCTATATACACGTACCGGTCCGCGTGCGTGACATCCGTGTCGAACTGGAGCTACGTCACGCCCGTATTTATTTTCCTTCAAGACTACGAGACTGCGATTTGAACCCGCGACCTCCCGATGTACTGGTTCAGAGACAAGCACGCTAATCAGCACACCGGTTTCACAGAAACTTAATAAAGCATTTCATTTTTTTCGAAGGATAATTTGAAAAAGACGTGTACAAATACTTGTTTACCCACTGTATATGTCGATATTTTATTTTTTCAAAGGGGACTTGAAAAACTATTACGCAAAACATTTTGGTGAAAAATGATTTCCAGGTCATGATATCATAGATCGTTGGGTGATTCGTTTTTGCGTTCTCAAGGTCATCAATGGTTTTTCAAATGGAAACATGTTTTTTTTTATTATAAGGACGTTGTAGCTGATATTCAGACGAGTCAACAACCTATGATATCATGACCTTGAAATGATTTTTCACCAAAATATTTTGGTGAAAAATATTCCGATTTGGGGAATTTGTCGTTGGATTCGTCTGAATATCAGCTACAACGTCTTCATAAAAGAAAACATGTTCACATTTGAAAAACCATTGATGACCTTGAGAGCGCAAAAACGATGACCTTGAAAAAAATAATCTTTCACTACTGTATCAGCCCTCGGAAATCAATAAAATTACCTTCTGACATTTTGTTCATCACTCTAAAGGCAACGGAGATATTCGGGGTGGTCACGTTAAATGGTCCGCCCTGTATATGAGGCGTTCCATATCATTTCGAACGGTCAAAAAGTTGTCCACCCTAAAAAAATTTAAATTTTGTCGTATTATTGAATTCTATGAAAAAAACAGTGTACATTTTTTCAAAATTTTTGGATCGCATTTTCTCGAGTTTTTTTAAATTTCAAAAATTTCAAAACACCGTCAAATCTCGTGAGCATTTGATTTAACAGAAAAATGTTTAAAACAAAAAAGTTACAATTTTACATGAACTTTGTGAAAAAAATTAGTTTTGAATTTTTCGAGTTTAAACAATGCCCATTTTCACCAAAATTGTACTAAAATATTTTTTTTCGGTCGGTATGTCACTTATGATTTTTCTCAAAAAATTCCAGAAAATACTCTGAAGTGTGTACAGTAACACCTATTTTTTTCAGAGTGGCTCGATTCGTTGTTCAAAAGCTGTGCTTCGTTTTATTATTATGAGATATTTTTTTTAGACAAATTAATTATTGTTAAAAATTATTCTCTTCCAAATTTTTCTCACATTTTTCAGGTAATAAACATCCATAACAGTAATAATTTTTTTTAGCTTGATCATACATTATTGGTAAGGTATACAAAGTTAACCTTGCCATACAAAGTAAGGTTCGTCGTCCAACATGAAAATTGTGATACAAAGTAACGTCGTCGTGCAATATGAAAAATGTGATACAAAGTATCGTTAACCGCCCAATATAAACATTGTCATACAAAGTAATGTGCGCCGTCAAATGCCTTCTACATCCTTCAGTTTGTCAACATTCCCCCTCCATGCCAAAATACTATCGGAGTTCTCAGTGTGTTTTGATTTTTTTACACTCGGTTGCACGGTATGAGCCAAGCAGAGAAGTCATATGCTTCCTTTGAATTTTCTTGGTGGTTTCTCGAGTGCCTTGTTACAAACTAATTTTTACAAAGAGTTACAAAAATATCTCATAATAATAAAACAAAGCACAGCTTTGGAATAACGAATCGAGCCACTCTAAAAAAATAGTATTTTCTGGAATTTTTTAAGAAAAATCAAGTGACATACCGACCGAAAAAACATATTTTTGTCTAATTTTGGTGAAAATGGGCATTTTTTAAACTCGAAAAATTCAAAACAATTTTTTTTTCACAAAGTTCATGTAAAATTGCAACTTTTTTGTCTTAAATATTTTTCTGTTACATCGAATTCTCACGAGATATAACGGTATTTTGAAAATTTTGAAATTTTGAAAAACTCGAGAAAATGCGATCCAAAAATTATGAAAAAATTTACATTTTTTTTTCATACAATTAAATAATTTGACAAAATTTCAATTTTTTTTGAGAGTGGACAACTTATTGACCGTTCGAAATGGCATGGAAGGCCTCATATATATTTATTAGGGTGGCGCAATGTTGAGCTCTATTTTTGTTGTTTTTCTCACCATCTAAATATATTCTTTAAAAAAAATTGTCGCGCAAGCTGCGAGCGGTCAAAAAATGTTCAGAGGTCGCTCAAGCCTCCTCCTAAAAAATCAAATTTTCATTAAAAAGATGAATCTTTTTTTCGTCCACTTTTCACCTATAAATTTTACGCTTTATAATTTTTAACTTAACCTCGCGAAAGCTCTAGCCGGCCAATGAATATTTAGTGGTCACTCAAGAGCTTCGAAATTTCCAATTTTCGCAATTTTTTTATTCCTCTCACTCATAAATTTGACGCTTTGTAGAATTTTCAAAACAATTGATCCGTTTTTCTGCAGAAACAGATTTTCCAAATTTACCTCACACTTCTAACCCAATAATGATAATTATTGTTCTCGTAAATAATTCTTTAAAGCTCTTGTCCGTAAACAAAATAATAGCTCGTTTTATTCGTAAAACTGAAATGGCAGCAGTTTTCCGCCCATCATAATGCGTCCCACAGTTGGTCTCGTTAGTCAAACTGCGGACCAATCATAGCTATACTCTGTAACGAGTGACGCCATAATATAATAATACATAATCATATACATCGTCTAATTGGTGTTTGTTACAAATGATTATAATAAATTATTCAGAAAATGTAACACTTCGCTGTGCATTTTGTTTTTATGCTGTTAAGGTCTGCATAGACTACGACACTTATTACGACACAAATGTCTGACACTAATGTCCGTTCTGTTCACACATAAGACGGTTTCAGTGTCTCAGAAAGTGTCTGTACTGTGATGTCGCTACACAAGTGTCTCAGATGTTCACACACAGAACTACTGACACGTCTGTAATACCCGCTCGCACGCCATGGAGAAACGCCGTGCGGCGGCAGCCGTAATTTTGTGCGCTGTTATTAAGGGGCTATACCAGTGTGACACTTAAAAAAATCGATTTTTTTCCCTTTTTCGACAGTTTATTCTTTCAAGAATATCATTATCATTTATATTATATATATCAATATCATTTTATCTTGCAAAAATCGATAGTTAAATCTTTAAACGCATTTTTCTCGAAATGAGATTTTTCAAATTTGCTGACATTGTAACTCAACGAGATCCGATTGACTGGAAATTTGAACTGAGTACTCTTGAATATATTTACTCTACAATGACGTAGGATATTTTTGATTGGATGAAAGTTGACGATTTGGCATTGAAAAAAACGACCATTTTATGGGCAAGACAACAGACTTATTTCATAACTACGCCATTTTGTTAGATTTTGATATTTTTCAAAAATCCTACGTCGTTGCACAGGAAATACCTTCCAGTTTAACGACATTTCTTTTCCTTTTTCGGTTTCAGCTACTCAATCAGCCGGAATCATGTCAGCAGTGGAGGAACTTTTTTTTGTGCCTGCGAAGGCAGCGCATAAGTCGCTTGGATCTCAATATTTTTCAATGAAAAAATTATGTAATATAGGTCAAATATATTTTTAATTTTCCAAAACATTTAATTGAATACTTTTCTTCCAAAAAAATCCTGAAAATCACCCAAATTTCCAGCGTTCACACTGGTATAGCCCCTTAAGCTGTGTTCTTAAATTATGATTTTTTCTGCCGACTTTAGCCGATATTGTGCCAAACTGTTCCGCTAAGCATTGGTGCTGCCTGTTTTTTTACTCTATTTTTATAATCAGCTCAACATATTTGCCAAAGTTCAGGCAGTCCTTCCACAAGAGATATCAAATTTTTAATGCTCTTCTTCCTCCATGTAATCGCCATTTTGATTTAACGCGGGTCGCGAGTGTCTGGATAATTTCGCGCCGGTTCGAAAACTTGAACACTGCGGCAGACACTCCGACACAGCCTGTTCACACGGCGCTTGGCGCGACATCTAGCGAGATGACGCAATAAATGTCGCGAGATCAGACAGTGGGGTTCACACACAGACACTCGATGTATACATTGAGTGTATACACCAAAGTGTCGTAGTGTAAACCTACCTTAAGGAATTATAGTGCATGCGAGATTTATTTTTCGACGGAAAATCTCAATTTCGAAAATTTTGAGCGACCACTAAATATTCTTTGGCCGGCTAGAGCTTTCGCGAGGTTAATTTAAAAATTATCAAGCGTTAAATTCATGGGTGAGAAGAGGACGAAAAAAAATCGGTTGTTTAATAAAAAATTAAAGTTTTCGGAGGCTTGAGCGATCTCTGAATAATTTTTGACCGCTCGCAACGTCCCAACAATTTTTTTTTTCTTTAAAGAAGATAATTGGACGGTAAGAAAAAGGGAAAAAAATAGCTCAAATTTGTGCCACCCTAATACATTGGTCCAACGATACTTGGATGAATTCTGACCGCGCAGGTTTTGGCCAAGTGCCAGAAACTTCACACTCCGATTTACAACATAACATGATTCTTCTTATACTTGGTTCAAACTCTCATTTCTTTTTCGTTAGATGTACGCATTTTTCACTCTTGTCCGCTGCTATTACTTAATTTTTAATCCACTTACCTCTTGTCTTAGCATCTTCTCATTCGCACGTTCTTTGTGATCTGCTGCTGATGTCGATGCCAAGGAAAACGCGCGCGTTATTTTAGGAATCTCACAGACGCAAATTGCGAATGCAGCGGAATTCTTCGTGGACCAACTTACTCGATAATCTTTTCAACATTCTCATTTTTCAGTGTTTCAAGTAATTTATTGAGTGCTCATTATACATTATTAACGATGTACAAAAATGTCGCTTACATGTGTACAAACGAGGACGGGTGGGGGGGGGGGGGGGGTAGCTTATGCGCTTCGGATGCGGCTCGGTCGGTCAATAATTCTCGACCTTCGTTGTGTGTCAAATACCAAACGTCAAAGAAATGAGCACGCCAATGCAAATACCGCAGCCATAACTTATTCTTTATCTTCTTATTGTGCAGCCAGACTATCCATTTCAACCTAAGAAGAAATCGTTTCCTTTGGGTATCACAAGGATTTTCGCACACGATCATTCCTAACGCTAAATAATATATTATTGTCTTCGAAGTAAATAATCTTTCAGTCGGTACCCTTTCATCATGATAATAAAATCGCGGCCTCTCGCATAATATACCAAGTACGCTTGTTCGAGATTTGCAGGTTCGGATCTTCAATCCAGCTTCGTTCTTTCTAGTAATGGACAAAATGAAGTACGGAGAGCACGATGCGACGATAATTAAGTTAATTATTTTTCCATTCGAGAAATCGATAATTTTTCGATTGCTATAAGGCAACATCCACTTTTCCAGTGCCTCATGTCGTTTTACTTTTTAATACCTGATTTTATTATTAAAGTTTGTTTTGCAGGGCAAAGTCTCTGCATGTTATACAGATGCGCATTGTTCTGTGACACGATGCCATTGAACGTTTCGTTTTGTGTCGTAACATTTTGTTCATTCGTTCGACGCGAACGAGTCGAGAATCAGAATGGAATAATTACTCGAATCGTAGTTACAAATAATGACTATGGTTCGATGATGTCGATAATTCTTTAGATACAGGAACGTTGGACGAAATGGGATTGAAAATATGGCGGATAAAGTTTACAAACAAAAAGAAAGTTTCCATAATAAAGTAATCCCCCAACAATTTTTTCTTTCGTCGATCGATCGACACGCCGATTTTTTTCGGTACAAACAAAATTTCAGAAGCGACTTGTTTAAAAAAATCCATATTGTTAAAATCGATCCGAATTCGAAAATCGCCCATCGCTACCGTGTGACCGGTCGAATAAAAGCATTTCTGAGCGATTCGGCAATACGCAGAGCGATAATAGCCGCGACGACAATGAAGAGGTGAGAAACGATGTCTCGGTCGGGATGTTCGATACTCTGCTTAGTCCGTATATTCGATCTCCTCCTCAACTTCAATGGACTTTTGGGATCTCGAGGACGAGGACATGACGGATTTCACCGATTTCGATGACTCGACTACCGACTTCGTTTGTACTGAGTGCACGGACTTTGACGATTTTACTGATGATATTGACGAGGACATATTTGTTGAGGATTGTTGCACCAAGCTCGATGCCCCATCGTCAACTGAAACGACGAAAGAAATACGATTTATTGCACTTGTTCAAATCTTGTATACCTATTATTACACAATCACCGATTTAAATTGATTGCCATTTTTTTTATATCGACCTCGATTGACTGACCATAGTTTTCCAATTTACGAATGAATAATAACATAATTGGTTAAAAATAATAATGAGAAAAAACTTCGTCGAATGATTTAATTTAAAATTAAAATTGGTCTATTGATCGTAATTTATTCATAAACTTATCATTTAATTATGACAGCCATAATCATAGGCTTTGTTGAATCAACAGTTTATTTTTTTTCGACCCTAATTATTTTATGCCAACATAATGTATGTTGAAAGTACATATTAAATGCTGTATTGATTAATCGTTCTCGATTTTCAGAAGAAAAGACATATATATGAGGCGTTTCATACCATTTCGAACGGTCAAAAAGTTGTCCACTCTCACAAAAATTAAAATTTTGTCAAATTATTTAATTATATGAAAAAAATAGTGTAATTTTTTTCAAAATTTTTGGATCGCATTTCCTCGAGTTTTTCAAAATTTCAAAATTTTCAAAATACTGTTATATCTCGTGAGCATTTGATTTAACAGAAAAATGTTTAAGACAAAAAAGTTGCAATTTTACATAAACTTTGTGAACAAAATTTGCTTTGAATTTTTCGAGTTTAAAAAATTCCCATTTTCACCAAAATTATACAAAAATATTTTTTTTTCAGTCGGTATGTCACTTTTGATTTTTCTAAAAAAATTCCAGAAAATACTCTGAAGTGTGTACAGTAACACCTATTTTTTTCAGAGTGGCTTGATTGGTTGTTCCAAAGCTGTGCTTTGTTTTATTATTATGAGATATTTTTTTAGACAAATCAATTATTATTAAAAATGATTCTCTCCCGAATTTTTCTCACGTTTTTCAGGTAATCAACATCCATAACAGTAATAATTTATTGAGCTTAATCATAAATTATCGGTAAGGTATACAAAGTATCGTTGACCGCCCAATATAAACATTGTCATACAAAGTAATGTGCGCCGTCAAATGCCTTCTACATCCTTCAGTTTGTCAACATTCCCCCTCCATGCCAAAATACTATCGGAGTTCTCAGTGTGTTTTGATATTTTTACACTAGGTTGCACGGTGTGAGCCAAGCAGAGAAGTCATATGCTTCCTTTGAATTTTCTTGGTGGTTTCTCGAGTGCGTTGTTACAAACTAATTCATAAGTAATTTATGATTAAGCTCAAAAAAATATTACTGTTATGGATGTTTATTACCTGAAAAATGTGGGAAAAATTTGGGAGAGAACAATTTTTAATAATAATTGATTTGTCTAAAAAAAATATCTCATAATAATAAAACAAAGCACAGCTTTGGAACAACGAATCAAGCCACTCTGAAAAAAATAGGTGTTACTGTACACACTTCAGAGTATTTTCTGGAATTTTTTGAGAAAAATCAAAAGTCACATACCGACCGAAAAAAAATATTTTTGCATAGTTTTGGTGAAAATGGGCATTTTTTAATCTCGAAAAATTCAAAACAAAATTTTTTCACAAAGTTCATGTAAAATTGCAACTTTTTTGTCTTAAACATTTTTCTGTTAAATCAATTCTCACGAGATATAACGGTAATTTGAAAATTTTGAAATTTTGAAAAAACTCGTGAAAATGCGATCCAAAAATTTTGAAAAAATTTACACTGTTTTTTCATATAATTAAATAATTTCACGAAGTTTCAATTTTTTGAGAGTGGACAACTTTTTGACCGTTCGTAATGGTATGGAATCGAAGAATAACGAACGAGATCCGAGAAGCACTAAATGCAATCTCTGAGTGCATTAGAAAAAAAAGGATTTGCGAAATGGAGTTTCATTCAAGGTGATTTCTTAGCGGGATCCCGTGAAGTAATTGGTCGTTGCTGAGAGCATCGAAGGCCCAAGATATTCAAAAGGATACCGAGAAGGGGGAGGTGCACGAATCCTGCGCACCGTAACGTAATTATAGCGTTTTTGCATGGTACCATGTTGCCAGTTCAAGGGTCTTCTCATAAATGTAGGTTTTTTTTTACTTGTGTCAGGGGGCGGATAGGAGGAAAAGTAATTATTTTAGGGCATTTTTTTATGGAAAATTTTGTTTTTTTAGACTAAAGTAATAATTTAGCGTATTTTTTAGAGGTTTTCAAATGGCAGTAATTTTTTGTGTGGGTTCGTTTGCGTTCGTTCGATACGAACTACATTGTTCTTGAGAATGTAGAGACTGTAGAATATAAAACCGACTATGATTATTTCCCAAGGGCCGCACTTTTAAGTTAACTTAATGCAATTTTGTACACGAATATAAAAAATTTAAAAACAAAAGTTTTTCACAGCCGGTCGATATGAGGTGTTACATAGTCTTTGAAAAATAGACCGCGTCACCCAATCCAAATGATGTCGAGTTGCGAGCTGCAACCCAACAAGACCATACTTCTATTGAATTGATTCGTCATTAAATTTGTCAAAATGAAAAGCAATTGACAGTCACCTTGGAAAATCGTGGCCATTTGAATCGATGCTGGTGTCATTTCTTTGCTGGAGGTTATTTTCGGTTTTAGGTTACTTTAGGTTTTTAGGTTTGTTAGGTTTGTTTCGGGTTTAGTTTAGGTTTTTACTTTAATTGCGTTTATAGGTTTATTAGGTTTATTTCAAGTTTATTAGGTCTATTTTAGGTTCGTTACGTTTATTTTAGCTTCATTAGGTTATTTTGGGATCTTAGGTTATATAGGTTTCAGAGGGAAACGACGCCTACGGGTACCGCGTGTAGACCATCTGGCAACACTGGCAAAGTACCGAACGAAAGTATATGGTAAGCATCTTTTAATGGTGACTCTCACACATTTTACAACCCCAACCCGTTAAGAAAGAATAAAGGAGAGATGAGAAAAGCATATCGCGAATGAGCCGGCTATGTTGCCAGGCCAAAGAAATAAGCTATTGAAGACGCCCCCCCCCCCCCCCCCCTCAATGGAGTTCTCCAAGTGCATTCGGTACGGATTAGTGTGCCGGAAAGTTTCTACCAAGTTTAAAAGCTTCGAAGTACCCTGGAGCTGATGCGGCATGCGCAATTGACCGCATTAAGCGCAACTTTGTGTCCTCATCTTCTCTGTCAGCTGATTGCGCAATCTCCAGAAAGTTACGCACTTCGATCGAACTTCATATTGTTGTATTGAAGCTGTCGAACGTCCCTTTTGTTCTATTCTCATAGTCAAACTCGATTGAGACGAAAGCTTTGACCCCTATTCTTGCGGAAATTGCAATATCTAGGCGAAGTATAGGGTTGTGCCGTATATTCGTGCTGCTCTGACCACTTGGTGGCGCCACAAGCAAATACTATTTTTCACTTTGGAAGGATTTCAACTGGGGAGGTTTACAGGAGTGCAAACTTCGTACTTAAATTAAACCGTCTGCAAAATTGTCAAAAATAAGAGTTCCATCCAAGCGGCACTCATGTAGATCGCCTGCGGTATGTTATGTATATGCGTACGTTAGTTTGACAGGAGAATAATCTTAATTTATTGTTTATATTAATCTACAGTATGCAATATATTTTTAGTGAAACTTCAAAGCATGTATATGTAAATAATGTAAATTTGTAATTCTTTCTCTAGTGTCTTTCATTCACGGCATATGAATAGTAAAGTGAACAAAAATATTAATAACAATTATACTGTTTCTCAAAATATCATTTTCATATCCACTCATCTATAGGTGACAATGAAAATGATATTTCCACAAACGTTAACGTCTTTCATTATCGGCATATGGGTAATACGTAATTTACGATATAAAAAAGTACCATTGTCAATGCTAATTGTTTACATCGGTTAATAATTTTCTTTGTTTTTCGAATAATTACGAATTTCGTGCCCTTGTTTTCGGTACTACGGTCATTACGTTATGAAAAACTTTTACAGGATTATTTTTATAGATGAATTAGCCGTTTTATTGGTGCTTATGAAATTTTTACCTTTTTAGGTTTACGCGGAATGCGCGTAAACCTAACGCGCATTCCGCGCGCTACGACTTTCATTGTAGGATCTGGCCCATTGAAAGCGGGACACCACTGCGGTGGGGAAAAAAATCAATTTTTTTTCAAAGTATACATTAGGGTGTTCGTCATATGGACAAAAAAAATCGGAAATTGTAACGCATACCCCGTAATTTTGTTCGAAATACTGGGGCTTACTCAAATATTCCATTTTGTTTTTCGAATCGAAAACTACACTTATATTTATCAAAATTATAACAACATCCGACTGAATGCTCTCCCATTTTCACAAAAGGGAGAGGCGACTCTTGCTTTTCCCAAAAGATAATACTCACGAATGTCTAGACTTGTGCTTTCACTCACTGTAAATTTAACTTCGTGAACGTTAAAGAACAAAACTGCACGATATTGTCGATTTGACGGTAATTTTGCATCCGTAATTTGGTGATTCACCTCTCCAACTAAGGAAATACTTTTTTTCGCACTTCGTAATTCCACTGACATCTTCGCTGTATGAAACAATACGTGTTGATATCCGAAAATATTGCGCCGCAATGATAAACACAGTGAGTGCGCGCGCTAGAGTAGACCTAGGAGTGTAAAAAGGAGAGTTGTAACAAAATCGATTTCTCGGAATCCATGACCGTTAGGCCTACCGCGCACTGCGGTAAATTTTCGTGCCACATTTTTTTCGCAAAATCTGTTAAGTATGAACCAAAGGGGAAGCGTGCGCACTGTGAGAAAAACATTGCATGCGGATTTGAATTTTGCGGTTAGCTACACATGGTGTTGTCCCATAATCTTCCGGGGCCCCGCGTACTACTTTTAGGACAAAACGATGAAATCATATAGAGCCAGTTTTCAATCCACCCCGTCGGAACCATGGCCCAATGTCCTAGTACGAGAAGTTCATACGTTGAAAGTTTTGAATTACGTGAAACTACAGTTTGACACTTGTGCTCCGTCTACGCAAATGAAAATTTCGAGGCCGTTTTTTTGGGATTTAGCATCCCTAGGTCAATGTAGGAACTACCCTCTAAGTATCAAACCTAAACACTTTTTCGTTACAGAGATGTTAATATTTATGCGCGGGGATCTATATGACCGAACGATTTCGTTCTAATATTAGTACAATGGGTCTGTCTTCAATGTATCCTTTCCCTTTCCGGTCCTCAGGAGGTTAGGGGTTAAAAGATGGTGCCATTTGCAGTACAGCCGAAGCTCGTTCGTAATTCAACGTCATTGACAGGCATTGAACAATTGTTCTCAATTATCAAAAAAATGGAAAATATCGTTGCCAAAAGAAATTAATTACCTTTGGCCACCTCCATGATAGACCCGGAGTCAACTGCGACAGGAAAGAGACGAGCAGAATGAATTTGAAAAAAAATGCTTGACACTGCGCGATGAAGGCAGCCGAGGAGCTGTTGACCGGCTGAGGTCTGACACAAGAATAAGGCAGATGGAGCTGGCCAGGCCGGAGTTATTCTGATCCTCAAGGAGGAACGAGACGATGTCAATTAGAAAAATGGCAAGCTAAATGGGAGGGGCTCTTCGTGGGTCACGTGTCATCGTCCCAGACGATTCTCACGACGGTTATAGTTTCGTGGGTGTCGCTCGTAATGACGATGCGAACGAGGAATAATGAGAAATTCAAGATGAGTCGAGGATTTCGCGCTTAGCGAGCGAACACGCATTTTCGCGATGACCGCGGAAGACCGCATCGCAAATTCAGCCAAAAGATATACGTGGAATTTTGAGCAGCTCTCGTGTATAGAGGAGAGTCAATGCTCCGCGCCAAAATCATCGTTGCAATCCTCGTCTCCGCTCGCACCACCGAACCAGCTCCAATCGAATCGATCAAAGCTCACTGGCGTCATTTTTCTTCGATGCTACTGAATCACGGCTTAGGGATTTATCGCACGTACCTACATTCTGAGCTAAAAGTTTTACTCGATCGGAGATTCGCTACCTACTCCGCGATTCGATGAAAATCCGGCAAAGTTTCGAAATATCGAAATTCTCTTGTGCCTTTTTTCGAATAACAATAATACTCAAAAGTTGGAAATACATCAGTAATGTTTCTACTAAATCAGAAAAAATGTGTCTTTATGGGCTATTATTTTATTTTTATAAATATTTCTAATTGTTTGCCGTTTTCTCGATTTTTTATTTTATTTTTTCGAAATACCGTGATTTTTTTGTCTTTATTCAGTAAAAAGATCCCAGATTATCCTTAAGAAGATTTTAATTCGTTGGACGAGCAGTTTCATAAATGAAAAAAAAAACGTTTAAAAATTCCCATGCAGAAATATCAAAATGATAGAAAATTATTTAAAAAATCATCCGTGTTGAGAAAAATCAACAGTTTTATTTCATATCTAGAAATATTTTTCTAACTGGTTATTTGTCGATCAACGATTTTTTAAAACAATTTGTTGATAACTTTCTTGCATTATTATCATTCGATATCAAGGTTCATAATGTCTTTAATGGATCTAATTTTTTTGAGGATCTTTCTAGAATCGCGAAGTTCTGAAATTTCGCTCGAATGAAAACTCGTGACTAGGGATGTATGCGTCATACATCTTTATTTATTTTAAAACGCTTGCTGGACTTGAAGAATCGGTTATATTTGATTCAGGCTAATTTATTCGTCGAAACGAGTTTTTTTTATTTTCTAATTTAATTAATTATATAATTAAATATGTTACTTATGTTCACTAGTCCACTAAAAAAGTCTATGCGGAAGTTTGTTCCACGAAAATAAGTGAGTTGGCCCATGACGATCGTCTTCTAAACGATTAATTGAACTCGAATAAATCGTTATTGCCTAACGATGTATAAAATACATAAAAAGTTTTATCAACTCTACATTTTTTATTCCGGAACTTAAGAACCTTGGGTCATGAATTTCCGAAAAAGAATAAATGTATTCCCCCCGCGGGAAAAGCTACTCGTTGAAGATTGCGCCACACTAATTGTAAAAATAATACAAATATTCAGGACTATAGAATTTGAATAAAATTGTGTTATCCTTGAACGAAAAAAAGATTCCAGTCCAGTTGTAATTTTCAAAAAACCTATTATTATTTTTTTCTCACAATTTGAATTGTCCTGGTGAATTTTTGAAAGCGCAAATTTATTAAACAAAATTAAAATCAGGCATAAAAATGCCTAGGACTATTTGATAGCGTTATTAAGATACAATTTTGGAGATCGATGAATTGCACCTTGTGCATCGCTTCAAAATTTTATTTCGCTCAAAAAGTCTCCATGTGGGCGTCAATTTTGCAAGAAGATTCGTTCAATCTGAACAATGGGTATAGTACAGAAAAAGAGACCGGGCGGCATAGACCGAGGTTATTTAAAGACGGCTCTCCACGCACAGCTCGGGGTGCGGAATGTGCGATTAGAGGACTGCAATGAATGCCCACAGTTCCAGTCGACTCGCTCAAAACCCGCCACTTAGGCAACGACAAAAAGATCCTGCAATGTATTTTGAAGTGTCAAGCAATTTAAATCCCATAAATCTGTATCGCTCGTACTATTTGATTCCACGATACGGATTGGAGCATCCGACTGACGCATCTCTGGTGATGGCGAAAATAAACAGTCCGATTACAGTGCCCTACTGGCTACAGATTCAGGAAGTTGACAGGGCACGTGTCGGTCGTGGATTCCGGTGGCTGGAAATCGATACTCGAGGATGCGACTTGTTTTCAGGTTCCGAAGTCGTTTGGGACACGTAAAGCAGGAACGGCCACTTTGATTCTCTTGGGCGACGAACTTTGTAAAGTGCGCACCGGATGGTGCAGCGAAGGTTAAAGGAGTTTATCTTTCGACTGTCGTAGTGTGCTATAACTTAAAAATAATTTAAAAAATTATATTGTAAACTAACTTCCTCAAATGTATGGAAACTTAAATTAGTAGCGAGCTAATTATAAAATGAAACAAACTGTATAAGGTGTATAATTATAAAATGAAACATTTTATAATTATACACCTTGTATAAAGCTTGTCAGGAATCGTTGTATAACCTACAGCCTTGCCCAAAAGTATTAGGCACCCCGTACATTTTCTATCTAGACACAAATTCCAATATCTCGGCGAAAAAAAACGTAAACCAATTTAACGAACGGGGTTTTGAAGCGGACAAAGCCATCTTCATTTTGCTTTTTATTTCCATTTTTGCGATTATTTTTGTACCCGGTATGTAATTTAAAAAATGCCGGGTTTTTTCGATTTTCACAATTTGCAAAATCGCGTGCTGGACTATAAAAAATAGTAACCTCACCATTTAGTGATAAGATCTTTGAAAAGGACACCGTTAGATTTAATTTCGTTTAAAAAAAATTTGCGATTTTTTTTCGCAGTCATATTGTTTTTTCTTGAACAAACGGCAGGTTTCCGAAAAGCCGACATCGTGCGGCGTAGCTTGAAAACTGTGAGGTTTGGCATATTTAGTCTAAAGAGTAAAAAGTTGTATTTTGTTATCTTGGAGTTACTGAATTTTGTTTAGATTTTTGCCCGCAATTTCTTTATATCGCTATTTTGATTGATAGTTGACAATTTCTCTCATTAATTAATTGTCGTTACTTTGAAACAAAACAGTTTTAATGCAAATATCAAGAGGAGAAAAGGTACATACAGCCTTGACCTAGAGTATTAGGCACTCCTAATAAATATTGATATTTAAAAAAGTACATAACACTATTTCAATTGCTTCGATATTTCGACTTGGGACTTCTCTTGTTTGGACAAGGGTGAATTTTTACCCGTTTTTCGTATGAAAGCTCACTACTTTCCGGAATTTTCGAAAACAAGGTATCGCGGTGAACTAATGAAATCGCAGAAAACGCACATTTTTAGCGTTTTACGTTCGAGATGTTTTGCAAGCCACCAAATGAAGATTTCTATTGTTCGATTTAATTTACAGGGTGCCTAATACTTTTGGCGAAGGCTGTATATAATTGTATAAAATTATTATTTTATAATCTCACTTCCTTGAAATGTATGGAAACCTAAGATCGGTATTCATAGTCGTTCCTCGAGGAATCCTTATTCCTTATTCTTTGTTCAGAACAAAGAACAAGGAGGGCTTATTTCTTAAGGAACGACTATGAATACGGGTGTAAGTTAGTATCCAGCTAACTGTAGAAATAACATAAAGGGTAGAATTTTAAGTTGTCATCTCGGATCTGCTATCTTCCAAAGTCGAAAATCTCAGACACTGTAAAATGGCAGATATGGAATGACGACATGAAGTTCAAGTCAGACGGATGGAGGCAAAAACACAAAGGGTTTTGAGGTTATTTATTCTACGGTTACTACGCAACACTATCTTCCCACTCGGGATGTTATGCACAACGCTCTTTACTTCCGCCTACTAATCAATTATTCGAATCTAATCAATCATTCGTAGATAAAGAAATGCGCAATCCTAACTACGATTTGTAATCTATCATTTAAAAGTTCATTCCAAATGACCGGTATGTTTCGAGCATAAGCATTTCTTCAAGTCTAATAAATATTCGAATGAAAGTAAATAAAAATGTAGTTGTCTACAAAGAATACGCTAAAAGTACATGAAGTGTATGGTGTTTAATAAACTTTATTCGTATCAATATTTCAATGAAAGTGAATGAAACTATCGTTATTTACAAAATCTATTGTTGAACGAAAAGTACCTCAAATCTATCATAATTGAACTCATGATAATAAATATTTTTATTAAAGTAAATAGAGTTGTTGAACAAAAAGATACATCAAATGTACCGTATGTAATTGACTTGAATGGAAAAATCATTTCACTCAAAGCATTTCTGAATAAAAATATAGTTTAAATATGAAAAGGACATTTTGTGAAGACAACAACCCAAACAAATCTTGTCAGCGTGAATTCGAAATGGCATTTGCCTCCTCAAGCTGGACTATATATTTTCGTTCAGCTGAGGACGTGTACCAGCCCATTTCGAGGTCAATTTATAGGCCTCTGACATATTGTTCTGTCAAGGTCACTGTTTTTTACTACGAATTTAGGTGAAAACAACTCAGGCCGTAGGATCCGCTATGTTTCTGCGACAATTTGATCCATAGTATAGAGCTTATAATGAAAAGACAAAGTAAGCAAGTCTGCGTACGTTAAAGGCAGTACGAATGGATCAAAAACAGGCGGTGAGCGAATGTTTTACGATGTCGTAAATTTCCGTCATGACTTCAGACTCCAAGTGCGGTATGATGACTGTTGTCGCGTTAATGCGCTCGTGAATGATCGATGAATTTGCATGAAAACGTAAGTATAAAAAACGTGGTTGCGAGTCGAGTCGAGCATTAAGGTCCCGTCGCTCCAAATACGGACAATTATCAATATTTACGGGGGAACATTTTTCGACGAATTCCGAAAATATGACGGATCAAACACTGTCGAATTAAAAGCTGTTTCTCTTTTTTCGTGAATCAATCGTTTTACAGTGAGTCAATGTCATAGCATTTACGCAATGTGAAATAAATAACGTATACTCTAAAATAATTGATTCACTGTAACGTAAATTTAAAAAATTAATAAAATATACTGTAAAAATAATAAAATACGGGTGATCAGAATTGAAAAAATAAAAACTCTTTACTGTAATAATAAAAGTTTGGTATGACCGGAAACCTTTTGGAATTTTAATAATTACGAAAATGACAAGCTGTAGAAAAAAGTTTGATATCGACGAAAACAACAACTTTAATCATTTGTTATTCACGGATGGATAAACATTTGAAAAAATCATCTGGTCATCCGATAAAAAATGTTATACACTATACTTAGTCCGAATTTGAAGTGAATCGGACGAATAGATTTTGAGACACGACCTACAGCGTTTCATAAATCGTAGTTTCGATAAAAACGCAAACGAAAAAAGGGTAGATCGCAGCGGGGCGGTTTGTCGTAGTGCAATGGGCGATTTGACAAGCCACAAAAATCGCCATAACTCTGTCAATTTTTGGAATTTTTACAAAATCGTTTTTTAAAACTAAAGTGAAGACCCTCGGCAATTTAAGCTTATGCAACCCCTTTAAATAAAGTACGATCAGAGTCAAATGAATCAATAAAATTAATTTGCCTCAACCTTATTTCAGCTCATTTTTACTTGTCCCTCGAAATGTTGATAACCGAACATCGCTTTTGAAAATAGCAGCTATTTTTTTCCTCGCCTTCGCATCACACAATCGTTTCGATCACACACAACGTCACGATACTCGAATATCGTTCGTTCTTCGAAAAACCTTCGTGCACAAGGCCGATGCTGAATAAGCTGATCATGCGGTGTATCTTGCATTAGCGATCGTACATGCGGAATCTGTTTTCCGCACTAGTCACCACGGAAATCAAATTGCATTTAAATAGACACGGATGTCATGCAGCCACAATATAAAGTGAAAGAACCCCCGCAAACTCGTCATAGATGATTCAGCGTGTATTCCCAGAGCCGTCTGATTCTGTTTCGCAAGAATCTTCCGATTGGTCGGAATCTTCAGTGGATTCTGGCCAAATCAACGATGCACAGTGACACACGAATTCTTCGTCATGTCCGACGTCACAATTTTCGTGAGCTTGCAATCAATTCGGAGTAAAACTTCTTGGCCAGACTTGTTGCATCTGTTCCGATGATTTTCATCGATCGATAAGAACAGCACTCACACTCGGAGTCTCAAATTATTTTATGCTTTGTTAACGTAAAATACCCGTTTTACCAAATAAAACCGTTGCATTATTTTCCGGAGTAAAACATATTTAGTTTGTATTTGTCTCTCTTGTTGGCTTTTTTCGTAAACATGTGAATAATTGAAATTCTTTAACATTCTTTGCAAAAAGGTTCCGCACTAGCCTTGAAAAGGTTCTGGGTCGTCCAACTAACAATTTCATTGATACAAGCTTAAAAAACGAAAAGAGGAATTGATAAAAGAATAAAACTCGGAAAAAGTTCTTCGAAAAATTGTCTGTTTCATTTTGTACAAAGAATTGTTTCACGGATTGCCGAGCAGTTGTTTGTTTGTACAATTTGTTAATACCTTTTTTATTTATTATTAATCGAACACAATGTGTTTAAATCTTCAATAGATGTGATTTTTTGTAAGTTCTTTTCTGATCATTGCTGAATTTCTGATGATATCGAGAATGTTGGCTGAGAATGTAAGTGTGATGCATTATTGAAGATAAAAAACTGGTCTTTACCGAACGGTCATCACTGGAATTCAGTTGAGGTGGGTCAGGGCAAAATTTTCGTCGTAATTTTTACAATCATTCGTGCAGTCATTCGTGAGAAATTCGGAAAATCTATTAATAAGTAATTATTTGATTGATCAATTAAGAAACCAATTAATTGAGAAATTAGTAACAAAAACGAATAACTTAATCAATGTATTGAGAAACCAATTAATCGTTCGACTAATTAAGAAATTAATTCAGTAAGCAATTCATTTCTGAGAATAACGGATGGAGTTTACTGTCGTACGTACAGAAAAGTTCGTAAAATGGTTGTTAATAGGAATTTTTACCGAGGCGTATATTTATTCATTTTTTTTTCTTCTAATCACTGCATAATCAAGCAATTGATCATAAATATTCTGACGAGTTATTCTCAGAATAACCCATTAAGCCTATTATTATTTAAAAGCTAAATAACAATTCAAAAAACGTACAACTCGTCGCTAATATTTTTCCGCTCT
This sequence comes from Ophion slaviceki, assembly GCA_944452715.1. NCBI lineage: Eukaryota > Metazoa > Arthropoda > Insecta > Hymenoptera > Ichneumonidae > Ophion > Ophion slaviceki. The sequence goes on along the minus strand of OX101788.1, from coordinate 44,758,807 downwards.
TTGTGGTCATTGATTTTCTGGCCGTGATGTGACTCTACTGAACCACAATAATTGTCGTAAATGATGAATTTTCATTTATCTACGAAAACCGTTATTTTTTCGTTCGATCGTAATGCGCTACACTTGTTCCTTTTATCGCTGTTTTGCTGATATTTAAATATAGGCGAGTGATCGAGATAAGGAGAGTTTACGTTTATAGAACGACACGAGGTATCTTAGGCGCTTCAATGTCAGGTATCCACTTTCTATCGCTCAACTGTCTACTGTTCATGCCACACTTTTTCTTATTCCTCTTGCCCAATGCAGCTTCAAGTCCGCCGGATGCCACGAGACGGTCGTTCCAATAATAGAGAAGCGGTAAGGAGAAGGAAATAGTGTGAAAACACAGAGAGAATAAAAAAAGGGAGCGCGAAAATACTCCGGTTACTATGTGAAAAAAATATGTCGGCATGTGTACTCTTGGAAAATCTTTCGGATAGAATTAGTTTGGAAAATCTTCATAGTTGGTCGGTTTCGGGAAATACAAGCCGGAATAATCGGTACGATTATTTGAATAAGAAATTATTTTCATTTAAATAAGAAATTATTTTTATTTCAATTTTATCATTGCGAATACACATTGGGAATATCACACACTTAAACTGAATATAAATTTGTTAATACGATAAGACATCGAAATTACTGTTTTTTTTTTTCGTAAACCCAGAATATTTTTTTATTAATATGAAAAATTCGTTGAATGTTTGGGTTTCATTGGCGGAAAAAAATCAACATCAAGAGCACAAACTCCAAGCACCAATTAGGAAAAAGAACATAAAAGTGAGAAGGAAGTGCATAAATAAAAAGAATAATTTCTTCGAAGAGCTGCACGATGTGATGAAAATGGGTAGCCGGAAGTCAAATACTTCGCACAAGAAAATACCCGCGTAATGCTCCTCGTTGAGGATTAAAATGGCACTCCTTGTGGAAAATATACATTTTTAATTGATTTCGTTCTCCACATTCTCTCTCTCTCTCTCTCTCTCTCTCTCTCTCTCTCTCTCTCTCTCTCTCTCTCTCTCTCTCTCTCTCTCTCTCTCTCTCTCTCTCCCTCTCATTGGGTAGGTCGCCAACGAATTGTCGAATGATCGGAAATTAGGTTGTTTTAAAGGGAACTTATTTCATTGAATTAACGACTCAAAATAATCAAACGATTGAGTGTTTTATTTAAATCATTTCATACGCCAGCTAAGAATTAACTATGCATTTTAAAGCAGTTTTATATCGCTCTAAAGTCGGTGTAAAACTGGGTAACTTTATCTAGGAATTATCATTATTATTTTTATAAACAAATTGTGTGATAATATTTCGAAATAATAATTGTTAATGTAAGAGCAACTAAAGATATTTCAACGTTAGTGATGACTTTTGCTAAATGATGATTATTAAAAATTATTGAACCTAATCATAAATAATTATTATATTAGAATACTGGCTAGATAATTATGATATTTGAATACTTGCTGAATAATTGTTACCTTTGCGTGTCAGTATTATGACGGATAACAAAAATTCAGATAAAAATTGAAGCTAATTAAACTATTGGAAATGAAAAACAGCAAACACTGTTACCAGCATTGCTATCACTCTTGTCTTGAAATAGTATTTATTTCGTAATGATAATATTTTTACATAGCCGAAACAGCGAAATGCGAAACAATTAATATATTAAAACACTTACTGAATAATTATTATATTTGAATACTTGCTGAATAAAATGCAATGATAAAGATTTAGATTAAGAAGTGAAGCTAAAGAAATGATTGAAAATGAAGGGAAACGAACATTGTTACCAGCACTGTTACCTGTGTTGCCTTGAAATCGTAATTATTTCTTAATATCAATATTTTTATATAGCCAAAAATAGCGCAAATTTCTCAGATCGACCATATGATTGCTAGACTTGTATCTAGCACGTGCATATCTAAAACTTTGTCACGTCTGGGCTTATATTCTCTACTAAAGAACAAGGACAGGTTTCCAATCACGATACTACCGTGCGGTAGCACCGTTCGCACGATAAACATATATGAATGCGTTATTGTCTTTTCGTGAGGAAAGGGAAACGCTGTGCGGCATCTACTCTCGAGTGGTAGTTTGGTTGACGATGAGCAAGTAAACTGCAACGTCAAATAATACGATATCTCTACTAAGGAGACAAAGGTCTAGGCTTATCTTTACAAATTGATATCCGAATTTGCTTTTTGTTCCTCCAAATCTCAAAAATTGAGATCGACTTGCAATTATAACATTGCTGCGTTCGTTATTATCCTACAAACATTTGTAACGGCCGTTTGTTGAATGAGGTTTTAAAAAAAAGTATACATGTTAAGTTTCAATATCAAAATGATGCTCGTAGTCAAGAAACTACGGAAGCCTGCACCGCCGACGTCATAATTTTTTTACATTATTTGATATTGGTGACAGGTAACTATTTCTCTTATATGTTTCATTAGTAAGAATGAGTATGGGGGAAACAAAACTGTGGGTGTTCAGCATTACAATGCGAAATTATTGATATCATTATTTTTCGCATAATTTTTGTAATTCGAAATATCCATATTCTATTTAATGATTGAGTGTGAATATTTGTCAAGGTACATATTGTAATCAATTATGCATGCATTTACGAAAAGAGAAACGAGGTAAAAAACTCATATGAAAGCCCCGGACGGTTTTTATATGAGCACAAAGGAATTCAAAATTATAATGAGTCCAAAATAATCATTGTCGGTTATGATTATTATTATTTTGCACAACGTTCTTTTTATTCGGATTTGTTTTCGTTGAGGTAGAGCGTACGTACGCATATCGTTGATAGACAACCAAATCCAAATTAACTGATTCCAGTGTGTGGTCGACGATTATTCCATTCCATAGTGTGGCTAAACATCTTCCAGAGTTGGGTTAATCTGCAGGCTCCATTGGCTCACAAATAAACCCAAGCGAACTCGGTGCAGTGCGTGGGAGATGATCTTCCAGGATTGGGCTGAGCATCTGGCTTCATTGGCTCGTAAAAAGCCAAAATAAACACATCTCAGTGTCTGACTAATTATACTTCAGAGCTGGACTAAGCGTCTGGCTCCATTCACTCCCAAATAAACTCACTCTAATGTCAGGCAGATCAACTTTAAGTATTCGACCAAGCTTTAGGCTCCGCAGGCCCACATAAAAACCCATAAAAACGCAAACCTAATTCCCGTGTGTGACTGATCAACTTCCAGCATTGGACTAAGCTTCTGGCTCCATTGGTCTGTCATTAGCTAACGATTACCCACAACTATGGCTTGCTTCAATTGATCATTGCTTTCCTGATTATCGGCTTTCTTGTTGTCGAGTTAGAATCCTGGTAACGGAGTCAATGTCGTCTTGTTCAGAGTGCTGAAGCCTGTAGCGTTTCATGGCTTCACATACCAAATTATATTCCACCGCTCCAGCTTTGCGAAGCTTGCATAATGCAGCCACCAGGACAATGCAGAACCAAGCATCTTGGGGAATGGGTTTCGGTATTGGACTTCCGTTTATGCGACATCGAGAACGATTCAGCTTTGGTTCATCAATAAGGCCTCTCGTGGGTAGCTCGCTCTGTCTTCAAATGAGTGGAGGTTTACCTGGTCTACTTGCGTTCCTTGTCTGAGTATAAGCTAAGCTCACTTTCTTCGAGTAAGTTCGTAAGGATGTCTCGCAAACACGGCAGCATGATCTGCCAAGCTGTTGGACCATTTGTAGTTGCTGGTGAACCATGGTAGTTCGCTGTAGATATTTTGGTATTTGGAATTCCTGAGCTATTTGAACTTGAAGCCTTGACAGTTGTCAAGCCTAACGCGGATCGGTTTTGGCTTCCGCGTTCCAAAAACCGGGCGGTCGGGGGAAGGGCAACCTACAAAAAAATTTCCAATCCTACAAATTGCTCATACTTGTACTAACTTCGAACTACCTAGGAATGGATTGGATGAAAATAAAGATTACTGTAAAATGAGAAGAGTTTGTGGCTTCCGGATGGAGGCCGTGTTGAGGATCAGCGTTGTGCCGACGTTTCGCAAACGTTACAGTCTGCATCATCAGGGCTGAGAGCTCCGATACTGAAGCTCTCGTGTCTCAGGTATTCCTTATATAGTTGCAGTCATCGTTCCAGATCGCTGCACCAGCCAATCAGATGTTTTAATTGATCAGCTGGTCAATTAAAAAACCGGGAGGACGGTGTGCCAAATAGGATTGACGTGATATCCTCCATCTCTGTTTAGGTTGTCCGGATGTTTTCGGATTTCCAAGCCTTCTCGGTGTTTCCTGGAAAAATAGCTGTTTGATGGGGCTTTGTCGAACTGGATGGCATGACCAGTCTCCATCCAATGTTCGGCCAGCGCTGATTGTGTAATATGGCCATATTTGATACACCGTTGGTGTTCTTTGATCCGTGTACTGATCTTCCTCCCGGTTTCCCCTATGTACACTTTACCGCATGAGCAGGGTATTTTGTATACTCCTGGTGCAAGAATCAAATAGAAAAATTCAGGAAACTATGTCCACAGACGAAGCAGCCCATCCTAACCCACACAGTAAAAAACCTAAGTAACCACACACTCTCCGCAGCTGAAACATCAGTCCTCGCAAAAGGGCACAATTTCGCCATTACACCGACAGAAATTCCGACCAGAGAAATCATCAGCCAGGTGGAAACTGCCATCTACCGTCTCCCACTAGATACTGGCAACGACATCAGGAAACGGATAAGCAATATTCTACACAAGGCAAAACCTCCGCAGCAGAATATCACGAAGGAAGAACACCTTGCTCTTCACAATTTGAAGAAAAACAAGGACATCTTAATACTACCAGCTGACAAAGGGAATGCAACTGTCATCATGGATAGAACGGACTACTGCAGTAAAATTATGAACCTGCTCGAGGACACCAACACGTACAAGAAATTAGCACGTGACCCTACATCGAGTGTAGAAAAGAAAACAACAACACTTCTAAAGAAGGCTGGTCTATCGGAAAACCTAACCAAAGCCCTTACACCCAAGGAATCCCTACCACCCAGGCTTTACGGTCTGCCAAAAATACACAAAAACAACATCCCACTAAGGCCCATTGTTAGCAACATAGGCAGTCCTACATATCACTTGGCACGTTTTCTCTGCAAACCTTTGCAGGAACTCGTAGGTCTCAACAACTCCTATATCCAAAACTCCCGGGATTTTGTGAACAAGATCCAGTCTATCAAGGTACAACCAGAAGATATTTTAGTGAGTTTCGATGTTGTATCCCTGTTTACAAACGTCCCAACCAATGAAACCCTAAGCATAGTTAAAAATTCCAAAAAAGTTGCCCCTAACCTACTGCCCCTCATAGAACATTGCCTAAACTCGACATACTTCCAATTTCAATCCCAGTTTTATGAACAAACTTCAGGCGCAGCCATGGGTTCCCCTATTTCCCCTATCATTGCCAACATCTTTATGGAGAACTTCGAGAACAGAATTCTGCAAGAAGCTACCCTCAAGCCCTCCACCTGGTTCCGATATGTCGATGACACCTTCGTCATTTGGAGTCACGGCAAAGAAAACCTCAATCATTTCTTAACCTTCCTCAACTCCCAACACCCCAATATTCAATTCACCATGGAGATAGAACAGGAAAATCAAATCCCTTTTCTGGATGTACTGGTTCAACGGAAAAGCGATGGCACTTTGGGCCATAAAGTTTACCGGAAGCCAACGCATACGGATAGATACCTCCACGCTACGTCCCATCACCACCCTTCCCAAAAACAGTCGGTCATAAGCTCTCTGGTCTACAGAGCTCTAGCGATCTCCGAACCAGACTCCCTGGAGGTTGAACTAGAACACCTACGAAAAGCTTTAGGAGACAATGGCTACAAGCCAGGCAACATCGAAAGAACGATAAAAAATCTAAAAAGAAAAATAGCTGATCCGAAAACGGTTACAGCACCTGATGGAGAGAATGAAGGACAAATAACTGCAACAACTTCCCTTCCATACCTTCAGGGCATAACCGATCGCATAGGCAGGGTCCTTGGAAAACATAACGTGCGAGTCATCTTCAAACCTCAGAAGAAACTAGCACAAGTGATTCCGAGTGCAAAAGACCAAAGACCACCATTAAGTGCACCAGGAGTATACAAAATACCCTGCTCATGCGGTAAAGTGTACATAGGGGAAACCGGGAGGAAGATCAGTACACGGATCAAAGAACACCAACGGTGTATCAAATATGGCCATATTACACAATCAGCGCTGGCCGAACATTGGATGGAGACTGGTCATGCCATCCAGTTCGACAAAGCCCAAAGTCTGGCCCCATCAAACAGCTATTTTTCCAGGAAACACCGAGAAGGCTTGGAAATCCGAAAACATCCGGACAACCTAAACAGAGATGGAGGATATCACGTCAATCCTATTTGGCACACCGTCCTCCCGGTTTTTTAATTGACCAGCTGATCAATTAAAACATCTGATTGGCTGGTGCAGCGATCTGGAACGATGACTGCAACTATATAAGGAATACCTGAGACACGAGAGCTTCAGTATCGGAGCTCTCAGCCCTGATGATGCAGACTGTAACGTTTGCGAAACGTCGGCACAACGCTGATCCTCAACACGGCCTCCATCCGGAAGCCACAAACTCTTCTCATTACATAAAGAGCCGTGAAAGCCTTAAAACTAAAATTACTGTAAAATGTTTAACATTTATAAAACTTTGGGTTTATATATAAGAGTTAGAATGTTTTCGAAGATCGCACGTTGTCATCATAATATGAATTTCTTCTATGTCATTTATTTCCCGATTTTCAAGGTCTTTAATGCATCAAAACTCAAAACGAGTTGACCGACGCAATACAACGTGACCTTCAAGTTACCTTTCACCCAGAAATAGTAAATGGATAAAATGTATCGCGTTACGCTTATTTGCGTTATTTCTGTTACGTCAAATTTTCAGAATGATCCCCTTTCCACAAGAAATTAGGCACTCGGAAACTCCTCCAAATATTTATTTCGAATCAAATTTTACGGTCAACTCGACTTCAAATAATAAAAACCTCTATTTTCAATTCCCCAGCCCCCGTTTTTCAAAACAAAACGAATTACCTGTTATGAGCTTGGTATAGTTTTGACATATTGAAAAATTAATAAGACCAATATGTTTACAATGCTCTCCATTAATCGTATTACAACTTTCTATACTGTTGGTGAATGGGGTTAAGCCAAAAGCTTTCGAGTCTCTAAATTCCAGTAACTAGTCCGATATAATGCATACACGCCGTATGTATAGCTCACCCACAATATACAGAGAAACATAATATGCATACACATTTCTCATCTTCCGCTGTATAGTTTGGTATCCGGAACATCGCGTACGTAAGAAGCTACAGGTTCTAATAAGTGTCCGGCACATAAGCGTTTAATGAGAAAACTTAATTAATTTCCTAACAGCAAAGCGGACATTCATTGGAACGGCAATCAATCCCCTCGTTTCCCGCTGCTGCTGCTATTACTGCGTGAATCTATAATCTCTGTATCATGTCAAACCAAATTATGTACCGTGCAGCTATTAGGCTTACGGACGGTACAAATATTGATGGACGGGTATACAGGGTGGGTTAGTTAAAGTGTTACAGAGCAACAGCACTTACCGTTCGATCGTAATTATACGAAGCGTCTTGTTTGAAGATGATAATCGGTAGTAATTCTTGTCATCCGTCAAACTGATAACGTACTTGGTGTACAAGGACTTTTTTAAAAAGCCCGCGCCTATGGCTCCTGTTTCCCCTGGTTCACGGTGGCGCTGCGCTCCCGAGTCGAAATTTTCAGCCTATTTTGCCCCTCGAGATCCTCACAGTGGTAGGAGATAAAGGCAGTAAAGTAGCTTCGTATTCAATATAAAATGAGCTCCTACTTAGGGCCTAGAACGGGAACAAATTTCCCTTTTCTCCACTTGCAGGCGCTAAGGAGGACGTCGATTGGCACACGTATACACGCACACGCATACACTCTATTACGCACATAGAGATACATATGCCTGAATACGCGCATGCGTAGACATACGTATATACTCGTGCACATGCACGCCTAAGCATACACCAACACACGTATACTAGTACCTATACGTATGCATGCGTGCCTGCTATAGGCATCCGCGTATACGTGCATACGTGAGGGCAATTCCTATAAAAAATATTGTAACTGTTTGCCCAAGATCCATTTCTTCCACTTTGGAGAGTTGCTGGAGCTACAGGGGCAAGTTTGAAGCGAATGCGAAAGGTTCGCTGGGCGGAGATAAATGAAAGGCCATTGGAAAGGTGAGCCTTTACGTCGAACGCGCGGTCCTACCTAGTCCAACGCATGATGGTTACTGAAAACTATCAGACGCTTTCTTTCGAATGCGACCATCCCCACCCTCGTTTCGTCGAAACAGCCAAATGCGCGATAGGTCCAAACGCAATCAAAAGAGGAGCTGCAACGACTTTAGGTAGGTTAGGTAGGAGTATAAGGGCCTATGTAGGAGGTAAGCAGCAAAGGGAGAGCATGTTAGGGCCCATAGTAGGACTTCTAGTAGCAAAAGAGGCGCTGCAACGACTTCAGCTAGGTTAGATAGGAGTATAAGGGCCTATGCAGGAGGTGAGCAGCAAAGAAAGAGCACGTTAGGAGCCCATAGTAGGACTTTTAGCAGTAAACAGACTCAAGTGAGGCTGACATAGGATCAAAGGCCTTTGAAATAGGCTGAAAATTTCGACTCGGGCTCTCTCTTAACTTCATATTGTTTAGAGTAATTCTTATAGAGGTAGCACGTCCTCTTTTCTTTCGATCCTAGGATTTTTCGGGTCATACTGCGTAAGAATGGATCATCTTCGAACGAGACGCTTCGTTTAATTACGATCGCACTTCGTTCGCCTTCGCCGGGCTTGTTTGATCATTCAATTATACTATCCGTCTTGTTTTCGATGACGATGATGATGTATACTTCTAGCGAAGGAAATAATAACTTACTGCTGTTTTTGTGTCACTCGAATTGGTTCTATAAAGAGGAGAAAAGTCCCGAGTCGAAATTTTCAGCCTATTTTAAAGGCCTTTGATCCTATGTCAGCCTCACTTGAGTCTGTTTACTGCTAGAAGTCCTACTATGGGCTCCTAACATGCTCTTTCTTTGCTGCTTACCTCCTGCATAGGCCCTTGTACTCCTCCCTAACCTAGCTGAAGTCGTAGCTCGGCTTTTGATTGCGTTTGGACCTATCGCGCATTTGGCTGTTTCGACGAAACGAGGGTGGGGATGGTCGCATTCGAATGCGGGGGTCTGATAGTTTTCAGTAACCATCATCCGTCGGACTAGGTAGGACCGTGCGTTTGACGTAGAGGCGTACTTTTCCAATGGCCTTTCCATTATCTCCACCCAGCGAACCTTTCGCATTCGCTACAAATTTGCCCTTGCAACTCCAGCAACTCTCCAAAGTGGAAGAAATATATCTTGGGCAAACAGTTACAATATTTTTGATAGGAATTGCCCTCACTTATGCATGTATACGCGGATCCCTATAGCAGGCACGCATGCATGCGTATAGGTACTAATATACGTGTGTTGGTGTATGCTTAAGCGTGTATGTGTACGGGTATATACGTGCGTCTACGCATGCGCGTATTCAGGCATATGTATCTCTATATGCGTAATAGAGTGTATGCGTGTGCTTGTATACGTGTGCCAATCGACGTCCTCCTTAGGACCTGCAATTGGAGAAACGGGAAATTTGTTCCCGGTCTAGGCCCTAAGTAGGAGCTCATTTTATATTGAATACGAAGCTACTTCACTACCTTTATCTCCTACCACTGTGAGGATTTGGAGGGGCAAAAGAGGCTGAAAATTTCGACTTCGGGTGCCTCCTTCAGTTCGTACTGACTACACTAATAGCTATAGCGCGAACATAGTTTTATCCTTACAAATAGGCCCGTTATAAAATTGCCCGAATATTCTTAAGCATTTAGACCAGCCAGCTGTTCTGCGTATCGTATAAATATCGCCCCGTTTTTTAACGCTGCGCTTAGAGCAGCATGTTTCGTGCTTTCATCTAACGATCTAACGTTTGCGCTGACGCATCTTTGTGTGGTTTAATTGTACTTATGAACAGCGTCTGACTGTCTTCTGGTCCCAAAGCCTCGGTTCGTTTCACGCACGTTTGTATTGCCGATGCTCGAGATAGCTCCTCAGCTTTTGTGAAAAACGGTATAATCGCAAACTCGCTCCTTCCTCGAATGTCTTTGATGTCTTCGGTGCGGTACTCTCGCCGGGCATCACCACACGCGCGTATCGCTCACCGACGTACGCCAGCTCATCGGGCGCACCTGATTGGCTCGCCTTTAAAAATTAATAATAATTCCAGGGTTCATTTGATATGCACATATGCTTATAACAATCGACTCAAAATTTCACCCCCAACCCCCTATTTTTTGGGGTTCAGGGAACGCATTCAGTTCTAGGACACCCTGTATATATCCTCTTGTTGGCACGCTCTGGATTCCCACCAGCGTTCCAGCGAAAATTAGTATTGTTTTACTGATTGCGTTAATATTGAGTTTACCATCACCCCTGCTGTTTCTTTCTCGATCCCTCTACTCTAAAAAGCCTGCTTAATGCACTGTCTGTCACTGGCAAAGGCTTGGGCGCTAGGGTATGTATTGATTTCTGCATGACGATATTAAAATATTTTGATTTGGTATTAAGATGACAGGAGTTAAGGTTAGCCTTGACGAAAATAACGGGAACCACGGCTGGGTCGGCCAGTAAGGGACAATTATGATTCCAGTTGCTTGATTAGTCGAAATCTTTTGTAAACATTTCAGAATCAGGCCAAAATATGGGAATGCATGAAAAATCTTTCTTCGCTCTATGAGATTGTGTACGCCTCTACAGCCGTAACATCCGGCTGTATATATCTAGCGCAAAATCATCTGCAATTCTTGTTTAATCAAGACAGATGGAACCGATCACTTGAAAATCAACACAAATTCTCATTGATCAATTTCAATCTTTCTCTTGATAACTCTCATTTAGTATTGCGAATAAACTCGCACCATGTTTGCGATTTGCGATGCTGTACCTTCGAAGACATTTTGTTTTGTTGATATATATGAAGCGTAAAACCATAATGGTCGTTTTACCGTCGACTGCCGGATTTGTCCGGCTAGCTCGGTTAAGTAAGGGACTTGGAGGCCCCCTGATCGATTGATATATGAAATTGCTGATGTATTCTCTATTCTCAATAATATTTATTGATTCGATAATTTTCCTGCGAAGCTTTTTAGAACTAGGAACGCCGCTTATAGTTCAAGATAATGAATGCTGTGATTTCTTTCTTATGTACTCCAAAAACCCGTAAGTAATTTTATTCTGACAGTGTGCTCCCCACCGTAAATGAAGCATCAGTCTCAATTATCACAGCAAATGTATGAGTTCGAATTGGGATATATCCGAGACTTAGATTTTTCTCCCATCAGTAATAATCTTCTACGAGTGTTTTCTCAAAAATTGATGTCTCATCATCGTTCCTGTTGCTGCCTTAGAGTGCGAGACGTTTTCATCTGTCCAACCTTTTACAGTATTTCGATCCGTAAGTTGTGGCGAGTGTTCCGAGTAACTTTACAAATTCTCGTATACTCTGATCTCTATTGTTTTGAGTTAGCTGAATCATCTTTTTTATTCGTTCCCTTTTTTGGTCGCTTAATTCTCGTCTAAAACTTTTTCGTCGATAATAAATCCAAGATATTTGCCTCTCTTGCTGGGGACGAGAGAACTCTTCTCTTGATTAATAATAAAGCCCAGATTCTTGAGAATATTATACGGCTTTCTGCTTTTGTCCGCACATGTTTTCTCGATATTTCTCCTGATTGAAATGCCATTAAAAGGTGATATAAAGGGTGCCTCAAAATGATCTGACGTTTTAAATTGAGCGCCATTTTTTTGTGGCAAACATAGAGCACTAATCTTTGACAACTGGCATCAAAAAGTATTGAGGTTTAGTCACGGAGAATCACACGATCGAGCAACGCATAGATATTGTGAAAATTTGTGGCATGAAAGTTCGTTATTGCAGACGAAGTTTTATGGTAGTGTTAACTCGTGTGGCGGCGATGTGAATTTGTCATCAAGATCGTGCGATTTGACACCATTAGGCTTCTTTCTTTGGGGTTTTCTGGAAGGAAAAGTGTATGCCAATGACCCACAGACCATTTCGGACCTCACGGGAGCAATGCGACACCATTAATGAAATGAGTCCGCAGTTATGCCAAAATGTCATAACTGCGGGAATTTATTTCCCGTACAACCACTTGTCCGAAATTGTTGCTTCTAGCTTGGATTATACCAATTTATTCACCAAGGGTTATGCATTATTTTCTGGTGGTCGACTGCTGGTGACATACATCTGCTAGAAGTTTTTGTGTTGCAGAGTAATTTCAAGAATGTTTGCTTATCGATTCCTTCCATGAGCGGTTCGATCATTATCTGCAACGCTGAGTCTAGTAGTAGCCTGAGTAGTATCTTCAAAACGTTTGTCTCATTTTTTTCTTGCCATCTCGGTGAGAGCTCAAGCAATTTCTAAATTTATTGTGGAAGGCTTAATGTAAAATTGGCCTTTTCTCGCATAAGGTAGATGGCCCAGTACTCGTCAACTTAAGCAGATCGCTTGACTTTGCAAATTTTTATAGCTGAACTAGGAAAGTGAATAAAAGTTATTTTAAGTCGTTCTTAATAAGTTTTTTATTACGAAGAAGGAGGTCATTGTGAAATTCCCGTGCCTGGTACAGTTTTTGAGAAAATATTTCGTAAAGGTTATAAAATGCTATTGTACGAGTCATCGTCATGCCGCCATGACAGTTGGTCTGGTAATCGCCATGGGAACGTCCCACTAATCGTCACATGCGTTCAAACTACTTTGAGGCCTTATATACCTGTGAAAAAAAAAATTGTTTTTTTTTTTAATGACTTAAATTATGTATAAATATGTCGAAAATAATATGCACAAGTTATTTTAGGTGGACATTTTTTAAGACGCGCAGAAAAATGGTATTCAAACTTAAAACGCGTTTTTCATGAAGAAATGTTTTCAAAATCGGGCGGACTCGTATGTCCTGCATTTTTTGACCGATTGGCTTCAAATTTCAATTATAATTTCTTAGATACATTTTATAGCGATGTACACACGATTTTTACAATCGTTTAACAATTGCGATTGTTGGAAACGAACAAAGGCCGTTGTTTCAGTCGAAAATGCGACTTTCTTAAAAATCGGGCTAGATGTACAAAAATAAATATTTTATAATAATCGTGTGTACTTTGGTAGCAAAACTTGTGTAAATTACGGGGAAAAGAAAATTCTTTTGGGTGCACATGTGCGAATCCAACGAGTCCGCTCGTTGGAGGTACCTACAGATATGAGAAATAAACCATCTAAACCTCGTTTTGATTGCTTTATTAGTATTTTTTTAATCCCAAACAACCTTGTTTTCCGATCATCCAAAGGTATATAATGCCTTAACTAATTATGCAAAGGTCCGTAGGACTTTGTCGGCTCGATTATGTCTGCATATAGAACGGCAGAATAATTTTTACGCACTCTGTCACAAACTTTATGATTTTTATTAAAAAATTTGATAAAGAATTTGAAACATAAATTTCTCTTCCATGAAACTTTATTAATTTCAAAAATAAAACTAATTATTGCCTATTAACGTCAGAATTATAATTTTTATTTATTTGTAGTCATTATAAACAAGTATTTTTTCATTAAATAATTTTTAATATTATTTCGATCGAGTACTGTTCACTTGTGTTCATGACATACCCAGTTATCGACATGGTCACGACCCAGTAATCGACAACATATATTTACATGTATATTTTTTTACTATCGCGAATATGTGTATGACGATTACTGGTCCGTGGATCTTTCAGACAATGCTAATTACGGACCCAATATTCGATTCGTAAGACTCTTTTTTTGCTAACATTGTCCCAGTTATCGATACCCGTGGCGATTAATCGGCAGAGTATTTATGTTGTTGAACCGGTAATCGTCATATATGAAAATTCGTTGAAATTTACATAAAACTATAATTTTTTATGCTGGATGCAAAACTAAAATCCTTGTCAATCACGTGAAGGAAAACTTACTTCACGCAAGTCCACAGGCATTCTCAAATCACCCGAGATGTTACATGGTTTACGTTAACCTCCTAATGAAGGATTCGGCCGAAATGGCAGCTAGACGTCGTAGCGGAATATATTTAATTTGATTAGTCTTTTATACGTATACTTACGGGTGTGAAAATGTAATACAACATAGTAGATACCTCCTGGAAGCTAATATACCACAAATCTGCACGAAGGACTGATTTTTATCTTAAAATACTTATTTAATGCGTAAACATGACGATCACTAGGACCCTGGCGGCCACTGGGCCGACTACCTTACTTTCGGGTAAGCTCATTTCTGCTATCTTCTGTCCAGCCGTTTGCCATCCATTCGTTCCATTTCTTCCCGAGTAGAAATCGTTTCGGCTACAAGAAGACCCGCATCAGCTATCTTGATTTATTTTTCAGGCCTTGATCAGGATTTTTTATCAATCCCTGATCGGTTTTGAAATGCAATCCCTGACTTCGACCTAGTGACACTTAATTGCAATGTATGTAGAAGTGGAACGCCCCATGGTGAGGACAGCGAATTCGTACGCAAAGGGAGATAGCTCAGCGGGGTATATCTGTCCTTTTCTTTACAGTCGGGTGAACATATTTATACCGCATGACGAGTATTATACACAGTAATGTATCGAGCTGGACGTAATATTTTTTAATGACTGTACGCGGTGCGAGGGAGACAGATAAACACCGCTGAGCTATTTCTTTCTGCTCGCGCCCCACCACGGCAGTAAGCAGTCCAGTTCGACCTTCATTTCAGTGGCTGTACCTGCATGTTAGACCATGAGTGGGGTAAGACGGAGAACCCCCCACCCCCCGTATCTACCGTCCCTCGCCTAAGGGGGTAACCCTACACCGGCAAGACTAGCGGCCACTACGATGTTTAAAAATGTCTACAAAATGCAAACATCCCCACCACTGGAAATCGAGATAGATTCCAGATCTGTATGTAAGACCGTGGTTTGTAGCATCTTAGTAGCAGACATGGCGTAAGAGACGACACGAATTTCTACAATTATTTGATGTATCATATAAACTATATCAATTATTTAACATCATTTCGATAATTAGAGAGCTTTTCGAATATCATGCTATAGATTTTTCAAACACACACACACACACACACACACACACACACACACACACACACACACACACACACACGCACGCACGCACGCACACGCACGCACGCACGCACGCCCGCACGCACGCCACACACACACACACACACACACACACACACACACACACACACACACACACACACACACACACACACACACACACGCACGCACGCACGCACGCACCCACGCACGCACGCACACACACACACACATCATTCCTCTCTCTACCCCCTCTCCCGTTCGATGTGTGCATTGCAATAAAGAGAGACCATTAATTAAATCGACTAGAAAAATGTTGGTCTCCACGGAAATGCGATATAATTTAAATTTTCAAAAATTAAATAGATACATTTATTGTATTCAACTAAATTGTTTTTTGAACAGATGAATCCGAATCACAGATTTATTAGGAATAAATCAAACATTAGAGATAATAAAAAATGTATGCATCGACTGGACACTACATGTCTCGACGGTTTGACGACGCGCTAATACAGGTATATAGTTCGTCTGGTGTTTGACAAAAGGTTAGGTGTGTAAAAGCCGAAAAACTGTTTATAGGTCCAGTTACTTGATGATTGCTTGAAGCTAGCCGGATCAGGCGAATTGAAATAAGCCGTAAATCCGTTTGCTTGACTATGGCCTGAAACCAGCCGGATCAGACGAATCAAAGCATACCGCACGTAAGGCCTCTGTATTACAGCGAATGTCAGGCCAGTCTGACAATATTTCTACTCGGGGATTTATTACGGCGGAATAAACAATATTTCTATTCGGGTTATAAAGGTCTGCGTTTACAAATTTTGGTCTTTCTCTGCATCCGCGGGATCGTTAATGAACGCTTCTAGACTAGCCATTCCAGTTATTAGGTTATACCCCACTTTATAGCCTTGTTGGCTGATGCCTTGTTGGCGGGTGCTTTATCGGCTTCACCCTGCCAGTTTTCTCGTTTTAAAGGGAACAGATTGGAGATTTAGGCATCCATTTTGTGGATTTCAATCACGGAGAGATTGTTGTTGAATCTCTTCTAGACTCTCCCCTTCGCTTAGTCGTATGGACATTTTTGTGTCTACCTCACGTTTGTGTGGACCGTGAGACTTTTTATGCTGTAGGGGAGCAAAGTGTATGGAGATATTGCACTCTGTTCAACTTACCTGAATGTTCAGGCATCATCGACACCTTTATTTCATTCGATCGACCTTTTAAAAATGGAAGAAAAGCGTGGTTTTTAGGTTATTCATCTGTTGTTGGAGTTTCTGGATTTTTTCTTCGAGTTTTTGTCTTCTCTTCCATATTCTCTCGATCTCGAACGAGCGCCCTTTCTTTTTCTCTTTGTCGGCATCTTCCCTTGCGATGGGCTACCATATTTGTATTTTTACCCTGCACGTGTTGAGTTTTTTGAACAACAAAACATAATGGAGTTAGTGGCACCACCGCAGCGCCACCGTCGACCAGGGGAAACAGGCATAGCAGACGCAAGCTGACGTATCGTTGAGAACGAGGCGAGTAGTATAATTCGACTCTAGAATTTCTCAGAAAGCCATACAAAACGTTTAAAAAAGACGGTGGTTCACAATCCACACTTATCGGAGTGAAAGTCGAAAAAAATAGTATTTCCGGCGCTAAGGATATTCTTATCTTTTTTATTTGCGCTATGTATACTTAGAACCTAAGAGCAGCTACAGAAACATTGCGAACGATTTCTAACTTCCGGAACCCATCCTCTTCGGCGGTTTGTTTTCGTCCAATGTAATATAGGCGATAGCGTAGGGTTTGTTTGGTTTGTTCGGTATCGCCTTGATTCGTGTCAACTGTATCATTTGAGCAAGAAAAAAGTCCTGACATATGAAAATTCCGAAAAATGCCCTATAATCCCTCCCTATTTTCTCCCTGACATAAAAAAAAAGAAAACATGAAATTGAGAATATACTTCGCGCATTAAGTCACTCTGCTTCTTTACAAAACGTTAACCTTTCGGTGTAATCTTGTGAAATTTGATGTCAAAGTCTCTTGAACGTCATATCCGTTTGCCAATAAATTGGCAAGCGAGCAAAAAATATAAATTAATAGCTCCACGTCCCTTTGAAGTAGAGTTTGGTTTGTATCGAGGTCCAAAAATTGTACTCAGTCGGCACGTCATTCTATTTGCCTACAATTCGAATTTGCTTTGAATTCTAATGAAAAAATGGGTTCGAAAGCGTTTACGTTTCATTCTCGCTTGTTTACTTGGCGCGATTGGGTTTCTTGTTGGAGAGCCACCCGCCCCCCCCCCCCATCGATCTTTAATATCCTCTAGGAAAATCTCCGTTTCACGCTCAATGCCTCAATTTTAACAATGTCTCCTGCCGGGTCCCGCCGGGATATTAATATTTGAGTATTGAGCCCAAATTATTTCCAAAATCAATTTTTATTATGTGCACTCAATATATTATTTATAAATATATATTTAATATCTTTCTAGACACTATTTATTTATAAACGACATTACCATATCTTACTTGAATAAATAATTTTCCAATAAACTAAATATACAGAATACATCGTAATGTTAATTTTTAACAAAAAAATTTTTTATCTTTCATTTAGAAAAATTATTATTTTCCTTAATAATCTGTTAAAACTTTTAGTAAAATGTTAATTTTATATCATTACGATGAATTTTGCTTTTTTAAAAAAATTAATTGAATTAGAAATTTATCCGTGGAAAAATGCTTTAAAATAAATTCCCGTGAGTAAAAAAAATAGGCCACCAGAACGAAATAAATTGGGAAATGTTCTCTTTAATTGAAATTGAGGACAGTTTAATCGGAGCTAAGGTGTGCCTGACAAGAAGCGGAGCTTCCCATCCTCCGAGAACAAAAACGTAAGTTAGTTTCGCCGCAAGATTACAAAAAAATTGTCGACGGTTTCGATTTTTAAATATCGATAATTCTTTAGAAAATATTGTTATTTTGTAATATTCCTTGATGCATATTAACTTTTTGTCTGAATTCTACCAATAAATTATGAATTGTTGAATGTGACAGTAAATTCAGACTACATTTTTTTCTTCAATTGTCTGAGTCGTATTGATTGTATCTTTAATCTTATCATTAATTGTCTAAAATCTGTCACATAAGTATAAATGTTCTGCAAAACTAATTGAGTGATTCAGTTCATAAAATTCTACCCTCGAAATTTTTTGTTGGTGGCATTTAATTTGGGCTATTTTTTCGTGGACAATTTAATTTCAGAGGAAATTAATCCCGGGAACTTTATTCTAGGATTTTTTATGGGGCTAGCCGTGAATTGATTCCGTCAAGGTATATGCATTCTATAAATAATGTAAATAATCTTTATAATACTGGATGTTCGAGGATCATTGAATAAACGTTGGCGAAAATAGGATATTCGCTACGCTCAACGCTATTGTTTGCAAGCTCTGTTTAGAAAGAGCCCATGCTGAGACGAGACTCCGAAGTGCTCGTCATTCTCATCGAGCCTTACGACTTTTTTTCATCCCTCATTGGTTTCGGCATACTCGATGATATTTTTAGTTTCAGCATTCGCGCTCGTTCGTTTTATTCATCCTTGTTCTTGTCTCGACGATTTTTTTCGGATTATTTTTGGCAGTCTCGTTAAACTCGTGACGACTGAGGAGATTTCCGGTCTCCTCATTGTTGAAGCAGTTTATGTGTTGTGTAATGGACCAACGAAGAGACATGACGAAATCACGAAGCTCTCTGTAGCCACGGGACACTAATTATGAGGACGAGATAATATCGATCACGTAGATAATAATTGCAATTATTGTTTTAAAGCACGAACTGGATGTTTTAAAGTAGTTCTGTAGTTTTGGTCAAATCTCAGGAATTGGCTGAAATCTAAGTATAGTGTACAGTTGACTTGCATGGACTGGTGCCCAAAAATTCCATTTGATTCACCGTTTCGTTCATGAGATAATTGCAATTGAGTATGGGTATTTTTGTACGCGATCCCTATACCTAACACGTAAACCGATAGGAGTTTGCTCGCATTTCTTGATATAGGTTCTAAACGGATCTCAGGATTTCAAAATAAAGACACACGTGTATGCAGTTCTATTGTGGGATTGATTTTTTTTTAAATGACAAACTTTGACCGTTTAGTGTCGGAGATATCGACTTATGAAAAGTGGTAATTTTATCCCACACCGGACTCGGGCCCAACCAATTGTAAGTGAATGGCAACAGTGTACGCTACAGCCAGCTGATCGGCGCGTGGTCTGGGAACTCGAAGCGTGTTTTTTTTCCCGAGTTCTAGTTATTCTGAAACGGATGTGAAATAAATTTATTCTGCAAACAAATTTAATTTGTTCAATTTATGCATATATTTATTCGTGTTCTATATATATATATATATATAGTGTGTGTGTGCGTGCGTGCGTGCGTGCGTGCGTGCGTGCGTGCGTGCGTGCGTGCGTGCGTGCGTGCGTGCGTGTGTGTGTGTGTGTGTGTGTGTGTGTGTGTGTGTGTGTAGATATAACTTAGGTTATTGCAGAGTACTCGTCGCAGGAAATATGTAAAATACAATTCAATCCCATTCGGGTTTCCTCCACTGTTTTTCTCAAAAAAATGTCTTTGTTACAGCGTATACAATTCAAACTGTCGGCAAGATGTTGTAAATCCACGATCCGACGTCCTTCGAGAGCGAATTTTTGTTGGTGATCGTTGAGGTTATGGTTATTCTCATCGCGTTTAGCCGCATTTGCTTGACACATGGCTGCCACAGCTTTCAGTCTTTTAGCAAGCACCTTTTTTCGTGTAAACTTTCCTTTGTATCGCATTTGGGTTGACATTTTCACGCTTTTTTTATTTATATAAAATATTTCGCGAAAGACGGGTCGTAGGAAGCTCAACGCTATGACTGCAAGAAAATCGCGCTGTCGCCACGATTACAGCGCCGCTCTCTATACGACGATGAGAACTACCTATGCATGAGGTTGCGAATGTGTGGGACATATAGAGGGTTCAAGCTCTGTCAAAAATTTACAACCAACAGCATCGTATAGGCATTGAATGTTACTAAACGCTTCGACCGTAACTTTTGGCTCATACGTGTACCCTCAGAACTACCTTAAAAATAAAACATATGTCATTTCCGAACCGATACTGGTGAATAAGTCGGCGCGGTTCGGCTCCAGCGAGCCTTCGAGTTGTGCAGGGCCGATACTCGGAGCGGTGGCTGTTTAGTCCTGCACCGGCTGGCGCATCAACCAGTGTGCGGAGGGCCATTACTTCTAAGGCCTTGGTGTAGATACTTGAGCAAAAGTCCGTACACCAGGGAAAGAGAAAAATATAGGGCCGTTTATACTGGTACAGGTTTTCCACAGTTTCCCGGTGCCCTCGGCAAATCCGGTATAGTGTAGCCTAAGACAACTGTGGACGCTACGAAAGTTAGGTCCGGTTAGCGCAGTGGCAAGTGTAATACATAAAAACCAACAAGGGTATACGATGGAACTCAGGAAATAAAAATTAATGTATATAAAATTTGCATGAGTGATCCAGGCGCCTTACATCGCCAACTCAATAGTTCGGAAATAGAAAAATCCACGTAAGCGGAAATTACACGCGATATGGAAACGAAAAGCGTACATCTTCGCTCCTCTTGATTTTGGAAATGCTCATGTATGCGGATTCAGTGCCCACAAAAACCATAGAACATGGATTTTTATAAAAATCCATCGTTTTTCAAGTTGCAGTCCACCATGGCAATTTTCAAAATACCGGTACCAGATTTGGATTTAGCGACCTAAAAAACCATAGAACGTGAGTTTTTGCAACAATCTGGCTGTTATTAGACCGTTATTTTGAATTCTGATTGGAAAATCTCATTCTGCTTCTGACATTTCATGGTTCGAAAAAAAAATTATTTTCTGGAATTTGATTCGATCTCTAAAATCCTCACATCAAATTGACCACGTCAAACGAAATAACTTCTTTTGACACGCTGGTCGCACGAAAACTTCATTTTCGCTACGCTGTTCTTGTTCTTCGATCCCAAATTACAGTTTTACAGCGAAACGTCATCGCTTCTCAGGTATTCCGGAACCTGCCCGTACTAATGAAATTTTCTTTGTGAATTTATTGTAGAAACAGCAACGTTTCTGGAGAAAAGTCACCGTTCGAGGGATCGTGCTGCAGTGGCCAGGGAGTTGCAGGCGACAGTTCGGAGAGCGATATCGAGGAAATTCCAAAATATCGAGTCGTGCTCCTCGGGGATTCGGGGGTTGGTAAAACTGCTCTCGTCTCGCAATTTATGACCAGCGAGTACATGAACACGTACGATGCGAGTCTGGGTGAGTTTCGTCAGCCTGTAATACTTGCAAGACTATTTCCCTATTTTCGAATTGAAAAATTAGCAAACGCTCTATTTCGTAAAGTCAGTACTAAATTGAACTTTTACTAAAGTTAACCAAAGTAACGTTAACTTTAATTAAGTAATGGAACAAGTTTATTGCTTCTTACAATTCATTCATTAATAACTAGTTATTAAAGTATTTTCATTACTTATTATTACTCATTATCATCGTTTATTGCAACACAGTTCACGAAAGTGAACGCTAAATTTAGTAAAAATTTAGTAACTCGGAAAATGTTAAGGTATGGGCTGCATGGTGGCCCTTGATAGGTCATTGATGGCTGGGCAGAATTGGATTCGACCACGTTCACTTGATGCGGTTAGAATTTTGAAAACTTAAAATTTATTCGATAAAGCAGTATCGCTGTGATTTACTCGATTTTCATTTAATAACCATACGAACAAAATAAAAAACCGCATTTGTATTTAGCGGTGATCTTAAGCCTAAATAGGCAAATTCCATATTTAATCATGATTTATTTATAATAAAAAATAAAAATGATCGCAGACAAAAAGTCTACTTGAAGAACAGGCTCATTTTAAGCGTTAAAAAATATCCGATTGCGTCGAACGATGTAAGTTTTACTAGCAATTTTTTGTTAGCCATCGGGCATCACAATTATAATATACATCAGACGGATGAACGTCTACGCAAGCCTCGTGAACCCGGTGGCCAGAAATCTCGCCAAATCTCGCCCTCCACCACATTTCTGCCCACATTATTCTGTCTCCTGGTTCTTTGATAAACTTTAGGTTATCGGATTTTTCTTCGCCAATAATATCTTTTTTTGTCGTTTTCGAATTCATATTTTCGTTTTCATACTTTTTTATTCAACACATTCATAAAAAGAGTTATAATTAGATTGGTTTTAAACAATTTATTATACTTTTGAATAATTATGTTCCATTCAGAAAAAGTTTTGGGGGAAAATAGACGAAAATATACACGCGTTTAAATTACTCTTATCATTTTGAGTGCACTGCACATCTAGAAAATTAGTTCGTATTTTTCGCACGTGATCTTTGCGAAAAAAAATGTTACTTAAAAAAATTGAGAGTATATGCAATATACATATGTACATTGGGAATTTACGGATCAATGACGTCCCGTGCGGAAATTGAGTTGGGGCTGTGATCGGGCCCCAATAATATTCCCTTAACTTTATTCGGGCCCTAATCTGGAAGCCACATGAGGGCCGTTAGCGGCCGGTCACACTTTGTCAACAAGGGCCCTTAAAGGCGCAACGACCGGGGCCTTATAAGTTGCCTCAATGGCGCCTCATCAAAACCATTTTAGCGCCCTGAAAATGCCTCAACGGCGCCTCATTATAATCATTTCAGCGCCATAAAATATTCGTATCAGTGGATATACGTGTATGTTAAATGCGTCAGGGTATATCTGTGTTTGTTTTTATGTAATTGTTCATGTGCATAGGTGTGGGCGTGAGTACATGTGTATGTATGTGTGCGTGCGTAGTAATGTGATTGCGTATTTGCATGTGAGCCTTTATGACAAACTGCCATGACAAAATTAATACAAAAAATAATCTATTCTAAGGAATGGATGTGTAGTAGAAATGAAAAACATATATGTGTCTACTGAATCACTAGAATCTATTTCCATTGAGGGAAAGATCTGGAAAACAAAGACCAATTTATTTATTTATCCTACACAGTCAGATAAAGTTTATGAATGGGAAATATCAGCGAAGTCTTCAGAGGAAATAATTTTCCCTATGATGAGTATTGAGCGGAAATTAGTTGCTATAAAAATGTCGAGAAAACCAGTTGGGACTGTTCACACTTATGCGCTAGCATTACTCCATGTATGAGTGAAACCATGAGTAATTGTTTATATCTATGTAAAAGGTTTCTTTAATTTGATAAATAAATACTATCTGATGTTTGTCTGCATATTTGGGTTCATCGCTGATTTTTTATTTGCTAATGCCCTTACGCTTTTTCCCAATTTGCGTTCGATAATATTATTCGATCGATATATATAATCGATTTGAATAATTGAAATACCATCAACCATGCAGCCTAAGCTATTTATACTGGATTATCGCTACAATAGTCAGATCTGGGCCTATTGTGCAGATCCCTACTTGTTTATCCCTATACTGGCCAAGTCTGGGCCTATTGTGGAAATCCCTACAGGTTTATCCCTACAATGGCCAAGTCGGGTCCTTTTGTGGAAATCCCTAAAGGTTTATCCCCATAATGGCCAAGTCGGGGCCTATTGTGGAAATCCCTACAAGTTTATCCCGATAATGGCCAAGTCTGGGCCCATTATGGAAATCCCTACTAGGGAAAGCACTAGAAAAGCCCTGAAAAGCCCTTATTTTTATTAGGGATGCCCTATCAGTTTTCCGCACGGGGTGTTAACCCTTCGACGGCACACTGGGTCATGTTGACCCCATTTTTTTCCAACTGACTGTATGGCAAAACGGGGTAATCTATTCGGCAGCAGTGCGGCGCTCGAATGTTGTCCCACTCCTACTCTATAGGTGGGCTCTCGGCCCCCGTCCTACATCCTGCCCGTGTACTGAGGACAGCTGTCGAAAAAGGACCTGGGGTCGAATCGACCCCGTTTATGCAGTAGTGCGGTGAAAGTGAAAACATTTTTGTGGTGACATTTTTTGTTTCATTACTCCATGTAAGTGAGTTACCATAGAAAATCATAGTTATTTTTTACTTCACGCTCCTATAGTAAGTGATGTATTAAGAATGCTGATCATAAAACTAAAAGCAAGAATCCGTTATGCAGGGGGGCTATGGGCAACGAGCACCGAATGTACTTATTCTTCGATTGCGGTAAATGTAAATAATAATAATAATAATAAGTCATTGAAGTAAAAAAATTCGGAAAATAGACGTGCTCAACAATTAATCTGCCGGAGGAGTCGTTTTTTTCCATTTTTCACTATCCCGAAAATGCTCATATTCAAATCTCCGAATAAATATACTTTTTAGAAAAACGGAGGACACTGTCACGTCCTAAGGGGACGTCTGCATATATCTATCGCGGTTCCCTCTTTTTAGCCTACGCCTAGCGCACTAGCTCGTGATGAGGGTGTAAAAGGGAAAAGTGCATGCAAAGGTGGGTGTGACGCAGTGACTCGATTAATAAATGAATTGATTTACGCAAGTTACTTGACAATTCGGGGTTTATTACAATTAACCAATTTGGTTAATTCGATTAAATTAATAATACAAAAATGTACATAAAATATTTCCCTTACATTTGTCGATGCGTCGTGCATACGCTAATCTGTTTACAGCCGTCGGGTTCGGGCCTCCGCAGGTAGGTCGGACCCCTCGGTTGCGCACGCTTGGTAACAATGTTGGGTTACACGTCGACACAAATTTTTAACACATGGGCATTTATCGCGAGCCGCGTCTTCGAATTAATTGGAAATTTACGCAAAATAATACGGTATACAGGTTCTACGGAGACACTTAATGAAATTCTTGTAGTTCGCATGATTATAAAGTATAATTTTGAAGTTAATGTTCGCGTTCGCTTTCTGGACACAGTTTTTGTAATTGTTCCGGTGAGCGTTGTTGGGAGATTTTTGTTCGTACGCGATGGAAACTGAAAGGAGACTTTTACTTAACGAGTGATGGTGGAACACTGTTGGGAGACTAGGTCTGAATGAGTGGTGATGGAACACTGTTGGGAGACTAGATCTAAACGAGTGGTGATGGAACACTGACTCCATGATTTTTCTATCCTAGCTTGTAGGATATTTTGGATGCTGTGATGGTGGGAGAAGAAGTTTCTCGAAAAGTGAATTTTCGTCATGCGTTAATTTTTTGATTGGTGGAAAGGATGTAGGAAATGTACTAGTGCATATGATTGGTCGAGTTGGAAGGGGAAATATTTTTGGAGACTATGATTGGGTGTAGACTATGATATTTGTGATCTCCATCTCGATTCTCGGAAACTAGTCCGTGTCTCGTTATCTGGAGCGTTGGAAAAATATAGGGAGGAAAAAGGGCCTTGGTCGCGTCGCCGCGCTTGCCTCAAGATAGGCATTGTTGACCCAGGTGTGAGAGCGCGTGGGCAATACTAACGTAGTATTGCCGGGTCAACTTTCCGGCTTGAAGGATTTACTTTTGGAGAATATATATTTTTGTGGAGTAAGGATTTCGATATTTCCCGCTCTTGGAAGGTCGTCCTTCGTGTGTTGTTCGTTCTTATGGCTAAGGATTTTATGATAAACTGCGCTCGAGGATTGCGTGTAGATATGGTCAAGACCGACTGCGCTCTCGCGTGGAAAATTATGCGCGACGCTCGCTTCTTATCGATATATTTAGTTTCGGCTGTGGTTCGCCTAATTCTAAAGAAAATATAAGGACCCGTCGAAAAATGACAATGCCGTTATCGTGTGCATTGGTTTTCGTAGTTTTCCACGATTTCCATGTGGAATCGGGTAAGCCCGCGTTCTCGCCGGAGTTGAATAAAATAGGAGTGGAAAAAGAAATAGATAGCGCTTTTTCTCGCCACGTTACAACACTGTCTTTTTTTCGTATCTACAAACCTTCCTCTTTAAAAACCTCATAGGACTTTTTTTATATATTGAAAAAAAAGTTATTATCTTTTTCGTCCAAGTACGTATTTTTCAATCAGCTCCCACTTTCAACAAATGTTTGGGCACTTAATTTTTGTTTTTCTTCAAAAATCAATTTTGGGCCATAAAACTGAATGATTAAACGAACTTACCTGTAAGTGACGTTCGATCATAATTGTATGTAACGCCTTTTCCGAGAGATCAATCGTAGTACCCCTGCCTCACACCGATATAGCCACACTTTTGAAGACCGAAACATTTGCTGTGGTTACCACGACTCTCAATCGTCATTATTTCAAAGTTGCGTCGTAACCTATAGGGATTCTTCATGTGAAATACATGCAAGATGAGGGAATGTATTGTGCGCAACTAAGTTCCCGCCGTTTTTTTCCAATAGATGGCTCCACTAGTAAGTGCTGGTCGAATGTGACATAATCAAAACGTCATGAACCAAGCTTAGACATATGGTAAACAAACCGCTTTGACACATTAGTGATTTTGTTTTTGCGTCATATACTTTTGGTTGTGTGAAAATGTCTGATTTTGTGCCAAATAACCGTCATTTGCGGGAAGTGTTGCTTTACTTCTTTCATTCGAAGAAAACGGCGGCTGAAGCGCATCGAGAACTCCAAAAAGTTTACGGGGATGCTGCTCTAAGTGAAACAACGTGCCGTGATTGGTTCCGTCGGTTCAAAGACGGTGCTTTCGATGTTGACGACCGTTCACGTGGAGGAAGGCCAAAAACCTTCGAAGACGCTGAATTGGAGGCATTGCTCGATGAGGATCCGTGCCAAACGCAAGAGCTTGCTTCAGCATTAGGAGTTACCCGCCAAGCCATTTCCAAGCGATTGCATGCGTTGGGAATGATTAAAAAACAAGGAACTTGGGTTCCTTATGATTTGAAGCCGAGAGACGTTGAGCGTCGTTTTTTCGCCTGTGAGCAACTGATCCAACGGCAAAAAGGAAGGGTTTTTCATCGCATCGTTACAGGTGATGAAAAATGGATTCATTACAGCAACCCAAAGAGAACAATATCATGGGGACTGCCCGGTCATGCTTCTACTTCGTCGGCTCGGCCGAATATTCACGCTGCGAAGGTTTTGCTGTGTATTTGGTGGGACCAGGGCGGTGTTATTTATTATGAGCTGTTGAAACCAAACGAAACCATCACTGGAGAACGGTATCGCATTCAATTGATACGATTGAGCCGAGCACTGCGCGAAAAGAGGCCACAATACGAGCAGAGCCACGAAAAAGTGATTTTACAGCATGACAATGCTCGGCCTTACGTTGCCAAATCCGTCAAAACGTACTTAGAAACGCTCAAATGGGAAGTCCTACCCCACCAGCCATATTCCGCAGATATTGCGCCGTCCGATTATTACTTGTTCCGTTCGATGGCACATGGTCTGGCTAATCAGCAGTTCCGCTCATATGAAGACATCTCAAAATGGCTTGATTCGTGGATAGCCTCAAAAGACGAACACTTCTACCGTGACGGTATTCGAGCTCTGCCAGAAAGATGGAAAAAAGTTGTCGCTAGCGATGGGCAATATTTTGAATGATTCATTTGTAACCATTTTTTCACAATAAAGTGGCATTTTCATAAAAAAAAACAGCGAGAACTTCGTTGCGCACGTGATATAATGTTCCGAATATCGATGAGTGATAAAGTTTGCATACGGTGTGCAGTCATCAGTGCCAGTAGTGTAACTAATTTATGAGTTAGCTTGTTTAGGTGACGATTATTATTTAGCCCCCATTTCTTAAATTCTTCCAGAACCACACCTAGGTCCTACGTATAATCATATCTTGCTCTCTGAGGTTTTAATTTTGAAACACCTTTAAAAAATCGTTTAATCCTGGTATCCGAACCCAGTTCGGGACCGTGTAAAAGAGCAATGGCTGAGCGAAAGCTATTCAATGATCCATATGATGCTCCGTTATCAAACTCGTTAGTAAGGAATTTTAGCACCTGTTCGACCAATCTCTTTAGAGAATCCGTATTTTCTTTTGGTTGAAATTCCACCATTTTTCCAGTGCTGTTTCATATTGTTTTAGTGATGATTCGCATAACGAAGCCATAAGGATGTTTAAACTTCTTCCAGGAGCTGGCCTGGTCCTCAGTGCTTGCTTGATAAGAGTCCCGCCACCAGGGTAAGATTTTTCCACAGAGGATGAGATTCCCTGGTTAAGGATGTTAGCAAATTAAAATTTGGTTTGAAAAAAATAGTGCCTGTCTCGAGCATAGATTCCAATATTGGGAAACAATGTTGCGCAGGCCAGTAAGGCACTACCAGTATCCGTTTACTTTTTTCTTTTCTGATCTTATTGAGCGTGCGTAAAATAATGGAGAATGGCGGGAATGCATAGAATAAAAAATCCCATTTTACCGTAAAAGCATCAATTATCCAAGCTCCTGGATCTTTTTTCCAGAAAATATACTTTGAACATTTACAATATGTTCTGGATGCAAAAATATCTACTTCAGGGTTTCCAATTTTTTGAACAATTTTTCCAGAATCTTTGTTTGATAGGGAATATTCAGTCTCTGCTTCTAGTCTCCAGGATTCCAAATCCGCTTCTTTGTTGTCCTCTGATGGAATATAAGATGCGGAAATCCACAGATTTCGTTTTTTGCAACAACCCCAAATTTCTTCAGTTACATCATTTAATTTTGAGAACTGAAATCCGATTATTTTATTGATGTAAGCCACTGTTCTGGTATTAGTTAGTCAGCACTGGCTGTTAGGAGAATATCACAATCTCGTAAACGAGTGGTGAAGCATTTCAAGGCGAACAGTGCGGCCTTCAATTTCAAATGGTTAATGTGCAGAGATTGTTCCTCTTCAGTCCAGAACCCGTATGTTTGCTTTCCTGAACGCGCCGCGCCCCACCCCGAAAGCGAGGCGTCCGAAAATATTTCGATTTTGGGGCCAAAATTTGCGATGCGATTTCATGCATTATTGATATTGCGGGCCCACCAGTCAAAATCGTCTGATAAGTCCGATGAGATTTCCATGATCTTTTCGTAATTTTCTCCGTTCCATTTGAGCACTATCATTCTCGCCCTCTCGAATTTTGTAATATGGGCTGTTCCATATTTTAAAGCCGGACAACAAGATTCTAATGTTCCGATAAAGGAGACAAATTCTCGGATTTTACAACGTTTCGTTTTGTTAAACTTTTTAATAAGGGCACCAGTCTTTTCTATATTTGGTAACGGGAGATTAACCGACATGCGTACCGAATCATATATAAGGCCCAAACATTTACGTCTCCTTGACGGGATTTAAATACTTTTCTCCATATTATTAAGAACCCTAATTTTCATAAAAGAGATTTGGTCTAATTAACATTCTCGCGACAGGTCTCCGAACTACTTCCGAACATCAAGATGTCATGCAGGTAAATTACCGACACTAGGCCTTTAATTCTTAAAGAGGCCATAACCGGCTTCATCATTTTCGTAAACACATACGGCGCGGTGTTAAGACCGAAAAGTAAGCATTCGAATTGATATATTACTTTTTGTAAATAAAATTTCAGGTATTTTTTGTTTTTCGCCTATCGAAATCAAGTAATATGCGTCCTGGAGATCTAATGAGGCCATGAAAAAACCTGAGCTCAACATTTTTTGGACCGCTTTACCATCTTCGAGTTTAAAATGTTCTGTACTTACGAATTCGTTCAGCTTTTTTAGATTTAGAAGCAATCGGTGACCACCACTAGCTTTCGGTATTAGGAAAATGCTTGAAATCAATTGGCCCTTGCACGCGGGTACCTTTTGAATCGCTTTTTTTATTTCAAGTTTTTCGATTTGAGCTGTAATAAGAATAATCTCTTGTTCGGATCACTTTCTTTCTGTAGGAGGTATGCGCTGAATCACAAGCTTCGAAAAAGGGATACGATATCCCTCAACCGAGTCTAGAATGGTTTTATTATAGGTAAAATTCATCCCCGCGTGCTATAATAGCTTCAAACGCCCCGCAGAATGACTTACAGGTTCATTCAGTTCCTCCTGTGACTCAATGAGGATGGTTTCTGCGGAGGATGGCGGGTGGATTTGGATACACGAGGATTCCTGAACCGAGTTGATTTCTGTCCGCTCCACACTCTGCTCTTGATCTTGTAGGGGAGATCTAGGAGAGTTGAAACAATTTTCAGATCCCACCCCATATCTCGCAATCGAAACGAGTGATTCGGGTAAATATAAATTTGTTTTTTACTTTTTTTAATCGACCAATCGATTTTTGACTAGAAATGACTTCCGGAATTATGTAACCTGTAAAAAAACATTTAAGTACAATAATTCGTTTTGTTTCAACTCTCCTCATATCGAGGTGAGTTGAAATGCCTGGGAATTGGTACAAAATATGGGTATAAATTATGTCGAAACACATTCGACGACATTCGAAACGATTCGCAATGTGCGAACGACAGCAATCTATACCTAAAGCTGAAAGGGGACCTGAACTTACTACGATATTTTCTTTTCCTGTTAACTTGATCTACTAATATTTTCTCCAATATTTTCAGTCGCTCCTCCATTCGTTTTTCTTTCCATCTTCCGCTTTCAGACTCGACTTCGCTGGAATTATTCGTTCATTTTCACTCTCGTTAAAAACACGTGTGCAGTCGAAGCATTAAACACGCGTATATATTTTTAGGCTATATTGTACATACCTTATCCCCACGATGATGACACATTTTCAGTTGTGTTTTAGGATTTAGAAATACAACAAAATCTTGGAACATACACCCGAGTTGCATAACGTGTTTCCGTCTAGGTCCATAATACTTTATTGATGAAACTTTCAAAAACATCAAAGCTAATATACAGCCGAGTTAAAATGTCCACGTGGGATGTAGGAGATTACGTACATATATATGGAATGCTGAGGCAGTTATCAGGCAAGCCTCATTATGCCAAGCCTTAGTAGGACCATTTTAGTATTGCCTGATTTCGTGCCTAAATACGTCCGGCTTGATCACGGTGAAATCAGAATGTTCATAATAATGTTTACCCGTAAAGCACCCTGATGAAGACCTGTTAGAGTATTCGAAATATTCCTAACAGCTGGAAAATCATATTTGGAACATGTGCCCGTGTGTGTGCACGCGAATTTGAATAGAAATATTTGGCAAACATTATTTTCGTCGAAATTGATGCAACGGTTTCAAGTAATTTTTAATCTTCAAAAAAAATTTGCCCGAAATCCTCATTTTTACCGGACAATGAATTACCACCTTGAAGCGCGAATGAAAGAATGTCACTCATGTTCCGAGTAAAATTTCCTCCCGCTCGGTGGTTGGCTAAGGTGGTTACCTATCCGATTATTGACCTAGGCACGCCGAGCGGGTCACCAGTATTGTCAGTATTTTCCTGGATAATGCATTTCCGCAATGACGCGCATCGTGTAGCATCCGCGGAATTGAACAGAAACGGGACTAATGTGAAAAATATGTAAAGCCGCTATGCGTATATGAGTACAAGGCAACATATAGCTTACTTCCATATTGGATAACACGAGACCACGTATCGGGGTAATATCTGCAGCCTCAGCACGTCATAATAGACATTCCCTGTACACTTTGTGCTCGAAATTGCTTGTGGTTGTACCTACCATGGTCGGTATGAAATATTAAGCTGTCCACGAGAATCCATCAAGTGTATTTAATAATTAAAAATAAATCGGATCCCACCGAGGGCAATACAAAATTTGGATAATGCGCTATAAGCCGAAATCGTTCGCAAAATGTCTGGCGATTTTTGGTATGTCATTGCAGCTCCTCAACAATAATTATATATTTTATTGACTCTTTGATTGAAATGGTTAATAATTTTTCAAATGTGGTATTGAAGAACTTTCGAGTCAGCTGACTTCTGGCCACATTCGGTGGAAATTTTTTCCAGAAAGCACATATTGCTCGGAGACTTTCGGAATTTGTTTCGGTGTGGTTTCGAGAGTGCTTTGAGAATATTCACGCTAACGCCGTTCCAAAAAACTTCGTTAGGAAATGAATGTTGAGAATTATCCAATCTACTATCAACTTGTGTTGCCTAATTTATTTTGTCTCAAAATCGATATGATGTTCCCAAAAATGTTATTACTGTTTGTGATGGCTATCCAGGTAATGGCACAACGAAGCTTTGATTACAAGACAAACTGTTTTTGATTGATGAATGTGAGCGTCGCTAAATAATTCTTCTACATTAATTAAATGCATGATGTTTGGCGTATTTTTATTTGAATCCATCATACGTTTATTCACTTGTACCCAAATATTAATAAGACTCAACGATAAAAAAGTATACCCGTTAGATTAAAGATACTTTCAATGGAAGATTCATTGCGAAGGTATTTTTTCTTTGGGTAAAATAATTGTTTGGTTAGAGCATTTTTTTACTACGAGCAGTATCATTTTGTGATGAAATCCAATATTTTTTCATTTCAATAAGTTACTTAATTTCACGACGGTAAATTTTTATTCTCTGTTTGATTGTTTCTTGAGTGCATTTTCATTGACTGTGTAATTCATAATTTTTATTCACCCTTTTTTACTTATAATTAATTGGAGTCAAATGCATAATGTTTCTCAAAGTTGCAATTAATTAAAATATTTATTTAAAGTACATTACATTAACTTCAGTAACGGTATTCCAACCAACGAATTCTTTCGGAACCATCTTTCGGCAGATCTTTGGAGTTTGTGAATCAATCAACCGTAACTGTTAAATTACTCCCATTATCATGAATAATAGTAGTGAAAAATGATTTTCTGTTGGGATCTGAGATAATGGATAAAAAAAAGTCCTGTTGTAATTTCCGTGCTAAATTGTTGGTTCCTTTTGAGATTTAAGCATTTATTTATCGTAGCTTAATTCGAGGCAAACAAGAGTTCCCATAGAGGAGTGCGGCCAAAAAATATTGAATATCGTTGAGTTACCCAGTATCCGTCGAGGCTTCACCCAGGACCTCTTTTAGGGAGAGGGAAGACCTTCTATGGAGACCTAAGGGCGGAATATTGATTCCCATAACCATTGTATTCGAAGCTGTTGTGTAGAATATTTCGTAAAAAATCATCGCGCTTGCGAAATTCACAAGAAAACGTCTTGAGGTGCCCCTCGGATTTTTACGAAATTTGTGATGTTTGTAGAGTGGATTGAATTATTCGGCAAGTATTTTTTCTTATCTCGGCGGAACCTCATTTTTAAGGGGTATAAGAGGTGAGGGCATGTTTCGTTTTCCAGCGATAACTCGTTAGTGAAACGAAATACGCAGGAATTTCAAATCGCACTAATGTTTAATTCTTCGAGTACTATATATCCGAGATGAGAACGGTATAGATAACCACAAATTGCATATTTTTTATTGCGAAAATGCAATTTTTTTATGTGTATCTTCGAAACTTTTCATCTGATTGGGATGTGAATTTGCACATGTATAGAGGATGGAAAAGTAGTGGATAAGGTAGTTGGGCCGGTAATCGTTACCGCAAGCAAATCGCTCAAATTTGAAAATTTATGAAGTTCAGCTTAGATAGTAAATAGCAGTTATTTTAAGGGGTCTTCTCACTTTAGACGCTAAAAAGGCTATTTTCATGAATTTTTTTGATAGGTTCATATTATAGATATTGATATAAAAGTTGTTATCCTTAATAAATACACTTTCGAAATACATGTTTTTAAAATGTTTTATTTATTTAAGTCACTATAGACGAAAATGGTAGTTAAACAAATTGTAGGTCCGCGCTGTTGATGAAATCTTGGACAGAGATCACCCAAAACAAAAAAGATCAAATGGTTTTAAATTCAGTACGTTAATGGCTATACCGTACATCATATGATTTTTTATATATGCAAAAATAACAAAATGGTGGACATTTTTCAAAAAACAAAAGAATGTGTTTTCCACCGTTTTTGGCAAAAAATAGTAAATATCAAAAATTTTTTAAATCCTTGATAAGCGCTATAGCTATAGTTGTAAAGAGCGTGTGGTTGAAATTTCATAGGGATCAGTTCAGTAGTTTCGAAGATTCTATCAATAAGCCGTCGAAAAACGTTGTTTCGAGAAAAACGCGTTTAAAGTGTGTTTGGGTTACATAAATACATAACAAATTTTTTCAAATGTATTTCGAAAGTGTATTTATTAAGTTTAACAACTTTTATATCAATGTCTATAATATAAACCTATCAAAAAAATCATGAAAATAGCCTTTTTTAGCGTCTAAAGTGAGAAGACCCTTTAAGTCATTCCTAATCCATTTTTTATTGTGAAGAAGAACGTCGTAGTGAAATTCTCGTCCCTGGTACGGTTTTCGAGAAAATATTTCGTTAAGCTTATAAGACACTATTGTACGCGTTATCGTAATGCCGCCACGACGGTTGGACTAGTAATCGCCATGTGAACGTCCCACTAATCGTCACATGCGTTCAAACTGCTTTAACTAAATATGCAAAAGACCTTTGTTGGCTCGATTGTGTCTGCATATAGGACTGCAGTATAATTTTTAGTCATTCAGCCACAAACCGTTTGTTTAAAAAAAAACATTCGACAAACAGTTTAAGACATAAACTTCTCTTACATACAACTTTGTTAATTTTAAACATAAAACTAATTATGGCTACTACGGCATAATAATTTTTATTCGTTTTCCATAATCATAAACAACTACTTTATCATAAAATCATTTTTAATATTTTTTCGATTGAGTGGTGTTCTCGATTGAATGAATATCTTTTTACTATCGCGAATATCTGTATGACAATTACTGGACCGTGGGTTCTTCAGACAATGCTAATTACGAACCCAATATTTCTTTCCCTAATTCCTATAAACTAATATTCTATTCATAAGATTCTTCTTAACGAGATTAGAATAAGTATCAAATAAAAAAAGATAGTATTCTTTTATGGCTATGCATTCGTGAGGATAACACTGAATATAACAACATATTGCGCATTGTTCATTGCAATAATTCGTTCTTGCATGGGTAACTGCGAAAATTTCCGTCTTATTGGAATAGAAACTTTGTACATGTGCAGAGGGCTGAGTAAAGCCGACGAATGTTTTAAAAAAATGTAATCGACACCTCGCAATCAACGGATGAAAACCACCCTTCAATTTTTCGCTATTAAGGGCGCAGAAATCACTTAAATATTTTTTTTCGATTAGCCTTTTGCAATAGTCACCTAACTTCGTATAAACAACTGGATTGCAATCGTATACTTGAAAAAAATCCACCCCCTTTACAGTATCGAGAATACTACTCTCGAAGATGACAGCATTTTCGGTTTTCTGCTATAACTCGTGAAAGGAGCGTGGAAGAACATTTTGGAAATTTTTATTTAAAAAATCGCGAACGAGATAAGATACGTGTCGAGTAATAAGCATCGTTCTTTTTTACAGGCTACGTGGTTTCCAAGGAAAGTTAAAAATAAAGATACGTTTCATCAGTTTACAAAGCGAGATACCTCTACAACATCCACCAGCAGAAGCGAAAATTACCGAAAGAAATATATTAGTCGTAGGCTCAGAAAGCAGCTACGTGGCGATAACAGTCCGATAAGAGAATAGGACGATAGTGTTGGCATACGTCTATATTATTATGGATTGACGGTAGGTTTAATAATAGCATGTGCCGTCGTTTTTTTTTCTTTATGCGAACGTAAGTGAGCGGATAAATTTCTTATCAGGTCGTATGAATTCGCGAATAATAATGATTGCGGCAGTCTTCGACGGAGAAACAACCCATGCGTGATGAGTTTCGAAAACGGATGAAAATGTACGTTAATCCCGCGAACATTATTTAACTTCTATCCGTAGTGATAAGTGCTATGAATTTGCCTCAAACTCCAATCGCCGAACGCGAAAAACAGTTCAATAAGAATTTGGGAGATATGATCACAGAAGCGATGAATCAACTTATGGAAACGGAGTTCGAAACTGGTTTGGATTTTCTTTCACCACATGAAATTAACGAAGAAATCGCAGTACAAGATAACAATAGAGAATATTGATATCTACAAAGACACGTAGATCCCAAATTCGATGAAAATGTATTTACAGAACATCCCGTGCAGAAATGTCACCGGGCATTTCTTACTTTGTGTCTGACCCTGACCAGACTGGCCTTGTCTGATTTACCTAACCGGGCCCTCCCACGGAACAAGCCGGGAAGATCGCAAAATCGTTCTTTACGGCTGTAACGAGAACTCAAAAACTACTCTAGGAAGTTTCGTTGAGATGGGAAAGAAAAATAGTCGAGATATGCGTCTTGAATTTCGAGATTCGACTTTTATTTCAGAGACACGCGTGCGAGACGATCGAGATGCTTTCACGAAACTCATCGCTGGTCAACGGATTCCTATGCTCGACCAAGGGCGAGAATGAGTGTATTTGTGTGTACTTGAGTTATTGTGAATATGTGCATCTGTGATATCGCGAAAACGATACTTTGAATTTGAAAACTGAGTTATGATGCTTTTGCCGAAATATTCCGCCCACCTTGGCAATCTTGCAGAGATTGGTAATAGTCATGACGAGAGAATGCTTAATTAATGGAAATCTTCTATGCATAGTCCTCTTTGGTTGATATCGGTAGTAGTACGAGTTTTACAACCGCAAGCGCGTGTATACTGATTGCTGTGTCCGAACGGTAGCAACACGGACGGGATTATTTTGACCGACGTGAACGTCGATGGCTCTTCCGAGAGCCCATTTCGATGGCAGATATCGTTCGTCCTTGACGAGGACGAGTGATCCGATCTTGAGCGAGTTGAATCGATGCTGCCATTTCGATACCGTTTGGAGGTGGTGTAGGTACTCGGTGCTCCAGCGTTGCCCTAATTGCTCGAGCATTTGTCGGAAAAGTTGCCAACGAGAGAGGCGAGATCTGGGCAAGTCGATGATCGCAAGCCCCGGGATTGTGTTGAGGGCTGAGCCAATAAGAAAATGACCTGGCGTTAGTGCTAAGAGGTCCGCTGGATCGTCCGAGAGCGGGCACAGCCGACGAGCATTCAGCAGGGCTTCGATTCGCGAGAAAAGTGTTGAAAATTTTGTATAAATTAGTCCCACGTCTCCGATCACACGCTTGATATAGAACTTCACCGATTTAACGGCAGCATCCCACTTTCCTTTAACGTGTGGCGAAGACGGAGGATTAAATTTCCACGTCCTTCTACCCGTGAATCGTTGGTACGCATCGATGAACCTTGCAGCCGAATAATCGGTAGCGATCTCGAGGTGCACTGCTGACGATGAGAGGCACGTGAACACGATAATGTACCCTCTGTACGATTTTCCACCTTGTCTTCGGAATGTTCGTAGTGTTAGAGGACCTGCGTAATCGACGCCTGAGTGGAGGAACGGACTTGACCGAGTTGCGCGAGGTTCAGGTAGCTGTCTCTCGAGCTGTTGTCGAGAGTAGCGCGATGCCGAACACACTGCACGCAACGGTGGGTGAACAAGCGCATCGGGGCACGGTCACCGACGATCCAGTAACGTCGTTGCAAAGTAGTGAGTGTTACTTGAGTTCCTCCATGGAGCGTGCGCCGATGAACATCATCGATCACGAGTGTTGAGAGTACAGATTCTCGACGTAGAATGAGCGGGTGTTATTCATCGTGATCCAGAAGCGAATTCTGCAGTCTTCCGCCGACGCGCAAAAGTCCGGAGGCATCGACGAATGCTGTAAGTCTAATGAGAGGGCTAGACCGCGGGAGCTGCTTCCCCGACGAGAGTTCGTTTGTTTCGTTTTCGAAATGCGCGATCAGGGTTTTCTTTACCCAAAACAATCGAGCCACACCGAACTCGTCTGGTGTGTGAGCCGAGGACGCGTTCCTGATGCCCTTAAGTCGCTTAAACTTTCCAACTGCACGAAAACACCATGCAGTCACGCGTAAAAGAGTCCTTATGGTCGAGAACCGCTCAACAACATCCCAGATCTCGCGAGCCTGGCCTTTATTCACCATATTTACAGGCGGTTTGCGAACTTCGAGAGCGACATCAGGATCGAGCGACCCGATCGAGGACGGCCACGGTGGCGAATGCTTTGCGAGCCATGGTGGGCTGTTCCCCCAGAGAGCCTCTCCTTTGAGTTGACGGGGAGGTAGGCCACGTGGTGCTCAGTCTGCTGGATTTTCTTTTCCTGGCACATGATGCCAGTGAGAATCCGAGAGCTCGTGTATTTTGGTAACACGATTTCTGACGTAATCCGACCACCGACGAGCTTCTCCTTGGATGTACGCGAGCGCGACTGTGGAATCCGTCCACAGATGTACCGGAATTTCATCGAGATCAAGATGTTTTCGTATGTTCGAGATTTGCGGTGTTGAGAGTAACGCGGCTGATAATTCGAGGCGAGGGATACGCGCTTAAAGCTGCGTATCGACTACGCGCGACAAACCCGCGAACAGTGTCTCGCGTGGCAGCCGCACTTAATGGATACGGTGTTGCCGCGCGAGCCAGTTCGAACATTGGCGCGCTCGAACATGCCGCGGAGCGAGCCAATCTCGGTCGGTCTTTAGGGACGCGGCAAAGATGGATCATGCTTTGCGCGCGCGCAGTTGAGACGTGTGTCTCTGCTGTTGCCTGAATTCGCTGGCGCGAAGAGCAAGGTTATTGAAAAAAATATTCAAACGACGCGACGTATTATGAAAAACGAAAAGTCAC
Organism: Ophion slaviceki; assembly: GCA_944452715.1. Classification (NCBI taxonomy): domain Eukaryota; kingdom Metazoa; phylum Arthropoda; class Insecta; order Hymenoptera; family Ichneumonidae; genus Ophion; species Ophion slaviceki. The sequence goes on along the minus strand of OX101788.1, from coordinate 44,719,807 downwards.
TTTCAATCCAAATGTACGGTGCCAAAGATTATTTGTGGAGTAGCAAACACTCAAAATTGAGTGTTAATTTCCATCACCCTTGGCTCAATTAATGATTTTAAGAGCTCAAATTCCAATGTTGTCATCCTTGTAAAAAAAAAATATATTTTATCGTCAATGGCTTCATATCTCATTTCTGCCATCAGTCTCGCACCATACTGCATTTTACTACTCACCAATGTTTTCATCCACCAACGCACTTTTCGTTTCGGTTTTTTTGTGGATGATGTGATGCATTATAATGAAAGCGGCAGCTGCTCGTGCACGTGAAACGTCCATGCTCTGTCAAAAGTCGTTGCGAAGAAGGCTTGCGCGGCACATTAACAGATTTGCCGCGGACGAACATGACGCGCGCGGAAGCCGCGCGAAGTCGATTTAGGCGAGCGTTATCGCGATCCGAGAGCACGCGTAAATAAATGGCTGCTCCGAGAGCGGCTTCTGATGCATATGAAAACCCGTGCAGCTTCTGATGCATCTGAAAACCCGTGCAGCTCAACGGCGAGTGATGAGACGCGAAAACCGACCCACCGCGGTACCGATATCGTCGAAATTTCTTCAAGATTCCTTTCGAACTTGCGCCATCGCTTCGCGAGTTCTTCGGGAAGCGGATCATCCCAACCGACCTTAATTGACCAGAGTTCTTCTATGAAGATTTGATACGAGCGATAACAGGCGCGATTCACCCGAGTGGATCGAAAAGCTGCGCGACACGTGCTAGCATGAGACGCTTCGTCACTCAAGGTGAAACTTCTTGGTCGAGCGATGTAAACGCAAATGAGTCTAACCGTGGTTGCCGCAGAAGCCCGCGGGCGCAAAAGAGCTGATCGTTCTCCAGAGATACCGGCAAAGCTTGATCTTGTTTTTCTCGCGGGATGTCACTAGCAACTCTTTCTTGTTAGCTGTCCACTTTTCTAACGGGAAGCAGCCAGACTTGAGACCTTCGTCGACTTACTGAACTTTCTCTTGAGCCTTTTCAATGTCGTCGGCTCCCGAGAGCACATCGTCGGCATAGATCTCTTTTTGAATAACGTCCGCAGCGAGAGGAAATCGTTCCTTTTCATCGATCGAGAGTTGTACAAGCGCACGATTCGCGAGATACGGAGCACTTGCGAGCCAGTATGTAACTGTGCAAAGTTGGTACGAGAGCAGAGGAGCATCTTCGTCTTCTCTCCACAGGATGCGTTGCAAATTATAGTCGTCTTGATGAACGCGGATTTGCCGATTTGTGGATTAAATTTTTAACAAGCCATGTGTTGGCTAAATTCCACCCTCTGCACATGTACAAAGTTACATTCCGGTGAGAAGGAAATCTTCGTAAGAACGCATGCAAAATGCGTCTTATAGCAATATTGAGGCGCAATTTGTTTTTATATTTATCGTTATCATCATGGATATATAGTAATCGAATAATACGATCATTTTTTTATTTGAACTTCATTTTTGCCCCTTTCACAAGTTATAGCCAAGAAACTAGATTAAAAACACAAATTTTTAAGGCTGTGTTCAAACCCTCAAAAATGACGTTTCGCCAAAACTAAAAAATTTGTATTGAATATTTTGACTCGCTTTTCTTTCGTTTTGACTCACTGTAACTTCTGCATTTTTTCCAATACCGGAGGGTGAGACCATTGGGCGGTTTCCTTGTCAGAGGGGATTTGAGCAAGTATTTTTTACATGAATGTTTAATAGTCATCGAACGAGCTTGTATTGATATGAATTCAAAAGGGTATCGCAAAAAGTTAGCCGATTATGCGTTGGTATTCGTCAAAAATCATAGGACGGTTCCAACCCCTTAATTGCAAGATATCGGGAAAACAAAAACATGTATGTGCTACTTTTCCATCCTCTATATACAGTTGCATGCAAGTTGTCCGGCCAAAGATAATTTTATGATGGAGTAACGTTTAAAGGATGCAAAATGGAAACACAAACATATCATCGTAAAGTTCTTTTATTATGCAATCGAAACGTGTCATTGAAAATTACATATAACTATTCATAATTATTTATAACCAAAATAACAATTTTCGCGTTTTCATAACTACCCGGCCGAGTACGAATTATGCACTATATACAAATAAAAAATATAGTAACTCAAGACAAAAAATTGAAAACGGTAATAAATGTAAGATTGTCATTAATACTTGGTAGCTATCGAGCCCTTCGAAGCTATCGCAGCAGAACATCGGTGAGGCATCGATTCAATAAGTTTGATGATTCTATCTTGAGAGATATTTTTCCACTCTTCTTGAACTTTTCCCCAGAAAGCAGCTTCATTGGCACAATGTTCAGTGCCTACTCTTAGTTTTTACTCTTGCCATAAACGTTCTATGGGATTTAAGTCCGGAGATTGACTCTGCCACTCTAAAACTCGAATATTTTTCTTCCTAAAAACCAACATATCCAAAAAGTCCCACTTCTGTCCTGGGTCCTAAGTCCTAAAGACGTGCGTTTCGATATTTTGACTGACAAGGAACATCCCTCAGGTGTCCGCCTCCGATTTTGTTGAAACTCATATATGTGATAGAGCATCGAAAACTTTGAGACACGTATTTTTTTTTATCGGCGGAAAAACGGATTTAAGGGGGGAAACCGCCCCTCAAAGAAAGGCGTGTCGAGGGGTGATTTTGCAGTTTCACCCAGAAGCAATCCACCGATCTGAATGAAACAAAAACGAAAATTCTTCTAATGAAAAACGATGAAAAATCCACTATGAAAATGTTAGGCAAAAATTAAATTAGGGGGTAAACCACCCCTCAATTTGCCTTTTTTTCACCCCACACTTAAGAGGGTTGTATGCAAATTAATAAAACAGGTATCATTTTGAAGGGCAATTAAAATTAAAGTTGACGGGTTTTTGCGTTTTGGCGGCATAGCAAATTTAAGGGGGTAAACCACCCCTAACATAAATTTATTTATCATGGTCGTTTTTTCTGTGTTTAAAGTATATCCGCTGATTTTAAATATTTCTATAAGCTACAATTTAATGTTTTATCATATTTCAAAATTATTACATTCGTCTTAAGGGGTAACTACCCCTCTGACGAGAAACATCATTGAAGGATCCGCTTTCGATTTCGTTGAAACTCATATATGTGGTAAAGCATTGCAAACTATTAAACATGTTTTTTTTTGTATCGGCAGAAAAACGGTGTTAAGGGATGAAACCACCCTTCAAAGTTTCTCCCACAAGCAGTCCATCGATCTGAACGAAACAAAATCGAAAATTCCTCTAAAATTAAGCGATGAAAAATCCACTACAAGAGTATTGATTAGAAATATAATTAAGGGGTAAACCACCCGTCCATTTGCCGTTTTTCACCCCACACTTAAGAGGGTTGTATGAAAATGAATAAAATAGGTATCATTTTGAAGGGGAATCAAAATTCAAGTTGACGCGTTTTTACGTTTCAGCGGTACAGTAAATTTAAGGGGGTAAACCACCCCTAACGTAAATTTGTTTATCACCGTCGTGTTTTCTGTGTTTAACATGTATCCACGGATTCAAAATATTCTCCCACGTTTTTAAATGATTACGTTTTTAAATTTTTATATTTTAAGGGTAAACTACCCCCTCTAATTGCTTTTCGTTTGAAGTTTCGCGAAAGGTTTCACGAATTTCGTTAAAACTGTTTTCATTTCATCGGTAATATCAATTTTATGTTTGTGTGTGCAGGCATATTCGTTTTGAGTTCTAGGAGCGGTACTTTGAGAGTGGGGACCTGGGGCTACCCCTTACTCATAAGACTCATATTTTCGTGTCGAAACGCTTCCGATTTTTATATGCACGTCAATTAAGCATCTCCATAGGAATAAACATACACTTCTACTATATCATTATAATAATTTCCAGAATAAGTTATAAGGGTCACTTCGTATATTGTCTTATGAGTAAGGGGTAGCCCCAGGTCCCCACTCCTAAAGTACCGCTCCTAAAACTCAAACCGAATATGCCTGCACACACAAACATAAAATTGATATTACCGATTAAATGAAAACAGTTTTAACGAAATTCGTGAAACCTTTCGCGAAACTTCAAACGAAAAGCAATTAGAGGGGGTAGTTTACCCTTAAAATGTAAAAGATTAAAAACGCGGGAGAATATTTTAAATCCGCGGATACATGTTAAACACAGAAAACACGACGGTGATGAACAAATTTATGTTAGGGGTGGTTTACCCCCTTAAATTTGCTGTCCCGCTGAAACGCAAAAACGCGTCAACTTGAATTTTGATTCCCCTTCAAAATGATACCTGTTTTATTCATTTTCATACAACCCTCTTAAGTGTGGGGTGAAAAACGGCAAATGGAGGGGTGGTTTACCCCTCAATTATATTTCTAATCAACACTCTTGTAGTGAATTTTTTATCGCTTAATCTTAGAGGAATTTTCGATTTTCTTTCGTTCAGATCGATGGACTGCTTATGGGAGAAACTTTGAAGGGTGGTTTCATCCCCTAATACCGTTTTTATGCCGATACAAAAAAAACATGTTTAATAGTTTGCAATGCTTTACCACATATATGAGTTTCAACGAAATCGAAAGCGGATACTTCAATGATGTTTCTCGTCAGAGGGGTAGTTGCCCCTTAAGACGAATGTAATAATTTTGAAATATGATAAAACATTAAATTGTAGCTTATAGAAATATTTAAAATCAGCGGATATACTTTAAACACAGAAAAAACGACCATGATAAATAAATTTATGTTAGGGGTGGTTTACCGACTTAAATTTGCTATGCCGCCAAAACGCAAAAACCCGTCAACTTTAATTTAAATTGCCCTTCAAAATGATACCTGTTTTTATTAATTTGCATAGAACCCTTTTAAGTGTGGGGTGAAAAAAAGGCAAATTGAGGGGTGGTTTACCCCCTAATTAAATTTTTTCCTAACATTTTCATAGTGGATTTTTCATCGCTTTTCATTAGAAGAATTTTCGTTTTTGTTTCATTCAGATCGGTGGATTGCTTCTGGGTGAAACTGCAAAATTACCTCTCGACACGCCTTTCTTTGAGGGGCGGTTTCCCCCCTTAAATCCGTTTTTCCGCCGATAAAAAAAATACGTGTCCCAAAGTTTTCGATGCTCTATCACATATATGAGTTTCAACAAAATCGGAGGCGGACACCTGAGGGATGTTCCTTGTGAGTGTCACTGATCGTACAATGCAAAAGGAACAGAGCTCTCAATGTTTACATGATTTCGCGACAGATAACGTAAACAAAGCGAACATTCATGAAGCAGCAAAACGTGTTATTTTTCTTACGAATAATTGTTAATCATTATGAACAATTTTTGAATTACATATTTTGATTGCATAATAAAAGAACTTTACGATGATATATTTGTGTTTCCATTTTGCATCCTCTAAACGTTACTTAATCATAAAATTATCTTTGGCCGGACACTTTTGCATGCAACAGTATGTGCAAATTTACATCCCAACCAGATACAAACAGGTATTTTTGCAATAAACAAAATGAAATTTGTTGTTTTCTGCATCGTCCTCATCTTTAATGTATAGTACTCAAAAAATGAAAAAAATATTGCAATTTGATATTTCTTCCTATCTCGCTCCATTGCAGAGTTATCACCGAAAAAACACTCCCATTTTCAATGGTGCGCTTCACCCTTTAAAATGAAGTTCCGCCGATATATAATAGAGAAATACGTTCCGGCTATCTTCACCTAGTCTACGAACCTGCCAAATTTCATCAAACTTGGAGGCAGGCGCACCTTCACACTATCATTGTCAGTAACACGAATATAATTGCAATATTTTAACGACTCAGATTAAGGGAATGTTGAGTACAGAGGTACGTTTCAAATTTTGCACCGATTGGATCATAAAAATCTCCGGTATATTAAGGTTGTTATGGGATTACGTCAATATGTTACCACCGAGCTGATTTTTTTTCTGGACCTTTTTAACCTCTTTGCTGATCATCCTGTGTAGTATGAATACGATCCGCAGTACCGTTTTATAGAAAAAAAATCAGCAACTCGACGTTTTTCGTGGGCTAATTACATTACGTTTATGGAAAACTCCCGATCATTTTTCAGTATATTATTAATATCTGCTAACTGAAGGTTACCACGGAGCTGAAAAGTCGGTACGGGTCGATTAATTATCGAACGAACTCTTGGTGTTGTGAAAAGGAGAATTCACAGTACCGTTATGAAATTATTAATGTTTTTGCTAGGGAATTTGTGCGAAAATCAAGCACACAAAATATTAGACTATGCATCCATGGCAGAGTAGTAGACGGCACTATGCTACCTATCTCATCGGTATTCGGTAATTATGTCCGGGAAGCTCAAACTACTCGGTCAGGATAATTATATAACAACGAATATTATTCGTACTTATTCTCTTAATTAGTAATAATTACTTAATATTAATTGATAACTATGTTCAGAAATTATACATTTCTAGACATTTTTAGGCAAAGGCAAAATAACGCGAATTTTTATCGTAGATACATTTTTTAAAGAATATCGGAAAATTATTAAAGTTTTTGATTTCTTCGAGATTATAGACAGCTTTAGTACACACTTTGTCTTTCCGGCGCAATTTTTTTTACTCGGACCAATATTCATTTTTGACAGCTCCTTGGGCCGATATTAAGGTTACGAACGGGGCGCATATGTCTCTAACTTCGCGACACTTCTGCCAACCTGGGCATTATAATATACCATTATTTATGACGTTGCCAATTCGTTTCGCGTTAATTGAGCGAGAAAAAGTTAGAGAAACAATTATATAAAGTAATGAAAACATTTTATTGTAATAACCGAAACTTTAAAAGTGCATATTTTTACAAGTAGATGTAGAAAAATAGTTCGAAAACACACGTTTAATATGACGATTATATAAAACCTAACAGTTGGTAACAGTCAATCGGCTTCGTGCATAAGCATCGGGCGCTCCCCTCGTACTTCACCCTCGACGGCTAAACCCCATAACAACCTTAAAAAATAATCAAATTAACGGGATTTCTCGTTGCAGGATCTCGTAACGACTGAAAACGCTTATTTCAAGTGAAGTTATTGCGGTTACTGTAAAATAATTAGTTTCGGAAAAATTGGTTGTAAACCTGACAAGACTTTTGAGAAGGTTCCATTCGAAATAATTCTAATTTTTGGAGTTGGTAAAATACTGTTCTTCAAAAAACGAAGGATCCATTCATGAACGTTTTGAAGATAATTGAATTGCTATTGATTATTGAATTTATAATCGCTGCACAAATTTTTCAATTACTAGTGCGTTTAGACTAAAAAAAGAGTTAAATTTTTGTTAAGCGAACATTTCACTGTTGAATGTTGGAGGATACTGATCGAAGGCTCCATCAATTTTTGTAAATCCATTTAGAAAATTAAAAATGATCTGAGTCTGCGGTTATGCTTTTATGATTTTATGCACAATTTTTCCTTCGAATTTTCTTGGGCAATTCATTATAGGCAATTTACTTGTTCTACGATTCTAGGACATTAATCCAAGAATAAATTGCCCGAAAAAAATCTTGTGTGATCAAAAAATTCCCACAAAAAGTTTTCTGCATAAAGCTGTTCTCCAATAAAAATGTCTCATATAAGATTCTCCAGACTGGAAAAATATCGAATTTTGTATAATATTCCGATTGAATGTACAGATTCCATGTCAGATGATAAATTGATAAAACAATTAATGAATAGACTTCAGGAAGATCCAAATAGAATGCAGCCAATATTAAAATTTATTAATGCAGACAATTAATAAAAATTCAAACAAAAGGTCTATGTACATAGAGGAAAATTCTAGCTTAACGACGGAGTAATTCGCAAACGTTTAGAATATAATTGCGTTTTTATTGAATATTGAATTTATACAGGCGAGCTGATGAACTATAGAGATTTAGTATAGTACGTATGCGTGATTGGTTAATTAGATCGCTGTTTAATTTTTTCCATTTACTGTAGACAATGCTCTCGGGCGAATAAACTTTTTGACCATGAAGGCCTAATAAATGTTGCAATGGCAGCTAAGTAAATATAAAAGGAATGTGGCAGTTCCATTAAAGAAACGAATTCATTTGCGAACGCCAAAAAAGTGAAGGAGTCCTGACTCACGAAAATTGCAATTGAATAATTTTTCGTTTCAATAACGGTCTGCTTACCTTTATATTAACTTTTATTAAATTTTTCAATCGATCGCAACTGACGAAAAAGAAAAACGTATATTATAAGGGAGTAAAAAAAATTCAAGCCAAGTGGCCTTTCTCTGATTCACTCTTTGATGCGAAAACACAGTTCACCTTAAAGCCATGTGTTTCACCATTCGACTGGTAAACCAGAACACAATTACGAGTGCCAAGTGTTCTCGAAAACGGCTCTACAGAATATCACGAAATATGCACAGACGATGTCAAATTAACAGAGGAACAACGTCTTTCTTCGCGATTTTCCCGATTTTGAAAAAAAAAAAACAGTTTCTCTCACCACGCGAGACCCCAAACGAAAGTGAGGGAAAAAAATAATTGGTAAACGTAATCGTCTAACGAAGGGGAGGCGGATGTTCCGTGACTCAAAACGAACATTTTGAGACCTCAAGCGGTATATTCCAGCAAGTAATTACGGAGATCCGTGGGTGACCTTCTTTGCAGGTAATTATCAAGAATTTTCCGAAAAAATGCGCGTAACAACCATCGATTTCAGTTCTCGCGGATTCCAGGGAGGGCGCAGAGAAATCATTCTGTCGCGTCGATCAAATATCGACGTCTGTTGCTCGAGCTCGATAAAGTAGGATTCGCATATACCTTCTGAAATGTATTCGGCGATTGACGTGTGATCTCGGCCCCGCTCTCGATTCGAACAGCCGATATTATGCTGTCGTAATAATATTTTTGAAGTTTTTAGTTTAAACAATTTAGTGCCGGTATGAAGTTAATAAATGTGTGAGTGCATAAAGTTCGGCGTCCTGCGAAGGATTTGGTGTTTTTATCGGCCAGGTCCACATTTAAGGTTAGGTATCTTTATTCCAATATATTTATATCCTTTAAATACAATATTAATACTTTTCACTTTCATTGTCAATCTTATTACTGTTCAACCTGCTGCCATCGCTCTTTACAAAAATTATTGTTTCGGAGAGGGTTTTCACTGGACCGAACAGTAAGTTAGGTTTGCTTTGCATATATTGTCCTTTGAAGAGGCTGTTTTCATAATTGCCTGGCTCAACCAGTGGGTATAACAAAAAAACAGTTAAATCTTTGTGATTGAAGGGAAACCTTTTTCTCCTATTTTTCTTCACAAGAAATCTTTAGAAGAAATAATACTTCCGGCGACACACCAGAAACTTTTTTTCCTTCAAAATCGTTGTTTCCGCAAGGAATTTGCAAGGAACAATCTATGAATAGATCAGTGTCGCAGAGTGTAATGTAGCTCACTGATTTTTAAAGTTACTAGATTTATGCAAAGGTAAAAGATTTGACTTATTTACTGTTCGACCCGATGTACTTATTCTTTGCAAGGAACAAATGTTGCGAAGTGTGGTTGCAGTGGACTAAACAGTAGTAAGATTGACTTTGAACCTTTGCGTTACACTAGTAACTTTGAACATTAGTGAGCTACTTCTTACCTTGCGGATCTGATCTTTGTATATATTGTCCATTGTCAAGACTGGCTAGAGAAATGCCGTGCGTAGCCAATGATTGTCAAGGGAAACAAGTTTCCAGCGAGTCTTCGGAAGTATTGGTTCTTCCAAAGACTTCTCACACAGGAAAAAAAACAGAAAAAATGTTTTCATACGATTTAGAATACTCTTACTTATTTTTCTTTACAATAACTGTTTACGCTGGGCGTTTGTGTAGCCGACCTTCGCAAGGGTAAAAAATAACTCACTCATATTCCACTAACGAGTTTTATATAGAGAGACAAAGTCAATCTAACTACTGTTAGAGTTGCTGTTAAAATTGATATCAAACTCTTGCAATACCTTAAAGAACAATCACCAAATTTTTCATCATTCATGTTACCAGCTGTTAATCATTATTTTCAGTCAATACTCAATTAAATAAATCTTATTTTTTTCTGCGAATCGGCCCAACACTTTTTCAGCTAAAATTTTTTCTAACAATGTCATGTCTATGTTCAGCAGTGACATAGAAGAGAATCATTCCTGAAGCATTGCGCTTCTAATTGTAAGCCACATTTTTACCAGCCCTATGGCGGAAAGACTTCTCGCATAGCGGATGGAGCTCACAGAGAGTACTGTTGCTGGTTGGAAAAATTTATATTAGAGTAGAGGAACTAGGCCGATTCTAACGCCGGGATCTCAGGGATAGCGGGGCGGGGGGGGGGGGCTCTAGCGCGGGGAAGCCAAGTGTGGGGGTACGGCGGAGGGGCGAGAGGTCGCCGGGCGCGTGTGACGTCACAGAAAGGCCTCTGTGGAGGGCGGTCCACGTGGTCCGTGAAGCGCTTGGCGGGAGGGGGAAGCCGGCGTCGATGAGTGTTTTGTGTGTGTGTGTGTGTGTGTGTGTGTGTGTGTGTGTGTGTGTGCGTGCGTGCGTGCGGGCGTGTGCGTGTGCGTGTGTTTTTTTTTTAGATGTTTAGCGGGAAAATGCCTCCGCACCGTAGCAAATAATTGCCGTGTGTCGGGCTTGCACCGACTAAAAACCCCCATTCCTCTGTGGCCTTACAAATTCTCCCGCGGGACGACCGCTAGGTATTACATCGCGGGAGAGGCCTTAGCCGTAGCTCTTCCTGCAGTGTTGTCAGACGACCTAACATCCCCCGTTCCACTCTAGATGTTATGAGTGGTTTAGGGGTTCGTGTCGCTGATTTAATCTATGACTGCCTGGTCTTCCGGCGTCGTCTTCTTCCTCGCACGTTCTGCACGTCGCAACTCCTTCATCACTGCGGCAGCATAAGCCAATACCGCTGTCCATGCGTCTGCTCACTTCAGCATCAACTCAACCAGGTTGTCCGGGGTGATGCGTGTCTCCAGCTGATCCTTGACTATCGCGCGGGAGGCACTAAAACGTGGGCATTGGAACAATGCATGTTCAGCGTTCTCCTCGACTGCTACACATGCTGGGCAGTCCGGGGAATCTTCATAATTAAACTTATAGAGATAAGCCCGAAAACAGCCGTGTCCTGAGATCACTTGAGTGAGATAATAGTTGAGCTCCCCGTGTAGACGGTTCACCCATATCTCCACCTTCGGGATTAGTCGATGTGTCCACCTTCCCTTGGGAGAAGCATCCCACATCGTCTGCCACTGGTTGAGACTGGTTGCTCTCGCTTCTGTCCTTGCATAACTGGGGTTTCTATCTCCCTTCTCCTGGTACATCGATCTACGCTCCTCGGCAAGCACCTCAATGGGCAGCATTCCCGCGATAACGTTGATAGCGTCCTCGGAGACAGTGCGAAACGCACAGGCTACCCTCAAAGCGCTGACGCGATACGTTGCTGCAGCCTTCCTGCGGTACTCCTGGATTTTCAGTGCATCGGCCCATATGGGTATGCCATAGGTGAGCACTGAGGTCGTCACTGATGACAGCAGTTTCCTCCTCTTCTGTCTGGGGCCACCAACATTAGGCATGAGTCGCGCCAGTGTGGTAGCCACCCCAGCGGCCTTTCTGCTGATCTGCTCGGTTTGCTCTTTGAAGTTCAGCCTCGCGTCGAGAATCACACCCAGTGTGTGTGTGTGTGTGTGTGTGTGTGTGTGTGTGTGTGTGTGTGTGTGTGTGTGCGTGTGTGTGTGTGTGGGTGTGTGTGTGCGTGCGTGCGTGCGTGTGTGCGTGTGTGTGTGTGTGTGTGTGGTGAAGGAAGGGGGAGGAGGCAAAAAGAATGCTTCGAATTAAATGACAATAAAACAATAGTTTATTAATAATTAAGATAAACAATGACCTTGCATAGTATACATAAAATCTTTGGTGTGTGTGTGTTTATCTGTTTCAAATTATTTTATTTTAAATATCCGCAGCGGATCCGTTATCCTGGAACATAACAAATCATGTATCTTATTAACCTATCAAACATAATAATATTTTGAATCATACTAAAGATAATACGAACCATCGACCAAGTATAAGTTCAGGCAGGTGGGGCACGTGTCGCGCATTAAAACTTGGTGAGTCGGCCCGCCGCAGTTGGTACAAAATATCCCCTGGATGTTGTTGAACCGTTCGCTGAAGTGGCCACATCTTTCAATTAGTCGATCAACCGCGCCCCGCATATCAAAATATCACAGCACGCAAAATTCGCCCGATCATTTTCGGTGAGATATTCGTAGTTCACACAGCCCATGACGCCCCGGTTCAACCGATTTATTTTCTGCTGGTCCATTATAATTTGACGCACATAATGGACTCCCTTATCTGAGGCATCACCCAATCCACAATCAAATGATTCCGTATCACTGTCCATCTTGGCCTAATCCATGCCATCATGTGCAAGCACTTCATTGTCCGCACACTCATCATCGTCATCATGGGTGATATCAATAACGTCTTCGTCTACCCCAACTTCCACTTCGTCGTCATGGGCGATATTCACGACAACCTCCATCTCATCATCAACGAGATCGATCACTTCAATTTGGTTCGACATTTTTCTTAACTGATTTTCCGTTTTTCGACTCTTCCACAATGACACCTCGGAGGTTGAAGACTGGAATGGCGAAAACTGCTGTTCCGATCCTTCTTCGGCTTTCGATTTTTGGATCCTCATAGGCTTATATTAGGGTGGGGGATGACCAACAGGATGTGTAAATAGTTTTCAACATTAGTGGGGACTTGTAGGGAAAAAACCTTGCAAGATGGTGCATCCTGGCCAGGGATAAACGAAAAGTTTTTTTTTCTATAACTATCCCTGTGGGGGTAGGCATCTGCTGTCCAGAAAAGTGTGCACTCGTAGAGGTGAAAGCTGGCCAGGCTCGCCAATCATTGACTTTCGCGATCCCTACAGAACAGCGTCTAGGTCATGGAGACTGAACTGGCGTATTGTAAAGAGCATCTTAGAGCTGTTAATATATATTGCCACGTGTTCCAGTATGTATGAAGTCCAGCCTGTCACGAATCATAGGGCTCCTCGCAGAGCAACATCAAACCTATTCAAGTGACACTTGAGGCTAAACAGTTCTTACCAAATCAGCCATATTCTTAAGGCATTTTTTTTTTGTTCGTCGACGTTCGAAGCCAGCCTCCGAGCATAGGGAACATTTTGAAAAAATAACATTCCGCTCATGTAATGTCTTGGCTACCCAAAACACATACGAAAACGAGGTATTTATTACAAAACGATCGACTTTGTGGATCTATGGCCGGAGCATTTTTTTTATGCTTCGACCGCTGATCCCACTGCATGCACCATTTGAGCATAGATGCACTCGCGGTCTGGAATACTCACAAAAATACTTTTCTTTTTTGCTCCCGTTGAACCCCGACCGGCTCGTTCTGTGTATTTATTTATTTTTCATGCTTTCCACGTTGAAAGATATCAGCGTGATGCTAAAAAGCTCTGGTGGAGGTGATTCTATTACATTTTTCCGAGCTAGAAGGGAACGACAAAAATATTTTCTGATGGGAGACCATTTTTAATCATCGGCAGCGCTCAAACGTGGCCACACTTTGAATGAAGCAGTGAGTTAACATATCTCTCTGGGAAGACTTTTCAACTCGTAAATATGGAGAACAACAATGAACCATCAGAAGAAATCTTGCACAACCAAGCCACGCTCTTAAGTTCGATCGACGACTTTGCTGTGTGGGGGCAACAGATCGTCGAGTTCATCGAAGTACTGAAGACGCAAAGCCGAATTAAGCGCCAATGATTATCAACTAAACATTAATAGTCATTGATAGGCCAAATACCGCATCTGGAAGGATTGAAGTATTCCATGTACAGGCATTTTATGTGCATGGGTGCAGGACACAGTGGTGATGGGTTAATGTGGCGAGAAATCGACTTGAACGCATGATGGTGTATACTTTAACCCCTGCTCGATGAATTTCGACAACGTGGAAGTGGGTGAGCTTTATGAAAAGTACGTAATCTTACAATAAATGTAAATAAGTATGAATCAATACGCGTTGAACGTCATTGCCACGGGAGATAATGATTATGAGGGCTGCGATTGATGTGCAATCAAGAGATAATACGCGTTTCGCGTGGGTGATAGTCACAGCTTTGTACCCAGCTGAACGAAACAGTGACTACGGATATTCTTACAATGCATTATTCAACTCTATTGAATCTATCGAATATTGGAAGCCCAATGACTATAGGTCAATTTATCCATCACTACATGTTACGATGTGAAAAGAATACAAACAATTGTGCCCTACACAATGTATTTCAAAATCTTTAATTGGTGGTTGAATCATAAAGATTCGTGCAAATAAAAGAAATGCAACCCTATGTACTTTTTACCCTGCTCACCCCATACTTAGTTATGTCAGCATAATCTGATATCGGATTGTGCATCTGAATACAATATTACTTTAGAATGTGAAACTCAAATTTTTTTCTATGGAATTTGATTGAAAATAGAGTATCAGAATCGCTCAATGATGATCGAAGACATTCATCGGTATACGTTCGATAGATGTTCGTGAGCCGTTTGTTGGAAGTTTGCGAGGCATTTGAAAGTTTTCGACAGTCGTTCGTCAGACGTTCCAGAGACTTGCGAAGACATTCAAAAGACGTTCGAAAACATTCATAACACGTCGAAGACATGCATGAGGGGTTCAAAGAGTTTCAAAAGACTTTCTGCGACGTTCATGAGACGTTTGAAGGTGTTCATGAGACGTTCAAGAGACTTTCGAAAACGTTCATAAGACGTTTGAAGACATTCATGGGAAGTTCGCAGACGTTCAAGAGATCTGTGACAATATCCATAATATGTTTGAAGACATCGATGATGGGGTTCGAAGACGTTTAAGAGACTTTCAAATACATTCACGAGGGATTTGAAGACGTTCACAAAACTTTCGAATTCGTTCAAGAGGGTTTTGACGACATTCATAATACGTTTGAAGACATTCATGATGGGTTCAAAGACGCTGAGGAGAGACTTTGAAATACATTCACGAGTGGTTTGTCCGAAGACGTATATAAGGCGTTTGAAGACATTCAAGAGACTTTCGAAAACGTTCATAAGAAGTTTGAAGACATTCATGAGAGGTGCGAAGACCTTCAGAGACTTTCGAAGACATTCAAGAGATCTTTGACGATATTCATAGTACGTTTGAAGACATCGATGAGGGGTTCGACGAGGTTTTAGAGACTTTAAAAGACATTCACGAGGGGTTTGAAGACGTTCAAGAAACTTTCGAATACGTTCAAGAGATTGTCGACGACATTCATAATACGTTTGAATACATTCATGAGGGGTACAAAGACGCTTGAGAGACTTTCAAATACATTCACGAGGGGTTCGAAGACGTTCAAGAGACTTTCGACGACATTCATAATGCGTTTGAAGACATTCATGAGGGGTTCAAAGACGCTTAAGAGACGTTTTAAGACATTCATGAGAGGTGCGAAGACCTTCAGAGACTTTCGAAGACATTCAAGAGATCTTTAACAATATTCATAATACGTTTGAAGACATCGACGAGGGGTTCGACGACGTTTTAGAGACTTTCAAAGACATTCACGAGGGGTTCGAAGACGTTCAAGAGACTTTGGACGGCATTCATAATACGTTTGGAGACATTCATAAGGGGTTCGAAAACGCTTAAGAGACTTTCAAAGACATTCACGAGAGGTGCGAAGACGTTAAAGACTTTCGAAGACAATAAAGAGATCTTTGACAATATTCATAATACGTTTGAAGGCATCGACGAGGGGTTCGACGACGTTTTAGAGACTTTCAAAGACATTCACGAGGGGTTTGAAGACGTTCAAGAAACTTTCGAATACGTTCAAGAGACTTTCGACGAAATTCATAATACGTTTGAATACATTTATGAGGGGTTCGAAGACGCTTGAGAGACTTTCAAAGACATTCACGAGAGGTTCGAAGACGTTCAAGAGACTTTCCACGACATTCAGAGATCTTCGACGACATTCATAATACGATCTTCGGCGACATCCATAAACCGAAGACTTTCATGACGTTTGAGTTTCGCTGGAATTGTTTGGGTTTGTTTGGGATTTTCACAGTTTTGGTCAAATGTGTTTGAGTTTGTTTGGATGCACACCCCTCATCGATGTCTTTAAACGTATGTTAAATAGTATATGGATTTATTCAAATCCCTTCACTCCGATTTTCTTTCCGATACTCACGCCGTCGGTTGTACTCAGGAAAGGTAAGGAGTTCAAGAAGCACTCAATGGCGATGATTTGACTATGAATAAAGTTCGTGTATTTGCTAATATTAAAGTACCGCTTGCAGCGTTATAAAGGAAGGTTCTCATGCGTTAATAATTTAGGATTAAGATTAAATCACACTCGCCCGTTTTGGGCCTTCGAGCCGCACTCACGCTACTCTCTCGACACTCGCTGTGTCCCCTTTCGTTCAACCGTGCGCTTGCGTGCGCCCGCGTATTTAATGGCGATTTCCCGGATTTGCACTCACGCTATCCCGTATCCTTATTCCGCGTCTTCTTTCGCGCGCCTCACGTTCCGAACAGAACCCTTTTTCGCCTCGGCCTATTGCCCCGTTGACCCACATCGCTCCTTTCGCCGGCTTGTCACTGACTTGCGGACACCACGTGACAACCCGACTGCGGCGCCACCTGGGCAACGCCACCGTCTCGCCGCGCGAAGCTTCAAATCATCAAGACAGTTGTGGCCATCTTTAACACGTATTATGAATATCATCAAAGATCTCTTGAATGTCTTCGAAAGTCTCTGAAGGTCTTCGCACCTCTCATGAATGTCTTCAAACGTCTTATGAACGTTTTCGAAAGTCTCTTGAATGTCTCATGAACGTCTTCAAACCCCTCGTGAATGCCTTTTAAAGTCTCTAAAACGTCGTCGAACCCCTCATCGATGTCTTCAAACGTATTATGAATATCGTCAAAGATCTCTTGAATGTCTTCGAAAGTCTCTGAAGGTCTTCGCACCTCTCATGAATGTCTTCAAACGTTTTATGAACGTTTTCGAAAGTCTCTTGAATGTCTCACGAACGTCTTCAAACCCCTCGTGAATGTCTTTTAAAGTCTCTAAACCGTCGTCGAACCCCTCATCGATGTCTTCAAACGTACTATGAATATCGTCAAAGATCTCTTGAATGTCTTCGAAAGGCTCTGAAGGTCTTCGCACCTCTCATGAATGTCTTCAAACTTCTTATGAACGTTTTCGAAAGTCTTTTGAATGTCTCACGAACATCTTCAAACGTCTCATGAACGTCGTAGAAAGTCTCTTGAAACTCTTTGAACCCCTCATGCGTGTATTCCAACGCCTTATGAATGTTTTCGAACGTCTCTTGAATGTCTTCAAACGTCTTATATACGTCTTCGGACAAACCCCTCGTGAATGTATTTAAAAGTCTCTCCTAAGCGTCTTTGAACCCCTCATGAATGTCTTCAAACGTATCATGAATGTCGTCAAAAGCCTCTTGAATGAATTCGAACGTTTTTTGAACGTCTTCAAATCCCTCGTGAATGTCTTTGAAAGTCTCTTAACCGTCTTCGAACCCCATCATCGATGTCTTCAAACATATTATGGATATTGTCACAGATCTCTTGAACGTCTTCGAACGTCTCATGAATGTCTTCAAACGTCTTATGAACGTTTTCGAAAGTCTCTTGAACGTCTCACGAACACCTTCAAACGTCTCATGAACGTCGTAGAAAGTCTTTTGAAACTCTTTGAACCCCTCATGCATGTCTTCGACGTGTTATGAATGTTTTCGAACGTCTCTTGAATATCTTCGAACGTCTTATGAATGTCTTCAGAAGTCTCTGGAACGTCTGACGAACGATTGTCGAAAACTTTCAAATGCCTCGCAAACTTCCAACAAACGGCTCACGAACATCTATCGAACGTATACCGATGAATGTCTTCGATCATCATTGAGCGATTCTGATACTCTATTTTCAATCAAATTCCATAGAAAAAAATTTGAGTTTCACATTCTAAAGTAATATTGTATTCAGATGCACAATCCGATATCAGATTATGCTGACATAACTAAGTATGGGGTGAGGAGGGTAAAAAGTACATAGTGTTGCATTTCTTTTATTTGCACGAATCTTTATGATTCAGCCACCAATTAGAGATTTTAAATACATTTTGTAGGGCACAATTGTTTGTATTCTTTTCACATCGCAGAGTAGAACTTCCATCTAATTTACTTGAGACATCCATATCGTCAAAATCTATATTCAACGACTCAATAAATACCTCTTTTTGCATATTTTAGTATATCGGCCAGCCATTTTCGTTTTTCATGACCCTTGATATATACGATTGGACACATGTCTTTCGTTGAACCTTCAACAGCAGCTGTTATTAAACCTTCAGTCATGCTATATGGAACGTTTCCATAGGCCCACTTTAGACCATGACGATTGCGAATCAACCAGGATGCTTCGTATTTCTCGGAATTTTGCTGATCTATACAATTTTACGGATAATGTCGGTCAATAATCCAACAATATCCAACTATGTGATCGTGTAAGATTAAAACAATAAGCAGTCGTATTGGGTGGTGAATCTTCTTTGCATTCGAACGCTATTCACACATCTACGGCAGCATTTTTTACAGGCTCGTTCTGATGCGATCAATCATTATCCGCGAGTGGGCCGTTACATTAAGACTTGGCGATGGTTAGTAAAGAACGATCACTATTGCAGTCGTAATGGTATTTACGAAATCGAGAGTATATATTGAACAAAATAGCGAAACTTTTTTTTAAGTCCAAATGCGAGCCCTCCTGAGAAAAGAATGCTGAATTGAGATAAAGTTTAACACTTGTGAGTTTGCAGTCGGTGAATAATGTGATGTCTTTTGACATAGATTATCTTTTTTACCAGTTTGTGCCGCACCAATTACATATTTTTGTTTCTCCAGTTGGGAGGTAGCGTTTACGGTCCATGAATGCTTCGTTGTGCTTTGAAGCGGTGGACATTCGTATAGATCCCAAGAGTGAAAACTCATATTCAAATATCGCACACTTTCCAATGTTCAAAGTAATGATAATTTATTGATCTCATCTAATATTATGTGGGGCATACGCCATTGTATCTTGAATAATTAAACTTTTACCTCTATTGGTTGATGATGAATACACAATTATTGCCATAGTGTGAACGTATTAGAAGTAACTCATGATGAGCATTAATTTTCGTTGAAAATGTATAAGGAGTACAACTTTGTAGTGACCGTTTTTTTCAAAAGTTTAAGGCTTTATTATAAAAAAGTGGCTACATATTTTTTAATCAAAGTACTGCCCGTCGCTAGCTACGACGTCGGCCTATCTTTCAGGTAGCATTCGAATCCCGCGTCGATAAAAGTCTTGGTCCTTGGAGGCAATCCAGGAATCGACCCAATTTTTGACTTCTTCGTAAGTACCGAAGCGCTGGTCAGCCAAATCGTGTGCCATTGACCGGAACAAGTGATAGTCGGAAGGGGCAATGTCTGGAGAGTACCGCGGATGGGATAAAACCTCCCATTTCAGCATTTCCAAGTACTTTTTCACGACATTTGCAACATGGGGTCGGGCATTGTCATGCTGCAGTATCACCTTGTCATGTCTTTCGTTGAATTGTGGCCGTTTCTCTTTGAATGCCTTACTCAAGCGCATCAACTGACGTCGGTAGAGTTCCCCTGTGATGGTTTCGGATGGTTTGAGCAGCTCATAGTACACAACGCCCAGCTGGTCCCACCAGATACACAGCATCACTTTGGATCCGTGAATATTCGGTTTGGGCGTCGATGACGGAATATGACCAGGCAGTCCCCATGATTTTCGGCGTTTAGGATTATCGTAGTGAACCCACTTTTCATCTCCAGTCACAATCCGGTGCAAAAATCCCTTCCTTTGTTGTCTTTGGAGCAGTTGTTCACAGGTGAAAAATTGGCGCTCGATGTTTCTCGGCTTCAACTCATGCGGGACCCAGTTTCCTTGCTTTTGGGTCATACCCATATCCCGGAGACGTTTTGAAACTGCTTGCTGGGTTACTCCTAACGTTTCGGCAAGTTCCTCTTGAGTTTGGCACGAATCCTGGTCCAGCAAGGTCTCCAATTCTGCGTCTTCAAAAACTTTCTGCCTTTCGCCACCATGCTTGTTCTCGACCTCAAAATCTCCACTTTTGAAGCGTTGAAACCACCACCGACACGTTTTCTCACTAATAGAATCCTCCCCGTAAGCATCTACAAGCAAACGGTGGGCCTCAGCCGCAGATTTCTTGATGTTGAAGAAGTAAATCGTAACCTCCCGCAAATGCTGAGAATTCGGTTCGTAGGTTGCCATGTTTGAGTGCCTATAACTTGATAATGCATACACGTATCCGTTAGCTTTTTTAAATTGTTTACATTGGCAGAGCCTCTAGTTTAAAATGCCACTTTTTTTATTGAGCTAGGGCCACTACTTCGGCCGCAATGGCTCTCTAAGTAAAACGGTCACTGCAAAGTTGTACTCCTAATATTTTATGCACAGCACTAGTTTTTTCAGTTCTACCACAAACCATGATATGGAATCAGCGTTGTGATGTGATTGATACTATGATAGCGATTCGTCATATGAAAAGCACATGTGGTTATCAATACTAAATACTTCATGATATTGATACATATCCTCTGCTACGTTCTTCTCATCAGTCTTTGCACACCCTCATCTTCTCTCTATCATTAGTAAAAAAAGCACTCCAAATAGGCATTTTCAATAAATGGATGTCGTGCTTTCCGAGTGGAGTTGATGATTTGGAGCCATCTATTGGTATCATTTGTTAGTCGGATGGGGCAGTGCTTTAGTGCTTCACAATTAACCTCATGTGATTGCAGTTTGTCCTTTGATCTAAAGTAATGCCGACACCTGCGAAATAATGGATTGTTGTTAGTTTCGTCTAGTACATATAACGATATACTAATTATGTTAACTTCACACACCGATGGCATAAATATTTTTTTTAATGGCTGTCTCTGTTTAGTCCTGCGCTCACGAGGCTTGACAGGTTCTTGATCTAAGTGAAATGTCATACATTGTTATCTTTGGTATCTTGTAGCAAATTGATATGCTTTTCTTCTCTTTATGTTGAGCCACGTGTATCGGAGCAAAGTCTTCTTTGGTGGTATACATATTGATGGATAAATTGTTTTAAAAGACAATTTAAAAAAATTGACCTATAGTCATTGGGCTTCCAATATTCGATAGATTCAATACCGTTGAATAATGCATTGTAAGAATATCCGTGGTCACTGTTTCGTTCAGCTGGGTACAAAGCTGTGACTATCACCCACGCGAAACGCGTATTATCTCTTGATTGCACATCAATCGCAGCCCTCATCATTATCTCCCGTGGCAATGATGTTCAACGCGTATTGATTCATACTTATTTACATTTATTGTAAGATTACGTACTTTTCATAAAGCTCACCCACTTCCACGTTGTCGACATTCATCGAGCAGGGGTTAAAGTATACACCATCATGCGTTCAAGTCGATTTCTCGCCACATTAACCCATCACCGCTGTGTCCTGCACCCATGCACATAAAATGCCTGTACATGGAATACTTCAATCCTTCCAGATGCGGTATTTGGCCTATCAATGACTATTAATGTTTAGTTGATAATCGTTGGCGCTTAATTCGGCTTTGCGTCTTCAGTACTTCGATGAACTCGACGATCTGTTGCCCCCACACAGCAAAGTCGTCGATCGAACTTGAGAGCGTGGCTTGGTTGTGCAAGATTTCTTCTGATGGTTCATTGTTGTTCTCCGTATTAACGAGTTGAAAAGTCTTCCCAGAGAGATATGTTAACTCACTGCTTCATTTAAAATGTGGCCACGTTTGAGCGCTGCCGATGATTTAAAATGGTCTCCCATCATAAAATATTTTTGTCGTTCCCTTCTAGCTCGGAAAAATGTAATAGAATCACCTCCACCAGAGTTTTTTAGTATCACGCTGATATATTTTAACGTGGAAAGCATGAAAAATAAATAAATACACAGAACGAGCCGGTCGGGGTTCAACGGGAGCAAAAAAGAAAAGTATTTTTGTGAGCATTCCAGACCGCGAGTGCATCTATGCACAAATGGTGCATGCAGTGGGATCAGCGGTCGAAGCATAAAAAAAATGCTCCGGCCATAGATCCACAAAGTTGATCGTTTTGTAATAAATACCTCGTTTTCGTATATGTTTTGGGTAGCCAAGACATTACTTGAGCGGAATGTTATTTTTTATAAATGTTCCCTATGCTCGGAGGCTGGCTTCGAACGTCGACGAACAAAAAAAATGCCTTAAGAATATGGCTGATTTGGTAAGAACTGTTTAGCCTCAAGTGTCACTTGAATAGGTTTGATGTTGCTCTGCGAGGAGCCCTATGATTCGTGACAGGCTTGACTTCATACATACTGGAACACGTGGCAATATATATTAACAACTCTAAGATGCTCTTTATAATACGCCAGTTCAGTCTCCATGACCTAGACGCTGTTCTGTAGAGATCGCGAAAGTCAATGATTGGCGAGCCTGGCCAGCTTTCACCTCTACGAGTGCACACTTTTCTGGACAGCAGATGCCTACCCCCACAGGGATAGTTAAAGAAAAAAAAAACTTTTCGTTTATCCCCTGGCCAGGATGCACCATCTTGCAAGGTTTTTTTCCTACAAGTCCCCACTAATGTTGAAAACTATTTACACATCCTGTTGGTCATCCCCCACCCTACTATAAGCCTATGAAGATCCAAAAATCGAAATTCGAAGAAGGATCGGAACAGGAGTTTTCGCCATTCCAGTCTTCAACTTCCGAGGTGTCATTGTGGAAGAGTCGGAAAACGGAAAATCAGTTAAGAACAATGTCGAACCAAATTGAAGTGATTTACCTCGTCGATGATGAGATGGAGGTTGTCGTGAATATCGCCCATGACGACGAAGTGGAAGTTGGGGTAGACGAAGACGTTATTGATATCGCCGATGATGACGATGATGAGTGCCCGGACATTGAAGTGCTTGCACATGATGACATGCATTTGGCCGAGATGGACAGTGATACGGAATCATTTGATAGTAGCTTGGGTGATGCCTCAGATAAGGCAGTCCATTATGTGCGTGAAATCATAGTGGACCAGCAGAAAATAAATCGGTTGAACCGGGGCGTCATGGGCTGTGGGAACTACGAATATCTCACCGAAAATGATCGGGCTAAATTTTGCGTGCTGTGATACTTTGATATGCGGGGCGCGGTTGATCGACTAATTGAAAGATCTGGCCACTTCATCGAGCGGTTTAACAACATCCAGCGGATATTTTGTACCAACTGCGGCGGGCCGACTCACCAAGTTTCAATGCGCGACACGTGCCCCACCTGCCTGAACTTATACTTGGTCGATGGTTCGTATTATCTTTAGTATGATTCAAAATATTATTATGTTTGATAGGTTAATAAGATACATGATTTGTTATGTTCCAAGATAACGGATCCGCTGCGGATATTCAAAATAAAATAATTTGCAACAATGAAAAACAGGCAAACACACACACACACACACACCAAAGATTTTATGTATAATATATACTATGCAAGGTCATTGTTTAATTTAATTATTAATAAATTACTGTTTTATTGTCATTTAATTCGAAGCATTCTTTGTGTCCCCTCCCCCTTCCTTCCACACACACACACACACACACACACACACACACACACACACACACACGCGCACGCACGCACGCACGCACGCACGCACGCACGCACGCACGCACGCACGCACGCACGCACGCACGCACGCACGCACGCACGCACGCACGCACGCACGCACGCACGCACGCACGCACACACACAAAACACTCATCGACGCCGGCTTCCCCCTCCCGCGAAGCGCTTCACGGACCACTTGGACCCCCCTCCACAGAGGCCCCTCTGTGACGTCACACGCGCCCGGCTACCTCTCCCCCCTCCGCCGTAGCCCCACCCCGCTCCCCCTTGAGATCCCATCGTTAGAATCGGCCTAATTCCTCTACTTATAAGTTAGGGTGGTACTCCTTTTTGATATGCTTTTTCAAATTTACTGCATTTATTTAATAATTTTTGGAAGGCGGAATGTACATTTGCAACAATAAAAAATCGATTTTTTTTCTTCAAACGATAGAACTATATATGTAGAATAGTTTTCCAAAGTTTCAAAGCGAAATTAGAAAAAATTCGAACCTTGCATCTCGTCAACGCTGTGTCTCACCGCACGGATTTTGAGCGTGCACCGCAGGTAGTAGGGAGAGCGCAGAGGGGCAGGCAGATATCGGCAAAAAGTAATTCAATTAACAACTCACAATTACAACTATAATTAATAACTTAATTACTGTGTAACAGTTATGTAATCAGTAACCTTAGTACCTAGTGCAATTTAACTCAATTTCTATGTAAACTTCAAACGCGTTTTCCCAAAACGGCATTTTCGGAATTAGCGTGCAGGATTATTCATAAACTATTAAGCCGATTGAGTTTAAACTTAGTAGTAATGTTCATAATATTACCACCTCCTACTTGACGAGAATTGTTTTAGAGAACTTAGGAAAATAATACTTGTTTAATCCAAATGTTATAGATATTTCGCACAAAATGTTGTTTTTTCTCTGTAAATGCCATTCTCTTAAATTTACATTTTCTTCACTTTAGTTACTGCCAAATAGAAACTGTACATGTTCTAACTGAAAATTTTTTTTAATTTTTTGCAAATCAAAGTCTACGGGAAGCTCGACTGCTCGCCGAATCGCAACTCCCGCGGCAACTTGCTGTAACACTCTGCCCACAGCTCCGCCATTTTGATGATAAATGAATTTTATACAATCGCTTTGTCCCTATACTTAAATATATAGTGAAAACATACCTACAATTTAATAAATCTAGAATAATTATTTCTTAGTTTAAAAAATCCCTCGTAATTGCTTGGTTTTTCCTGTCTAAATTGAAGTATTGCCTCTGCTACGGCGAACGCTTCGCTTATTGTAATTTCCATGTACGGGGTATTTCACCTTATTACATTTCCCACCATTTTTCTCCACTCCACATCCCTAATCGATGTGCTGATCTAGTGGTTAGCGTGCTTGCCTCTGAAATCAGCACATCGGCAGGTCACGGGTTCGAATCGCCGACTCGTAGTTTCCAAGAAAAATAAAAACACGGGCGTGACGTAGCTTTAGTTCTACACGGATGTCGCGCACACGGACCGGTACGTGTCTGTGTCGTGTGTGTATGGCTGTAGCCTGTGAGCTATTTCTCGATGAAACGCGACTAGCTCCGAGGCTGGGAAGCGAACTCGTGACCGGCTGTATTGGTGTAGGTTTTCCGCAGTTTCCCTATACCCATGGCAGAAAATGCCATGGTGAATGCGATACAGAGGGGGAAGTCGGCTGCGGCCGCAAGGTGGGGATCGATTAGGGATGTCTAAACTCAAGTATTTTTTCAATTTTTTTTCGTGACCATCGCTCCAGCTTCTAAGATTGATTTATAAATTATTAAGATTTGTGTATAATTATTGAAGAAACCCTCGTCGTTCTTTATATTCAATTACAAAAACACATCAACTGCATGAAATATCTATAGATTCTCTATTCGGCGTTTTAGATTTACAATGATATTATCTCTACCAAGTATTTATACATAGTAAATGTTGATTTTCACTCAATTGCCAAATTTGAAAATCTCTTCAAGGGGCTATACCAGTGTGGACGCTGAAAATTTTGGTGATTTTCGGGAATTTCTTGAAAGAAAAGTACTCAGTTAAATGTTTCGCAAAGTTAAGAATATATTTGGCTATATTTGACCTATATTACATAATTTTTTGTATAAAAATATTGAGATCTAAGCGACTTATGCGCTGCCTTCGGAGACGCAAAAAAAAGTTCCTCCACTGCTGACATGATTTCAGTCGATTGAGTAGCTGAAACCGAAAAAGGAAAAAAATGTCGTTAAACTGGAAGGTATTTCCTGTACAATGACGTAGGATTTTCGAAAAATATCAAAATCTAACAAAATGGCGTAGTTAAGAAAAAAGTCTGTTTTCTTGCCTATAAAATGGTCGTTTTTTTGAATTCCAAATCGTCAATTTTCATCCAATCAAAAATATCCTACGTCATTGTAGAATAAATATATTCAAGAGTACTCAGTTCAAATTTCAAGTCAATCGGATGTTACAATGAGTTTGAGCTCTTTGAGTTACAATGTCAGCAAATTTGAAAAATCTCATTTCGAGAAAAACGCGTTTAAAGATTTAACTATCGATTTTTGTAAGATAAAATGATTTTGATATAAATGATATAAATGATAATGATATTCTTGAAAGTATAAACTGTCGGAAAATGCAAAAAAATCGATTTTTTGAAAGTGTCACACTGGTATAGCCCCTTAATGTTCGTAGTGTATTAGCTACTTTTTATACAAATTACGGCAAAGGAAACAGTTCGTTTTATAAAATTATTTCTTCATGCTTGCTTGGGTGAAACTTAAATAAAATTTATGCGATTATTTGAATTCAACTATTGCGGATCTATTTTTTTTTTTTTGAAAGGGGTCGCCGGCTCACCGGGCTGGAGGGCCCCGTCGTCGAAAAAAGTATTCGAGCCTATTTGTCCAAATAGTTTAAAACCGCAAAGCTGCGCTGGATAGCTGTCGTCTGAAAAATAATTCGAGTCAAACCTTTTTGTTCAAACAGTTTGCAGTCGTCAAATTCCACGGCTCATATGTAGAGCGAGTCTCTAGAGGTTTTTGCTAGAGAATTCGATCCTTGTAGAACCTCCTGAAAACAAAGGTCGACGGAGAGAAGAAATGCTAAACTGTTAATTGTTTAACCAACAAGCTTCACCACTCTTTTAGCGAATAAGTCTCGAGTAATTCCTCTCGCTCGAGAATCCGGCCGAAATCGAATTTATTGAAGATAAATGTCACGTCGCGACCAAATGCGCACAATGTATTTCTTTTTCTCGCTTTCTCTTATCTTTTTGAGCCCCGGCGAAGACGCAGGGCCGACGCGATTTCCCATGGAAATCGTGAATGACCACAAACGCGTGATAGCGGCATTCTCATTTTTCGACAAATATTTATATTTTTCTTTAGGCTTAGTCCTACCACGGCGGACATGTAGGCTATTGACAATAAGTAAGCATCTCACGTACTTTCTCACGCGAGAGCACAGCAGTCTTAACCATATGAAGAACAAATACACACTCGCCAGAATGAAATCCTGGAACCTAGGAAACCACCCTGTCATAAAACACCACATGCACTCGCGGGCCTTGGTCAACAAGCCCTATCTCGAGCAGTGCGTTTTCGCCGCCGACAAGGCCCCTTTTCCGCCCGGTATTTTTCCGCGCTCCAGATAAAGGAAACGCTGCTCCAATTCCTGGAAATAGAGCGACGAATATGACTCGCAGACTACGTCCTGCTCCCTCTCTCTATTTTCGACCAATCATCCGAAAAGACACATATTTGATGCCTTTTCCACCAATCCCTGTGGAAAATGCATCACGAAAATGCACTCCTTCCCCCATTAACGAAACCTCTCCTATTTTCCACTTGGCGATGAATTATCCTACAGTAAGTCAGTGTTCCATCACCACTCGTTGAAGTCAGTATCCCAACAGTTTCCATCGCGATCGGACAAGTCTCCAACATTGTCCATCAGATCTAGTTCGAAACGAAAAGTTGTCTCTTGACAGTATCCGACAAGTCCAGACGTTAACTCTAAAAATTAGTATATCTTCTTTGTAATCGTTACATGTTCTGTCTATATTTTGTAAAGCGCGAGTTATAAACCTTCTAATTATTCATATTGAGCGTCCACACTAACATCGATACATTGAATTGCGTAAATTCCCAATTAGTACCAAGACTCGGCTCGCGATAAATACTCATGCATTAAAATATTGTGTCTACATGAAGAACACTAGCTCCGCTAAACCCGTAACCGAGCGTATACAACCGAGCGGTCCTGCCTACCTGCGAAGGCCCAATTCGACCCTCCATATCTCCAACCATTGTACTCACGGCGCACCGACAAATGTAAGCGAAATACTTCATGTACATTTTCTGTATTATTAATTTAATCGACTTAATCAAATTGGTTAATTCCAATAAACCCCGAGTCGATAGACCTTAAGTGTCCAATTATTCCTCAATCGGATAATCGCGTCATCCCATTTTTACCCAAGCACTACCCCTTTTTACCCTCATCCCGAGCTATTGCGCTAGGCGTAGGCTACAAAGAGGGAAACGTAAAAATATGTGCCCACCTCCCCTCAGGACGTGACATAAATGACATCGAAAATATACACACTGCTCAAACCGATTTGTTAAAAAAAAATTGAATCGCATACTTTACCGCTCTTTTATAGAAGACTCGCTAGAGACTCGCTCTATAAAGCGAGTCTCTAGCGATTTCCATTGCTAGAGGATTCGATCCTCGCAGAACCACCCGAAGACAAAAGTCGACGGAGAGAGAAATGTTGAATTATTAATTGTTTGAAGGCGTTACCCCCACTTGTAGCGCAAAAAAGGCCTTTTTCATGAATTTTTTTAAAGAAAACTACAAAACTTCTTTTATCGATCAATATACCATCTTAAAGAACACATCTTGAAGAACTTTCAGTAATTTTTGTATTGAAAAATATTACATTGTTTAGTGGCAAATGGCCGTCAATGAAATAATGTTTTTATATACACGGTTTGCGGTGACCAACATTGCGGCGAAGTGGATCATCTGAAAAAAAATGCGGATGGATTTAGTCAAATATAAGTATAAACTAGTCTGTAATCGAAGGATTTTAAAAAATATTCATTTTTCACAAAATTGCGGTCAGTCAAAGTTAATGGTTCGATTTTAACGAAAAAAAACGGCCGTTTTTTGGCTATAAAACGGCCATTTTTTTCGAAAAAAAATCGAACGATTAAAGACTACATTTTTATGTATTAAATAAGCCTGCAAAATTTCAAGAAGATCGGTTCATTAGTGTTCGAGTAATCTTGGTCACCGACTTCAGAAATGCCATTTTGAGAAAAACGCGTTTAAAGTTTCAATTTCAGTTTACACGAAGAAAATATTTTTTTTGTAAACTTACATACAGTCATCTATTCCGGGCATCAAAAAAAACTGCACTTCAAATTGCACTTCAAAAAAATGCAATAAAAAAAATCGATTTTTTCAAAATCGCAAGTGGGGGTAACCCCTTAAACAATACATTCCATATGTTACAATATATTTTAGCGAGTGAGTCTCCAGTGATTTCGTTCGCTCGAGAATTTGGCCGATATTGAATTCATCGAAGACAAACGGCATCGGAAATAAACATATTGTTCAAACCTATTTGCATAAACAATTTAAAATCGCGTTATTTTACCGCTCGTGTATAGAGCGAGTCTCTAGGGATTTCTATTGCTAGAGAATTCGACCCTTGTAGAACCTCCCGAAAACAAAAGTCGATGGAGAGAAGAAATGCTAAACTGTTAATTGTTTAAAAAATAAGTTTCACCACTCTTTTAGCGAGTGAGTCTCGAGTAATTCCTCTCGCTCGATAATTCGGCCGAAGTCGAATTTATTGAAGATAAATGACATCGAAAACATATACGCTGCTCAAACCTATTTGTTTAAAAAAAAATGAATCGCATACTTTACCGCTCTTCTATAGGGCGAGTCTCTAGCGATTTCAGTTGCTAGAGGATTCGATCTTCGCAGAACCTCCCGAAGACAAAAGTCGACGGAGAGAGAAATGCTGAATTATTAATTGTTTAAACAATACATTTAACATTTTACAATACATTTTACATTTTACAATACATTTTACATTTTACAATACATTTTACATTTTACAATACATTTTACATTTTACAATACATTTTACATTTTACAATACATTTTAGCGAGTGAGTCTCCAGCGATTCCGTTGGCTCGAGAATTTGGCCGATATTGAATTCATCGAAGGCAAACGGCATCGAAAATATACATACTGTTTAAGCCTATTTGCTTAAACAATTTAAAATTGCGTTATTTTACCGCTCTTCTATAGACCGAGTCTCTAGCGTTCCCGATTGCTGGAGAATCCAGATGAAATCGAATTCAGCAACGACTCATTTGTTTAAACAATTCAATAAAATTGTTTAATGTCACTACGTTTGGACAGAGCGCGTTCTTAACGATAATGCTATCCAGAAATTCCGATCGAAATCGAATTTCTGACCGTAGTGAGAAAAACGGTGGAGCTATATTGTTTAAACAATATATTATAAAATATCACCTCGTCTTCGTAGAGCGGGCCTCTCTAGCAACGTCGTATGCTGAAATGTTTATAATTCTTGAATCGAGGCGGAATGCCAGACGCATTTATATACATATATATATGCATATGTGTGCGGGAATTGTTTCTTCACATAATTATTCATTAATTGCATCGCTCTTTCGCGAGAGCAATAATCGGGAAACCATTTTTGCCGGACTCTGCACGCAAAGCAGATTCACGCCTCACCCGAGTCGAAATTTTCAGCCTATTTTGACCCTCCAGATCCTCACAGTGGTAGGAGATAAAGGCAGTAAAATAGCTTCGTATTCAATATAAAATGAGCTCCTACTTAACGCCTAGAACGGCAACAAAATTCCCTTTTCTCCACTTGCAGGCGCTAAGGAGGACGTCGATTGGCACACGTATACACGCACACGCATACACTCTATTACGCATATAGAGATACATATGCCTGAATACGCGCATGCGCAGACACACGTATATACCCCCGCACACATACATGCCTAAACATACACCAACACACGTATACTAGTACCTATACGTATGCATGCGTGTCTGCTATAGGGATCCGCGTATACATGCATACGTGAGGGCAATTCCTATCAAAAATATTGTAACTGTTTGCCCAAGATCCATTTCTTCCATTTTGGAGAGTTGCTGGAGTTGCAGGGGCAAGTTTGAAGCGAATGCGAAAGGTTCGCTGGGTGGAGATAATGGAAAGGCCATTGGAAAAGTAGCCCTCTACGGCGAACGCGCGGTCCTTCCTAGTCCAACGCATGACGGTTACTGAAAACTATCAGACCCGCTGTTTCGAATGCGACCATCCCCACCCTCGTTTTGTCGAAACAGCCAAATACGCGATAGGTCCAAACGCAATCAAAAGAGGAGCTGCAACGACTTCAGCTAGGTTAGGTAGGAGTATAAGAGCCTATGCAGGAGGTAAGCAGCAAAGAACGAGCATGTGGCGGCCCATAGTAGGACTTCTAGCAGTAAACAGACTCAAGTGAGGCTGCCATAGGATCAAAGGCCTTTAAAATAGGCTGAAAGTTTCGACTCGGGCATGCTTGGTCTCTAGCATAGAAGCATAACACGGTCGTCTAATAAAGACTAGGTGTGTGTATCGATCGATCGATACACACACGTGCAGCCAATGTTTTCGTTACGGCCGAGCCGCGAGCGAAAAGGTCACTTCTTTCTTTCTGCACGTGGGCGGCGCACGGTCTTACATACAGGTCTGGAAACTCCGGCGTTCTTGCATGGTGGAACGTGTCATCGTAAAGGTGGGGTCCCACGGCCCGTCATATCACAGGCCGCGCCAGATCTTGGCACACCTGTCGAGGCCTGAGCGAACGATCGCGCCCCGCGCCGAGTAATTCCCACAGCGTGTGTAGGCCCGAATCGGCCTGTTGTTTTCGCCATTCCAACACGCCAAGTGATACGGAGCGCGTGACTGCATGTGCAGCCGCCGTGGTTTTAGTAGTTCTTGGTTGGTATATACGTCATCCAAAAATGTTGCCATAATGTTGTAGAATGACCATTTCGTTTTATAAATATAATCGGTGCCACTACTCGTTTTCCACTACTGCGTATGCAGCCGCCGTGGTTTTAGTAGTTCTTGGTTGGTATATACGTCATCCAAAAATGTTGCCATAATGTTGTACAATGACCATTCTGTTTTATAAATATAATCGGTGCTACTACTCGTTTTCATAGAATTCTTGATTTTCCCTTTTAATTTCCTGCATGTCGACGCTAAGTTCTCTTTTTTCTTTTTTAATTCCGTGATGGGTATTGTTCCATCTTTTAAATTACTTTTTATCCGCAACCACGGATCATGGACATGCTTCTTATTTTTATTTTAGCGTGACGAGTTATTCCAAAGTGCTTGTTCATTTTCGTAAAGATTGAAAAACTCGAATTTTAGTTCGTTCGTCCACTCTATCGTACGGCTGTAGACGAAATGAACGAGAACCGGTGCGCCCGTGCAGACCACGACAGGCCCTTCGCACCGCGCCATTGAACTTGCCGACTTCGGATGGATCGGACAGGCGACGGCAGTCCACCACAGGCCACAACGGGCCTGACCGTTCCCACGGTCTGTCAGCGTGTCCTGGCGCGGCTGGGCCTGTCAGAATACAGGCCGTGGGACCCTAGCTTTAGTGAGGCCAAAACGTAGTTCCTCATTTATCCACTGGAAGCGCTGGCAATTAGAAACAGTCTTGTAGATATGGATATACAGCAACGGCAAATAACCTGCTGACAGCCAGTACATGTGTTCACAACGTTTCTAGAAATCTAAACTACCTGAAACGCTCCGGTAGAATAGCATAGTGTGAGCCCGGCCTTATACTTCGCTATATTTTAGTATTTTCGATTGAGGATGCGCCAGTTCGCCTATCAACAAAACCAAAAATGGCAAAAACAATTTGTTGTAAAAAAAACAAACTCGCCAAACTGACAAATCAATAAAATTGGTGCCTTTTAATCATACACAATGCGTTCATTTCTTTTTTTTTATTCCTCTTCCATTATATTTATTTTCAGGTTCTTATTAACATAGCATTTTAACATTAGTTAAAAAAGCAAATATACAAATAGTTGTATAAACAAATAAGAAATTCAATCTACTAAGTGATTAGTAGATAGACATTAATTATAAGGGAAAAAATTTAGACCGCACAAATTTGTTCATACCCCATCTACTCAAATTGCGAAAGACCAAATAAAAATATTACAGAAGTTCGAACATACGAGAAATACAGTCTACTGAAATAATAATTCTCATTCTGTCCAGGAGTTTTCAATTCTCATTCGGTTCAGGAGTGAAAGATACTAAATCATTTTCCATTTATATCGCAGGTAACAAATAATGGGTCTGTTTGTTTCGGCTACACTTTTCCACACTTCTTACACCTTCTGAGGAATTTCTATTGCTGTATCTATTGCAATTGTAGAAAGTGTAGCTAAACCGAACAGACTCTATGTTTATTTCGAAAAATCTGCGCCTTTGGACAGCTCTTCGGACCTGCGTTTGATTGGCATCGAGGTCCTATAGAAAACGTGCGCTCCACCATCGGGCGGTAGTAAGCGGCGGCTCGTAGCTAAAAACTGCGAGCTCTGCACTACCGCCGTGCCTGGAGGCCGCGTCGAAACTTTCCAGCGTGTGACACATCGCCTTAATGTTACCCTATCCGAATCACACTGGTATAAAAGGCAATAGATCCCATTGCTAATAATCCGGGCGGTTAATGCGGGGCTTAACATTTTTTATGAGACACCATGAAAGGTGGCTCAAAATGACCCTAATAGGGTTTTACAATCGGCACAGTAATGGCCCACGACTGGTTGCCAGAGAACAAACGATGGCGCAGTAATGGCTATACAAACGGGCCAGATCCGCATCATGCATGGTTGGTAATGGTAAACCATGAATGGCTGCTAAGACTTGGTCAACTATCATACGCCCATATTGGCCCAGCAACGGCTGCCGGATCTTCTGTCGGAAATGAAAAACAAAAAATTAACAAATTATGAGTATACAAATTCTAGTAGTATCTTTTTTGTTTTCTTATGCTTTACTTATGTCCATGTACATAGAATAATTGCATTAAAAACGCTTTCTGCATTGTTCAAGTTTTTACCTTTCATCGGGATCGAACCTGCGCCTTTCGTTCTAGTGTCGAGCGCCCTACCCACTTAGCCATTCTAACACTTACAGAATCTATCGTTTGTTTGTTCCTTACTTTTATGCCGATAATTTTATTCGTGACATTAAAGTTTGCCGACA
Organism: Ophion slaviceki; assembly: GCA_944452715.1. NCBI lineage: Eukaryota > Metazoa > Arthropoda > Insecta > Hymenoptera > Ichneumonidae > Ophion > Ophion slaviceki. Next base: position 44,685,603 of record OX101788.1, on the reverse strand, counting down.
ATTTTTTCGGTCCATTTAGGCTGTAAAAATAACTCGCTCGTTTTGGGTGAAGTTCCGAAAAGCATACTCCTCTGATCGAGCTGAAATTTTGCACCGAACTTGCTCTCATTATCCTAAGAGAAACCGTTAACGGATTTTTGATACCTAGCAATAGTTTTCTATATATCGCATTGTAAAGTTTATTATTTCATGCCATACGAGTATATCTATATATCCGATAGATACCCCCCACTCCTCCGGCCGCGCTGCTTCCTGGCAAACAGTGCTCGCCCGTATGTGCCCCCATGGAAATTTATATACGTAAAAATATACTGCGAATTTATTTGATTAATAATTGTAATATATGCGTAGCATATCTGTATATATTGTTTATATGTAATAGCGTACTTTAACTGTAAGTTAAGTTTTTTAAAGTTTAAGTTGTAAGTTTTATTAAGTTTAACTGTAATAGTGTTTATACACAGCACATATTTTTTGTCAGGAATATGTATCAAAAATGTATGCGTCAGATATGGCGCATAAATGACACATATATGAGTCATATATGGAGCATACATTTTTGATATATTTTTCTGACAAAAAAATAAATTGAAAATATATGCGTCGTATATGCCACTATATATGCATCATATATAGTGTTTATACGTAACATATATGTTTTGGTCAGAAAAATATATCGAAAATATATGGGTCATATATGCGTCATATATTTGGTGCATATATACTGAATATATACGTATTATTCTATTTTTCGTCACTATATATGCGACCGATATATATATATATATATATGTAGCATATATTTTCTGCATATATTTTACATACATAAATTTCCATGGGGGTGCATATGCCACGTGGGATGGGTTTGTTTGGGTTTATTTAATATAGTAGAAGCGCAGTACAATAAATAACTTTCAAAATACGATATATCGAAAAGTATTGCTAGTCGCCAATATCCTTTTAAAGGTTCTCTTAAAATATTGAAAAGAAAGTCGGTGCAAAATATCAGCTTCATCAGTGGGATATGCTTTTCGAAACCTTATCCCTTGTTTTTACGTGTTACAGTTTAACGACCTGCATTTACAAAACACCCAAAAACAAACCATCAATGGCTGGAATAGATCTGGCAAGTCGTTCATCTGCCTACATTACCCCAATGCTGGTCGACGAATTATTGGCCGATTATCAGCAAACCGTTTAATGGCTGAATGCTGGCATCTTTGTTACGACAGGCGACCCTATATGGGGACTTGACATTTTAAATTGACCGCCATGGTTTTTGGTGGCGAGCATAGAGTATTTCGACAACTGGCATCAGGAAGTATTGAGGTTCAGTCATAGAGAACTACACGATCGAGCAACGAATAGAAATTGTTATTTGCTGCATTGTTACGGCATAGACATTGCAGACGAAGTTTCCTGGTCGTATTATCTCGCGCCGCGACTATGTGAATTGATCACGAAGATTTGACACCTTTTGACGCCATTGGACTTCTTTCTTTGTAGTTTTCTGAAAGGAAAAGTGTATTCCAATGACCCACAGACCATTCCGGAGCTCGAGGAAGCAATTGGACGGACCTTCAATGAAATTAGCTCGCAATTATGCCAAAATGATATTGAAAATTTCGTCAAAAGAGTGCACGTTCGCAAATAGTGACGACGCGGCCATTTATCGGATATTGTGTTCCACACGTAACCTTCATGTTTGTACCATATATTAAATTTAAAATATCCATACTTTTCGAATAAATAACACGTTTTATTAATAAATTAAAATGTCAGATCATTTTGAGACACCCTATATGTGTGTGTGTGTGTGTGTGTGTGTGTGTGTGTGTGTGTGTGTGTGTGTGTATACTGTCGCAAAAGTCATTTATGCAGGTGGTAGGAACGGCAAATGTTATGTCTTCCCGAGCTTTTTTTATTAACCATGCAGGCCAAGTCGTTGCACAGCATTCCTAGCGCCCTTGTGTGGTTATGATTTTTTTATGAAAACAGAAAATTTGGAAAAATATTATTCTTAAGGTTTAACAATTTTGTGTACAATATTTTTAGTAAACTGCCATAGCTAGTTTAAAAAATGTTATCTCACTTTTTTGTACATTTTATTAATTAAAAATATATATTATAACTTTTGCTTGGATTAAAATAAAAAACAATTATAAGGTGATGTCACGTCCGCACGCAACGCGCAACCAGACAGGTTAGATCTGGCAACACTGTTTTATCCCTCGCGAAAACTATTGGAAGTACAAACAAGTCTCCGCCGTTTGACAAGAGATGGCCTCACCAGGAGGTTATGGTTGAAATTGACAGATGTAAAACGTTATATCGTAAAGTTAGACATCTGGCAAGACCATAACCTTGAAATATTAGCGATTTTGTGTCAGCATCCGATAATTTTTTCCTTCGAAAATGTCGAGTTTTGAGCTGAATAAGCTTAATTTACGGGAATTGCGTTTGGCACGAATCTTCCTGCAATGCTTCCAATTCCGCGTCTTCGTACACTTTCGGCCTTCCGCTACGGAATAAGTTCCGGCAAATTACGGTAATTCGGCTCAAAACTGGACATTTTCGCAGGAAAAAAATTATGTAATGCTGATACAAAATCGCTAATATTTCAAGGTTATGGTCTTGTCAGTTGTCCAACCTAACGATATGACGTTTTGCATCTGACAATTTCAACCATAACCTCCTGGTGGGGCCATCTTTTGTCAAACGGCCGACACTTATTTGTACTCCCAATAAATACTTATCCTAGAAAATAACGTAAGGAGAAAATGATGCATGCTCTGTACAAAAAAAGGGCGACCCATTAACGTAACAGGGGGATTCATCGAAGGACCCGCTTCGTAATCTAAAAAGGACTGGAAATATCTCGGACCCGCCCTCATGTGAGAAAGAAAAATGTGTAACGGGACAACCGCGTATTACGATTCTGCCCAACCCAGGCGACCGCATAGGAAAACTCCTAGCGTAGTGTATTTTAAGGGGTGAGATGCTGTCAGAATTTTCAAAAAAATCAATTTTTTGTACATTTTTTGAAGTATGATGTTTCGAAAATATTCCCTGAAAATTTCAAGTCAACCCGATGAATAGTTCCTGGGATATCCTACAATTAGTGAAGGGGCGTCGGGTCCCCATGGCAGGTAGCAACTGACAAACGCGCAAACGATAATACCCGGGAAGGCAGAATGCTTCGAAGACAACAACAAATTGATATTTTGGAAGCTTTCACATCGGCAGAAGCTCTATTGTATGAGCCAGAAATTGATGATTCGATGTAAGTAATTTTTTAATTAGTATTTCTATACATAAATCAAGTGTAAAATTGGAAAACTCTGTCAGAAATTTTCAAAAATGTATTACTCAAAAACTTTGAACTTTAGCAAAATTTTATAAAGAATACTTTCGTTTTAAAATTGCCCAAAATGTTTTAAAAAAAAGTCATTCCGAAAATCTTTAATTTTTTGAAAAATTGTTTTAACAATTGGCTATAAACAATTAAATGCTCGACTATTCGGCAAAAATTGTGATATTCGGATTCAGCGGATCAAAATACATAAAAAAGTTTGGCTTCATCCATCCAGCTCAAAATTTTACGAACATATAATACCGTATCAACATCGAAAAACTTTAAACACGTTTTTCTCGAAACTATGTTTTTCAAGTCGGTGACCACTATAATTCAAAAACCACTCGATGAATTTTGATAAAATTTGTCGTGCTTAATGAGAGCATTAAAAACTAGTCCTTAATCGAAGAATTTTCATTTTCGTTGAAAATCTTTATTTTTTAAAACAATAAACGAGCGATTATTAGGTCGAAAATCGAAAGTTATCTGTCGGAAGCTGCCATTTTGTTAATTTTTGAAAAAAAAGCTTCGATTAAGGACTAGATTTATTATTAAACTAATGATTTTTGTGGTTTTTTTATTTCAGATGATCCAGTAAAATGTTATGATGGTCGCCGCAAAGCACTCCATGCCGAACGGGGTCCGATAAAGATGGCGATATTTTTATAAATAATCAATAGTTTTCTTTGAAAATTTGTACAAGTCAAGTTGAAATATAACATAAAAAGTCTGTGTAATCACTTGTGTAAAACAAACTTACTTACTATAAAAAAAAATTATTTTAAATGCTCGTTTTTTCACGCCTCTGACTGCATCTCACCCCTTAAGACGGAATGACACCTCATCGCGGTCGGTATGATAGAACAATTATACATACCCAAAAATCTTTGAAACCGCTCTTCAGATCCCGTCGAAACTTTGCCAAACGACGTCAAATAGATAGACGAACAGCTGTCTGCCCCTCAAATTTTCTGAATTTAAGAAAATTAACGTAGATTTGCTTATCATAAGCCAATCTACGTTTTTTTTCTCAAATTCAGAAAATTTGAGGGGCAGACAGCTGTTCGTTTTTTTATTTGACGTCGTTTGTCAAAATTTCGACGAGATCTGAAGAGCCGTTTCAGAGATTTTTGGGTGTCTATAATTGTTCTACCATACCGACCGCGATGAGGTGTCATTCCGTCTTAAGGCCTTTCGTCATGAAAGTGAGACTGCACAGCGAACTAACCGATACCCAAAGAAAATTGCGACCCTTGATAAATGAAACATCTAAAAACTCCATGCGCCAAAAAAGGTACACACTCGCCGGAAGAAAACCCCCTGACCCAGGAAGTTGGCCCGGTTGTAAAACAGCACGACGTACGCCACATGCGCTCGCGGGCCTTGGTCAACAAGTCCTATCTCGAGCGGTGCGCTTTCGCCGCCGTTAGAGCTCCTTTTTCCTCTCTATTTATTTTTCCATCTTCTCAGATAAAGAAATGCAGCTCCAACTCCTGGAAATGCAGTAACGATTGCGACTATCGCAACCTACATCCAATGGCAGTCATACATCCTGCCCCCACGCTTTATTCCGGCCAATCACCCGAGGCAACCTATATTTTATGCCTCTTCCACCAATCCTAAAAAGGACATCACCAAAAAACGCACGCTCCCCAAAACTCCTTCCACAAATGCAGCATGCAAAATCCTCAGATGTTAGAAAAAAGGTATCCTCAAGTCAGTCTCCCAACAGATTCCATCGCATTCGGATCAAATCTCCAATATCTCATATCGAACTCGTATTTAAGCCATCTTGTAAAAGTTCAACTTGTAAAATCTACGCGTTTATACGGAACCTTTGAATTCCAACCATCATTCACAGCTCTATAACTATATCGTCGGTCCGCGGTGCACACATGTACAGGGTGGACCATTTAACGTGACTACCCCAAATATCTCCGTTGCCTTTAGAGTAATGAAAAAAATGTCAGGAGGTAATTTGATTGATTTCAAAAGGCTGGTGAAAAATTCAGTGGTGAAAAATTCATTTTTGTCAAGGTCGTAATATTGGCGTTCTCAAGGTCATCAATGGTTTTTCACATGGGAACATGTTTTTTTTTATTAAGACGTTGTAGCTAATATTCAGACGATTCCAACGGCCTAAAATATCATGACCTTAAAATGATTTTTAACCTAAATAAACCTGTAAAAGCGGGAAATCGTGATGGTATTGACAATAAGAATATCCGTATAGTGTAATTGACTTTTTTGTGCAGAACATTTATTGTAACAAATTTTTAAAGTGATGGCCATTGACCTCGACACATTTTTTAAAACGTCGGATGAATGATTCTCTTGGCCTTCGAATAGTTTCTGGTGTGATAGTGGCGAAGGCTCTTGTAATTCGTTCTCGCATGTTCGCTGGCGTCGTCGGAACATCATGGTAAACACAATCCTTTATAACTCCCCATAGGAAGAAATTGAGTTGCGTTAAATCCGGCGCACGAGCAAGCCAAGGGATTACTGCACCTCTCCCAATCCAGCGTCCGGGAAATTTTCGATTTAACACTTCGCAAGCTATAACTGCCCAATGAGCAGGACAGCCATAATGTTGATACCACATTCGGCATCGCTGTGCTGACGGGACATCTTTGTAGCAATTCCCCCAAAGTGTTGTTAAAAGAATCGACGTATTTCCGGCGTTAAATTGCCGTCTACGAAAAATGTTCCAATAATCCAGTCGTCAATTATGCTACACCACACATTAACACTCCAAGGACGCTGGTGCATAATTTGCCGGAGCCACTTCGGATTTTCGATTGACCAATAATGCATGTTATGCGTATTGAACTGTCCATAGTAAAGGTTGATTCGCCAGCAAACAAAACGTCGTCGAAAGAATTCGGATTCACTCGTAACTAGCCCAGAGCCCATTCACCGAACTGAACCCTATTGCCAAAATCGGCACCATGGAGTTCTTGATGCAAGGAAATATGGCATGGATGAAATTTATGAGATTTAATATTCTTAAAACACTTGCCTTGGAAATTCCGGAATAGCGCTCAATTTTCCGACTACTTAATTGCGGATCATGAACTACTGCAGCCAGAACGGCAATCTCTGCTTCTTCGTTTGTTTTAGTCCTGCGACGTTCCCTTTTGAGTGGATTGACACTGTCCGTTTCACGAAATAAATGAATAATTCGATCGAAACATCGACGAAGAGGATGATTTCTGTCAGGATAACGTTGTGCATAAAGTTCCTGCACTTGCACAGAGTTTTTGCCGGTCTCAACATAAAGCAGAATCATTTCCACTTTCGCTGCTTAACTGTACAATACTATTTTCGATACGGTTATTAAATTTTACTTTCGATGGATACACTTGTGCACTGATTCTAATATTGGTAGGTGATAAACATTCTTCACTCTACTACGTTACAATGCCAGTATTTACAAACATCAGAAACATCTCCGACTATTGACATGATTGTATCCGTTGGATAACCTGCGCCGCTATCACGCCAGAAAGTATTCGAAGGTCAAGAGAATCATTCGTCCGACGTCGTCAAAAATGTGTCGAGGTTAATGGCCATCACTTCAGACATTTGTTACAATAAATGTTATGCACAAAAAATTGAATTACATCTTTCGGATATTCTTATCGTCAATACCATCACGATTTCCCGTTTTTAAACGTGTATTTTGATGAAAAATCATTTCAAGGTCATGATATCATAGGTCGTTGGATTCCTCCGAATATCAGCTACAACGGCTTATTAAAAAAAAATGTTCCCATTTGAAAAACCATTGATGACCTTGAGAACGCAAAAACTATGACCTTCACAAAAGTCAATTTTTCACCACTGTACCAGCCCTTCGAAAGCAATCAAATTACCTTTTGAAATATTTTTTGTCACTTTAAAGGCAACGGAGACATTTGGGGTGGTCACGTTAAATGGTCCACCCTGTATATATATATGCATATACTAGAGTCTGCGTCCTGGTGAACTTTGAGTGCGTGTCACCGGGCATTGTATCACGAGCGTACCTGGCCGCTTAAGGCCCTTAATTTTACAACCGATCACCGGCACTCTAGTGACCATCTGTACACCGCACCACCATCGAATGTAAGCGAACTGTATATTTTTCTGGCATTATCTTAGTAATTGGATTAAGCCGATCGGTTAATTCTAATAAATTGCAAGTCGATCTAAAAAGCGTCTTACAAATCATTCCTTAAAAAATTAATTATCGCGTAAATTTCCTTCCCATTCCTTCGCGCGCACAATCCTTTTTTCCCCTCATCCCGTGCTATTGCGCTAGGCGTAGGCAAGAAAGAGGAAAACGTTAATTGTATTCTCTCATCCCTTCCGGACGTGACAGTAAATCGGAATGTTTGTACAAGGTAAAACAAGCGATGTCGTTTTTGAGGTTTTTTTTCATTACTTGGTTAATGAAAGTCGAAAAAAGATATGAATTTTGAGATCCAACGAAATGTTTTCGAAGATTAATGAAACTTGTAGGTAAAACATGGCAATACTATGTTAACTGGCTCTGTCGATCGAGCTCACTGTCAAGCATCAACTAGCGGGTATTTCAAAATCGATAATGGTATTTGCAACGTACATAATATTACAGTCGACAACGCTTTAGCGAAATCGTGGCGCCATTGGCAGAAAGTGTCATTGTTGTCAAGCCTATCGCGGATCTTTTTCTTGGGTAAAATTTCAATGTATTTACATTTATTTGGAACAAATATAACTATTCTACCTTCATAACGAAGAAGGCAGCATCTACAAAAAAAATCGAAAATGTGTAGTTCGGTACCGTTGGAATCGTACAAAAATTCCGATCGTTCTGTATAGTAAAACGCATTTTTGATTTTTTTTGTAGATGTCGCCTTCTTTCGTATGGCGGCAGTATTAAGATAATTTTCCTGTTACAAATATTGTCAAATAATATCACGAGTTGCAAATTACTCAATAATAATTACATTTTACATGTAATTGTTCGCCTCCTGCCGAAAACTCATTTTATTTTCATCCCCACTCTTGTAGCCAAGAAACGATCCCGGAAGCCTTTAAAAAAAAGAAGCGTCAAATGTATTTGAATTCGACGTTTTTTTTATCATTTCAGATGACGAATTCGGGGAGAAGGCAGTATCGATTTTGTTGGACGGCGAAGAATCGGAGATGGTCTTTATTGATCATCCGCACGTGGAGATGAGTGTGAGTAAGATTGAATCAAGTTTTCGCATTGATGCCGATCGTTACTTTCTCGAAATTGAGATTTTTCAAGTGGCGAATGAAACCGCTTTACCTCGTTATATACGAGGAATATTAAAAAAGCTGGCGCTCTCTTTTAAATGCCTCGCTTTGCGAACTCACTTTGCAAAAGCGGAGAGAAGGTCTCGTCCATGTACGCGAACTCCATGGGAATGTACTGCCCGCTTAGCGCGAGTCGTCCGAAACGAGAGTCGGACAATAATTTTCTTTCCAATTATGCAAAAAAACGAAGTACGAAGTCGACAGGTAGAAGGACGAGGTGGAGTTTTATGCAAACCGCAAAGTTAGGCAAGCTGTGAGTATTTACCGAGCTTCCGTTCCTGTACGTACAATGTCTCCCATTTAAAACGGAGCGGTAAATTATTTTCAAAACGCATGCCCTTACGTAAACAAACCTAAACGAGGTTGTAGGATTCGAACGGGCAAATATGATGGTCGTATGATCAAATTTGCTGGAAATACTAGAAGATAAAGGTGACTTTCGTGTGACCTTGACATCTCCTTCGCGTGACCGTTACCTTGAAAATTTGCTTCAAAATTGACAACACGTCCGTCAGAGTTACTGGAGCAAATTGTCAAATTCAAGTTCACCCAAAGGAAATGGGTCACACGAACGTCTCTTTTATTTTCTCAAATGAAAACCGCGGTATGTGACACACGATTGTAGACAATTTAAAATTAAGTTCAACCAAAAAGAAATTCAATATGACACTTCAGCACGGTATCGGGTGTCAACCTTTTAAAAATTCAAGTCCACCTGCACTCGTACACGCCTACTGAATCGGCGTAATTGGCATGATCACAATGTTTCCCCAACCGAAAGTTGTAACTTTTATTCGAAATTTTCTTCGATCGGGTGTACCGTTTTTGGGATATTTCACCGTTCCGTTTGACACGGGAAACCCTGTATAACGCTGCGAAATTTACAGCGAGAGCGAGTCTGTTTTTCAACCAGTGGCCGCTGATTAAACACGTTTCTAGAATGTTTTTTTTCCATCGCACTCAGTTATGAGTACGATCGCAGTTATTGGGTCAAAATTGCTATCGTGAAATACGACGTAAAAATTATGCCGTCCTTTGCATTGCGAAATGCTCGGTAAAATAAGAATAAAACATGTGACGGGTCAATTTCCCAGTTTCGTATCTTCTTTGCGATGTCTTTTTCGATAAATAAAACAATTTTTTAAATTGTCGTACCGCTTACGATACTGAGTGATTTACTTGTTTATATTAATTAATAGGTATCTATGCCGCAGCTCAGTTATGACAAACGTAAGCTCCTTAGCTTTTCCAGTCCCGGGGAAAAAAGTTCATATCTGAATATATCTGAATCATATCTGTAGAATCAGATATGATCAGACAAGAAAAATGGCCATATCTGTTCATGTAGTGTCATGACAGATCATGTATGCTTATATCTGAGCATGTATGATCATATCAGAGCCATTTTGATAATTTTGAGAGCAGACCCGTCCATATCGCAGCAGGTCTGACCAGATCCAATCCCCAGGCAAGATCTGATCTTGTTGGACCAGATCTGATTTTATTGGGCCAGATCTGATCATGTCAGGCAAATCTAATCTTATTGGACCAGATCTGTCTGGCCATATAAGAATAAAATACCGTGGATCCGAGTAGACCTGGACATCTATGAACAATAGACCTGCCCATATGATAGAATCATAGTTTATCTGAACTATCAGACCAGGTATGACTCCGACTATTCAGAGCAAATCTTACCCTGTTGAGACAGATCAAATCTTGTTAGTGCAGTCATGAAGATATTAAAATGTTTACATACAGGGTGACAATTATAAAGTGGCCACCCATTTTTTTAAATTCTTGCGCGGCCATTTGGGGACGGCAAAGGTACGCTTTTGAAATGGTTTTTCGAGAACTCTTCGAAAAAAAATATAGCGCCTATGTGGGAAAAGTATATGACACAAAAAAATGGCATTCCGCGCTTAGAGAAGCAAAGTGGACTTGATTCTGAACACGTAGGACCCGGATGAGGGCCTCAAAAAAATGGTACCATTGGGAAAAAGGCCATTGAAAAATCAATATCGAACGATAGTTCAAACTGAACTCCGAGGAACGGTGGAGTTGGAATGGCCAGGAACGGAGTGGGCGTTGGGGTATTCGCCGCTATCTTCTTGACGTGGCTGTCATAAGGTTGCAGAAGTCACCGAGAGATGTCGGGTCGTGGCTGACGTTACGATGACAGGCGTCCGAGTGTGCGAGTGTAACGTGGAATATGAATGTCGAACGGGCTTCATTTGTTTGCAGGTCCCGCGGAATCGGCGAAGAAAAAATACGAAAGCACCTAAAAGCCCTGGCCATGAGTAAATAATTAAAAGAGCGATTGTCATGAGACACTCCACGACTGGCCTAACGATTCGAGCCGCGCTGGGTGGATGTACCGTTTGTGAACGCAAAGAAAGCGGTCTTCCCGAAATCGTGTCTAAGGGGTCAATTAAGATAACAAAGAATGCGTGACGATTAAATGTGAATGCGGTCTTAAAGATTATGAGGAAGTAAGTTCACCTTAGAGTTTTACGGCAAGAGGAGGCGATTGAGAGTGGGATTTATAAGGGGTTGAATTGCAAAACGGGACGCGTGCAAATTTGTTTGTCGAAAACGGATCAGAGGACTTCCTTCAAACGGGGCGAACGTTTCGTTTTTGGGTGTGAGGAAGCTCCTTAGCGAGATGTTGATTATCGCCGAGAAATGTTAAGGGGCTCACGCTGAAGAAGCGCACGCGTGAATCTTATTTTGAATCGAAGTAGAGAATTTTTACGAGATAATGTACATTTATCGACTTGAAACTTGACGGCAGTTGAAACTTGAACGAAAACTCGACTTTGGGAAACCGCATTTAAGGGGCCAAATTAAGAAGAACGGCATTACGGCATTCGCGATTTATCGTGGAACGGGTTTAATGGGTTTGTGAAAATATGGAATAGAATCAATCTACTCTTTTCAGATGCAAAATAGCGACCTAACTTTGCCTCGAGTCCGAGACCTCATTGAAGGTATCACACAGTGGTCCGGAATCCCAAAAGGCCGGCCAAAAGTCAAAAACGTATTCAATTCGGGTGAAAGTCTGTACTCGGGGGTTTTCCAGGTCGCTGAATACGAATTCGGAGTCAAAGTTCTCTTCGAATCGACGACTTTTAAATCAGGAAAAGAATCCAAGTATGCATGCAAGTGTTTCTGTTGTGGAATAATCCCTACCTACTGAGAACGCCGGGCCGAGCATCGGATTCGTTCACGTTCATAGTCCACAGCAGCAGTAGCAGTCCTCAACGGCTATTTTCGTGCCGAGAGTGAAACATTTTAAAAATCACCCACTGGGAACGAGTCCGAATAATCTCAAGGTTATTTCGATAATGAAACACAAAACAGAATTTGAATGGACCGTTTTACATATTGGATTCGTCACGATTCGATAAAAAACAAACGGTTGAAACGGGCGTATTTATCAACGTCGAATCTCATGTGAATTTTCGTTCGCATCGACGACTTTTAAATCGGAAAACGAATCCGAGTCTGCATGTAAGTGTTGCTGTTGTGGAATAATCCCTACAAACTGAGAACGCCGCGCCGAGCATCGGATTCGTTCACGTTCAAAGTTCACAGCAGCAGTAGTAGTCGTCAACGGCTTTTTTCGTGCCGAGGGTGAAACTTAAAAAAAATCACCCACTGGGAACGAGTCGAACAGTCTCAAGGTTATTTCGATAATGAAACACAAAACAGAATTTGAATAGACGGATTTACATATTGGATTCGTCTCGATTTGATAAAAAAACAAACGGTTGAAACAGGCGTATTTATCAACGTCGAATCTCATGTGAATTTTCGTTCGAATCGACGACTTTTAAGTCGGGAAACGAATCCGAGTCTGCACGCAAGTGTTTCTGTTGTCGAATAATTCCTACAAACTGAGAACGCCGCGCCGAGCATCGGATTCGTTCACGTTCACAGTCCTCAGAAGCAGTAGTAGTCCTCAACGGCTTTTTTCGTGCCGAGGGTGAAACATTTTTCAAAATCACCTTCTGGGAACGAATCCGAACAGTCTCAAGGTTATTTCGATAATGAAACATAAAACAGAATATGAATGGACCTGTTTTCACATTGGATTCGTCTCAATCCGATAAAAAACATACAGTTGGAACAGGCGTATTTATCAATGTCGAATCTGATGTAAATTTTCGTTCGAATCGACGACTTTTAAATCGGAAAACGAATCCGAGTCTGCATACAAGTGTTTCTGTTGTCGAATAATCCCTACAAACTGAGAACGCCGCGCCGAGCATCGGATTCGTTCACGGCCATAGTCCACAGCAGCAGGCGCAGTCCTCAACGGCTATTTTCGTGCCGAGAGAGAAACATTTTTAAAAAATCACCCACTGGGAACGAGTCCGAACATTCTCTAGGTTATTTCGATAATGAAACACAAAACAGAATTTAAATGAACCGTTTTACATATTGGATTCGTCTCGATTCGATAAAAAAACAAACGGTTGAAACAGGCGTATTTATCAACGTCGAATCTCATGTGAATTTTCGTTCGAATCGACGACTTTTAAATCGGGAAACGAATCCGAATCTGCATGCAAGTGTTTCTGTTGTCGAATAATCCCTACAAACTGAGAACGCCGCGCCGAGCATCGGATTCGTTCACGTTTACAGTCCACAGCAGCAGTAGTAGTCCTCAACGGCTTTTTTCGTGCCGAGGGTGAAGCTTAAAAAAAATCACCCACTGGGAACGAGTCCGAACAGTCTCAAGGTTATTTCGCTAATGAAACACAAAATAGAATATGAATGGACCGGTTTTCACATTGGATCCGTCTCGATCCGATAAAAAAACATACAGTTGGAACAGGCGTATTTATCAACGTCGAATTTCATGTGAATTTTCGTTTGAATCGACGACTTTTAAATCGGGAAACGAATCCGAGTCTGCATGCAAGTGTTACTGTTGTCGAATAATCCCTACAAACTGAGAACGCCGCTCCGAGCATCGGATTCGTTCACGTTCATAGTCCACAGCAGCAGTAGAAGTCCTCAATGGCTATGACGCGTGCGCTTCTTCAGCGTGGCCCCTTAACATTTCTCGGCGATAATCAACATCTCGCTAAGGAGCTTCCTCACACCCAAAAACGAAACGTTCGCCCCGTTTGAAGGAAGTCCTCTGATCCGTTTTCGACAAACAAATTTGCACGCGTCCCGTTTTGCAATTCAACCCCTTAAATCCCACTCTCAATCGCCTCCTCTTGCCGTAAAACTCTAAGGTGAACTTACTTCCTCATAATCTTTAAGACCGCATTCACATTTAATCGTCACGCATTCTTTGTTATCTTAATTGACCCCTTAAACACGATTTCGGGAAGACCGCTTTCTTTGCGTTCACAAACGGTACATCCACCCAGCGCGGCTCGAATCGTTAGGCCAGTCGTGGAGGGTCTCATGACAATCGCTCGTTTAATTATTGACTCATGGCCAGGGCTTTTAGGTGCTTTCGTATTTTTTCTTCGCCGATTCCGTGGGACCTGCAAACAAATGAAGCCCGTTCGACATTCATATTCCACGTTACACTCGCACACTCGGACGCCTGTCATCGTAATGTCAGCCACGACCTGACATCTCTCGGTGACTTCTGCAACCTCATGACAGCCACGTCAAGAAGGAGGCGGCGAATGCCCCAACGCCCACTCCGTTCTTGGCCATCCCAACTCCGCCGTTCCTCGGAGTTCAGTTTGAACTATCGTTCGATTTTGATTTTTCAATGGCCTTTTTCCCAATGGTATCATTTTTTTGAGGCCCTCATTCGGGTCCTACGTGTTCAGAATCAAGTCCACTTTGCTTCTCTAAGCGCGGAACGCCCCTTTTATTTTTACCCAGAATTTTTTTTTTGTTGTCATATACTTTTCCCACATAGGCGCTATATTTTTTTTCGAAGAGTTCTCGAAAAACCATTTCAAAAGCGCACCTTTGCCGTCCCAAAATGGCCGCGCAAGAATTTAAAAAAATGGGTGTCCACTTTATAATTGTCACCCTGTATATAGAGCGGGGTTATTAACACGTCATCACTTGACGTGTTAATAATTAATAATATTATAGTAACTGAGGTGCCATATCTGATCGGATATCGTCTCACATCCTCATATATCGTTTCATATATTCAGATGTTTTCATGTGTGAACAACTGAACTGCATATACGATAAGGTATGAGTGTATAAGACTTCGTATATTTTCCAGGTTTGGTATCGTATCTGATGGGATAACATTTTATATGAACGTGCCTGCTCATATATCACATCATATATGTTCAGATATGGTTTCACGTTGCCAACTCGCCTTGGTACCTGACCAGATAAAAACATATATGAGATCTATATAGCGGAGTCTAGTACCGTATTTGTTCGGATATGATCTTATACGAACAGATACGTTCACATATCACATCATGTATGTTCAGATACGAATTTACGGTACCAACTCGCCTTGGTACTTAGCCAGATATAAACAGATATGAGTTCATATATGGTCAGGCCAGATACCGTATATGATCAGATATGATCTTATATATGCATATATGATTTGGAATATGATCAGCCGTAATCATATATGATACTGTAAAATGTCAGATAGGAATATATCCGATACATATATGGCAATATCTGAAACATATATGAACATATCCACTCAGACATGAACTTTTTTTCCCGAGGTCGATTACTTTTTATCAAGAATTGAAAAGGGCACACAAATATATCTTATCGGCAAAATAAACAGCGTGCTTAATAATAATAAATATATTTGTCCACAACGGGACTTTACATGGGCGAAGGTAACACGTCATGTAGGCCCCAAAATACCGAATTACTTTTGTCCCCAACCACGTTTCTGACACTTACGAGGAGGGTCATGTAATAGTTTCGAAATCCGAATTTTATTTCTAGTTTGTTGAAATATTTAATAATATAATGTAATATTCATTACTTTTTTTATAAAATAATTTTGTCCTACTATATTTATCAATTTTTGTATAATATTGTATCTATTATTATCTGATATTTATTTCTCATATTATCAATGTCTTTAATACTTTTAATGAGCAAGCACATTTTGAGCGCCGAAAAAATAACTGTGGTAAGGATACTCACGTGAGGGGTGGTTTACGCTTGCGTTCAGATTGCGATCCCGCAAAATGCAAAAACATGCAAACTTTAGTTTTATTCCCTCGTCACACTGGTACCCGTTTCATTCAATTTATGCACCCCTTTTAATTGTGAGCTGAGAGAAAGAATAATAAAAGGGTGGTTCCCTCCTTAATTTATTTTCGATGTACCGACAGTCAATTTTTCATGACCTTGTACGAGAAGAATTTTCGCTTTCATTCCACTGAAATCGATAGACTGCTTGTGGGTGAAACGGCAAAACCACCCCTCAAAATTTCTCACTCTAGGGAGTTCCTTCACCCCCTCAAAACTGTTTTTCCGCCGATAAAGAAATACGGTCCCAACAGTTTTTAATGTTTAAGACATACATGAGTTGCAAGAAAACCGGAGGTGGACACCAAAGTTAAGTCCCTTGTTTGAAATTTACAACGTGGAGGCAAACAGGGAATAAACTAAATTAGTTAAGCAATTACGAAAAGGGTCCATTTTGAGACCATAGGGCAACTTTTTGCGGCAGAAATTCGACATTAGGAAGGGTAAATCATTTTAAAAAGTGGAAAGAAAATAATTTACTTGGTGGCCATAAAAACAATTTACCCGTGAATGCTCATTTTCGACACAGCAGGTGTAAACAATAAGCGTATACGTTCCCTTAATGCGACTCATTAAGAATAACCGGACCGCATACATCGATGCTTTGATGCACGCATTTAGGGACCCGAGAATATTTTCAGGTGGGGTATACCAAGGATATCGATGGAGAGGAGGCTTCTCAAGCGATTTTGAAAGCAGAACTCTCCAGGGCTTTCGCTTGGATGCTCGGGAGACACGTGGAGTTTCATCATTTTCCTTGAGCAGAATTTGAATACGATAGCGAAATTTAATTTAGGTTTAATATGGGCTCTCAACTTCCGCTTCGTTTTTTCTCGGTGAACGGCAGCAGAGCAACCTATTAAAAAGGATACGAGTCGTAGCGGTTTGAATATCGATAGGATGGATAATTTCGAACGAGGGATCTACGTAATTCCCCTTTAAGGTCCCTTTTAAACGAATCTTTTCTACACTTTTAGGGAATTTATTAATGCATACTTTGCCATCACGAAGCAAATTCTTAATGCAAAGATATTGTTTTTTTTTACAAAATATTCGAACTGCTTGTAATCCTCATCTGTAAAAGGAAAACCGAATTCTGATTTTCAGAAAATTAAACAAAATATGCGACTGAAAGAAGTAATTTTCGCAACAAAACGATTTTCGCAACAAAAAAAACATTTCCAATGAATTGTATCTCCTTAAGATATCTCCCTACATATTCTAAATATTGCTGTTCTAAAATTCAATCGAACGAGCAACAACAAAATGTATTGGTAAATTTAGATCATGGCACACATAGTTTATACGAAGAAATGTTGTAGGTCGAAAATTCGCTGTCGACATACGAACCACATGGCTGCGTCGTCGTTTACTCGGTGGAATCACGTGCCAGTTTTCAAGTTGCCGAAGAAATCCTCAACTACCTGTGGCGCGAGCGCTTCACTGAGGAACGATCGGTCATTGTCGTTGGCAATAAGTCAGATCTTGAAAGGAGTCGAACGATCGAGTCCAATGGTACGTATAATATGTATATGTACACCTTTTTTTCAAAGCTAATTAACGTTTCCCTGCCGTTTGAAAAAACTTTTATTGAAATAAAAACAATACTTTTTTCCCAATGTTAACTTAACATGCAAACTGATCCCAGATTGACGTAGTACACATTACTAGAGTATATAACTTCTATATAATAGTTTGGGTTTTCTTAACTCATCACCGAAGTAGTGCATTTCTATTCCCAATTACTTAAATAGTTAATAATGGTTTGCGTTTCCATTACGTACTAACGAATTAATGGACGATAGTTCGCGTTTCCGTCATTCATTACCCAGGAAATGCATATAACATTCATTACCTAAGAAATGTATATTTCCACTGCTCATTGCCAACTTAATGGATAGTGGATTGCAGTTATATTTCTCATGACCGAAATAGTGCGTAATGGGTTTCCATTCTATTACTCGGTACCGATGTAATGGACAATGGCTTGCATTTCCACGACTTATTACCGACCTATTCGATAATAAATTGAATTGCTTATTGTCGAACTACTGCTTACGGATTCTAGCTTTCATTATTCATCTCTGATTTAATGAATAACGATTTGCGAATCCACTATTCTTTACTAGAGCAATGCATGGTGATTTGAGTTAACGATACTCATTATTGAGGAAATGGATTGTGGTGAGTGTTTGCATTGCATATTGCCGAGAAAATGCATAGTGATAGAGGATAGAGACAATGGATAGAGACAAGAGGATCATCCCTCGTAAAACTTTGAGACCGAATATCGAAGTAAAAATCATAGAACCTGTAGAATATTAGTCTTCCGCAAGGATCACGGAGTACCGGTGCACTTGACACCTTTTCAAAAATGTTTGTTCCAGAGGGAAGGCAATTGGCGACTTTGAGGGAGTGCAAGTTCATCGAGACTTCGAGCGGTATACAGCACAACGTCGACGAACTGTTAGTTGGTATACTGAAGCAAATACGTTTGAGAGAGACAAGGGATAAGAAATTGCGTCGACAGGGTAGCAAGGGAAGAATGTTATCGAAGCTGCACAGCAGCAAAACTGCCCTCAGCCTGACTCTCGCACGAGAGATTCTGAATAAAATGTGTCTGAACGACAGCAAAAGCAAGAGCTGCGAAAATCTTCATGTTTTGTAATCAAATGAACTTCGGGGTCACAAAAAAAGACATATCGTCCTCGTTGTATAATCGGTTGCGAAACAGTCGCTGTGTACTAAGACGAGTAGGTACTAAAAAGAAATAACAGGTGCCCACAGTTTTCTTTCGATTTCAGAAACTGCACTAGAAGTTGTTGAAATTTTCCAACAGTCATGCCGTTTGTTTATCTTGTGACAGACGTAGACAAATTTGCAAGGGATCTCAAGAACGGTGGCATAGTGGAAAGAGGTGGTCATGGTGGATCACGTTGGACCGTAGGTGGGTACGACAGTGCGTGATATCTGTAGACAAATATCATGATGGCAACAGGTCGTCATGGTGGATTAGGGTGGACGGTTGGTGTCCACAATAGTCCTCGATATCAGCAGACAGGATGAGGGTTGTCAAAACCCATTCATCATTGTCAACTCAGTGGGTGGTATTCTGGAAGACTCTGTTGCTCTGATAACGAGCAACTTCAAGTGAATATACAAATTGGCCATCAGTGATGCAATATGTATATCATTATGCATTGCTTGAGAAATTGGTCTCTCTGATCTCTCCATCTCCCCTTTTCCTTCCAATAGATTGTATCCAATGGCTGATCAATAATTCCGTTCAGCTACCTACTTGATACCAGGTTCATCTGCTGTCATCCTAGAACGGATGATTTCCAAGATTGCAATTTGAATACTAATGTAATGAGTAAGAAGTGAAATGCATTATCTAAGTAAGATGTAGGAAATTACAAGTATGTCGGGATCAAGAGACGCATCAGCGTCTTGATGCCAAGTATAAAAAAAATCAACATCTTTTACCTTAGAAGTAGATAACCCGCAGGAATAAATAACAATAGACAACCACACATACTTGCATGTGTGGTTGTCCATTGTCGGATCGTTATCACCTATTGCTGGGTGGATAATCATGAATCATATATAATATCATAAGTCATTATGATAAATTATCATTGCTAGGGCAATTATTATACTATAGTAATTATTGAGCAGGTAATTCACAATGGTACTCATTTTACATTATCCATTACCCAGGTAATGCATAATTGATATATATTTTACACTAGTCCGTTACTCGTCATTGTAACGTACAGTCGTCAGTTTTGTACACTTCCTACGACTAACACAATACACAGTGTCTTGCAATCCAGTTGGTTGTTGGATAAACAATTTCAAGGCCATGTATCAAACGCAACAAGCACTCCGGAAGTACGAATTGTAGTTTCAACCAAATGGTTCAACCGATCGCAATTCAATTCTGTGTGTTAATGCAGTCTCGTGGTAGTGAGTACATGACGGTCGAAGTATTTATATTTTTAGAGATTTCTAAAAAATAATCCATAGATCAGTTTATTTTTAAAGGAAACATCGCGAGGTTACCTTCTTCGATTTTGATGAAATTTGTCATGTTTATAGCGTCGGGTCAAAATAGTCGATACGTTTTTTCTTTTATATCTGCGGAACTCCATTTATAAGGGGCGAAACGCACCCTTGTAAATGGGCATGTTTTTCGGTTTTTGGCGATAACTTTCCAATGGAACGAGAAAACAATAAATTTCATATTGTTTATTGCAAAAATGCAATTTTAAAATACATATCTTCGAAAAATGTTATTTAATTGCGATGTAAATTTGCACATGTGTAGAGAATGGAAAATCAGTAGATACATGATTATTGCTTTTCCTATACCTCGCAATTGCCACCCAAGGTCTCACCCTCCGGTATTGAAAAACAATTGCAGAAATTGAAGTGAGTCAAAATGAAGATGAAGTCAGGTGAAATATTTTATTTGATTTTTTTTGTTTAGGTGGAACGCGATTTTGAACGAGTTGAACGCACCCTTAAGAATGTCTTTTTTCTCTCGGTTTTCGGTTATAATGTTAATGGCGGAAGATAAAAATAAAATTCAAATGGAAATAATGTTGTATTCACTAATTACATATTTATGATGATAACGATAAATATAACAACGAATTGCGTATCGTTTATTGCAATAATTCGTTTTTGGCATGCGTACCTACGAAGATATTCGTCTCGTTGCAATTTAACACTGCACATGTGTAGATTGTTGAATATATCTGTCATATGTTTTTTCCGTATTCAATCGACATTTCGCAATTAACTGGTCAAAACCACACTTCAATTTTCGCCCATATGGGCGGAGAAATAGGTTATGTGCGTAAAAATAGAGTTTTGCAATACCCAGCTAACATCATGCTCCTGGAAACAGCTGGATTACAATCGTATATTTATTAAAAATTCTCCTCCGCGGCCTTCGAAGATTACAACATTTTCGAAAAAAAGTTCTAGCACGTACTTATTCAATAAATATTTCAATTATATATTTGTTATGGATTATACTTACTACAATAATGATAGTCGTGTAAAAGTGTTTGAAACGAAGAGCACGCACAAGTGATTGTAGCAGCTTTGCCGCAAATATCCCCTGTCAGTGCATTTTGGGAATAGAAAAATTCCACCGGATTTTCGATTGCTGGTGGCTTTGTTTCTACGTAACCGCTCTTGTACCGCGCATATTTGAAAAAAGTTTGTAAATCCTAGAGAAGGAAAATGGTCGTGTGTGAGAAATTGTAACTAAACAGTATTGTCTCTCAAGTGCAGATTGACGTCGTAATTGTATAATATTACCATGTCA
The DNA here is from genome assembly GCA_944452715.1 of Ophion slaviceki. Classification (NCBI taxonomy): domain Eukaryota; kingdom Metazoa; phylum Arthropoda; class Insecta; order Hymenoptera; family Ichneumonidae; genus Ophion; species Ophion slaviceki. The sequence continues at coordinate 44,664,364 of OX101788.1, read as the reverse complement.
GAAAAGTGGTTGATGAAGTTTTTCCATGCCCAGAACCTGTAATCATTGAAGGGCTGTATTATTCTCATTGTATCCGTCAGAATGATTTATTGTAATATGTGTTTACAGAACGAGTAAGTGCAATATATTATTTACCTGCTCGAGTAGTTAGAACTTGAATATCGTTCCCTTGGATATCCATTTCTCGAAATGCAATTGGACATTTACCGTTCCAAGAATCCAGAATTATTTATGCTGGTCCCATATTGGGAATATATACTTCTTAAAACTAACGCGTGAAATGATTAGTCCTTAATTTTCCAGATTTCAAAGCCAATAGGAGTATATTGTCTGCTCTATACGTAGTTCGTTCCATTCGAGGTTCAAACTTTCCAGTAGGTTCGTTAAAAACGATCAACGTAGGTGTGCCATCCGCGGAAATGAAAGGCTGTACAGTGTAAGGACGTACGGTGATGACCACGCTAGTTAACTTACAGTCTATTTTGCGCTGTAATACCGCCACGTTTTATAAATATGTATATCGCCTATTTTTCGAGAAATATTTTTTAAGAATTGAATTTCGAGCTACCTATTATTTTTCTAATATGGAAACAAACGTAATGATCTACTACGCGACTTCGGTAGTACGCCATATCGTCGAGGTTCAGCATCGTCGCATTTTCGATGGCTGCTATCGGTCCCACGCGCCTGGCTTATTATTTTTTGTAGCTGGTAAACATGGAGAATGAAAATACTGTAGAAGTTTATCAAAAGGGTAACGGGATCGCACCTGAAGTCCAGTTTAGAGACAAAGGTAGATTTCCTTGGACAAGAATTAGAAAATGAAAAGATGATATTGCGATTTGCAAATAAAACACGCCGCGTTGAGGTTAACCTCAATGTCCAATCCGTCCAAAGTCAAAACATATTTGATCGATTGTTGTGTTATTTTTCTCATTCCCAATTTTAACAATATTTGCAGATATACAAAGGAACGTTCATTTTATATGACGGTTCTTCCATTCTGAATTTATATATAGATGCGTTGTATACACGTCGATAGAAAAATTGCGATGCCTTGGCTATACATAAAAGAATTTTGCGTAGATATCGACAAAAGGCCCTTTATGATCCATTAAAAAATTTACGGCTTTGCACAATCATATTTTTCGTTTGCGTTGAAAATATCCGAAGGACGAATCAAATTTGCGCGGGTATCCGACGTTGCCACACCTCGAGCAAGATGGCTGCTATTACGTCACGAGAAGTCTCGCTCTCCGAATACTTCCGTTTTCCGCGACTTTATTTCTAAATGTATTGCTCATTTCTGCGGTGAGCTTTCCAATTCAAGGTGCCTTATTCATCACAAAGATTCAACGAAAGCAACCGTCAGTTATTTTTACGCGTATCTTGGCTCCAAGTAAATAAAAAAAAACGATATATGAGAGGACAGGCACATTTTGTCGTCTACGTGTGACTAATTCATCAACTTTAACAATCAATAACTCGGAAACTGTACGGTTAATCTCGTGCAAACTCCGCATACGCATGGACGAAGGTCTCGACAACGCTATAAAAAAATTCGGACTTTTATCTTGGACTCGCTCCAATCACCGAACCTCCTTAACTGTGTGTTATTGATGTTTTCAATTGCACTATTGTGTCTACGGATTTCCGGCCCTCCATTGCCAACGTGCGGCCTGTATGTAGTTCTAAATCAAACACACTTTCAACCACGGTCTTAATACAGGTCTGGAAACGGCCACGATATGGTAGGCGCGCTGAGCCGATCCACTTTTCTTTACATTTTTCGCCACTACGTGGCATTGCTGTTGAGAGGCACGCGTCCGACAAGGACAGAATAGCTTCTGTATGTCCCTCTCGCTCTCCTGATCGAGGCGCATGCCCCGTCGACTTCATCCCCTACCCCGTTCATAGCATATTTGATAGCAATACGAATAAAAAACCAAATGGATAAATAATAAGCTTACTGAAGTCAAAAATGATTGATAGACACCATCGTAATTGAGGTCATCTGCATGTCACATGAGAATTCAGTAGAACCAAGCAGCCGTGATGGACATAAACGATCTTTATTCCAAATCATCAAATCGCAATTTAGTTAAATAGGCCGTATTTTGTGAGGGCATGAGAAGGGCCCTTCTATAGCATTGGTTAAATTACAGTCGTGGTTAATAAAAATAAGTCGCAATCAATTATTATACCCAACGATAAACTGGAATAAAAAATTTCGCGCAAATCTAGTAGATTTAGACATTTTTACATTTTATCGAAAAAGTTGCGGCTACGAAAATTCTTCTGCTAGTCACATTTTTCTAACAATAAGTTTAACATGAATATTTTCTTTAAACATTCGGTGAGCCCCCATTTTTATTGTCGTTATGAAATCTTAAGAATTGTTAAACGTGTGAGCAGTTTATATTTGGCACCTCGAGTTCTATAGTGTATAAGATATTAGATAAAAATGTGGCCAGCGCGCTATTTCCATAAAGCGCCGTATAAATCAAACGGTTGTCAGAGTCGTGATTTTTCGTTAAAAGTTTGGTAACTTGGCTTGAAATTGTACAAATATACGGGGATGTTTTTTTACTTGATTATAGACAAAAGTCAATTAAAATGTTTATATATGTTAAATAATCGAGGTCGTGAAAGAAATACCTTAAGAGCATGAGATGACACACGGACCGAGGTTATCGTTCACATGACGACATGGGAAATAGTAGTAGGCAAGGGGGGGGAAGGGTGAGATCACAACAAACCGCTAGTGGGGGGTACCCTCCGATAGCAACGACGCATGTGGCGGCGAGCGAAATAAAAAGTCGATCTCGTAACGGTGCGTCACTGCTTTATTGAAATCTGGCTTCGTTTCCAGACCTGCATAAGACCGGGCCTTTAACAGAATCAAAGGTGTTTTCGGTCCCAACCTTTGCTATATGTTCACGTTCACCATTTCTATAAATTCTGTAGCTTAAAGTGTTTCAGCATTTAATCGTTTTTGTCTTGTTACATATTCGGTAATCTTTCTTGACACGATTCGATGAAGGTTCTTAAAATGTTTGACCCAAGAGTCGGATGCTTTAAAATTGACGGCTGGCATTTCTGCCATTTCTGGTGCACGGAAGGCCCATCGTCGAAGATCCATGTCGTGAACAGGCAGGTTTTTATCAAAGTCTCGTGAACTATTTTTGTTGACTTTCCTTTGTAGGTGGCACCCTTATTTATACTATGGGCTCACCAGCGTCACTGCCGCACTGACTCGACATTTCAATTTCGTTTTAATAAATGATCGTTATCTATTTCCGGTTATCCCGGACCTTTAGTAATCTACAGCTCTTTTCTTGTATACATCATGCAATTCTTCTACATCTTCTGTGAATACATTTTCATTGAATATGGGACCTACGTATCTTTTTAAGTATCAATCTTCTCCACTGTTATTTTTACCGTGGTTTCTTCATGAATTTCATGTGGTGAAAAAAAATTCCAAACCAGTTTCAAACTCCGTTTCCATGGGTTGATCCATTGCTTCAGTGATAATATGTTCCAAATCATTGCTGAAGTGTTTTTCGCTCTCGGTGATTGGAGTTTGAGGCAAATTCATAGCAGTTATCACAATGGATAAAAGTCGAATAATGTTCACGGGATTAACGTACATTTCTATGCGTATTCAAAACTCAACGCGCATAGGTGGCTTCTCCGTCGAAAATCGCCACAATAATTTACATTACCGAATTTATATAAGCTGATAGGAAATTTATCAGCCCACTTTCATTATCATAACGAAAAATATAACGACGGGAAATTATTGAACATACTATCACTATATAATAATATAGGCTAAAGGTTATCTCAATGTTATTAACCCTTTGCGGCATATTGTAACACTGGTGTTACACCTAATCCAATTCAGATTGTGACGATTCAAAAGTGTTTTTCAAATTAAATATGGCGGTTGTAAATGCGTTTCAAGGTTCCTATGACTCCGATAACTACTAAAACATACCTATTAATTTTTTATTTTTCACGTAGCGGGTGTCATCAATAGCGAAAGTGCAAAAAAAACGTGCACGTAAAGAAAAATGTATGCTTCAAAGGGTTAAAGGTTAATCTCAATCCGCTTTCTACGCCTACTGCTAATGTATATTTCTTTTAACAATTGTTGCTTATGCTGGTGGATATGATAGAAGTATCTCGATTTATCAGCTGATAAAACGTATCTTTATTTTTTGACTTCCCTTGGGAATTGCGCAGCTTGTAGAAAACAGGCATGTTTACTGGTATACGTGCTTCTGTATATTATCTCGTGACGATTTGTCAATAAAAATTAACAAAAATTAGAAGAGTCGAAAATCTTTTTCAAATACCGGCGGTATTTTTTTTATCTTCGAAGCAAAGTGGTCATCCAATGGAAAACAATATTGAAATTAGTTTTGTTCGGTATTGTTACCGCAATTGCATCTTTTACGCGAAAGGAAGTATTTTCGCAGTGATAACTTTTTTCCATCGCTGCTTTCGCGAATTCTAGCAGAAAACCGAAAATGCTGTAATCTTCGAGGATAGTATCTTCGATATGGTGAGGAGGGGATTTCTTTTGTAAATATAAGTTTCTAATCCAGCTGTTTCCAGGAACACGAAGTTAGCTGGGCACTGCGAAGGCCTTATCTATTTTTACGCCCATATTAGCGAAAAATCGAACGGTAATTTGTCCACATATTCCACCCTATACACATGTACAAAGTTACATTCCAATGAGACATCTTCGTCGGTGCACATGCAAAAAACGAATTATTTTAGGAAACGCTACGCAATTCGTCGTTAGATTTATCGTTAATATGATAAATTCATAGTACTCAAAGTATGCAATATTTTTTCCATTTGAACTGTATTTTGATCTCGCTGCGTTTCCAATTTATAGCCGAATAAGGAAACAAAGCACAAATCTTTAAGAGCCCGTTCAACCACTTAGAAATGACGTTCCGGCGCAACGAAAAAAATCCTATCGAGTAGTTCTACTCGCGTTAATTTCACTTTGGCTCGCATCAATTTCTGCAATTTTATTCTTTACCGGACGGTAAGACCTTTGGGCGGTTTCCTGGTCACAGGAGAGTGGGAGCTAGAGTATTCTGCATAAATATTTAATCGAGCCATCGAACGAGCTTGTATTGAAACGAATTTAACCGGGTATCGCAAAAGTTTGGCTGATTATTCGTCGGCATTTTGAAAAAAAAATTGAAAAGAACCAACGTCTTAATTCCAAAATATCAGAAAAACAAAAAAAATGTATCTGCTGATTTTCCATCCTCTACACGTGTGCAAATTTCCATCTCAAACATATAAACACTATTCATTAAAAATTGCAGTTTTGCAACATTATTGCAATTAAAAATTTCTTTGTATATCGTTCCGTCAAAAAGTTATTGCCGAAAAACGAAATAGGGTTTCCGCGATATGAAAAAAAATACGTATCGACTATTTTGACCCGCTCTACGAACATGGAAAATTTAATCAAAATCGGCAGGGGACACCTTGCGAAGTTCCCCTGTTAGAAGTAATCGCGAATTACTTGTTAATACATTAAATTAACGCACACTTTTTGACTCGCTCCGAATTTCGATGTGTTGTAGTGCCAAGAGTAAAGAGAAACCGGAGAGAGCGTGTAGTGCTAAGCGAATTGGATCGAAATAATGAAACGAGCCGCCTCAAAGTAGTTGCTCACTGGCGCCCAATTTAAATAATTTTTCGACATTGCAGTATAACGCAGGTTGACCGGAAGTATCTTCTAGTTTTTTACCTGATTTTGTTATTCCACAAGCCTGGCACTGCACTATGATGTTAGGCATCTTATTTACAATTTTTTGGAGCTTCACTTCACTTTCATTATAGAATGTGTATGACGCCAACATATCTGCAGATACTGAAGTGGCAGTGTGGCGGCGGTCATTAACGCCATGACGAGTGCTGCCTCAAGATTCCTGACATGACATACTTTCGTCGCGATATCGTCCAGCCCCCGCTTCCGATATATTCTCTTCTGTTTCTTTTCACTCTTAGCCTATCGAGTCTGGACTATTTACCCTATTGCGAAGTATCAAGACTCCATAGAACCGATATGAACGGGAAGCAGCGTCGAATTTTTTGGGGTTGATGATACATTACCCAAGCCAATAATCATTCAATTACTAACAAGGAAAGGTTGCGAGGTCGATCTCTTCAATTTCAAAGAGATTTGGCATGCTAGTAGAATGGGTAAGAATAGGCGATACGTATCTTTTTATATCTGCGGAAACCGGTTTATAAGGGCTGAAACGCACCCTCAAAAATTGGGGTGTTTTTCGTTTTTTGTCGGTAACGCTTTAACGGTACGAGATATGAAAAAATTCAAATTGCAATAATGTTTATTTTTTCATGTACATTAGAGATGAGAACGATAACGTTATCGACAAAAAACGAAAAACACCCCTATCTTGGAGGGTGCGTTTCACCCCGTAAAAATCACGTTCCGCAGATAAGAAAAAAATATGTGTTGCCTATTTTTATCCATTCTACAAGCATGCCAATTTTAATCGAATTCGGAGAGATCGACCTCGCAACCTTTCCTTATAAGTTAAAAAAAAAATTAACCATTTTCAATCAAATGGGCGATGCAAAATAAGGCATTTTTACCAAACCGGCTTACGAATAGCGTGACCGCATGTTATACAGGGTAGACCATTTACAGTGACCACCCCAAATATCTCCGTTGCCTTTAGAGTGACGAAAAAAAATGTCAGGAGGTAATTTGATTGATTTCGAAGGGCTGATACAGTGGTGAAAAATTCATTTTTGTCAAGGTTGTAGTTTTTGCGTTCACAAGGTCATCAATGGTTTTTCAAATGGGAACATGTTTTTTTTTTATTAAGACGTTGTAGCTGATATTCAGACGAATCCAATATCATGATCTTGCAATGATTTTGCACCAAAATATTTTGCTGAGAAATCATTTCAAGATCATGATGTCATAGGTCGTTGGATTCGTCGGAATATCAGCTACAACGTCTTAATTAAAAAAAAAACATGTTCCCATTTGAAAAACCATTGATGACCTTGAGAACGCAAAAACCTTGACTAAAATGAAATGTTCACCAATGTATCAGCCCTTCGAAATCAATCGAATTACCACCTGACATTTTTTCGTCACTGTAAAGGCAACGGAGATATTTAAGGTGGTCGCGTTAAACGATCCACCGTGTATATTGCGACTGAGCCATCATGGTGTCGCCCTTCTGGGGGGCTGTTACGTATCTTAGTTTGGGTGAAAATGACAAAAGTGAACATCTCATCCTATACAGTCCTTTTCACCTAGTGAAACAGTGAGATTATTGGCGTGAGTCTGCTCGGCCCGAAATTTCGTGTCGAAAATGGCATCGATCTTTAATTTAATACAAAACTTACCAGTTTCTTTTTATTTGAACTACCATACCACAATCTGCTGTGTGCTTGAGTCTTCCTATGGTTTGATGTACTGGCTGCAGTGATTTTCGATCTTCAGCTAAGCCATCAGCTAATACTCGGATATTGGAATCCTCTGTCTATCAGAATGCAATACATTGGCATATCGAAAATCGTTGAACATGCGGCAATCCTATCGTATTCAAATTACCAATGGGTTTTCGGCTATTTTTAGTATATGATTGTTATACATATTGATAAAAACATCTGTAAAACTTCATGAAAATAGATTTTTTAGAGGTTATTTAACATCCTGCAAAAAGGTGGAGCTGCTTAACGGACAATTCCTATAATATCGTTATTTTTTAACGAAATATTAATCAAGAAAATGATTTTTTAAGTCGTGAATAAAATTCGACTGTTTATATTATTATATATAAAATATGAAACTCTTTTTTTCGTTTCGGACGGATAGCGTATCGCGCAATGCTAAATAACTTTTGTATCTATTTCGATTTCTTTTGCTAATTTTACATCTTTTTATTGATGTACGTTAAAAAAAAAGTCCGAAAACTTTATTTTATCTGTAGTAAATAGTATGTAGCTAAATTTCTTTTCTCTTGTTTAGGAAAAATTGATTTATATATATTATAATTGTATAAGATAAATACAATTGGATTTTTCGCAATATTAATTAACTTTTCAAGTTATTTGTATTTTTTCGGCTAATTTTCGAAACGCCTTTGGGAATATGTATATTGAATATAAACAAAAATAAAGTGGATTGCAAAAGTAATTTTCTAGAAATGTATTCCAAAAACTTCCATAGTTTTCGGGGATTTTTTAGATTTTCACTGATTGTACTTGACGTGCACCTCGTACGATAAGGGTAAAAAATGCAGCTCGTTTTTCTCGACTTCCGTATGTGCTTTTATCTTGAAAAAGCCGCATTCACCCTTTCAGAGCGTGCGCAAACTTTATATTGTTGAGTATAGAGTGTTCTGACGAACGTACTTTCTCGAGGATGCTTCACGTAGTCCCACAAGTGCATGTTTACGTGCATATACGAGATGTACCCAATGCGAGGGTACCTTGCGGGTGAAATAATAATACGTGTCTCTGAAAATCGGTTACATTCGAGTACTCGCCGTGCCCAGGCGGACCAGTAGCAATATAATTATTTTAATTTATAAGGCAGTTACAGACGGCGACGCGTATGTCACCAAACGCCCGTCGGCAATGCAGTGATTTGATTATGTATTAGCGGCCAAATAATAAGACTTTAATGGAAAATATTTAATAATATGATCAATGTTTCGATGTTCAAATTTGATACTAGTATCGTATGTTCTCGGTGCACTAATTTTTCAATTTTCATTGCATTTGGAATGAAAAATAGTTAAATTTTGGTTACGTCCTTTGAGGAGGTTCGAACATTCCACAGTTGAATGTTGGAGGATACTGATGTTCTTAGTCGCTTATATGTCCAATAAACGTTTAAGATCGAAGGATCCATACATTTTTCTAAATCCATTTCCAGAGATCAAAATGATTAAAGTCTTCGCCATTGATTTTTGTGATTTTATGCAAATTATTTTTTCGTAGGAATTTTCTTGGGCAATTTATTTCAGGGAAGCATATAATTCTACGACTTTAGAGAATAAATCCTAGAATGAATTGCCTGGAAAAGTTTTATGTGAAAAAGAAATTCCCACAAAAGTTTCCTGCAGAAAATAAATTGTTCTCGAACAAAATTTCCACATATAAAATTCCCGAGACTGGAAGAATTTTTGATTTTGCTTAATATTCCGATTGAATGTACAGACTTCGTGATTAATGATAGATTAATAAGACAATTAATGAATAGACTTCCTGCAAATCTCAATAGTATTCAGTCGAAATTTATATTTATTAATTTAGGTAATGAATAAAAAATCCAAACGACAGGTTTGTGAACGACGTTCACAATACATTTCAAATAATCATCGAGAAATCATCTAGTTGCAAATCCTTAAAAATATTTAGCAACTTAACGTTTACACTGCAGACAGTATAGTACTATTATTCGATAATAATGAATACGTTTATAATGATTGTGCTTTTGCAAATCTATAGCTTGTTCTGTGATCCGCTCCCGACCGAATTTAAAGAAGTGGAAATTGTGACCGACACATTGTCCTGGATATATTACATAATAATTCGATTTACTAAGAATAAACAATAATTCTACCACTGGCTTATAAGAATCACTTTATATTTTAATATGATACAAAACTTACTAGTATTTTTTTATTTGAAGTGCCGTACCGCAATCTGGCTTGTGCTCTTTCATAACACCTAACGATATTTTTTTTTGCTTTTTTGTAACGTTCATGTTGCGACCTTATATCCTATTTTAACTTAATTTTCGCTGAAACACACGTGCTCTCTTTTGGGCTGGGTTCGATTGGCGTGCTAATATACCCCCTCTACAGCGTCGTGAAAATGTGAGATCTCGAGCCGAAAGTTCCTACTAATCTCACATTTTCACTCGACTGATCCGTAATAGAGTGACAACATTTATTTGAGGTGAAAGTACGAAACGTAATAGTATCAGAGATTGGTAAGGAGATGTACAACGCTCCCGTTTTCGGCGTGACTCGGGAATGGCGCTAAATCGCGGCAGCGAGTACGGGAATATAATTTTGTGATCATCGCCTCTGTCGAGGTTGCAGATTCCCTTGTAGCCGCGCGAGTCGTGATCATCGCTCAAGTCGGTATCGCAGTCAGCGTGAACACGAATGGGTAGCTCGGTGGGGAAAAACCTCCGCCCCTCGCAAATCGTGCTTACTCGACAAGCGAACGAGCGAGGTTTTCCGGCCAATCGAGCTCGGCATATTTTTGTGGCCGTACTGCGGATTGGAATATGCATTCAATGAATTTCGAAGTGAAAACATTCATCGAGATCATTGTTATTTTCGGTTGCCTGTTTATGCCGAGAATGAGGGTTAAAAAAATTAACGACGAAACGCGTTGAAAAATAAAACGCCGAAACGACCGTGGAAGGTTCAAAGAGAAATTTTGAGCCTTTGCCGCGGTCGTTTCGGCGGTTTTTTTCAATACTAAACATTATAGATAAGCGTGTATCATAAATATCTCTTTATCCCCAATGAGCGCCGTGGCTGAGTTGGCAGCCTGACAGATTAACAATGCTTGCGGTGTGGGTTCGATGCCCGGTGAATCCATTTTTTTAAATCTATTTTTTTCTTCATTTTATATTCAAAAAATGTCGATCTTCCTCTCGCTTTAACTACTCTCGCCTGTTCAGGCATTATTTAATGATATTTAATTCATATATCTTTAATAAACAAAAAGAAGACATTGCAACCGGGGATCGAACGCCCTTGTGACTGCAATGCTGTGTGGATAAGTGTGTTTCAGCATTTTTTTTAACACATTTCACATTGGATAAAGGTGTATACCTAAGGCAGCATCGCACTCACAAGACCCGGGTTCGATCCCCGGTAGCAATGTCTTTTTTTTAATTTATTACACATATGCATTAAATATCATAAATAATGCCTGGACAGGCGAGAGTAGCTAAAGCGAGAGGAAGTCCGAATTTTTTGAATATAAAATGAAGAAGAAATATAGATAAAAAAATGGATTCACCGGGGGTCGAACCTGGACCGCAAGCATTGGTAATCCGTCAGGTTGCCAACTCAGCCACGACGCTGATTGGGGATACAGAAACATTTATGATACACGCTTATCTATAATGTTTAGTGTTGAAAAAAAACCGCCGAAACGACCGCGGCAAAGGCTCAAGATTTCTCTTTGAACCTTCCACGGTCGTTTCGGCGTTTTATTTTTCAACGCGCTTCGTCATTCATTTTTTTAACCCGCATTCTCGGCATAAACAGGCTACCAAATTTTCTGAATTTGAGAAAAAAAATGTAGATTGGCTTCCCAGCTAACCAAGTATCGGAAATGTACCGCTCATGTGGAGAGCGCCGTACCGGTACTGTTACCACCTCGTACGTGCGGACGGTACTGGTACATTACCGGTACGCCGTACGGTTCGCTGTACCGCCAATATACTAGTACGGTACGGGTACAGTATCGCCACCGTGGAGCCAACGTGCACTGCAGTACGGTGTAACTCCACGGTAGCGATACCGTGGAGGTACGACTACGCTGGTATCCTGTACCCGTACATTACCGGTACTGTGGGGTACGGCGTACTCCACCTTTGCGATACGCTGTACTAATGGTACGCTTGGTTAACTGGGTTACGATAAGGCAATCTACGTTTTTTTCCTCAAGTTCAGAAAATTTGAGGGGCAGACAGCTGTTCATCTATCTATTTGACGTCGTTTGGCAAAGTTTCGACGGGATCTGAAGAGCCGTTTCAGAGATTTTTGGGAATCTATAATTGTTCTACCATATCGACCGCGATGAGGTGTCATTCCGTCTTAATGCATATTTTAATCCGCTATTCGGCCACACACATGTCGAGCTCGATCGGACGGAAAATCTCGCTCCGTTCGCCTGTCGAGTAAGCACGATTTGCGAGGGGCGGAGCCTTTTCCCCCACCGAGCTACCCATTCGTGTTCACGCTGCTGCAATACCAACTTGAGCGGTGATCACGGCTCGCGTGGCTACAAGGGAATCTGCAACCTCGACAGAGGCGATGAACACAAAATTATATTCCCGAACTCGCCGCCGCGATTTAGCGCCGTTCCCGAGGCACGCCGAAAACGGAAGCGTTGTACATCTTCCTACTAATCTCTGATAGTATTCACCCGAGAACCGTAATGGACGCCCAGGAGTACAAACCACGGTCTCACATACAGGCCTGGAAACTACATTACTTCCACATGGTTCCTTTGCCGAAGCTCGACGCTAGAGGCGCTGCAATCGAGGAGTCTTGTGTGCGACAGAGACAACATACTCACGCATTCGCGTTATAGCCCAACCCATGATTAAAGCAACATTCCTCGATATTAGTGACACCACAAATTCGGCCCCAATAGTCGAGTCACCCCCACCACCGAAATTTCATCGACTTTCCAGACCTGTATGTAAGACCGTGGTACAAACTCCATCGCCAAAGCAATGGAAATAACGCTGTGGAAAATGTAAAGATCTCAGGTACAAAATATCACCACCAAGGTCGCTATGATAACCCACCAATGTAGTAATAGCCAGACCACGAAGTAAAAGTGACTCTCCGCTTAACCTAAAAAGCAAAAATTGAAAAGAAGATATAAAACGACTATGCCATGTATAAAAATAGTCCTGAAAACGTTTTTCGTAACATAATTGCTGTAATGGGGAAACGAGAACTCGAAGAACGTAAGTATTCGAAAAGCAAAGAAAATAATTCACAGATAACAGCAGTTAGCATTCAGATTGTTACTTTTTTTAAATTATAAATCATTTTGAATTATGCCAACAATAAAAGATACTAGAAAGGTGTTACAAGTTTACATTTCATCTACATGGTTTGAAGTTTTGCTAAAAACATATTAATAACTTTTCAATTTTATGCACTCTTTATACCTTTTGTTATACCCGTATTTTTATCTTATACTTTCAATGAATACCGTAAACAAATGTAGGTTATGTTCCTGTCAAAATAGCATACGCGTATATATAACATATCAGATGCGATCTACACAGGCGCTGCGTGAGTCGAATACTTATTTTTGCATGTGCGTGCATGAAAACTAGATACAGTATTCCAAACTCTGCATTGCAATTCGTCCCCAAAATGGCAAATTCTAATGGCGCTACGGTCTTTCGAAGGTAATATGCTATATATATATCGTATATGTATGTAAAATATCGGATGCGATTGTAGGGCAGATGACAGCTGATCCATCAAATTTTAATTCATCTTTTAATGTCAGTGTTATAATACAATTTAATTAACATTAAGCAATACACGGACTGGTACGAATACCGTATTGATGAAGCAGTATAATATTTTCAGTGATTGCACGCAGATGCAACATTTTTTTTAATGGAAAAATTCATATTTTTTCGTTCTCGCACGGTATTCATTGAAGTAAAAAAACGAGGATATATAACAAAACTTGAGTCTGTAGATATGATAAAATTTCTACACAGTGAAATACATAAATAATTATATATTTCAGAATAAGATCTTTTCTCTTAGTTTTTACACAATAATTCACATAGGGCGTGTCGAAAGTCTGCGTAGTGCCTCTGGCGATGAAAGCCCGCAGCTTTTGCGGATCCAAATGACATCAATCTAAAATTCCCTTCTGCATCCATTCAAGGACTATCAAGCCATAAATATGGCGAAGAATTGTAGACAGCAGGTAACGTCACCCTTGTTTGGTTAACGACAAATTTAACAAAAAACGAAGTGAACGTAACGTCGACTTCAGCTGGGTGGTAACATGTTGACTTAATCCCATAACAACCTTAAATTCTGTTCTTTACGAATCCGATTATCGTTCGGCGCACTAATTAAAAAATCCAATAATTTGACGCAATGGCGGCGTTTGAAAAAGAGTACTCGGATTTTTATAATAAAATGTTCACTTCTCGCGACCCGGACGATAGTAATTATAAAGCAATCAAAAGTTGAAGGGCCGACCGATAGCCCGACATGCACTCTACATGTGTGCAAAATTGTAAGTCCATCGGGCCAGTAGTTTCTGAGAAAAATACACACCCAATTCGAAAAATTATGTTTGAAAGAAAAAACACGTTTATAGTTTCTCAAACAGAAGTGAATGTTCATTGATTTCAGCAATTTACCTTTAGTCGACTATACCAGGGCCGTACAGGATAAGTTCTTCAGCTTCGAAAAACTATATGAATACGGAAAAAAAACAATTTTTTTACCAAACACACTAGAATTCGGCCTTAAGTACATCAATGTAATTTTAACAATTTTTATATTTCGTCAAAATATCGCTTAGTTTTCTAACCTCTACACATGCTCGTTACTTCGGGATAAATGTTGATTTGCGCAGCGACTCCACAAATCTATAGAAGAATTAACTGATTAATTACTTGAAAACAACACGCATCTTCAATACGTTTATCAAGCCGATTTTGGCAGTTAGGGGTTCATGAGCCGCCTTGCACACTCCCTACGATAGTTTTATCGTGCTTTCGTGGGTAATATCACTCTGGAGTAGTGCAGCCAGATCGCGCGCAAAAGCTACCCCCCCCCCCCTCTAGTCTCTTACGCGCCCATCACACAATCATAGTAGCGCGTGTCCGTGAGCGAGCGACGCTCGGACATCTTCGGGAAGAGCCGAGCGCCGCCGAAGTTTCCCGACCGCGCCTTTGGCAGCTACATCAATGCATGGACGCTGAGCACGTTCATGTGCGGCCAAGCCAAAACGAAGGCTTCGAGGGAAAAAGCAATCTGAGCACGACTCGCGGGTGACGTCACCCGACGGCACGCCCGAGGCTTTTAGATGATTTCAATGCTTATTTAGCTCTTGATTTTCTGCGTTATTAATGTATACAAAAAAAGAATCGCGCACTCTGATCGCTTATTTTTTTAGTTTATACGTTAATTTAAATATAATAATAAATCTAAATTACAACTCATTTATCTTCTAAAAAATTGTTTACGCTTAACTCACACCCGTCCTTATGCCAAATAAATTAGAATTCATAAAAGTAAGCGGAAATATATTTATATTCGTATTATTATATTAATTCTCATACTGTCATCAAGCGATAAAGCATTATCCTCAAAAACAAGCCAATCATCTATCCGGCCGCGAATCGTCAGTACCAGAAAGTGCACATATTCAACAAGCGATGAGATGGTCGCGTTGGTAGCGTTCCTGGCTTCGGTGCGCAGGGGCGCGGGATCGTTCCGCGCGCGCAGTGCTTTTTTTTACTTATTATTACTATCAATTCTTATTTGATTAGTTATTTTTATTAGTTATCCTTATTATTTTAATTTGTTATCGTTAACCCCTTCGCAGTCAGGCGAAAATTAGATTTTCGTGCCACTTTTGTGTTGGAAAAAAATCTTCACAGATTTCCCCTAAAATTTTAGTGTGAAGGTTTTTAAGGTCGCTGAATCTGAATCTGAAATCGGATTTCCAAAATTAAAAATGGCAGACGCAAATTTAAAAAATTGTTTGAATCCGACGAAAGTGAGTACCTTACGGTTTTCGAGGTCGCTGATACCGAATCTGAAATCGGATTTCCAAAATAAAAAATGGCGGATCCAATATGTGGCGACAGCAATTTTGAAAAATGGTTTGATTCCGACCAAAGTGGGTACTATAGGGTTTTCAAGGTCGCTGAATCCGAATTTGAAATCAGATTTCCAAAATTCAAAATGACGGATCCAATATGGCGGACGCAAATTTGAAAAATGGTTCGATTCCGACGAAAGTGAGTACCTCAGGGTTTTCGAGGTCGCTGGATCCAAATCTGAAATCGAATTTCCAAAATTCAAAATGGTGGCTTCAATATGACAGGAAAGGTTTTCAGTTTTAGTATGATTCAGTTGATTTGAATTCGAGCGACTAAATGCGAGAAATCATTTAACATAATATTAATAATAATATAAACAATGTGAATGTCTAGCGAGAATTTTGACGTGGACTAAAGACTAAGCTCACCAAGAAACAGATCATGAAGCCAAACGTTGTTATTTCTTATAATAACAATATGGGAGATGTAGACAAACCAGATCAGTCTATTTCTTTGTACGAAACAATTCACACGACCGTCAAGTGACATCACAAATTATACTTTCATTTATTCGATACTGCAATTTATAATGCTCCCGTCGTCTATAATCATCTCTAAACTGACTCGAAAAAAATGACTTCTTTACAGTTTCATTGTGCACTGGCAACAGAGCTGTTAGAAGATCATTGTGATCAACACACATCATCTAAAGAGTATGATTGTAAACCCAAAAATCCTGTGCGCTCGTCACGAAGTCACTATCCATTCTATTTTTCAGACGATAAGTAGGTAAGAAAGCGTTGCACTAAATGTTATTCCAAAAAACAAAGGAAGGCAACATTCTTTATGTGCAAAGATTGTGGTAACGTTCCACTGTGTGCGGTACCTTGCTTCCAAAAGTACCACGAATAACGGTATGATCCGGTGAAATACCGAAATTATTTTTCATTTGTTGTCCAAACATCAAAATAAAAGATATAAATTAATGGAAAAAATCCACAAAGAATGAAAAAAAGCAATAGATACAGAAAAACAAAAAAAGAATAAAATTAAAATCGAAAAAAAATTAAAACTACAAAAGAAATACAAATTTTTAAGTTGCAAAAATACAAAAAAAAAATGAATACGACAAATACGCGAAAAAAAAGAAAATATGAATAGTAACAAGAAATTTGAAAAAATACAAAAGGCACAAAAAGTACAAAAAAATACATAATCGGAGTCAATGACCGCCACGTCCTCGATTCGTGACTCTGAGTTCGGCAGAGAGCGGGATATAAAACCAAAAAAGTATTTTTTTACATTTGTTACTATGGATAGATTGTCATACATGATTTGCTAAATTTTTATTCATCATATTGTATCCGAGCGTCAGATACTTGAAGTTAGGACACAAATTCGAAATTCCCGACCACAAACATCCTTAAGATACAAATTTTTGTCGAAATCAAACTACTTGTCGAATTTGTGTCTGCCATATTGGATCCGCCATTTTGAATTTTGGAAATCCGATTTCAAATTCGGTTTCAGCGACCTTAAAAACCATACGGTACGTACTTTCGTCGGAATCGAACCATTTTTCGAATTTGCGTCCGTCATATTGGATCCGCCATTTTTAATTTTAGAAATCTGATTTCAAATTCGGATTTAGCGACCTCAAAAACCCGCGAACACTCACTTTCGTCGGAATCAAACCATTTTTTGAATTTGCGTCCGCCATATTGGATCCGCCATTTTGAATTTTGGAAATCTGATTTCAAATTCCGATTCAGTGACCTCAAAACCTATGATTACCCAAATTATAGTCAAATCGCTGTAATAGAAATAGTCGTGCATAGATTGCTTTTTCCCTCGAAGCCTTCGTTTTGACTTGGCCGTACATGAGCGTGCTCAGCGTCCATGTATTGGTGTAGCTGCCGAAGGCGCGGTCGGGAAACTTCGACGGAGCTCGGCTCTTTCCGAAGATGTCCGAGCGTCGCTTGCTCACGGACACGCGCTACTATGATTGTGTGATGGGCGCGCAAGAGACTAGAGAAGGGGTAACTTTTGCGCGCGATCTGGCTGCACTGGCTCAGATTGCTTTTTCCTTCGAAGCCGTCGTTTCGGCTTGGCCGCACATGAACGTGCTCAGCGTCCATGTATTGGTGTAGCTGCCGAAGGCGCGGTCGGGAAACTTCGACCGCGCTCGGCTCTTTCCGAAGGTGTCCGAGCGTCGCTCGCTCACGGACACGCGCTACTATGATCGTGTGATGGGTGCGTGAGAGACTAGAGAGGGGGTAACTGTTGCGCGCGATCTGGCTACACTGCTCTGAAGTCGAATGGTCGCGAAAAACGCGTGTGAAAAAATCACAATGTATAGAAATAATGGTTAATTGAAAGTATAACAAGTAGAAAAAATCACATTAATGGATGATCCTGATAAAAAAGTTGCGTTCTGAGGAATTTTATTGCACTCATTGGACACGCTATGTTGGTCTATACCTATATATGTGAAGTGTATATAGTCGGTTTTATAAGCTGTAACTTCCGCATCAGCAGCTCGAAGATTCACTTCGATCACTGAGCATTATGAACTCTCGTATATCAAATGGCAAACAAAAACATATCGCTGCAACTTACTGGTACAACGCTATTTATTTATTGACAAAATTATGAGAATCACAATTGCCGTTAAGTTCGTAATTCCATTCACATTGTCCAAGAGAATTCGGGCCCAAAATTAGATGGTTCTCGAATGATCGAGGGAAAAAGTACTAGGAAAATGTGAAAATTCCATCTTCGTCCAGATTTGTGTCTACCAGATAATTAATAAAGAGCCTGTATTCTTCGCACTTGCGTAGCCAGAACTATTGAAGAAAAAAAAAACATTTTTCTATATTCTGGATACCTGCGAAAGCCTCACTGATGACATCCTCAAACACGTGTGCCAATAGTTAATTGCAAAAGAAATTGA
This sequence comes from Ophion slaviceki, assembly GCA_944452715.1. Classification (NCBI taxonomy): domain Eukaryota; kingdom Metazoa; phylum Arthropoda; class Insecta; order Hymenoptera; family Ichneumonidae; genus Ophion; species Ophion slaviceki. The sequence goes on along the minus strand of OX101788.1, from coordinate 44,645,795 downwards.
TGTCCGAAAGCGTTGGCCACTTCGCGAAGCAGTTCGATATTAATATTACTATTTAAACGTAATTGGATACTATAATTAAATATTATATTTATCAAGTATGATGTACAAGAGAAAGAAGAAAGAAAACGAATAGAGGAAGTAATGCTTCGAAGATAAGGAAATCTGGCTGGCTGTACTATTTTTGTAAGCGTTCTGTAATCATTGGATAAACTCTGATATAAACTTTAGTGTTTTGTCAAGAGTGCTGTACTATCATACTGTAAGTCTACGATACATGTTACAGTGTGCTAATTGAAATATTACATTGTTTATGTCTCAATTCAGAAAACCTCGCGTATAACAGGCCGCACTTTCTGTTCTGACCTAACGACGGAAATTGCGAAAGATGTCCAACCCAGGTCGTTCCGATCACACCGGTCTCATTTACTGTGTGTAATGTGTAAATTATTTTTGAAATTGACTGCTGATGCTCGCAACCTCAATTTAACGATAGGAAGAGACACTGGTGGAATGTCTATTAATTAAATCGTAGTAATGAAATTGTAAAAGATCCAAAATCTGCAATTTAAACACAATCGTACGTAGACTATTCGGCTAGTATTTTTGGGCAGCAACAAGTGGCAGCGTTTTGGTAACTTACTAGTTGTTACTAGCGTTGGGCCAATAGCGTATTGAATCACCAAACCAATGCTAGTAATTTACAATAACTCTGCTGTTTTTTTGCCGCTCATGAAATGTCAAACGTAAGCTAGTTTTCCATGAACTGCGAAAAGCAGCAGTGTTTTAGTAACTTACTTAAGTCGCCTTGGTGATTCAATACGTTATTGCCTCGACGCTAGTAACAACTAGAAAGATACTAATGCTGCTCCTTTTTACTGCTTACGAAGGCTATTATATTTTGGGGCAGCAAAAAACACCACCGATTTAGTAACTTACTAGTTGTTACTGGCGTTGCGCTAATAGCGCGTTGAATTACTAAACCGACGCTGGTAAGTTCCTACAACGCTGCAACTTTTTGCAGCCTGTGAAATATGAGCCTTAATTATAGCGTGAAATTTTGAGGAAGGAAATCACCGAGACGGTCAGATTCATTGAACTATTTTATTACTATATTGATCGAACTGGTACAGTCGAAGCGACGTTAGTGGCGAAAATTACCACTAAATTGCTCCGTTCGAACTCTGGTCTCTCTGACTCAGGGGTATGACAACCATCCGGTATTATCGCTATGCAAAATGTCCGGATTTATTAGTGCGGCACTCTGTCACTAGTGGTGCTACATATCACCTAATGGACTTGCACGCCTGCGCGCTGCGGCCATATATAAATGTAATCGCCAATACACAAATTACATTATTTACACACTCAACATTTTTATTATAATACGAGAATGTATAACATTACAATGGTGCCAAGAATCTTAGACGTACGCGTGAAAAATAGATCTGCTCTTTTTCCAGACAGAAGGGTACCCTGCGGTGCAACCGGGAACAATACACCAGGTGGGCATTGCTAAATGAGTAATCCCACTGCGCGATTAGCACTTTTAGTTATACAAAAACGGCAAAAACAAAATATTAACCTCTAAATGCCCAAAATGACGAGATTCGAAATATTCTTAGGCGATAAGTAGCGCCACGTACAGGTTAGAGGTAGAGTTAAGAAATCCGGACATAACGCATAAGGAGGTGTACACAAATTATGTAACGCTAAATTCCCCCTATTTTCGACCCCCGCCCCCACGAACTGAAACTGTAATGGCTAGTCGGACCCCCCCCCCCCCCCCGCCTCTATTCCGTTACGTAACGGGTGCTTAAATGGCGACGGTTTGGGCATGTTTTTCTACTTTCAAAGTCCTTTTTTTATTCAAGCTGTCTTTAAAAATAGTAATTATCAAAATTTAAAAAATCGGCTACGTACAACCTCAGTTACGGCGATTACAAAAATAAAAAATTTACAATCAGTTGATACGTTTTTGAATATTCGCTGGGACAAGGTGGAAAAAACTTGTTTCGCGAAAAACGCGTTTAAAGTTTTTGCTCCGTTTTTCTTGATATAAAGTGTCTTAGTAAAGATTTTTAACAATAATTATTTCGCACAAAGCGTAAGATATGTAGAAGACGTAGTATGAAAGTTCGATACAATAATGTCCGAATAACGGTTCGGTGAACTATTTTATATTTATGCCCATGAGGTGGGCCTTCAGAGGAAATGCTTCCGTCGTCGTCGAGATCTGGCATTCGAATGCCTCCGCTATTGCACGTCGTCATCTCGTTCGATGATGACGTGCAGCCAAGCAACAGTCGGTCCCTTGTTCTGGGCTTTGTCTAGGTCTAGGCGATAAGGAATCGCCCAACTTCGCCCGCGGCTCTCCCGTACGCAGCGACAAAGATTTCGTCGTCGAAAGTTATGTTTTTTTTCTAATATATTGATACTTACATTAAAGTATCTAGTCTCGGGCGATATGACGGTTCTTGATCTTCATTATATTTCACAAAATAATAAGGCCCTGCACTTCATCTAAAGTGAACGATGCCACACATCTAAGGAATGAGGGTCCTAACCGGTCACGCTACCGGTTCTCACTGAAGTGATTGTAACGCTATCAACTTCCGGACCTTCATCTTAAAATTTTGTCAACATAATTTTGTATATATGAACTTTCAAGAATTATTGGAAAACAATTCAAATTTTGCTTGGGGAAAGCCACTGTGCACATTTTTGCACAGGGGCTTTCCCCCTTAACTAACATTTCGTATGGAAAGCTGTCAACTTCCCGCGGTCAAACTGCGCGCGCGTTTTAAATAAAAAAATTGAATGTGCAGAAATTTTGCTATTTCTGGCAGCACTAAAATCGTTACGTAAGGCAACCTTGGCCTCCCCCTCCCCCCACATACGTATAACCGCAAAGCCTGGCCGGACTCCCTCCCTCCCCCCAAATAGCGTTACGTAATTTGCGTCTTCCCCCAAGGTTTTAATGCATAGAAATAGGGCGGCGTGTCGCCCCCTGCCCTGACTTTAACTATTTGTTCCTCCACATATAGCGGATGAATATGTACAATGTTGAGTGAACAATTATATGTATATATATATATATACACACACACACACGTATGAATGTAACTGATGTAATTCCCGAAATGTGTACGAGGAATCTATTTCGACAATCAAATGCGTTTACTTACTGTAGTATTGACTGTGGATTATGTATGAAAAAAAATGACGAAGTCTAGCTGTATCTGTATGAAACCGAGAGCAATATACTGTGTATACTTTCTGCATTTTTGCTGTTGTACATTTATTGCATTATCTTTGATATTTCAATGCGGCAGAGATAACAGGATTCGTAATTCGGGCAGAAAGGTTGTCGATCACTTGTGTTACCGACTGCAGGCATTGAAAGCGAGCTTAATTTTTCGATTGAAGGTAGGCTCGGTCGCTTCAGTATTGACACAGGCACGCTCAGATCGGCAGAGCATCCATGTGTCTCCATATCACCGTGCAGACGCAGTATTTACCGACCGAGAACCATCCTAAGTCCTACAAAAACATTTACCTTCGCGATTCGTGGTTTCCGACTCTGAATTGTGAGGAATGCCGACCGAGCCAAAATCAGTGCGGAAGAGATAATTGGGAACTCTTTTCCAAGCTTCATGCTCAGAGATTCATATTTCGGAAAAAAGAAAAAAATCTTTATATTTTGCTCGAGGAGTGGTTCTTTATCCGCACACACTTTATTCCAACATGGACGACAAGCGGGAATCGCTTATCCAAGGAGCCTATAGGGAAGGAGTCCATTCTCCGTATTCTGGCGTGTCCGTAAAAGTATCCTGAAACAAGGTTGAGCATAAGCGGTGCTATGGTAGTACCAAAGAACAGATATTACATGGAACAACCAGAGATTAGTAGGGAGATGTACAACGCTCCCCTTTTCGTCATACCTCGGAAATGGCGCTAAATCGCGGTGGCGAGTTTCGGGAATATAATTTTTTGATCATAGCCTCTGTCAAGGTTGCAGATTCCCTTGTAGCCGCGTATATATGTTTGGCCGTACTGCGGATTAGAATATGCATCGTATGAATTTCAAAGAGAAAAACATGTATCGAAATCGTTGTTTTCTCTCGGTTGCCTGTTAATGCCGAGAATGCGGGTTAAAAAAATCAACGACGAAACGCGTTGAAAAATAAAAAGCCGAAACGACCGTGGAAGGTTCAAAAAGAAATCTTGAGCCATTGCCGCGGTCGTTTCGGCGTTTTTTTATTCAACAGTAAACATTATGGATAAGCGTATATCATAAATGTTTCTTTATCCTCAATGAGCGTCGTGGCTGAGTTGGCAGCATGACGGATTAACGATGCTTGCGGTCCAAGTTCGATCCCCGGTGAATCGAATTTTTATCAATTTTTTTTTCTTCATTCCATATTTACAAAATTCTGAACTTCCTCTCGCTGTAGCTACTTTCGCCTGTCCAGGCATTATTTATTATATTTAATTCATATATGTTTAATATAAAAAAAAGACATTCAATACGTAAATGAGTTTTTACTTTGCCCCTTAGAAAATTAATTTAATAAATTGTTGAAGAAAAGTGCCGTAACGATCGAGAAAGGCTCAAAGAGAACTTTGAGTCTTTCTCGATCTTGAGAAAGGCTCAAAGAGAACTTTGAGTCTTTCTCGATCGGGATTTTATTCAAAACACATTTCACATTGAATAAGTGTGTTTCGGCATTTTTTTTTTTTCAACACATTTCACATTGGGGTGGGGGTCAAAACTTTGAAAGGCCAAATATAGACCGACAAAGATTTCGAAATGACAGAATTGTAAACTCAAAATAACGAACTGTCAATTAATCGAAATTTTATCCTTCGACCGATGACGAAATCGAATAACTATTACACGAAAGGATTATTTATCCGAGAGCTCATTTATTCGAGAACGTGTATTCAGATTGTCTGCAGTTTGAGTCATACAAATACTGATTCAAACAATCTAGAACATATCTCCGAAATAGAAAGAAGTGAGTATCTAATATTGGTAATACCATCTATACCAAAAAGCCATATATCGAGGATACAAACTTCGAATGTGTAGATCTAAGATAGGCAAACGAGCGATGGTCTAAAATAGCGAACACCGAAATAGCGAACATCAAAGAAGTGGAGTCGCTTCATAATTTTCTGCCGATTTTCGATAATACGTACGAGATTCTTTTAAACTCTTTAAGGGGGGATATACATTTACAACGATCAAAAAATCGATTTCTTTTCTTTAAGGGATAAAACCACTTTAGGAATTTGGAAAAATCGTTTTCTTTTGGCTTCAACAATACTTTGGGGTCATAAAAACAATATGCAATTGGTCCTGCAGCGAATTTTTTTTTAAGGTCGTTTTGTAGGTACACGTATGAGCCAAAAGTTTTGGTCGAAGTGTATAGTAACATCCAATGCCTGTACGATGCTGTGGGTTGTAAATTTTTGACAGAGCTTGTACCCTCTAATGTCCCACACATTCGCACCTCATGCATAGATAGATCTCATACTCGTATAGCGAGCGGCGCTGTAATCGTGGGAACAGCGTGATTTTCCTGCAGTCATAGCGTTGAGCTTCGTACAATCCGTCTTTCGCGAAATATTTTATATAAATAAAAAAAGCGTGAAAATGTCAACCCAAATGCGATACAAAGGAAAGTTTACAAGAAAAAAGGTGCTTGCTAAAATACTGAAAGCTGTGGCAGCCATGCGTCAAGCATATGCAGCTAAGGGGCCGTACGCAAATTACGAAACGCAATTGGGGGGTTCGGCCAGGCGGTACGGTCTATGCACGTGAGGGGGGTCAAGGTTTGCGTTACGTCACGATTTTAAAACTGTCAGAAATAGCAAAATTGCTGCATGTTCAAGTTTTTTTTAAATCCTTGTGTGCAATTTTACCGTAGTCAGCTCGCAGCTTTCGATACGCAATGTCAGTTAAGGGGGGAAATCACTGTGCAAGAACTTGCACAGTCGCTTTCCCACATCCCCTAAGCAAAATTTAAAGGATTTTTAAAAAAATACAATTGAAAGTACATGTATTGAAAAATATGTTGGCAACATTTTTATTCACAAGTCCGAAAATTGACGGAGTTATAGTGACTTTTGTGAGAACAGGTAGCGCGACCGGTTAGTGCCGTCAGTCCCTACAGGTGTTGCATCGTTAACAATAGATAAAGTCGAGGCTCTTATTATTTTGTGAACTATCATGAAGATGAAGAACCGTCATATCGCCCGCGACTAGAGACTTCAATGTAGGTATCAATGTTCTAGAAAAAAACGTAACTTTATATCAAGAAACACGGAACAAAAACTTTCAACGCGTTTTTCTCGAAACTAGTTTTTTCGACCTTGTCCGAGCGAATACTCAAAAACTTATCAACCGATTTTCAATTTTTTACAAAACATTTTTGTAATCGCAGTGACTAAGGCTGTACGTAACGGCGTTTTTAACATTTGATAATTAATATTTTTAAAGACTTCTTGAATAGAGAAAAAGGGCCTTGAAAATAGAGAAAATGTCCAAACGGTCGGCATATTGTAAAAAAAACCAAAATACAAAAACGGCTACGCATGACGATAGCTACATTTGTATAGATATCGATGGACAATGAAGAAACATTTTTTTTTCGTCTTCAAATCAAGCATTATATCTCGGTTAAGGGGTGAGATGCAGTCTTAGGCGTGAAAAAACGAGCGTTTTCAAAAAAACATTTTATAGTCATTAATTTTTGTTCGAGGTCTGTTCGGAAAGGGGAGGAAACGCGAGATTACAAACACAAAAAGGGCAGTTGATACATAACGTCTTTATTGGCACACGGTTGGACAAGGAATGAATGGCGATGAAAAAATAACAAGGATCGAAGGAGTCGTCGCTAGGAGAAGAAAGAGAAACATAAGAATATGTTGATGCTCGGACAGCTCACCTTCCTTGGAATTAGATAGGGGTAAAAGGAATAAACCGAGTTAATCGGAAGCAATATGAGATAGTTGTTGGACCGAATTAAGTAACAACAAGTTTGTTTTACAAAAGTGGTTACACAGACTTTTTATGTTATATTTTAGCTTGACTTGTGCAATTTTTCAACGAAAAATATTAATTATTTATAAAAATATTACCATCTGTGTCGGACCTCCTTCGGCATGTAATGCTTTGCATCATAAAATTTTACTGAATCATCTGAAATCAAAAACAAAAAAAATCAGTTTAATAATAAATCTAGTCCTTAATCGAAGCTTTTTTTAATTAACAAAATTCCGACACATAACTTTCGATTTTCGACCAAAAAAACGCTCGTTTATTGTTAAAAAAAATAGAAATTTTCAACCAAAATGAAAATATTTCGATTAAGGATTAGTTTTTAATGCTATCAATAAGCACACCAAATTTCATCAACATCCATCGAGTGATTCTTGAATTATAGTGGTCACCGACATGAAAAACATAGTTTCGAGAAAAACGCCTTTAGGGGAGGGTAGGGGTTTGCACTTTTGAAAAATCGATTTTTTTTTGTCTTTTCTTATACTTAAACATTTCAAGACTATAACCCCAAAATTTCAAGTCAATCAGAGCAAAGCTCTCGAAGTTATTGACGAATTAGTCCCGCTCCTCTAATACTGTACCTCCGACTTCTCTAAAGTTCAAACGCGTTTTCCACCCCCAAAATTTAGAAATGAAAATAAATATCAAAGACCGTTGGGGGGGGGAGATGTGATGATACTTTGACTAAATTTTAATGGTACTTGATTTCAGATAATTTCTAGCTGAGATACAGTGAACACCGCAAATCGTGTTTTTCCAAAGGCGTTCTTGGAAAAACTTTGTCACCGGCTTGTTTGTGGATACTTTCGCGTACAAATTTCACGGAATGTTCTTGAAATGACACTTAACAATGTACAAAAGGTTTAAATAAATTTTCTCTATCCGTATAGATGAAAAAAATTCGCAAGAAAGTGTTTTTTTTTCACGCTGAAACCCCTACCCTTCCCTTCAAAGTTTTTCCATGTGGATACGGTATTATATGTTCTTGAAATATTGAGCTCGATGGATGAAGCTAAACTTTTTTTGATGTATTTTGATCCGCTGAATCCGAATATCACATTTTTTGCCGAAAAGTCGAGCATTCATTTTTATAGCCAATTTTTAAAACAATTTCTCAAAAAATTAATGTTTTTCGGGATGAATTTTTTTTTTTACATTTCGGGCGATATTAAAACGAAAGTATTCTTTATAGAAATTTTGCTAAAGTTCATAGTTTTTGAGTAATACATTTTTGAAAATTTCTAAAAGAGTTTTCCAATTTTACACTTGATTTATGTATAGAAATACTAATTCAAAAATTATTTACATCGACTCATCAACTCTTGGCCGATACAATAGGGCTTCTACCGATATGGAAACTTCCAAAATACCAGGTGTGTAAGTATGAAACCGGAATTTGCCCATAGGTGGCGCTAGATGTCGATGCAGTTACCGACACATCACGTCAGCGGTGTCTTGTTATTGTATTGCTATCCGACAAAGATTTCCAACTCACAATAACACGAGTTTCATTCAGTAGCATTAGTTTATTAGAGATAAACATGTCGAGTTTTGTGCCAACAAATTACGATTTGCGGACAGCACTACTTTTCTGTTTTCATCTGAAGAAAACCGCAGCCGAATCGCATCGAATGCTTGTGGAGGCGTTTGGTGAGCATGCTCTCGGTAAAACACAGTGTTTCGAGTGGTTCAAACGGTTCAAAAGTGGCGATTTTGACGTGAGGAACGAAGAACGTGGAAGACCACCGAAAAAGTTTGAAGACGCTGACCTGCAAGCCTTGTTGGACGAAGACGACGCTCAAACACAACAACAACTGGCGGATCAGTTAAAGGTGACCCGAAAAGCCATCTCCCTTCGGTTGAAGTCCATGGGAAAGATACAAAAGGTGGGGAAATGGATTCCACATGAACTCAACGAAAAACAGCAGGAAAACCGCAAAACATCATGCGAAATGCTGCTCGCCAGGTTCAAAAGAAAGTCATTTCTCCATCGAATTGTGACTGGCGATGAAAAGTGGATATATTTCGAGAATCCTAAGCGCAAAAAGTCATGGGTTACTCCGGGTGAACCATCAACATCGACGGCAAGACCAAACCGCTACGGACGAAAGACAATGCTGTGTGTTTGGTGGGATCAGAAGGGCGTAATCTACTACGAGCTGCTGAAACCTGGGGAAACTGTCAATACTCAACGCTACCGACAACAAATGACCGATTTGGATCGAGTTTTGCGTGAAAAACGACCAGAATACCAACAAAGACAACACAAGGTGATTTTGCTGCATGACAATGCACCAGCACACAAAGCAAAACAGGTCCAGGAAACGATAGAGTCGTTCCGTTGGGAGATTCTTCAGCACGCGCCTTACTCACCGGACCTTGCCCCATCCGATTACTACTTGTTTGCATCGATGGGACACGCACTTGCTGAACAGCGCTTTACTTCTTACGAAGATGTACGAAAATGGCTCGATGACTGGTTTGCCTCAAAAGAGCAACAGTTCTTTTGGCGCGGAATCCACAAATTGCCAGAAAGATGGTAAACATGTATAGATAGCGACGGACAATACTTTGAATAAGTTACTTTGTATCATATCATTACAATAAACGTGTTTTTTCTGTACAAAAATTCCGGTTTCATACTTACACACCTGGTATCAATTCGTTGTTGTCTTCGAAGCATTCTGCCTTCCCGGGTATTATCGTTTGCGCGTTTGTCAGCCGCTAGACTTGAAGTTTTCAGGGAATATTTTCAAAACATGACACTTCAAGAAAATGTTTTAAAAAATCCATTGTTTGAAAATTCTGACTGCATCTCACCCCTTAATTTTCAAGATCTGGTCATAAAAATTGGTATAAAACTAGATGAATATATACTTCATAAAATGAATATAAACCCGATCCTTTCATAATTAGTTATGTCTGACGCACTCTCTTCCGAGCCACGGCGAGTAGTGGGTGGAGAGTGTCCAACGATGAGTCGGGGATTACCTGAAAAGTTTTTATGTTTGAGGTATTTTATGGGTCCTGAAAAGGACCCATAAAATCCGGACCCGTTCACAAAAATGCTGCTTCCGTGGGCAAAGCCCCGGAAGTCGGAGAGAGACTGAAAATAGAAAGTAGGAGGGGGTAATTGGAGAAGGGGATAGGGAAGAAAGGAAGGGCTTTACGCCGAGGGGGGAAGCTCGAGGAGGGGTTGCCTACCTCGAGGGTTGGTGGGCGTCGGACGAGGACGAGTCGGGATGCGGGAGGGGATGTACTCTGGGGTGGTTGTTGCGGTGCGGCGGAAGGTGGAAGGGATGGGTTTCTCTACCTCCCGGGCCAGGGACTCATAGAGTTCCTCGAATTCAGTGTCCGTGGGCCACGGGGAGACGGGAGGAGAGTCAAGCGTCGGAGGAAGGTTTTCCTCGTTGCCGACGGTGCTTGCTTCCTCCGGCCTCTCTGTGTCCACGGGCGTACGAATTCGGGGGTCTGCAGACACTGCCTGGGGGGTAGAGCGAAGGGATGCTATGAATTGGGAGAGAGGAGGGAGTTTCTCGCCCTGGAGGAGGGTTCGCTGTGCCCACTGGAAATGCGCCTCGTAATTATCCTCCTCGACGGGAGCTAGAGGTAGGCGCGGATCCGGGCGATGTTGGGTGTATATAGGGATAGGAGTGTAAGGAAGCCCGGCGGTCTTCCGTTGGAGTTGTCTCCGAATGAGGGCCGGGTTCCGTGGATTTTTCGGCATAGGAGAGGGTTTTTTTTTGATAAAACAGAAAAAAGAAATAAAGAAATGGTGAGGTTTTTTAATGAAAAAAAAAGACTATTTAAAACTGAGAAACAGTAATTACAAAAATAATAAAACATAATATAATATAAAGATGGAAGTTTTTTGGAGAGGTACGAGTTTTTTTGGAGCCTTTTTCTCTTCGACACGGGACTGCGTCAAAAGAGAAGAAAGGAATGCGATTTTTCTCTTCTACACCGTACGGCGTAAAAAGAGGAAAAATGCTATGCTTGGATACAGAGAGGTAACGGGTCTGCGACACTCTCCGACGCATGCACGAACTGCGAACGCGTCTGTTTTTTCCAGGAAGATCGTAGCCGGTGGTCAGGTTATATTCCCGACCGAAGCTATCAATGGTTGTGGGAAAGCGCGGAACAGGGCGCCGACCCTCGGGCGCTACGCGAACTACGCGCGACCATCGGTCGTCGCGTGCGGCCGAGGTGAGTCGAGCGCGGTCGCCAGGAGCCGAGCGCGCCGCCGTGTGCCGAGCGCGCTATGTGCCCCGCGAGGGAAAGGTTGGGGTACAAAGTTTTTACAATGGCGGTGCCGCGGAACGCCGGGCACCCGTTTAGCTAGCCTATGACACGCGGGTAACCCTGAGCTGTCATAGGCGAGCTGTACACTCATTTCGTAACTTGTTCGCGAAGTTTTTATCGATACATTCTGTGCGCGTGATTCTTTTTTTCCTTGTTTAGGTGGATTATGGGCGATCGTCGAGGGATTTCGCCCGCGTACCTGGTAAGTGTGCGCGGGCTCGTCGCGCGCGCCGGTAAGTTTTTTATACTCCTAATAATTAAAAGAAAAGAAAAAAACCGTAATAGCGGTAGTTGTGAGGGGAGGGGAGGGTTATTTACACGCGTTTTTCTAATACCAAGGGGCAGGGGGGAAGTCATGACTCGATTATTAAGGGGAGGAGATAAAAGTGACAGCGGGAGGTTATATACAGAGAGGGGATTTATTTACAGGGGAATTAACCGTGGGGATGAATGTCGGATGTCGACATGGTCATCTGCGAGGTTTTAATCTTTTCTTGACCCTTCCAGGCGCAGTGGCAGTGTCCGGTGTCTTCGCGAGGACTCTACGCAGAGAGGCAAGCCGATGCGTCCCCAGAGACATCCCCGGCGAGGGCCTGCTTTTCTCGGAGGAAGCCATCGGTCGTCGAAGGACTCGTCGAGGGACTTCGCTGTAGGAGATTTGCCCCGGAGGGCTTGCCGAGGGGATTCGCTGCGGGAGATTTGCCCCGGATGGCTTACCGAGGGGATTCGCTGCATACAAGCAGCCATGGACGCATGGTGCTTTGGTGCTCTGATCTTCTCTCGGCCAGAGGGTTGTTCCGGAGGAAATTAGGGGTTTACGGTTCGTAGGGAACGTGCGGACAACATGTCTATGAAAAGAATCGCAACTATTGACGACAAAGCACCCGTTACGTAACGGAATAGGGGGGTTCTGGTGTAGCGTTACGTTCGCGTTACGTGGGGGGAGGGGAGGGGGGCTCAAACATCGGGAAGTTTTGTGGTACGTAATTTGTGTACGCTCCCTACATGTGATGAGAATAACCATAACCTCAACGATCAGCAACAAAAAATCGCTGTCGAAGGACGTCGGATCGTGGATTTACAACATCTTGACGACAGTTTAAATTGTATTCGCTGTAACAAAGACAAATACATGCATAAATTGAGCAAATTAAATTTGATTGCAGAATAAATTTATTTCACATCCGTCTCAGAATTACTAGAACTCGGGGGAAAAAAACACGCTTCGAGTTCCCAGACCACGCGCCGATCAGTTAGCTGCAGCGTACACTGTTGCCATTCCGTTGCAAATGATTGGGCCCGAGTTCGGTGTGGAATAAAATGACCACATTTCATAAGTCGATATCTCCGAAACTAAACGGTCAAAGTTAGTCATTTTTTCAAAATCAATCCCACAATAGTACTGCGTACACGTGTGTTTTTATTTTGAAATCCTAAGAGCCGTTTAGAACCTATATCGAGAAATATAGACCTATATAGAATAGAGAAATAAAACCTATATCGAGAAAAAGAAATCTTGAGCCTTTCCCGCGGTCGTTTTGGCGTTTTTTTTCAACAGTAAACATTATGGATAAGCGTGTATCCTAAATGTTTCTTTATTCTCAATAAGCGTCGTGGCTGAGTTGGCAGCGTGACGGATTAACGATGCTTGCGGTCCGGGTTCAATCCCTGGTGAATCAACTTTTTATATATTTTTTTTCTTCATTTTATATTCAAAAAATTTCGAACTTTCTGTCGCTTTAGCTACTCTCGCCTGGCCAGGCATTATTTATCATATTCAATTCATATATGTTTAATACGAAAAAAAAACATTGCACGCTGATATCTCAACCGCGAGGTTCTTGTGACTGTAAACCTGCCTTACGTATACACACGTATCCAACCTTTAAGGTAGTTCTGTAGTTTTGGTCAAATCTTAGGAATTGGCTGAAATCTAAGTACATCCAAGGAGTTGTACTTAGATCTAAGTACTTAGACATTCGTCTAAGTGTATCCAAAACACATAGACGAAAACGAGGTATTTACCAGGTGTGTAAGTATGAAACCGGAATTTTTGTACAGAAAAAAACACGTTTATTGTAATGATATGATACAAATAACTGAAGATGGCTTCTTGGGTCACCTTTAACTGATCCGCCAGTTGTTGTTGTGTTTGAGCGTCGTCTTCGTCCAACAAGGCTTGCAGGTCAGCGTCTTCAAACTTTTTCGGTGGTCTTCCACGTTCTTCGTTCCTCACGTCAAAATCGCCACTTTTGAACCGTTTGAACCACTCGAAACACTGTGTTTTACCGAGAGCATGCTCACTAAACGCCTCCACAAGCATTCGATGCGATTCGGCTGCGGTTTTCTTCAGATGAAAACAGAAAAGTAGTGCTGTCCGCAAATCGTAATTTGTTGGCACAAAACTCGACATGTTTATCTCTAATAAACTAATGCTACTGAATGAAACTCGTGTTATTGTGAGTTGGAAATCTTTGTCGGATATCAATACAATAACAAGACACCGCTGACGTGATGTGTCGGTAACTGCATCGACATCCAGCGCCACCTATGGGCAAATTCCGGTTTCATACTTACACACCTGGTATTACAATTTTTTTGCATTTTATTTTTGTTAATTTTATTGTTAGGTATTTTATTTTATTTTATTTTATTTTTTATTTTATTTTTTTTAGCTCCCGTTGAACCCTGACCGGCTCGTTCTGTGTATGTATTTATTTTTCGTGCTTTCCGCGATAAAAGATATCAACGTGATATTAAAAAACTGTGGTGGAGGTGATTCTATTACATTTTCCGAGCAAGAAGGGAACGACAAAAATATTTTCTGATGGGAGACCATTTTTAATCATCGGCAGCGCTCAAAAGTGGCCACACTTTGAATGAAGCAATGAGTTAACATATCTCTCTGGGAAGACTTTTCAACTCGTTAATATGGAGAACAACAATGAACCATCAGAAGAAATCTGGCACAACCAAGCCACGCTCTTAAGTTCGATCGACGACTTTGCTGTGTGGGGGCAACAGATCGTCGAGTTCATCGAAGTACTGAAGACGCAAAGCCGAATTAAACGCCAACGATTATCAACTAAACATCAATAGTCATTGATAGGCCAAATACCGCATCTGGAAGGATTGAAGTATTCCATGTACAGGCGTTTTATATGCATGGATGCGGGACACAGCGGTGATGGGTAAATGTGGCGAGCACTCGACTTGAACGCGTGATGGTCTATACTTTAACCCCTGCTCGATGAATTTCAACAACGAGGAAGTGGTTGAGCTTTACAAAAAAAATACGTAATCTTACAATAAATGTAAATGAGTATAAATCAATACGCGTTGAATGTTATATCTCATTGCCACGGGAAATAATGATTATGAGGGCTGCGATTAATATGCAATCAAGAAATAATACACGTTTCGCATGAGTGACAGTCACAGCGTTATACCCAGCTGAACGAAACAGTGACCACGGATCTTCTTACATGCATTATTCAACGGTATTGAATCTATCGAATATTGGATTCCCAGTAACTATAGGTCAAATTAAAAATGAAAAAATTGTGCTTCAAAATAATTTATCCATCAATGTGTATACCACGGAAGAAGACATTACTCCGATACGCGTGGCTCAACATAAGAAGAAGAAAATCATATCAATTTGCTATTCATACAAGATACCGAAGATAACAATGTATGACATATGACATAGATGAAGAACCTGTCAAGCCTCGTGGGCGCAGAACAGAGGCAGCCATCAAAAAATATATATATGCCATCGGTGTGTGAAGTTAACACAATTACTATATCGTCATATGTGCTAGACGAATTAAACAACAATCCATTATTTCGCAGGTGTCTGCATTACTTTCGATCAACGGAGAAACTGCAATCACATGAGATCGATTATGGAGCAATAAAGCACTGCGCCATCCGACTATCAAATGATACCAATAAGTGGCTCCAAATCATCAACTCCAATCGGAAAGCAACACATCCATTCACTGTAGATGCGTATTTGGAGTGTTTTTTTTACTAATTATAGAGAGCAGATGAGGCTGTGCAAAGACTGATGGGAAGAACGTAGCAGAGGATATGTATCAATATCATGAAGCATTTACTATTGATTACCACATGTGTTTTTCACATGATGAATCGCTATCATAGTATCGATCACATCACAGCGCCGACTTCATATCATAGTTTGTGACAGAACTGGAAAAACTAGTGCCGTGCAAAAAAAAACATTTCCTACGAAAATTAATGCTCGTCATGAGTTATTTCTAATACCTTCACGCTATGGCAATAATTGTGCATTCAGTCATCATCAACCACTAGAGGTAGAAGTTGAATTACTCAAGATACAATGGCATATGCCCCACATAATATTAGATAAGATCAATAAATTATCATTACTTCGAACATTGGAAAGTGGGCGATACTTGAATATGAGTTTTCGGTCTTGGGATACGACTATACGACTGCCCATCGCTTCAAAGCACAACGAAACATTCATGGACCGTAAAAGCTGCCTCCCAACTAGAGAAACCACAATATGCAATTGGTGCGGTGCAGACTGGTAAAAAAGATAATGTATGGCAAAGGACATTATATTATTCACCGACTGCAAACTCACAAGTGCCAAACTTTTTCTCATTTCAGCATTCTTTTCTCAAGATGATTCGAATTTGAACTTCAAAAAAGTTTCGACATTTTGTTCAATATGTACTCTCGATTTTGTAAATACCGTTAAGACTGCAATAGTGATCGTTCTTTACTAACCATCGCCAAGTCTTAATGTAACAGCCCTCCCACGGTTAATGATTGATCGCATGAGAACGAGTCCGTAAACAAGTGCTACCATAGATGTGTGAATAGAGTTCGAATGCAAAGAAGATTCACCACCCAATACAACTGCATATTGTTTTAATCTTACATGATCGCGTTGTTGAATATTGTTCATTGACCGACATTATCCGTAAAATTGCACAGATCAGCAAAATCTGTGAGATACGAAGCATCATGGTTGATTCGCAATCATCATGGTCTATAGTGAGCATATGGAAACGTTCCATATAGCATGGCTGAAGGTTCAATAACAGCTGGAGTTGAAGGTTCAACGGACGGCTACATGTGTCCTATCGTATATGTTAAGGGTCATGAAAAACGAGAATGGCTAGCTGATATAATAAATATGAAAAATGAGCTATTTATCGAGTCGTTGAATATAGACTTTGACGATATGGATGTCTCAATTAAATTAGATGAAAGTTTTACTCTTCGATGTGAAAAGCACAAAAACAGTTGTGCCTTACAAAATATATTAAAAATATTTAATTGGCGGCTGAATCAAAGATTCATGCAAATGAAAGAAATGTAACATTATGTACTTTTTATTCTCCTCACCCCGTACTTAGTCATGTCAGCATCACCTGATATTCGATTGTGCAACTGAATACAATATTACTTTCGAATGTGAAACTCATTTTTTTGTATGGAATTTGATTGAAAATAAATTAATATAATCGCCCAATGACAATCGAAGACATTCTTCAGTATACGTTCGTTAGATGTTCGTGAACCGTTTGTTGGAAGTTTGCAAGGCATTCGAAGATTTTCGATAGTAGTTCGTGAAACGTTCCAGAGACTTCCGAAGACATTCATAAGACGTTCGAAGCCATTTAAGAGACGTTCGAAAACATTCATAAGGCGTTTGAAGACATTCGTGAGACATTCAATAGACTTTCGAAAACGTTCATAAGACGTTTGAAGACATTCATGAGAGGTGCGAAGACCTTCGGAGACTTTCGAAGACGTTCAAGAGATCTGCGACGATATTTAGAATACGTTTAATGACATCGATGAGGGGTTCGAAGACGTTTAAGAGACTTTAAAAGACATTCACAAGGGGTTTGAAGACGTTCAAGAAACTGTCGAATACGTTTAAGGGACTTTCGACGACATTCATAATACGTTTGAAGACATTCATGAGGGGTTCGAAGACGCTTGAGAGAAGCTTTCAAAGACATTCACGAAGGGTTTGTCCAAAGACATTCATAATACGTTTGAAGACATTCAAGGGACGTTCGAAAACATTCATAAGATGTATGAATACACACATGAGGAGTTCAAAGAGTTTCAAGAGACTTTCTACGACGATCATGAGACGTTTGAAGATGTTCGTGAGACCTTCAAGAAATTTTCGAAAACGTTCATAAGAAGTTTGAAGATATTCATGAGAGGTGCGAAGACCTTCACAGACTTTCGAAGGCATTCAACAGATCTTTAACAATATTCAAAATACGTTTGAAGACATCGATGAGGGGTTCGAAGACGCTTGAGAGACTTTCAAAGACATTGGCGAGGGGTTTGAAGATGTTCAAGAAACTTTCGAATCCGTTCAAGAGACTTTCGACGACATTCATAATACGTTTGAGGACATTCATGGGGGGGGGGGGTCGAAGACGCTTGAGAGACTTTCAAAGACATTCACGAGGGGTTCGAAGACGTTCAAGAGACTTTCGACGACATTCATAAGACGTTTCAAGACATGCATGAGGCCTTCAAAGAGTTTCAAGAGACTTTCTACGACGATCATGAGACGTTTGAAAATGTTCGTGAGACATTCAAAATACTTGCGAAAACGTTCATAAGAAGTTTGACGACGTTCATGAGAGGTGCGAAAACCTTCAGAGACTTTCGAAGATATTCAAGAGATCTTCAACGATATTCATAATGCGTTTGAAGACATCGATGAGGGGTTCGACGACGTTTTAGAGACTTTCAAATACATTCACGAGGGGTTTGAAGACATTCAAGAAACTTTCGAATACGTTCAAGAGACTTTCAAAGACATACACGAGGGGTTCGAAGACGTTCAAGAGACTTTCGACGGCGTACATAATACGTTTGAAGACATTCATGTGGGGTTCGAAGACGCTTGAGAGACTTTCAAAGACATTCACGAGAGGTGCGAAGACATTCAGAGACTTTCGAAGATATTCAAGAGTTCTTTGACAATATTCATAATACGTTTGAAGACATCGATGAGGGTATCGACGACGTTTTAGAGACCTTCAAAGACATTCACGAAGAGTTTGAAGACATTTAAATAACTTTCGAATACGTTCTAGAGACTTTCGATGACATTCATAATGCGTTTGAAGACATTCATGTGCGGTTCGAAGGCGCTTAAGAGACTTTCAAAGAGAGTCTCGGGAGGTTTGAAGACGTTCAAGAGGTTTTCGAAGACGTTCAGAAATCTTCGACGATATGCATAATACGATCTTCGACGACATCCATAAACCGAAGACTTTCATGACGTTTGAGTTTCGTTGGAATTGTTTGGGTTTGTTTGGGATTTTCACAGTTTTACTGGAACGTGTTTGAGTTCGTTTGAGGGCGCACCCAAATCATCGAAGATCGTATTATGCATGTCATCGAAGATTTCTGAACGTCTTCGAAAGCCTCTTGAACGTCTTCAAACCTCCCGTGAATGTCTTTGAAAGTCTCTTAAGCGTTTTCGAACCGCACATGATTGTCTTTAAACGTATTATAAATGTCGTCGAAAGTCTCTTGAACGTCTTCGAACCCCTCGTGAATGTCTTTGAAAGTCTCTCAAGCCTCTTTGAACCCCTCATGAATGTCTTCAAACGTATTATGAATGTCGTCGAAAGTCTCTAGAACGTACTCGAAAGTTATATGAACGTCTTCAAATCCCTCGCGAATGTCTTCGAAAGTCTCTAAGACATCGTCGATCCCCTCATCGATGTCTTCAAACGTATTATGAATATTGTCACAGAATTCTTGAATATCTTCGAAAGTCTCTGAATGTCTTCGCACCTCTCGTGAATGTCTGTGAAAGTCTCTTAAGCGTCTTCGAACCCCACATGAATGTCTTCAAACATATTATGTACGCCGTCGAAAGTCTCTTGAACGTCTTCGAACCCCTCATGAATGTAATCAAACGTATTATGAATGTCGTCGAAAGTCTCTTGAACGTATTCGAAAGTTTCTTGTACGTCTTCAAACCCCTCGTGGATGTCTTTGAAAGTCGCTAAAACGTCGTCGAACCCCTCATCGATGTCTTCAAACGCATTATGAATATCGTTGAAGATCTCTTGAATATCTTCGAAAGTCTCTGAAGGTTTTCGCACCTCTCATGAACGTCGTCAAACTTCTTATGAACGTTTTCGCAAGTATTTTGAATGTCTCACGAACATTTTCAAACGTCTCATGATCGTCGTAGAAAGTCTCTTGAAACTCTTTGAAGGCCTCATGCATGTCTTGAAACGTCTTATGAATGTCGTCGAAAGTCTCTTGAACGTCTTCGGAAGTTTCTGAAGGTCTTCGCACCTCTTATGGATGTCTTCAAACTTCTTATGAACGTTATCGAAAGTCTGTTTAAGGTCTCACGAACATCTTCAAACGTCTCATGATCGTCGTAGAAAGTCTCTTGAAACTCTTCGAACCCCTCATGCGTGTATTCAAACGTCTTATGAATGTTTTCGAACGTCTCTTGAATGTCTTCAAACGTATTATGAATGTCTTTGGACAAACCCCTCGTGAATGTCTTTGAAAGCCTCTCTTAAGCGTCTTCGAACCCCTCATGAATGTCTTCAAACGTATCATGAATGTCGTCGAAAGTCCCTTGAACGTATTCGAAAGTTTCTTAAACGTCTTCAAACCCCTTCTGAATGTCTTTTAAAGTCTCTCAAACGTCTTCGAACCCCTTATCGATGTCTTTAAACGTATTATAAGTATCGTCGCAGATCTCTTGAACCTCTTCGAAAGTCTCTTGAATGTCTCACCAACATCTTCAAACGTCTCATGAACGTAGTAGAAAGTCTCTTGTAACTCTTTGAACCCCTCATGCGTGTCTTCAAACGCCTTATGAATGTTTTCGAACGTCTCTTAAATGGCTTCGAACGTCTCATGAATGTCTTCGGAAGTCTCTGGAACGTTTTACGAACGACTATCGAAAATCTTCGAATGCCTCGCAAACTTCCAGGAAACGGTTCACGAATATCTAACGAACGTATACTGATGAATGTTTTCGATTATCATTGGGCGATTATATTAATTCATTTTCAATCAAATTCCATACAAAAAAATGAGGTTCACATTCGAAAGTAATATTGTATTCAGTTGCACAATCCAATATCAGGTGATGCTGACATAACTAAGTACGGGGTGAGGAGAATAAAAAGTACATAATCTTACATTTCTTTTATTTGCATGAATCTTTATGATTCAGGCGCCAATTAAATATTTTAAATACATTTTGTAAGTCACAACTGTTTTTATGCTTTTCACATCGAAGAGTAAAACTTTCATCTAATTTACTTGAGACATCCAAATCGTCAAAGTCTATATTCAACGACTCGATAAGACCGAGAGTATAACACGCGAACCAATAGTGTCGGCATACAGCCAAACACTTAATTATTATAATCGTGTCCTGAAATTAATAAATCCAAAGTGAACAATCACTAATATTTATCCAAATAATATCGTCAAACTTAAGGGTCAGCCAATGGCTGACCCAAGTGCAACCGCCCCCTGCAATAGTAAACCGCACATCTATGCACCCGTTTGGCTTGAAAGACACACGGAAACAACGGAATACGACGAAACCTCTGGTGAGGAAAACATGGAAACGTCTAATAATAATAAAACAACGCTACAAAAAATAGCGATGAAAAGAAAACCGACGAACAATTCCGGTTCGAGCGAGAATCTTCAATACACCGACCCTTTAAACGAGGCGAGAAAAAAGATGAAAAGAAAGGAAAACAAGCAGCCTGCTTCAATAAATATCGCCACATCATCAGCTGGCGAGAATGAGCAAGCACGACTGACATGTATATTTCGCGTCGAATCTGACAACACTCAAGAAACGATACACAACAAAAACAACGACAATCGAAAACCTAGCCCGATTGTAATTAAATCAGCCCTACTTCAGCGAAACAGCTACTTACAAACACAACTGTATAATTTCTGTCGCAAGCAAAAAGTGGAACTCAAACATGATGGCGGTGCAAACTGGAGAATCAGATGCAACAACCCCCAATCCAAAACGGAACTACAGAACTTTCTAAGAGTAAATGAAATAGAACATCATACTTTCAATGATTCTATTGAAAAAAACAAACGAGTCATGATCAAAGGTATCAAGGCGAAACTGTACAAAGAGGGAGAACTAGAACTTATAATCGAACAAGAGTGGGGAATCAAACCTCTACAGCTTATCCCTTTCACAAATATCAGCATCTTCATGGTGGCTATCTTCCCGCCAGAGACAAAACTCCTTGAGCTGTACAAGAAAACCAGACTTGACGTCTGCGTCGTAAAATGCGAAAAATATCAAGCAAAAGAGAACCGAGCGCGACAATGCATGAAATGCCTCGACTTTGGACACATTGCCAAAAACTGCGAACGCAAAGAAATCCCTACGACAAAAACCATCGACCACATTGAAAAATGCTCTCTGTGCGAAAGCTCTGAACACGACGCTAAAAGCAAGCTATGCCCAGTCAGAGAGGCTAATATGGAAAAAGCAACGGAAAAACGAAAAAAACTAAATCCCGTTCAGAAACCACCTCGACACGTAATACCCACACCGCCAATAATTAACTATGATAACCACTTTCCAGCTATCAGAAGACGACCTAATTACAGAACTGATGAGCAAACAAACAGAAACAAACAAAGCAACACAACTAACCAAACACAACAAACAAAAACTGTCTCAAGCAGACCAAACCTAACATCTCCCACTGACCCGACTGAGCAAATTGAGCATTTCAGAAACAATGAGCTCACGAATCGCGATTACAAATCAAACCCAAACCAAAAAAAGAGAACACCGATAAAAATACTTATCAGTAAAGCAATAAGCGAAATCTCTTACGATGACGTTGACGCGAGTTTTCTCCTACCGATATTCAGAATAATCGACGAACTGGACAATGAATCTAAGATAAAATACACAATCGGAGGGGTGACGAATGCAGCAATCACTGTGCTAGATCGCCTGTGGAACGAAATTGAAAATTCATCGTGATTCTTCAATGCAACGTATTCGGGATTCATAAGAGAATAAATGAAATCAGGAATCTCGCCACGAAACACAATCCACACGTAATAATATTAAACGAAGTTAAAGTCAAGCCCGGTGGAATTTATAAGTATAATATTCAAGGGTATTTAAAAATCTCTGACAATAAAACAAACTATGAAACGCGAGGCCGAGGAGTCCGTGGAACCTTCATGTACACTAGAAACGACCTTTTCTGGTCCAGACTGAAACCACAGGACAATCTTGAGTGTTGTTCAATACTACTCAGCACTCAAAACGGTCAAAAAATTACTATCAACGGCATTTACGCAGCACCAGGAGAACACAACGTAAACAATGACATAGAAAATATCTTGAATACACAAAACTCGATCACCATCGGAGACTGGAATGCTCAACATCAAATATTTGGACATAGAGCAAATGATCAACGTGGGACCATCATATACCAATACATAAACAATGGTCTAGTCGACATCGCAATGGAACCACGAGGATCAAGGCCAAATTCCGTCTACAATAATATATTAGACTTCGCTTTGACCAACATCGCCGATAACATTACCTCTTGCGAAAATATCGAAGACATAGGAAGTGATCACATGCCAATCATCGTAAAAATAAAAACAACACCAGAGCTCACAAAAAAAGGCAGAACGAGAATTAAATCGAACGAGGAATGGCTCGAATATGAAAATCATACAACGCTCGCACAGCCGCTCCCAATACAATCAACTGACGAGGTCGAAAACGCCATCGAGCACCTTACATCTCACTTGCAGTCTGTCGTGCGCGGTATGACTCGTGAGATAAATAAATCCAGTGAACTATTACCGGATGAAATCCAGCAAACAATTCGCGAGAGAAATCGAGTGCGGTACGCTATGCGATGCAACGGACGTGTTCGGGATCCCGCTTGGATCGCGCGCCTACACGAGCTCAAATCGCGCGTGATTGAGCAAATACGCAAGTATAAACAAGAACAATGGTTACGCGTTATCGAGAGTGAAACAGACAATCGTAAAGCAATGTGGAAAATACAAAAATCCCTTAAAAGGCCAGAAAACAGGGTGCCTTTTTTTGAAGGTGCAAGCACTCAAAAAGAGGTAGCGGCGATACTAATCGACGCTGCAATCATTCGTGAAAGCGCAGTAAAGAACAAACACAAATCAACAGTTGTTAACACACCCTCTAAGCCCCTACCGTTAACCAACGATTAGGAAATGAAAAAAGCACTAAACAAACTTAAAAATAACAAAGCCCCGGGACCAGACGGACTCAGAACGAAGCATTTAAAATGTATGCACGACAGCTGTTTCGCAAGAGTCCTAGCAATCTTTAATTTCTGTTTAATTCACAATTATTATCCAAACATGTGGAAACTAGGCACGTGCATTTTTTTACATAAACCAGGGAAACCTGTAAACGAACCGTCATCATATAGACCGATAACCTTGCTTAATATAATGGGCAAATGGTTCGAACGCATAATTAAAAACAGAATGGACTCTTGTTTCCAAATACTACCAGATTCTCAACATGGATTTCGACCAGCCCTGGGGACAGACAGCCAGCTAACCAGAACGATGCATCATATCCAAAAGGCAATAAACGAAGAAACAACCTGTTACGCTGTCTCGCTGGATCTCTCCAAAGCTTTCGACAGTATTAACCATGCAGCATTGGTATATAAATTAATAGAAAAAAATATTGACGTGGGCATAATAAAAATACTCGAGTCATATCTCCTAGATCGGAAATTGCAGGGCAAATTCCTAAATGAGACATGCGAGGCCATTCACCAACCACTCGGAGTCCCACAAGGATCTGTGCTTGGGCCGATAATATTCAACCTCTATATCTCAGACATCCCGCACTCGGCCAGTCTTAGCTCCCAGTACGCAGACGATATGATGATATTGAACAACGGACATTCCCCTCGCCGAGCGCAATACCTGGCGGAAAAGAACACGCAAGAATTATTTGAATACTATCACAAATGGGGACTCAAATGCAACGCTTCAAAAACACAAGCGATGATCTTCGGACGACAACATCGACATATAGAGCAACGTGGAATCAGCATTGTCAATCCACAAACCAGGAATGTCGAAATAATAAATCCAGTAAGGAAACTCAATTATCTTGGAGTAACTGTCTCGAGAACCCTTAAAATAACACCGCAATCCGAGAAAAGACTCGGAATTACGAAATTTGTAGTCAACTGTCTGCAAGGAATTATTGGGCGCTACAGCGAAGTAGACGCATACATAAAATGGAGAGTCATCAGAGCATGTGTTCTCCCATCACTGGATTATGGCACCGGCTGTTTACTACCACTATATAATAAAACATCCCTACGAAAAATGGAGATAACGTACAAAAAAACGCTTAAACAAGCCACCGGTCTACCGGTATCTTTTCCAACTGCCGATCTGTGGATTATGACGGGCGAGAAACCCTTTCTCGAGCGCCTCTGCGAGATACACCGAAACAATCTGGACAAACTCGAAAATCACGCCTGCCCCTATTTACGTGGACTCACACCAGAAGATCGCCGGCCATACGACAACCCATCGGCGAAACCTAACATTCTTTGCCCGATCCAACTCCCCCTCCTCTAAATCCCCCCTCCTAAATTACCTATTCCATTTTTATTATATTTATTAGAATTAAGTAAAAAAAAGATGCAGAAAAGCAAAAAATATCAGCCCGAAGGCAAATAAAACACTGTAACATATGTAAATAAAACAATACCCTATCCCATAAATGGAGAGAAACTTTAGAGACAATACTCGAAAAATGTAAATAAACCAAATCAAAACAATAAAGAAGAAATTGAAAAAAAAACGACTCGATAAATAGCTCATTTTTCATATTTATTATATCAGCTAGCCATTCTCGTTTTTCATGACCCTTAACATATACGATACGACACATGTCGCCGTCCGTTGAACCTTCAACTCCAGCTGTTATTGAACCTTCAGCCATGCTATATGGAACGTTTCCATATGCTCACTATAGACCATGATGATTGCGAATCAACCATGATGCTTCGTATCCCGCAGATTTTGCTGATCTATGCAATTTTACGGATAATGTCGGTCAATGGACAATATTCAACAATGCGATCATGTAAGATTAAAACATTATGCAGTTGTATTCGGTGGTGAATCTTCTTTGCATTCGAACTCCATTCACACATCTATGGTAGCATTTGTTTACGGACTCGTTCTCATGCGATCAATCATTAACCGTGGGAGGGCTGTTACATTAAGACTTGGCGATGGTTAGTAAAGAACGATCACTATTGCAGTCTTAACGGTATTTACAAAATCGAGAGTACATATTGAACAAAATGTCGAAACTTTTTTGAAGTTCAAATTCGAATCATCTTGAGAAAAGAATGCTGAAATGAGAAAAAGTTTGGCACTTGTGAGTTTGCAGTCAGTGAATGCTATAATGTCCTTTGCCATACATTATCTTTTTTACCAGTCTGCACCGCACCAATTACATACTTTGGTTTCTCTGGTTGGGAGGCAGCTTTTACGGTCCATGAATGTTTCGTTGTGCTTTGAAGCGATGGACAGTCGTATAGATCCCAAAACTCATATTCAAGTATCGCCCACTTTCCAATGTTCGAAGTAATGATAATTTATTGATCTCATCTAATATTATGTGGGGCATATACCATTGTATCAGGTTGATAAAAAAGTTTTGTCGCAAAAATTTTAAAAATGTCTTTTTACGTATTGACGCAATATGACATCGAGCTATGTCGAGAATATTCTAGAATGTTTTCTACTCTTCCGCGTGACAGGGTATAAAAGGGCGAGCGCGCGTTCTAGTGGACAGAAATGGCTTCGATCTCGCAGGAGCAACTTCGAGCGATCATTTTTTACGAGTGGCGGCGCGGCACCAACGCAAGCACAACTGCTAAAAATATACAGGATGCATTCAGCGAGAACGTAGTTTCTCATCGAACAGTCCAGCGTTGGTCCGATCGTTTTAAATCTGGAGACACAAGCCTTGAAGATAAGGAACGATCCGGACGACCGTCGACCATCGATGATGAAGCATTACTCCGCTGCATCAAAGAAAAACCGGAAGCAAGTACGCACGAGCTAGCAAGAGAACTTGGCTGCACCCAACCGTCAATAGTCAATCACTTACACAACTTGGGATACAGGAAGGTTCTAGCTCAATGGATACCACACCGTCTCACCGACGACAATAAGAACTGTCGCGTGACCATCTGCCAGTCTCTCCTGCTCCGCCACCATCGCAAGGAGTTTTTAGAAGATCTTGTGACAGGAGATGAAAGCTGGGTCTTGTATGATAACAGAACGCGTTTAGCCTACTGGCTTCCTATCGGAGAAAAACCGCCACATCAACCGAAATCTGATCGTCACTCACAAAAGGTTTTGTTGTGCTGTTTCTGGGACGCAAAGGGAATGCTGTTTCACAATTTTCTCCCTGTAGGTAAGACGATCTCCTCTACACGATACATCGAGAATCTCCAGGAATTGGCAAAAGCTATAAGAAAAAAACGGCCAAGACGCGCGACTGTGTACCTTCTCCACGACAACGCGAGACCCCATGTCGCAAAGGAAACCCACAAAACAATCACTGAGCTTCACTGGAATACCGTTCCTCATCCACCATACTTTCCCGACATCGCGCCATCTGACTACCATTTGTTCAGACATTTGAAGGCATATTTGAGAAACAAATCTTTTGAAAACGTCGACGATCTCAGAAGGGATATTTCAAATTTCTTTGAGTTCCAGCCGCCGCAGTTTTGGGCAAAGGGAATAAATGAGTTGCCAACTAGATGGTCGAGTGTCATAGAAACCGATGGCGTATATATTGTTGATTAGAAATGTTTTGTATAAGATATATAAGTAAATAAATTATATTGAAATTATTGCGACAAAACTTTTTTATCAACCTGATATCTTGAGTACTTCAACTTCTACCTCTAGTGGTTGATGATGACTGAATATACAATTATTGCCATGGCGTGAAGGAATTAGAAGTAACTCATGACGAGCATTAATTTTCGTAGAAAATGTATCTAATGCACAGCACTAGTTTTTCCAGTTTTGTCACAAACTATGATATGAAATCGGCGCTGTGATATGATCGATACTATGATAGCGATTCATCATATGAAAAACACATGTGGTAATCAATAGTAAATGCTTCATGATATTGATACAAATCCTCTGCTACGTTCTTCCCATCAGTCTTTGCACTCTCATCTTCTCTCTATAATTAATTAAAAAAACACTCCAAATAGGCATCTACAGGGAATGGATGTGTTGCTTTCCGATTGGAGTTGATGATTTGGAGCCACTTATTGGTATCATTAGATAGTCGGATGGCGCAGTGCTTTATTGCTCCAAAATTGATCTCATGTGGTTGCAGTTTATCCGTTGATCTAAAGTAATGCAGACAACTGCGAAATAATGGATTGTTGTTTAATTCGTCTAGCACATATGACGATTTAGTAATTGTGTTAACTTCACACACCGATGGCATATATATATTTTTTGATGGCTGCCTCTGTTCTGCGCCCACGAGGCTTGACAGGTTCTTTATCTATGTCACATGTCATACATTGTTATCTTCGGTATCTTGTATGCATAGGAAATTGATATGCTTTTCTTCTTCTTATGTTGAGCCACACGTATCGGAGCAATGTCTTCTTCGGTGGTATACACATTGATGGATAAATTGTTTTGAAGCACAATTTTTTTATTTTTTATTTAACCTCTAGTTACTGTGAATCCAATATTCGATAGATTCAATACCGTTGAATA
This sequence comes from Ophion slaviceki, assembly GCA_944452715.1. Lineage (NCBI taxonomy): Eukaryota > Metazoa > Arthropoda > Insecta > Hymenoptera > Ichneumonidae > Ophion > Ophion slaviceki. The sequence continues at coordinate 44,617,516 of OX101788.1, read as the reverse complement.
ATGCATGTAAGAAGATCCGTCGTCACTGTTTCGTTCAGCTGGGTATAAAGCTGTGACTGTCACCCATGCGAAACGTGTATTATCTCTTGATTGCACATTAATCGCAGCCCTCATAATCATTATTTCCCGTGGCAATGAGATATAACATTCAACGCGTATTGATTTATACTTATTTACATTTATTGTAAGATTACGTATTTTTTGTGAAGCTCAACCACTTCCTCGTTGAAATTCATCGAGCAGGGGTTAAAGTATAGACCATCACGCGTTCAAGTCGAGTGCTCGCCACATTAACCCATCACCGCTGTGTCCTGCCCCCATGCATATAAAATGCCTGTACATGGAATACTTCAATCCTTCCAGATTCGGTATTTGGCCTATCAATGACTATTGCTGTTTAGTTGATAATCGTTGGCGCTTAATTCGGCTTTGCGTCTTCAGTACTTCGATGAACTCGACGATCTGTTGCCCCCACACAGCAAAGTCGTCGATCGAACTTAAGAGCGTGGCTTGGTTGTGCCAGATTTCTTCTGATGGTTCATTGTTGTTCTCCACATTAACGAGTTGCAAAGTCTTCCCAGAGAGATATGTTAACTCACTGCTTCATTCAAAGTGTGGCCACTTTTGAGCGCTGCCGATGATTAAAAATGGTCTCCCATCAGAAAATATTTTTGTCGTTCCCTTCTAGCTCGGAAAATGTAATAGAATCACCTCCAACAGAGTTTTTTAATATCACGTTGATATCTTTTATCGCGGAAAGCGTGAAAAATAAATACATACACAGAACGAACCGGTCGGGGTTCAACGAGAGCAAAAAAAATAAAATAAAAAATAAAATAAAATAAAACAAAATAAAATAAAATACCTAACAATAAAATAAACAAAAATAAAATGCAAAAAAAACTTTGTAATAAATAACTCGTTTTCGTCTATGTGTTTTGGATAGCCAAGACATTATCTGAGCGGAATGTCATTCTTTCGAAATGTTCCCTATGCTCGGAGGGTGGCTTCGAACGTCGACGAAGAAAAAAAAATGCCTTAAGAATATGGCTGATTTGGTAAGTACTGTATAGCCTCAAGTGTCACTTGAATAGGTTTGATGTTGCTCTGCGAAGAGCCCTATGATTCGTGACAGACTTCATACATACTGGAACACGTGGCAATATATATTGAAAACTATGATGCTCTTTATAATACGCCAGTTCAGTCTCCATGACATAGACACTGTTCTGTAAAGATCGCGAAAGTCAATGATTGGCGAGCCTGGCCAGCGTTCACCTCCACGAGTGCACACTTTTCTGGACAGTAGATGCCTACCCCACAGGGATAGTTAAGGAAAAAGAACTTTTCGTTTATCCCTGGCCAGGATGCACCATCTTGCAAGGTTTTTTTTCTACAAGTCCCAACTAACGTTAAAAACTATTCACACATCCTGTTGGTCATCCCCCACCCTACTATAAGCCTATGAAGATCCAAAAATCGACATCCGAAGAATGATCGGAACAGCAGTTTTCGCCATTCCAGTCTTCTGTCACGTCCCGTAACATTCTTTTTTAAAATATAAATATAATTATTTTCCTACGACTCTGTGCCTCGTGTCTCTGTGCGGTGTCCGGTGCGAAACGCAGACAGTAGGACCGGATGTACCCGATCGAATTCCGCTGATCGAGCATCGCCTGATCCGCAGGGTTCGATCATGGGACTCCGGGAGCGAACAAGTTTCCTTGGACGTTGCTAAAAACCCCACCAGGCTAATAGCGACCGAGCTAACGTCGGTCCGGTGGCGGTACGTATGATTAGTTCCGATATGTCCACGGTTCGCTCCTGGAGTCGGAGAAAACTCCTAGTAACAGCAGTCCTCGCGGCGGTGTAATAAGTCCAGGCCCAGACCCGGCGGACCCGCATAGAGACGTTAGTATTTACTAGTAACATCCTTGTAGCAACGGAGTTCGCGGCGGTGTAATAAGTCCAGGCTAGCAACCCGGCGGACCCGCACAGAGGCGTCAGTCCACTATTTACTATTTATTTTAACTTCCATTATTTCATCACCAAAATAACCTTCGAATCAGTGATAAAGGTGCGGGGCCTACGTTAAAACCCCGATCAAAATAGAGGACCCATAAGTTCAACGTGCGGTGTGCGGGAGAGAAACGCGGGGAGAATTGTCCCCGCGGAAGAGCGTGCTAGACCGAGAGTGAGAGAGCGACGCGGGGGAAACTGGCCCCGCGTAAAGGCGTGATTACCCACGAAACGTTGTAAGTAGAATTAACATAATATAATAAAATATCATTTATAACCATTTACCCCTAGATAGCATTCGTTAGAATTTGTTTCCCCACTCCCATTTCCACAGGAGAGTTTGCCGGGCCCGTATGGGACGTGCGGCTATCCCTTCTACTTTAAAGAAATTATATTGAAGAACCCAAAGGTAAAATAAAATCGTCCCTTCTGGACGTAACACTTCAACCTGCGAGGTGTCATTATGGAAGAGTCGGAAAACAGAAAATCAGTTAAGAAAAATGTCGAACCAAATTGAAGTGATCGATCTCGTCGATGATGTCATCATCCACGATGAAGTTGTTGTGAATATCGGCGATGACGACGAAGTTGGGGTAGACGAAGACGTTATTGATATCGCCGATGATGACGATGATGAGTGGGCGGACATTGACGTGCTTGCACATGATGGCATGGATTAGGCCAAGATGGACAGTCATACGGAATCATTTGATAGTGGATTGGTTGATGCCTCAGATAAGGGAGTCCATTATGCGCGTGAAATCATAGTGAACCAGCAGCAAATAAATCGGTTGAACCGGGGCGTCATGGGTTGTCTGAACTACGAATATCTCACCGAAAATGATCGGGCGAAATTTTGCGTGTTGTGATACATTGATATGCGGGGCGTGGTTGATCGACTAATTCAAAGATGTGGCCACTTCATCGAACGGTTTAATAATATCCAGGGGATATTTTGTACCAACTGCGGCGGGCCGACCCACCAAGTTTCAATGCCCGATACGTGCCCCACCTGCCTGAACTTATACTGGGTCGATGGTTCGTATTATATTTAGTATGATTCAAAATATGATTATGTTTGATAGGTTAATAAGATGCATGATTTGTTATGTTCCAGGATACCGGATCCGCTGCGGATATTCAAAATAAAATAATTTGAAACAATGAAAAACAGGTAAACACACACACACACACACACACACACACACACACACCAAAGATTTTATGTATAATATATACTATGCAAGGTCATTGTTTAATTTAATTATTAATAAACTATTGTTTTAGTGTCATTTAATTCGAACCATTCTTTTTGCCCCCTCCCCCTCCCTTCCACACAAACACACACACACGCGCGCGCTCACGCACGCATACACACAAAACACTCATCGACGCCGGCTTCCCCCTTCCGCCAAGCGCTTCTCGGACCACATGGCCCCCCCTCCACAGAGGCCCCTCTGTGACGTCACACGCGCCCGGCGACCCGTCCCCCTTCCGTCGTACCCCCGCACTTGGCTTCACCGCGCTGGAGCCCCCCACCCCGCTCCCCCTGAGATCACTGGGTTAGAACCGGTCCTAGAACCGGTTCTAACCGGGTTAGAACCGGAACTACTAAAGGTGTATCTTGAATACGAGTTTTCCGTTCGTGAGCATATAGGGTGTATCTTTCCAAGCAAAACGCTTCTTTTAAATGTTGTACGACAAAAATTGGTTGAGATATTCACGAGTAAATTCCAAAGGTGAGTAAACAACAGCACAGTAGCTTCGCCGTCCAAGCGAGAGTTGGCGCGGGTTCGAATCGCCATTCGCGCAAGTGGGTGCAAATCTTTTGGCTTTGGTAAATGGGTATTGGAATTGAAAGTTCAAACTTTCAATTTCGAATGTTGAATTTTGAATTTTGAGCCTTATCCGGTCGCCCAAACAAAGCATAAATTAAGGCGTTACCCCCACTTGTAGCGCAAAAAAAGGCCTTTTTCGTTAATTTTGTTAAAGAAAACTACAAAACTTTTTTAATCGATCAATATACCATCTTAAAGAATACATCTTGAAGAACTTTCAGTAATTTTTTTATTAAAAAATATTACATTGTTTAGTGGCAAATGGCCGTCAATGAAATAATGTTTTTATATACACGGTTTGCGGTGACCAACATTGCGGCGAAGTGGATCATCTGAAAAAAAATGCGGATGGATTTAGTCAAATATAAGTATAAACTAGTCTTTAATCGAAGGATTTTTAAGAATATTCATTTTTCACAAAATGGCGGACAGTCAAAGTTAATGGTTCGATTTTAACGAAAAAAAACGGCTGTTTTTTGGCTATAAAACGGCCATTTTTTTCGAAAAAAAAATCGAACGATTAAAGACTACATTTTTATGTATTAAATAAGCCTGCAAAATTTCAAGAAGATCGGTTCATTAGTGTTCGAGTAATCTTGGTCACCGACTTCAGAAATGCCATTTTGAGAAAAACGCGTTTAAAGTTTCAATTTCAGTTTACACGAAGAAAATATTTTTTTTGTAAACTTACATAGAGTCATCTATTCCGGGCATAAAAAAAAACTGCACTTCAAATTGCACTTCAAAAAAATGCAATAAAAGAAATCGATTTTTTCAAAATCGCAAGTGGGGGTAACCCCTTAATAAATAAAAAATGGCAGACAATATTGTCTATTGTTAACTCGGAAGATGTAAAGATCTTTAGTTCTTCCGTTCGAGTAAAGAATGGATAACAATTTTTTACTCCATTGTTCGAGTAAACAATGAACAACAATTTTTAACGTGTTTATTTATTATTTAATACTTTATTACGGCCACTGGATAACGTTCAAAACTCAAATTCCAAAATAAAAAATTGAATGTTTAAATCCAAATGCCCGAATGTGGATTCAAACCCTCGCACGCGCTCGCTTGGATGCCGAAACTACTGTGGCATTCTTTACTCACGGTTGGACTTTACTCATAAATATGTCGGCCAATTTTTGTCGCACATCATTTGAAAAAAGCGTTTTACTTTTTTTTAAATGTTATCTTTCAAAATAGGAATCAATTTTTTTATCATTGTCAATGTATATCCCGTCTTAAGGCATTCTTTTCACGAACCTGAATATTTAACAATTACTTGATGTTCGTCTATAAACAAGTAAAAATACATCCCAGTATGCTGGTAAAATCCGAAAGTATGCTTTCAGGAAAAATGCAAAAATGTCTGAATCTACTAAATTTGCGCAAAGTGTTTAATTCCAGTTTATGGTTGGGTATCACTCAACGTGAGTTGAAACAATACGCTGCCTCTTACCAAACCGCCCAATTCTTGGTCGGTCAGTCGGCCATTAATAAAAGCGGGGCAGCACCACGGTCTTACATACAGGTCTAGAAACTGTAATGCCGGCAGCCGCGATCCGATGGATTAGTTAGCGTGGAAAATTTTGGTCCCAGCGCCGCCACTAGTTGTCGCTGCGGTTCCGAAACTCGGACATACATAACCTTAATACGGCGAGCAGCGGAGTGAGCGGGTGAAGACGTGTGTCGCTGAGTCGCTGATAACTGTTATTTTTTCTGCGTTTTGGACACAGTACGTTTTCGATTAATTGAATGCATATTCTTTCAAAATGGTGATGTGATTCACCGTACGACGCATGAAGGGGCAACATAAAAAAAATTGAAAGTTTTCATTCTGCTTACCTCGATTTTAAAACAAATGCACGTACAAAAATTAAAAAGGTCAGAGAATTTTCTGCATTTGTTTTTTTATTAAATTGCATAAAAAACACGGGAATAAGGGATGGAAGAAAAAAATTAAGACAAGTGGTTTTAAATCTACAACAACGCGAGAATGAGGCGAGTACGGAACCCCGCCGTCAAAGTTCACATGCAATTTGACAGCTTCAAAATCGTATGTATATGCTTGTCACGCTCGCTTAGCTTTAGAAAGTTTGATTGATTGTGATTAGGCTCATATCTTTTTTTATTGTATTGATCGAAACTGACGGGACTAACGATTTTTCCTGGTCCTTTTAACAGTGTTTCGAACTCTTAAAAAATATCCGTGTAACGAACATGAAGGTGGGACAGAGATAGACGGATAGAAGCATGGCTGACTAGTACTGTCTCCGTCTGACCCTCCGGCCACGGCTCAACGGGTATTCTGATCGCAACGAAACTAGTGGCGACTAGTGCACTACCAACTCCCTTCAATAAGCTACCAGCCCCCTGACACTGGTAGCAGAGATTAGTAGGGAGATGCACAGCGCTCCCCTTTTCGGCGTGCCTCGTAAATGGCGCTAAATCGCGGCGGCGAGTTCGGGCGTATGATTTCGTGATCATCGCCTCTTTCGAGGTTGCAGATTCCCTTGCAGCCGCGCGAGTCCGTGATCACCGCTCAAGTCGGTCGGTATCGCAGTCAGCGAGAACTCGAATGGGTAGCTCGGTGGGGGAAAAGTCTCTGCCTCTCGCAAATCGCGCTCGCTCGACAGGCGAACGGAGCGAGGTTTTCCGTCCGATCGAGCTCGATATATATGTGTGGCCGTACTGCGGATTGGAATATGCATTAATTGAATTCCAAAGTGAAAAACATGTATCGAGATCATTGTTTTCTCTCGGTTGCCCGTTTATGCCGAAAATGCGGGTTAAAAAAATTAACGACGAACCACGTTGAAAAATAAAACGCCGAAACGACCGTGGAAGGTTCAAAAAGAAATCTTGAGCCGTTGCCGCGATCGTTTCGACATGTTTTTCAACAGTAAACATTATGGATAAGGGTGTATCATAAATGTTTCTCTATCTGCAATGAGCGTTGTGGCTGAGTTGGCAGCGTGGTGGATTAACGATGCTTACCGTCCGGGTTTAATCCCCGGTGAATGAACTTTTTTTTTCTTCATTTTGTATTCAGAAAATTTCGAACTTCCTCTCGCTTTAGCTATTCTCGCCTGTTCAGGCATCATTTATGATATTTAATTCGTATATGCTTAATAAAAAAAAAACAAGACATTGCTACCGGGGATCGAACCCGCGTCGAGTGCAGCCGGATCGCGCGTAAAAGTTACCCCCTCTCTAGTCTCTTACGCTCTCATCACACAATCATGGTAGCGCGTGTCCGTGAGCGAGCGACGCTCGGACATCTTCGGAAAGAGCCGAGCACGGTCGAAGTTTCCCGAGCGCGCCTTCGGCAGCTACACCAATTCATGGACGCTGAGCACGTTCATGTGCGGCCAAGCCGAAACGAAGGCTTCGAGGGAAAAAGCAATCTGAGCACGACTCGCGCGTGACGTCACCCGACGGCACGCACGAGGCTTTTAGATGATTTCAATGCTTATTTAGCTCTTGATTCTCTGCGTTATTAATGTATACAAAAAAATGTATCGCGCACTTTGATCGCTTATTTTTTTAGTTTATACGTTAATTTAAATATAATAATAAATCTAAATTACAACTTATTTGTCTTATATGAAATTGTTTACGCTTTACTCACACCCGTCCTTATGCCAAATAAATTATAATTCATAAAAGTAAGCGGAAATATATTTATATTCGTATTATTATATTAATTCTCATACTTTCATCAAGCGATAAAGCATTATCCCCAAAAACAAGCCAATCATCCATCCGGCCGCGAATTGTAAGTACCAGAAAATGCACATATTCTACAAGCGATGAGATGGTCCCGTTGGTAGCGTTTTTGGCTTCGGTCCGCAGGGGCCCGTAGTGCAAATTTTTCTCCAAATTTTTCATAATTTCTCATATTTTAGTCATATTTGAGATTTTCGGAGAGAAAACAATTTAAAACAGATTCAAGTTCTGGTCTATTTCCCAAAAACACATTTTTTCACTGAAAATTCATGATATCTCATTTTTTCCCTGGAAATTTCTCTTTTTCCTATGACCTGAGTGAACGGCTGCGGAGATATTCGGAGAGAAGTTAAAGATGAAAAGAAATGAGATTTTCGTAAAGAAAACTGATTATTATTTTTTTCCGGAAATTTTCCTTTTTCCTATTACCTGAGTGAACGGCTGCGAAGATATTCGGAGAAAATTTAAAGGTGAAAAAAATGAGATTTACGTAAAAAAAACTTGTTCTAATTTTTTTTCGGAACTTTTTCTTTTTTCTATTGAGTGAAAGGCTGCGGAGATATTCGGAGAAAAGTTATAGATGAAAAAAAATGAGATTTTCATTAAAAAACTTATTACATTTTTTAACCCTCATAATTCTGAGAAATAATGAATTTCCGAAATTTTTGCAAACGTTATTTTCCTTAAGGGGTAACACCACTGTAACGGCCTGCCACGAAGCGTTTTAGACAAATAATACTTCGGGTAATTATTAAGCATATATTGAAGTATATTGCAAAAAAAATGTACGGGAAAATATTACAAAATGGCGACACTGCAGCAAATTCTTCCGAGGCATGATGAACTTAAGGTGCTCTGCGGCACGTAGTATAACTTGTGCCAATTTTAATCTGGACAAAATATTTTTTTTTTAATTAAATCTAGATGAGTGCAGCTAGTGAACCACGTAGGGGATTTTAGAAATATTGATTTTTGAGTAATTGCCGAGTATTTGACTAAAAATGTTCATTTAGACTTAATAAAACTAAATTCTTTTTTTAGATTAAAATTGGCACAGTTATACTGCGTGCCGCAGAGGTTCGACATGCTTCGGAAGAATTGCTGCAGTGTCGCCATTTTGTAATATTTTCGGATAAAAATTTCTAGCAATATACTTAAGTATATGCTCAATAAATACCGCAAGTATTATTTGTTTATCACATTTTCTTCCGCCAAAAAAAATATTAAAAAATACGCTTCCTGTAAGGCCGTTACAGTGATATTACAGAATACAGAATTAATAGTAATAATAATTTAAAAAAAAAGCACTCAGCGCGGGGGACGTCCCGCGCCCCTGCGGACCGAAGCCAGGAACGCTACCAACGGGACCATCTCATCGCTTGTAGTATATGTGCACTTTCGTACTGAACGCGCTAATCAACAACAATCTGAAGAGAAGAGGAGGAAAACTCTACACGGCGTTCGTGGATTTGAAGACGGCGTTCGACTCAGTGGACAGAGAAGGAATGATGAGGAAATTGGGAAGAGCGGGAATTAGAGGAAGGCTAATGGAAATGATTAAGAAGATCTACTAGGATACGCAAAACGAGGTCATAACAGCGGAGGGGGTGTCGAAGAAGTTCAGGACAACAAGAGGAGTCAGGCAGGGGTGTGCACTGAGCCCGACACTATTCAACCTGTTTATCGAGGATATGGAGGAAGGCTGGAAAAGAAGTAAGGAGGGAGGCAGGGTAATAGGAGGAGAAAAAATTTACGCCCTGAAGTATGCGGATGATGTAGCACTGGTGGCAGATACGGGGGAGTGTTTAAGAGACATGCTGAGGGAATTGGAGAAGTACGTGAAGCGAAACAAATTGGAGATCAATATTGAAAAAACAAAAGTAATGATTTTTAGGAAAGGGGGGAGACAGAAGAAAGAGAAAGATTGGGCGATAGACGGAAAGAAATTAGAGGTAGCAAGCGAGTTTAAATATCTGGAAGTATATTTCTCGACCGGAAACACTTTCGAGAAGCACATGAAGATGGTGGAAAGCAAGATAAGGTAAGCAGCAAACGGAGCCTGGGAAATTGCATGAAGAGCAAGAATAGGTAGACTGACAGACAGGTTGAGGATAGCGGAAGCAATAGCAACAAGCGGGCTGTTGTATGGAGTAGAAGTATGGGGGTGGAAAAGAAGGGAGAGAGTAGAGAGAGCACAGGCCAGCTACACGAAGATGGCCATGGGACTGAGAAGAAATACGCCGGAGAACATCTGGAAGATGGAGGCAGGATGTATAGGAGTGGATATAGTGATGAGAAAACGGGCGGGCGACTACATCGGCAAAGTCATAGAGATGGAGGAAGAAAGATGGCCGAGAAAATGCCTGATGGAGGAAGCGAGAGGGCTAATGAACAACGACGGAAGCAAATGGGGCGAAGAAATGAAGGCGGCAATGGAGCAAGCCGGAGAGGGGCAGATAGGGGAGACGATAAGAAGAGGAAACAAAGAGGAATGGAAGAGGAAGGCCGGAAGAGCGGTACAGAAGTTGGTGGAGCAAGAAGTGCAGAGAATGTGGGAAAAGATTCGCCGGTCCAATTTCTGCATAGAATATAAAGCAAGGAAAAAGAGGTGGGAATGGAAGACTATTGGGATAAAGGAACACCAAGGGGAGAGATCAGGGAAATGTGGGCTAGAATGAGGTGCGGGAGTGTGGGGAGAGAAGCAGAAAAGGGTTTCAAAGACACAAGGTGTAGAGTATGCGGAAAAGCAGAGGAAACTCTGGCACATATATGGGAGCGCGAGGAGGCCAAGAAAATAATGGATGAGCAGGCCCATACAAAATTTGAAGAGTGGGAAAAGCAGCAAAGAAGGGAACCAAACGGAGGGTAGAGGAAGGCACTAGAGGGACAGGATTTAGTAGATGAGATGTGTGAAGTTGCGAGGCAATTTGAGAATGCGGCGAGGAAAAAGGGGTCAGGGGGACAGAGATAAGGAAAGCGAAGGAAGGCAAAGAAAAAAGCGGGGAAGAAAGTTGTACAAACGCAAGAAGCGCAACGATAATAGGATTAATGTTTTTGTTTTTTCTTTTTCGATGCCTAATAATAAGAAGCTCTGTAACGGAAGAAAGAAAGAAAGGAGAAAATGTAAAAAGCCCGCAAGGGTGTACATGAAATAAAAGAAGTTTATCTATCTATGTGCCCTTTCTGGTACTTACGATTCGCGGCCGGATGGATGATTGGCTTGTTTTTGGGGATAATGCTTTATCGCTTGATGAAAGTATGAGAATTAATATAATAATACGAATATAAATATATTTCCGCTTACTTTTAAGAATTATAATTTATTTTGCATAAGGACGGGTGTGAGTAAAGCGTAAACAATTTCATATAAGATAAATAAGTTGTAATTTAGATTTATTATTATATTTAAATTAACGTGTAAACTAAAAAAATAAGCGATCAGAGTGCGCGATACATTTTTTTGTATACATTAATAACGCAGAGAATCAAGAGCTAAATAAGCATTGAAATCATCTAAAAGCCTCGCGCTTGCCGTCGGGTGACGTCACGCGCGAGTCGTGCTCAGATTGCGTCGCCGCACATGAACGTGCTCAGCGTCCATGTATTGGTGTAGGTGCCGAAGGCGTGGCAGGGAAACTTCGACCGTGCTCGGCTCTTTCCGAAGATGTCCGAGCGTCGCTCGCTCACGGACACGCGCTACCATGATTGTGTGATGGGACCGTAAGAGACTAGAGAGGGGGGACATTGCTACCGGGGATCGAACCCGCGTCGAGTGCAGCCGGATCGCGCTTTTACGTCCGATCCGGCTGCACTCGACGCGGGTTCGATCCCCGGTAGCAATGTCTTGTTTTTTTTATTAAGCATATACGAATTAAATATCATAAATAATGCCTGAACAGGCGAGAATAGCTAAAGCGAGAGGAAGTTCGAAATTTTTTGAATACAAAATGAAGAAAAAAAAAGTTCATTCACCGGGGATTGAACCCGGACCGTAAGCATCGTTAATTCACCACGCTGCCAACTCAGCCACAACGCTCATTGCAGATAGAGAAATATTTATGATACACCCTTATCCATAATGTTTACTGTTGAAAAAAATGTCCAAACGATCGTGGCAAAGGCTCAAGATTTCTTTTTGAACCTTCCACGGTCGTTTCGGCGTTTTATTTTTCAACGTGGTTCGTCGTTAATTTTTTTAACCCGCATTTTCGGCATAAACGGGCAACCGAGAGAAAACAATGATCTCGATACATGTTTTTCGCTTTGAAATTCATTTAATGTACATTCCAATCCGCAGTACGGCCACACATATATGTCGAGCTCGATCGGACGGAAAACCTCGCTCCGTTCGCCTGTCGAGCGAGCGCGATTTGCGAGGGGCAGAGACTTTTCCCCCACCGAGCTACCCATTCGTGTTCTCGCTGGCTGCGATACCAACTTGAGCGGTGATCACGGACTCGCGCGGCTACAAGGGAATCTGCAACCTCGACAGAGGCGATGATCGCGAAGTCATACTCCCGAACTCGCCACCGCGATTTAGCGCCATTTACGAGGCACGCCGAAAAGGGGAGCGTTGTGCATCTCCCTACTAATCTCTGCTGGTAGATAAATGCTGTTCGCAAAATGTCCTTGCCGCACTGTGGCGCTATATATATGTATGTTGCGCCGGTGTTTCGAATATTTTACCTGAATAAAAGTCTATTGATATATTTGGAATGATTTTCCCTTCTAATGATTTTTCGTTCGTACACAATAAATAACGTCGCAATAATGATAACAGGCGAAAGCCACGAAAGTATCGAATCGTTCAGCAGATCGGAGTATTCAGATCCGAAGGCTGTCACATAACAGCCAACGCTGGGTAGCGGCAATTTCAAGAAATGAAAAGCCGGGACAAAACGCGTTTTCGTTTATCGTATAGGAGTAGTAAGCCAGTGTCAGGGGGCTGATAAGCTACCCGCCCCTCTCACTGGAGTTTCCAGACCTGTATGTAAGACCGTGGACAGCACTATAGCCCGATAGACATACGCGAGAGAGACAACCGCGAGAGGCGTGCCTTGAACCTCTATCATTGTGTGTGGAACACTGATACATCGCCGCGCCGTCTACCGGCGGAAATACTAACTACATTTTTTCTGCCAAATATTACCACGGGACCTGTTTTTCCCGAGATTAGTAGGGAGATGTACATCTCGTCATCAAAGTTAGCCACTTTGACTAATCGAACTTTTTTTTACGAATCGTTTGGTGGTCGTTTAGTAGCGTTTGGTAAACCATTCAAATCGTTTGGTAGTTTTCCGTTTTTCGAAAAATCGATAATAAAAAATTGGGCAGTGAGTTGGCCCCCCCACTGACTAAACGAACTTTTTTTTTACGAATCGTTTGGTAGCGTTTGGTAAACCATTTAAATCGTTTGGTAGTTTCCCGTTCTTTCGGAAAATCGAAAAGAAAATTTCGATTCATACGATAGGTCGATAAGCAGCGGAAAAATACTCGACAACCAACGCCATCTACCCCAAAAACGTCGTATATTATCGCGACCAATCGCAGCCTTCCGTTTCGGATACGCCTAATTTCTTTTGGTTCGGTCGGAGTTTATTAACAAATCTAATTATGAAAATGTCACATCGATCTGCCCCTGCGGCTTCTAGCGACCAATCACAGCTCTCTATTCCTGATACACACGTATTTTGTGTTATCGTATTTGAATGATCGACTACCAAACGTCCCGAATAGAATACCAAACGCTACTGGATGTTTTTCTATCGATCGCGGCCCATTAGAACGTAATAGGACTAGAAATAACGAGTAAACCTACGCTAATAAATAATTCTGCCAGTGGGGCTTCTGGCGACCAATCCCAGCGGTCCTTCCCGATTCGCTGAATCTTGCGTTGGCGTTATTGATTGATCGACTACCAAACGACCTGAATAGAATAACAAACGCTATGATTTATTTTTCTATCGATTAAGTCTCATCACAATGAATTAGCCACAAAATAATGGGTGAATTTTTGTTAGAAATTCGTTTTTCTGCTGCGGCTTCTGGCGACCAATCACAGCTCGCCGTTCACGATAGACACGTATTTGTCGTTAGCGCAATCTAGTGATCGACTACCAATCGTTCTAAATTGAATACCAAACGCTTCCGGGAGTTTTTCTATAAATCAAGACTCATTGAAGGGAAATCAGACAAGAGATAGCGAGTTCATCCGTGTTTTACAATTTTGCTCTGTGGTTGGACCTTCAGTAACCGTCAATAGCCGAGGGGTAAAATTTGTTTTATTCGTGACCTCATTTGGAAATAATTATTTAATTGAAGTGTGCGAAAACTTATTACTAATAAAGAATCAAATCAAAGAAACTCAACAGGAAGTCACAGGAGAGAAATGACCCAACGATGGGCCGCCCAAATACCACCATAAACTTAGCCGAATAACTTTAACTTCTCAAGGTTTTTTCGTTCCTAATCGTTTGGTGGTGCTTGGTAGCCTAATACGAAGGTTTGGTGGTCGACCGTTTCGTTATAATTAAATGAGACTTTTTTCCGTAAAGTCGGCCGGACCTTTTTTATTTATCACGCAATCCATAAAATGCCACGCCGAATAGATGCAGAATCGTTTGGTGGTCACAAATATGCAAATCCCAGCGTTTGGTAATTAATTAATGCGTTATCCCGGTCGAAAAACAATCTACATCTAGGCGCATACGACAGAGGGCCGTAATTGGTGATTTATAGATCCAACGGAATACGGAGCAGTGATATATCAAGGTTTTTATGTTTTTTCACCGACATCGTTCCAATAAGTCTCATACGGAAGATAATCGTTTGGTAGTGATTGGTAGTTAATTCCTTGATTACGACGATTAAAAAATCATCTATGTTTAGATGAAGAGATAGAGGGCTGTAGTTGGCTACTGATGGATCCAACGGAATACGGAGCAATAAAATATCTATTTCTTTATATTTTTTTTCACCGATCTCGTTCGAATAAGTCTCATACGGAAGATAATCGTTTGGTAGTGATTGGTAGCTTAATTAAAACGTTTGGTAGATAATTCCTCAATTACGCCGATCGAGAAAACCATCTACGGTTAGACGCAGGCGATAGAGGGCTGTACGAGGGTGGGGTGAAAAGTTTCCGGCCTGACCAAGAAAAACGATATTTAAACATTTTTTTTTGCTTTATTTTTCAACATAATCTCCATCAACACTGATACATTTCTCATAACTCTCACATCCCAAAAAACAGTAGCCATAACCTTGTTTGCCGATAAAATTGTTTTTGCCGTCTTTGGGGTTGGTTCCCCTTTTCCAACCGACTGTTTTGACTGTTCTTTACTTTCAGGAGTGTAGTGGTGGACTCATGTCTCATTAACAGTTATGAATCGACGCAAAAATTCGTTTGGATTACGTCTATACAGCGCCAAATTGTCGGTAGCATCGAGCGTTAGCAAACGCGGCACCCACCTTGCACACAGCTTTTCCATGTTCAAATGGTTGTGCAAAATATTTCGCACACGTTCAGCTGACATCCTACAGGTCTCAGCTATCTCATGCACTTTCAACCTGCGGTCTTCCAACACTATTTTATGGATTTTTTCAATCATCTCTGAAGTTGTGACTTCAACGGGCCGTCCTGAGCGAACCTTGTCAGAGGTGCTCACACGACCAATTATAAATTCAGAAACCCACTGATTAATAGTTGAATATGATGGGGAGGAGTCTCCTAGTGCTGAATCCATCTCTTCTTTTATTTGTTTTGATGTAAAACTTTTCAAATGGAAGTATTTGATGACAGCACGTTTTCCAATTTTTCCATTTTTACGAAAACAACGGAAGCGTCTCGCGCAATGTGCTTTCAAACGCAAACTAACGTAGCGATTGGGCTGAAACTGTACATACAAGCTCGGTAGGAATGGTACTGTATGACGCCGCTCCAAAACTAGACCTAGTGGCACCATCTCTTGGTCAGGCCGGAAACTTTTCACCCCACCCTCGTAGTTGGCTACTGAAGGATCTAACGGTATATGGAGTAGTGATATTTCAATTTCTATATGTTTTTCTTCACCGATCTCGTTCTAATAAGTCTCATACGGAAGATAATCGTTTAGTATTAATTGGTAGCTTAATTAAAACGTTTGGTAGTTAATTTCTCAAATACGCCGATCAAAAAATCATCTACCCTAACAAGGAGACGGCACGACCGTGGGGTCGGGGATTTGGCCGAATTTTTTTGTGGTGAAACAGGACCCCCGGCACCTCACGTGGTTAAAGTTGTAGGACGCACTACTCGGAAAATTCCGAGAAAAATGGATTAGGCGCCTTATGAGTTTAAAATGTCAGGCATTTGTCGAGCCGCCGTCTAGTCTAGACAGTTAGGGCTCGGTCTTTTGCGCCGCAGGTGTCGAGTTCAATTCCTCCTTCGGATCTTATTTTTTTGTTATCCTAACAATAATTCGAAACATTTTTCATCCCTACCCTATTAAAAAAAAATTATTTACATTATTTTCAAACAACAAACAAACCCAAACACACCCAAACAAACCCAAACGAAGCCAAACATTGTAATTAAGCTACCGATCACTACCAAACGATTATCTTCCATTTGAGAATTATTGGAATGAGATCGGCGAAGAAAAACATAAAGAAATTGACATGTCACTGCTTCGTATTCAGTTAGATCCTTCAGCAGCCAACTACAGCCCTCTATCGCATGCGTCTAATCGTAGATGGTTTTCTCGATCGGCGTAATTGAGGAATTGTCTACCAAACGTTTTAAGGGGAGATATAGACCTAGAAGCCGGAAAAAAGGTCATTTTTGTGATTTTTTTCAACGAAAACTATTTGAAATTTTTGATTGGGGTTTTAATTATCTAAAAGTACACTGCCGGTCAAAAGTATGGATACACCTATACAAAATTCGCGCCGCACTAAAAGTTTGATATCTCTGTGAAAAAAAATATCCGGATTTCCAAGGCGGCATTTTAAAAGGGACAAATGAAGCTTCACTTTGCGTTTCGGAAAAAAAATTTCGATTTTTTTAGACCCGGGGCGCCATTTTGGAAAATGGCCGTTTTTTGGCTTTTTTGGCTGTTTAAAATCGGCTGCACATCTTCAAGACATTTTTTTTTGGCTTTTTTTTCAAAGAACCTAAAAGATAGAGCAATAGCTATGGTTTCCTTTTTTAGCAAGTTTCGTACGATTTTTTTTCACCGAGTTATCGCATTTTTTTTCTCAAAAAGGCAATTTTGAAAAGATGCTGCTGAAATGAGAAACTTTGAGGTTTAGAGAAAATTGCTAAAAGGAAAAAAAGTTGCGTTACATCGTATTGAATAGAGCAGAATTTGTTCAAAATTTTTTGCCCCAACATTGAATACAAATTGTTTTTTTCTGAATTTTTAGCCGCACAAAACATCTACCTCTTACCTCATCTAAACGCCCTTTTCGTCGAAAAACCTCTGGCTTTCAGCAACGATTCGTCGCATCCGATCGATTAATGAATCCAGCTTAGCTAAGCTGAGGGATCTCCACGCAGCTTGCAGTTTCTGCCACAGATCTTCGGCCGATGTAGGGCAGGTCATTCGTATCTTTTGATCGAGCTCTTCCGAGAGAAGTTCGATGGGGTTTAGGTCGGATGATTGTGGCGGCCACACCATATTCACGATTTTTTTTTCTTTGCCTCGTTCTCCAAATATTCTCGACAGAGACGGGAACTGTGTTTCCGATCATTTTCTTGTTGCATGGTAAAACCACGCCCGATCGTTTTTAGCCCCGATGGAATCGCATGATTAATGAGAATTTCTTTATATTCTTCTTTTCTCATTATGCCGTAAATTTTCACAAAGTCTCCGACACCATGACCGGAGAAGCAACCCCACACCATAACGGAGTCACCGCCATGCTTGACAGTTGGTATCAAACACTGTGGTTCCATTTTTTCCGAAGGATTTCTTCAAACAAAAATGCGTCGACGACTACCGAAGATTAAAAATTTTGACTCGTCCGTCCAGAGTACATTTCTCTATTGATTAATCGTCCACTTTTTGTGTTCCAGGGCCCATGTCCATCGTTTTTTTTTGTTCGCCGGACGCAACAAAGGTTTTTTCACGGCGACACAGCCTCTGAGGCCAGCACTGTTAAGACGACGTTTCACTGTCGTCAGTGATATCGAGGTTTCCCTTTGTTCGTTAAATTTGGCACAGATTTTCGTTGCTGTTAATCGACGATTTTTTTTGCTGGTAACGACGATATTTTTAACATCTGAGGACGTTGCCATTCTCGGTCGACCCGGACGATTGCGATTGAAATACGTCTCGGACTTCTTAAATCTCCCGATGATCATCTGCACTCCTTTCAAAGACACGCGAGTTTGTCTAGCAACTTCTCTGTACGACAATCCTTTATCGCGCAACGCGACAATAGCCAATAAAACTTGTCGATTGTAGATCACACGTGTTCGCGTTCGAAGTTTTCGCACAACTAACTGGCTTTGTCCGCGCGACACTCGTCACATTATTCCAAAGAATCAAAAATGTTAACATGAACGATGAGCGAAAAAGAGAGCGAGAAAAAGAACACGAGAGAAATAGAATATCGACTCGCGAGAAATAGAATCTTTTTTACGCTCCACAAAGATAAAATGTAAACAAAGACAAGAAGCTTTATTTCCGCTCCTTGTGTTTAGATGAGGTAAGAGGTAAGAGGTGGATGTTTTGTGCGGCTAAAAATTGAGAAAAAAAAATTTGAAAAAATTCTGTTCGATTCAAAACGATGTAACGCAACTTTTTTTATTTTGGCAATTTTCTCTAAACCTCAAAGTTTTTCATTTCAGCAGCATCTTTTCAAAATTGTCTTTTTGAGAATAAAATGCGATAAGACGGTGAAAAAAATCGTACGAAACTTTCTAAAAAAGGAAAGTATAGCTATTGCTCTATCTTTTAAGGTTCTTTGAAAAAAAATGCCAAAAAATGTCCTGACGACGTGCAGCCGATTTTAAACAGCCAAAAAAGCCAAAAAACGGCCATTTTCAAAATGGCGCTACGGGTCTAAAAAAAATCGAAATATTTTTTTCAAAACGTAAAGTGAAGCTTCATTTGTTCCTTTTAAAAGGCCGCCTTGGAAATCCGGATATCTTTTTTTTCACAGAGATATCAAACTTTTGGCCGACAGTGTATATACATTCAAAAATATGTTTAATTTTCTTTATTTAAACATTTAAAAAATATACAAGGATATTGTATGATCCTTGGAGCGTCGTAAAAAAATCTGCGTTTATTATTATTAGATTATTAAATTCCATACTATAATCTAGTACTTGTCAAAGCCGATTTCGAAAATATCGATTTATGACAAAATGGCGGACGTTTGAACATAAATAGTGATTTTTGGGCCAAAAATTAGTTATTATTTTACCTATAAAACAAAAACTAAGTAACGGGAAAAATCCTATGACAAGTACTAAATAATAGAAGAGGTGTATAGAATGTATAGAAGGTGTATAGAATAACCACAAAACACCTCAAGGCAATCGGTTCATTGGTTTTCGAGAAATTTTGCGTACCGATTTGAAAAACGTGGTTTTGAGAAAAACGCGTTTGAAAATTTGGGAATGAATAAATCATGAAATTTGTCAACTTACATGGAATCATCGATACCACGCCCATAGTGTAGGTTTTCTACGGTCGACGGAATGTTCATAGCTTCTTAATCCTCGACCTCGACCATCTAGGTGTATATCTCTCCTTAATTAAGCTACCAATCACTACCAAACTATTATCTTCCGTATGAGACTTATTGGAACGAGATCGGTGAAAAAACACAAAGAAATAGATATTTCATTGCTCCCTATTCCGTTGGATCCATCAGCAGCCAACTACAGCCCTCTATCTATTCATCTAAACATAGATGGTTTTTCGATTGGGGTAATTAAGGAATTAACTATCAAACGTTATAATTAAGCTACCAATCACTACCAAACGATTATCTTCCGTATGAGACTTATTGGAACGAGATCGGTGACGAAAAACATAATGAAATTTAAATATCACTGCTCCGTTTTCCGTTAGATCCTTCAGCAGCCCATTACAGCCTTCTACGGCCTGCGTCTTAGGGTAGATAATTTTTTGATCGGCGTGATTGAGGAATCAACTACCAAACGTTTTAATTAAGCTACCAATTACTACCAAAAGATTATCTTTCGTATGAGACTTATTACAACGAGATCGGTGGAGAAAAATATGAAGAAATTGAAATATCACTGCTTCGTACTCCGTTAGATTCTTCAGCAGCCAACTACAGCCCTCTATCCCTTCATCTAAACATAGATGGTTTTGCAATTAACGAAATTAAGGAATTAACTACCAAACGTTTTAATGAGGCTTTCAATCACTACCAAACGATTATTTTCCGTTTCAGACTTATTAGAACGAGATCGGTGAAGAAAAATATAAAGAAATTGAAATATCACCGCTCCGTATTCCGTTTGATCCTTCAGCAGCCAATCACAGCCCTATATAGCCTGCGTCTAAGGGTAGATGATTTTTCGATCGGCGTAATTCAGGAATTCACTACCAAATATTGTAATTAAGCTAACAATCACTACTAAACGATTATCTTCCGTTTAAGACTTATTAGAACGAGATCGGTGAGGAAAAACATGAAGAAATTGAAATATCGCTGCTCCGCATTCCGTTGGATCCATCGGTAGCCAGCTACATTATCTTCCGTATGAGACTTATTGGAACGATGTCGGTGAAAAAACATAAAGACCTTGATATATCACTGCTCCGTATTCTGTTGGATCCATCAGCAGCCAACTACAACCCTCTATCGCCTGCATCTAACCGTAGATGGTTTTTCGTTTGGCGTAATTAAGGAATTAACTACCAAACGTTTCAATTAAGCTACCAATCACTACCAAACGATTATCTTCCATTTGAGACTTATTGGAACGAAATCAGCGAAGAAAAACACAAATAAATTGAAATATCACTGCGCCGTATTCCGTTAGATGTATAAATCACCAATTACCGTCCTCCATCGTATGCGCCTAAACGTAGATTGTTTTTCGACCGGGATAACTAATGAATAAACTACCAAACGCTGGGATATGCATATTTGTGACCACCAAACGACTCTGCCCCGGCTCGGCGTGGCATTTTATGGATTGCGTGATAAATAAAAAAAGGTCCCGCCGACTTTACGGAAAAAAGTCTCATTTAATTACAACGAAACGGTCGACCACCAAACCTTCGTATTAGGCTACCAATCACCACCAAACGACCACCAAACAATTAGGAATTAAAAAACCTTGAGAAGTTAAAGTTGATCGGCTAAGTTTATGGTGGTAAACCAAGAACGGATATCCGACGTCTTGATTAGAGGACTGCGAGTGGTCACTGAAGGTCCAACTACACAGCAAAATTGTAAAACACGGATGCACTCGCTATCTCTTGTCTGATTTCCCTTCAATGAGTCTTGATTTATAGGAAAACTCCCGGAAGCGTTTGGTATTCAGTTTAGAACGATTGATAGTCGATCACTTGATTGCGCCAACGAAAAATACATGACTATCGTGAACGGCGTGCTGTGATTGGTCGCCAGAAGCCGCAGCCGAAAAAGGAATTTCTAACGAAATTTCACCCATTATTTTGTGGCTAATTCATTGTGATGAGACTTAATCGATGGAAAAATAAATCATAGCGTTTGGTATTCTATTCAGGTCGTATGGTAGTCGATCAATCAATAATGGCCTCTGCACACTGCGCGCGATTTGCGACGAGCGATGGGCGATATCCAATGGGAGCTTCACTTTTCCAGGGGGTTTCTGGAATACCTGAACTCCCATTGGATATCGCTCATCGCTCATCACAAATCGCGCGCAGTGTGCAGAGGCCATAACGCCAACGCAAAATACAGCGAATCGGGAATGGAGCGCTGGGATTAGTCGCCAGAAGCCGCACTGGCAGAATTATTTATTAGCGTAGGTTTACTCGTTATTTCTTGTCCTATTACGTTCTAATGGGCCGCGATCGATAGAAAAACATCCAGTAGCGTTTGGTATTCTATTCGGGACGTTTGGTAGTCGATCATTCAAATACGATAACACAAAATACGTGTGTATCAGGAATAGGGAGCTGTGATTGGTCGCTAGAAGCCGCAGGGGCAGATCGATGTGACATTTTCATAATTAGATTTGTTAATAAACTCCGACCGAACCGAAAGAAATTACGCGTATCCGAAACGGAATATACGACGTTTTTGCGATGAATGGCGTCGGTTGTCGAGTATTTTCCGCTGCTCATCGTCCTATCTTATGGATTCAAATTTTCTTTTTGATTTTCCGAAAGAACGGGATACTACCAAACGATTTGAATGGTTTACCAAACGTTACCAAACAATCACCAAACGATTCGTAGAAAAAAACTTCGTTTAGTCAAAGTGGGGGGGGGGGGGGGGGGGGGCTAACTTTGACGAGGTGAGATGTACAACGCTCCCCTGTTCAGCGTGCCTCGGAAATGGCGCTAAATCGCGGCGGCGAGTTCGGGAATGCAGAGTGTCCCAGAAGTAACGCACGCCCTTCTAGCATCTGGTAGGAAAACAAATTCTGAGACGAAAAGTCCTCAGTCATTTTTTGATGAGACGCATAGATAATTTATAATGAATTTAAATAAATAGTCAATCAGGTGCGTGCTACAGCGGAAAGGTAGCGCGGAGGGGAGGGATAGGGGAATGCGTTGTAACTGCGTGCCCCTGAAAACGTGTGCGGAGCAGAGAGGCGGAGGGAAAATTCCGAAAGCATGTGTGCAAGTGTGTGTGTGAGATTGTGTATGTGTGTGTGTGCGCGTGCGTGCGAGCGGGTGTGTGTGTGTGTGTGCATACGTGCGTGTGTTTGTGTCTGTGTGTGCAAGTGTGTGCATGCGCACGTGTGCAAGAGTGTGCAAGTGTGTGTGTGTGTGTGTGCAAATGTGTGGGTGTGAGTGTGTGTGTGCAAGTGTGTGCGTGTGTGTGTGTGTGCAAGTGTGTGGGTGTGTGTTATATGTGTGTGTGAATATACACACATATAACACACTTTATGCATGTATTTGTCTTTGTTACAGCGAATACAATTTAAACTGTCGGGAAGATGTAATTCTCATCGCGTTTAGCCGCATTTGCTTGACACATGGCCGCCAGTGGCGGACTAAGCCCGTCGGAGGCCTGGGGCGGCATATAATAAATGAGGCCCCCGGTCTGCTAAAAAATGGATGTATTATTGATGATATGTAATTTTACTATACGCCCTACTTATGATATGGGTAAAAAAATTAGAACACGGATCAGCATTTAACACAGCACCTAGCAGGTAGAGTTCAAATAAATAATGACGACTATAATAAGAAAGTAACTTTTACTGTACTTATATGTTTAAAAACAAAGCTTTTGCTTTGTAACTATTTTACATGTTTTCGTGCTTTCATTTAACTGAACTTCTCAATAACGTCGTTGAAATCTATTTCCCTTGAAACTTTCCTTTCAATTGATAGAATGGACAGATTTACTAGGCGTTCTTGGTTCATCATAGCTCGACGAATTTTTTTTATAAATTTTAGTTTAGAAAAACTTCTCTCGCATGATGCGACCGAGACACGATCAAGAAGTATTGGATTATAAGTGATAAACAGGGCAAAGATTTACTGAAGTCCCATCTAGTAATAATAAAGGTTTGATACAGGTTTGGAAACGACCACGATATGTTCGGCGCGCTAAGTCGATCTACTTTTCTTTACATTTTTCGCCACTACGTGGCATTGCTGTTGACGGGTACATATGTGACATGGATAGAATATCTTCTGTCTGTCTCTCCCACTCTCCAGATCGAGGCGCAGGCACCGTCGACCTTGCCCCCGAATATTTAATGAGGATACGAATAAAAAACCAAATGAACAAATAATACGCTTACTGAAGACTAAACTGATTGATAGACCCATTCTCTGAAAAGTCGTAGCTACGAAAACTCGTCTGCTAGTCACATATTTCTAGGTTTAATTCTGAATATTTTCTCTAAACATTCGGTGACCGGCTGTTTTTATTGTCGCTACGAAATCTTTATAAAATTTTACACGTGTGAGCAGTTTATATCTGGCATCTACAGTTATTTAGTGTTTAAATTATTACATATAAATGTGGCCAGCGCGTTATCTCCATAAAGCGCCGTATAAATGAGACCTTTTTTAGAGTTGTCATTTTTCGTTAAAAGTTCGATCAATTGGCTTGCAATTTTACCCGTATACGGGGATGTATTTTTACTTGATTATAGACGAAAAACAATTAATTATTAAATATTCGAGTTCGTGAAAGAAATGCCTTAAGAGCATGAGATGACACACGGACCGCGCTTATCGTTCACATGACAACACGGAAATTATAAGTAGGGTGAGATCACAGAAGACCGTGGGTGGGGGATATCCTCTGATAGGAGTGACACATGTGGCGGCGAGCGGAATAAAAAGTGGATCTTGTAACGGTGCCTCACGGCATCATTGAAATGTGGCTTCGTTTCCAGACCTGTATGTAAGACCGTGGGTCAGGAAAGTCCCGCAGCGGCTAATAGTTTTGACAACTTAGTGGATTTTTCACGTAAACTGGTGGTTTAGACATCCTTTTTAGTGGTTAAAATTTGTTTTTAGTGGGTGGTGGTTTTTGTTAGTGGTGAGCAAGATATTCAACCACTAACGTGTAAACAAATTTATGATACATTATATTTTGCTATGACAAGGCCCTTTGACACAAAGTGTGTCAACTTTTATGGTGTAAGCAACACTACGATCTTGTAAATACCTACCAGCGCCATGGGGATTCCCTGAATAATGTTTTGGCTGTATATAGATTTGAATGAATATAGACCACAGGGTATAGTAATTGAATCGAGTTCAATTTGCTTGAAAAAGTATGTTTTGAAATACTTCATAATTTTGTTATGTAAGTGCATCAGATGTAGTTGCTTGTTTACTAGACCGTAAGCGGTAACACCAAGCGGTATTAGAGGTTTTCTGGTGGATCGTAGAACCGCTTATGGTGGGTATAACGAAACAAGTTGGCAAAAGCGGCGGCTACTATATTTATTTTGGCTTCTAACAAGTTACAAGTTATAATGTAATTTTACGACAGTAAGGTTTAGATTGGTTGAATTCCCCTGTTGTTATTCTTTAGTACGTATGGATGTAATTTGTTTAGTACGTATGTATGTCATTTTTATTACGAAATTTCTCAATTGTTCGGATCTAGTATTTATGTTTCGCGCCAAAGCCACCATAAAGTGAGCGGTGCCCACCGCACGGGGCGCACCATTTTGATGGCGCTGGCTATAAGTAGGTAGAGCTTTATGCTATGTTGACAATTTCTATCACGACCTGGGGGGCTATTACGGTTCTCCGTTCGGGTGAAAATGACAAAAGTGAGCAGCTCAGCCTATTACGGTTCTCTTCACCTAGTGAAAATGCGAGATTATTCACGTAATTTTACTCGACAGGAAATGTCATGTCGAAAATCTAAATGCGCATGCGTGAGCGTCTTCCGAACCCAGCGACGACACGTCCAAAGCTAACACATAACACAAGTTACTATGAAATGGCTGATTCAGAGACGGTAGCATCTCGAGACCGAATAATTAATAAAATTCAGCCACTTAAAGTTGATATCGTAGCGAGTTAATTGATGTCATCCGATAATGATGAATCATTTTCTGATGATTGTGGTTTTGCGAGATCGGAAAAATCAAATCCTTCGTATACGACGATCACTGTGCGATGCCTTGGATTCCTTCAGTATAACGGAACAAGAATATATTGCATAATAGTTCGATTTATTGACATAAAACAATAATTCTATCACTGTTTATAAGAACCGTTGTATGTTCTAATATGATACAAAAATTACCAGTATTTTTCATTTGAATGGCTGTGTCGCAATCTGCCTCGTGCTAAATTTTCGTCTTTTTTTCATGAAATCTAATAACATTTGTCTTTGTTTTTCGGTAACATTTATGTTGCAAACTCAGATTCTATTTAAACTTGTTGCTTATTCGAGTGAAGAGGTTGTTTTTGTCGATGGGCACGTCTTTCGTTTTGGGCTGCGTTTGATAGGCGTGCTAGTATACCCCTTCTACGGTGTCGTGAAAATGTGAGAAAACTAGCCGGAAGTTCCTAGTGATCTGACATTTTCACCCGACCGATCCGTAATAGCGTGACTAAACTCACGTGAGATGAAAATGCGAGAAGTGAGAAGTCTCACCCGAGAACCGTAATAGGCCCCCTGATAACAGGTGAATTAGTACCTACCCACCTATGTTTATATTTTGCATACGTACGGGGCCTCCAACTCGAAACTGCCCCTTACTGAATATATTTCGGCCTTAGTTGGAATTTGACTAAAAAAATGACTTCTCGAGATTTGGAGGCCCCCCAGAACCAGCGGCCCGGGGCGGACCGCCCCCTCCGCCCCCCCCCCCTTAGTCCGCCACTGATGGCCGCCACAGCTTTTAGTCTTTTAGCAAGCGCCTTTTTTCTTGTAAGCTTCCGGATGGATCGTAGGAAGCTCAACGCTATGACTGCAGAAAAATCGCGCTGTTGCCACGATTACAGCGTCGCTCTCTATACCAGTATGAGACCTATCTATGCATGAGGTGCGAATGCGTGGGACATATCAAGGGTACAAGACATAGAGGCTAGAGTGGAAGGAGTCCGATCTGTGCATTTCAAAGTGGCGACAAAAATGTGTTCAAACAGGGATGGCGCCCCTATCTCTAAGACCTCAAGATGTAAGCTGAGTATCGATGTGGTGTAAGAGAGATGGAAGAGGATCGAATACGCATCCTACCCTCCATGGCAAATACAGTAGAACCTCGCTTATCCGAGGTAATGTGGGGAGAGCGTGCTTCGGATAAGTGAAATTCCGGATAATACGGAAAACAGTAGCAATATAGGACTATTATCCAAGATGCTAAGTATTATCCGAGGATACACCTCGGATAATGCGGAGGACTCGGATGAGTTAGAAGACTCAGATAATGCGGAATGTCGGTTAATCGGAGGTCGGATAAACGAGGTTCTACTGTACCAGCAAATACGGTAATATACACCCAATATTCGAACAATTTGAAAATTGTCAAAATCGAATTTTCGAGACAAACCAGCCTTGATGTTGACAAGAGGACACGGATATTTTATCTTTAAAACATTGAAGCCTTTTTTTATCTTGAAAACATTGAAGTGTCAGCAACAAAAGAAAATCGCGTACGTCGGGCCGTAGTGAGGAGAACGGGCGGATGAGCAGTCGTCGCCCGGCAAACGCATGATGAAGGAGCGAGCAATCAAATTCCAATAAAGACTATCTTTTCATCCTCTCAACTACTAATCTTTACAACTATATCAGAAGTGGGATTACCTGGGATACTTTAGAATCGTGGCGAGTGATGCGGAATTGTCGTAGCTGTGTGTCGACATAATAGTGGCTTAGGCGGTGTGCAGTTTCGGGACGGTAAAGAACTGAAACGAGCCAAGCATCGGGGCATTATGGTGTGCGAAAAAAGGGGGCAATGAATAATTCGTAACAAATCGAACTGGAGGGTTCGAGACGGTTTTCGGGACGCCATCTTGGGTCGCGATAAACGGTCGCAGAACGCGAGAACTTTCGGGAAGAATAGTTTTTGTTGTCGGTCGGTTGCGAGGGTGCGCGCGTGGTAGTCAACGCACTGGGTAGAAAAAAGAGAGTCAAGCGGTCGCAGCGGCACAGGGTGCGCGGGCGGAAAACAAAGGGAAATCGCGACGTTTTCGGGGTATACCGAAACGGTAAGAATCGTAAATTTCGGTGTCGACAATTTTGGTGTAACATACACGCGCAGAAGAGATCGCGACGCCGCGTCAATAGTTGACTCGGACTGGACAATTAGACTTTCGTGTAACAAAGGTGAAACGTGGTCGTGAAATGGGCGAACCAAACAGTTATACAGTCCCCCAACTAAAGGAGGTGTTGAAGTCTCGAGGGTTGCCTTCCATCGGTAACAAAGCGGAATTGATCGCGCGGTTAATGGAATTTGATCCATCTGGGTTGTGGTGGGCCGAAAACATTCGCCTAGAGCATAAGGACGCCGACGAGGCCCAAGGTAACCGGGCGATTGGTGGGCTCTATGGTGCTACATCCTCAGGTTCCAATGCCGTAGCGATTGACATGAATCCGGCCATGTTGCTTCGAGAGCTCAAAATGATGCGTCGCGAGAAGGCGCTCATGGAAAGGGAGCTTGAATTGGCAAATCGGAAACTGCGGTTGTCACGATCGTCAGCCAGCGAGGACAGCGACCCCATACCGAGTTTGCGTCCAACGGCGAACGTGAAGGCCATGGAGACTAGAGTAAAGGAGTCCGAACGCATATGGCGGAATGGGTGAAAAAGTGACATGTAAAAGCGATGATATTTCCTAGTTTGTAATTCAGCCACGGTAGCGCTCTTGTTCCAAAGATACCGCTGTGAAGTTTCGCGTTGGTCATACAACGAAGTGAGCTCTGAGTTTTATTTCCGTTTTATACGTCTTTATTCGCGGTGTATTTCTTTCGCGTGTGTATAAAGTGAAAAAAGTGCTCCTGCAAAATATTGTGACTCGTTACCTCGTAAAAGATAACGTACTGGTAAGGAGAAGGCATTTTTTTACATATTTAATGACATTTGGGGTAATATTTTGTTATTATAATTTGCCGGTTAAGTAAATTGAGTTTATGGCGCCATATGTGACGTTTTTTTCCACGCTCGAAGCCGGCGTAATTTCTATTGCAGTGAGGGATTAATGTGCATATTTCAAGTTGAAATACGAACAAAATTAATAAACAATACTTATTTTCAATTTCAACCATTATACTAGCTTGCAGCGTGGAAATTAGACGCCAGTTCAATTTATTCAACCTGCATATTACAATAACAAAATATTACCCCGCAAGACATCTAATATTTACAATAATGAATTTCTTTATTTTTGCAGATTGCTTCATCGAGGTCGAGATGGGTAAACCGTGCGCGTATCCGGGATGCCGAACTGGGCGACGTGCCGTCAGGGCGGAACGGACGCCTGCTGGATTGCGGCAGCTATCGGTTTTTCAAGTACCCGGAGTAAGTCTTTTGCTCTACATTTTTTTCTTATTTTCGACAGTAAAGCACTTAGCAGCGCGGTTCCGTATCCAATCAACGCGGTTCCCCTGTCGAGCTAAAAATCGCATAGCAGTGCCGCCAAGTGCTTTGTTGTCGATTATGCGATCAATACAGCAAACTCCCGCTAACTGTTTAATGAATAACTGTCGCTGACTCTCCCGCTTGAGGGGAAAGTCTCGCTCATGCTTTTGCTCTTTAGTGGCGGAGAAGGGTCCTTCGGATCCTGTCGCACCGCGCAGATCAGGATCCTGACAGCGCGAGAGTTAGTGGAAGTTCACTGTACTTATAATATCAGTGCATGTCACTGACATTTTTTTGTGGTTTGAAATTAAATATTATATTAAATTACAGAATATGCTGCAGCGATGGAGCGAGGCTATCCAACACCAGCTTGCCTCGAGTGATTTAGTATGCGAGCTTCACTTCGCTGACTCCGATGTGGTCAAAGAAGATCGTACACAAATGCCTGATGGAGAAATCGTTATTATTCCCCGCAGGAACTATTCGTTGGTTGCAGGTGCATTGCCCATCGCAGTAAATAACGGGGTAAGAATAGTAATATTTTATGTTATACGGGTGTCCCACGATAGAATGTCATCCGTGAAATGCGGGGTTGGGGGTGAATTTCCGAGACGATTGATATAAACATGTATGGGTCCCAGATTAACCCCTGAATTGTTATTAATTTTTCAAGGCAGTCAATCAGGCGCGCCCGTTGAGCGGGCCTACGTCGGTAAGCGAGACGCACATGTGGTAGTGCCCGGCGGATTGGTTCACCGACGTAGGCCCGCTCAACGGGCGCGCCGGATTGGCTGCCTTGAAAAATTAATAACAATTCAGGGGTTGCTCTGGGACCCATACATGCTTATATCAATCGTCTCGGAATTTCACCCCCAACTGCGCATTTTACGGATGACGTTCTATCGTGGGACACCCTGTATAATCTGTAGTGCATCCTTTGCGGGTAATTTTTTTTGTCGCCTTTTTATTTGCCTTGCAATTCTGCTTTCATTTTACATTGTTTTCGTTTCTCTTCTCTTTATTTCCTTCTCTTTTCTCGTTGAATTTTTTTGCAACACCTTTCTCTCTTTGTTCAATGCAATAATCAATAATTGTTTTTTTGCGACAGGAGAACGTTGGCCAATCGAAGAAGAACGTTCCGTTCATCCCGTTACCAGGACCGTCTGGTGAACGTGCCCGAGTAGCGACGAGTTGCACGAGCAGCGCTCCAGTTGTACAACAAGGAACCTCCGGAGATAACGTGACTTCCAAAGAGGTAAGTCCGAGGGGTAGCTTGCAGTTCCTCGTGAATCACAAAGAAATGTCTTGGAGGCGAAATGGGTTCTTATGATGAATTCTCGAATTTTCGTAATATGCTTCTATTGAAATAACTGCATTTTTTCTGAAGCGATAGCGACTTCTGCCTATGTTCATTCTTTTGTATTCAGTTGCCCTTTCTTATGCAACTTAGGTCATGGATATTGGATTATTTTTCGATTTGTGGTAAATTTTGAAAGTCAGTCGTCGATTTTCACCAGTTTTGCACGGCCGCATTGGCCGAAAAAATTCGAAACATTTATTCGAGACAGATCGACTATCCTTGTGGCAAATTTTCTACTGAATATAAATCACATTGAGTTTGCATAAATTTAATTCAACTTTTATAATTACAACAATGCAATTACAATTGAATTGAACACAAATTATTAATAATATTATAATGACATTCAACCAAATATTTAAATTAGCTTTCATATTATATTTAATTCAATTTGAATTCATAAATATCATTTATATTCTATTTACCCAATTCAATAAAATATAATATTGAAATTATCGTACAAATCCAATTCAATTTCATTTAATTTAGAAGTAATAATTACCATGACAATCGAATGTCAAATTGTCTGCTGAACACGAATCACGTAGAGTTTTTATCGAAATCTCAAATTTAATATGAAAACGAGGAAAAATCGATTTCCAATTTTTCTTAATACAACTCTTCTATCCAAATAAGTGTACATTTTTTTCCTGCAGAGATAGCGACTCCCGCTTACGCTTATTCTTCTCGTATGTAATGACCATTGAAAATTCGACTTTGGAAATGAGGATCGGATGATATTGTGATGTTTGGCGAATTCTCAAAGTCAGCCCTTGGCTTTCCATTTCTTTTCTAAGGTATATACATGGGCCCAAAAAATAGAAAAATGCGTTTTTTCCGTGTTCCGGTTCTTTTATGAGCCATTCATATAGCAAGTTGTTTGCTGAACGCTAATCACTTTCAGTTTCCATCGAAATCTCAAAAATTGGGTGTGGAAACGCGTAAAATGGATTTTTCATTTGCCTTTAGATTAGGTTTCAATTAAAAAATTGTAACCATTTTTTCCGAAGCGATAGGTATTTCCTGTGCTCATTTTTTTGTATTCAATTACTATTTAGAATGCGAGCTCGTTTATTAAGATCTGCTAATTTTTGCTTTTTTGCGAATGGAATTCTATAATTGACTTGTACCTATTATTTTTATGCAATGACTTGAAGAAAAAGAAATTTCGGCAAAGAAATTTTTTTTTCTAGATTTGTTCTCGCATTTGGGTTTCTTGAGGAAAAGGTGCTTGCGGTGCGACTCCAAGAACTCGTACACCAGATGATAACGCTGCTTCCTGAGAACAAATTGAAGCCCCTGGTCCACCGCAATGCCTATACACAAATTATAAACAACGTATTTATAAAAATAATCCATCTCTCGAATCACGCGACTATAATATGGTAAATAGAGACAAAATGACGCTTTTGCTCCGTGCTCATAGATTCAATATATTCTAATATTTCCTACTATTAATTTTCTCCTTCAAGCGCACTGATCAAATTACTACATGGCTGTGCTGAATGGAATGTGTGGTGTTCGATGCAATAAATGTGCAACCTCATTAACTTAGTACTTTATTAACTATATATATATATATAAACGATGTCTAAGTACCAGAGAGACAGTGTTAACAGCTTGGAGTACAGGCGCTCTCTGAGGAGAGGGTGGGGTGGGCTTGCTCCCGTATCTGAGCGCGCGATTCTTTCGCGTACATTGGTTGCTAGCGACCTCTATAGCTTTCGCTACATTACAACTCCTCCTCACTTAATCTAACGCTTACGCGCTTTACCGATTTTACAAATCTAATATGTCGCGGGGCTTGCCTATTCGTGAACTGCGACGAAGCTCAGGTATCGCTGTCGTAAGCGAGGTATTACTATTATTCATACTTTTTCTCGAGGGTAATCCCCCTACGTTTTACCTAATTTTCTCTCCCGGCGTAGTTCTGGGAACGCTCGAAATATTAGCAGCTTCCAGTTTCGTCGCCTTGTCTTCCCCGTAAACATTATTATCGCAGGTTAAATTTTCCGTATTATTTGGTACCTTCACTGCATCTGGCAGTGTCTTTTCCGACTGAATCGGATATTCCTTATCGCTATTGACCCGAGATTGCGCAACTCGTGATTCCTCAAACATGAGGTTACTCGTTCTCAGTTGATCGAGATGCCTCTTCCAAGTCAGATTATCTTCGGTAACGACATGATATGTTATAGGGCTTAAACGGTCCAGAATTTTTACCTTACACCACGAGTTGTTGCTGAAATCTCGTGCCATCACAATGTCGTCGATGTTAAACTTGGCTTTACGATGCCCACGAAAATACTTCTTTTGCTCGTTTTGCTTGTGCTCCACGTGCTTACGCATTGCTGGTTTCAGCAGATCCATGCGCGTACGCAACGGCCTATTTACGTGAATTTCGGCGGGTGTCACTCCGGTTGTACAATGCGGTGTTGCCCGATAATACATTAAAAAACGGCATAAAGCCTCGTGACGTGACAGTCCTGATTCCCTTAACAATTTAAATTTGCTTTTAAAAGTTTTAACCGCGTTTTCGGCCGCCCCGTTAGACGCGGGGTGATAAGGCGCTGTGCGCACATGCTCGATACCGTTACGATCGAGGAACTCCGCAAAGATGCTGGAACAAAATGACGGACCATTATCGGTCACCAATCTCCTTGGAAGACCCCACGTACAAACGTATTCTTTGAAAACCTTAACTGTGCTCTCTGAGGTTATATCCCCCATTTCTTTTACATCTACCCGTTTCGAATATGCGTCGATAATGATCAGGTACATTTTCCCCTCTCGGGGTCCCAGGAAGTCCGCATGAATACGGTGGCTTGGCCCATCAGGCCATTTCCAAACGTTCAACTCCGCCCGGGGAGGGTTGCTGGCTTTCCTGCAACAGAGCTCACACGATTTGCCTATTGACTCAATGTCTCTATCAATTCCCGGCCACCAAATGTAGGAGCGAGCTACCATCTTCATGCGGATCACTCCCATGTGGATGCTATGGAGCTCATCGAGCAATCTTTTCCGCAGAGATTGTGGTACCACCACTCGATGCCCCCACATTATACAATCGCTAATAATCGTGAGTTCTTGTTCGCGGTTTTTAAAGGGAGCTAATTCCTGCTCCACTTTGTACGGAAAACCCTTGAATATGAAACTACGTACTTTACTCTAAATACTATCACACGCAGTTTCCGTCTTGATATCTACATCTTTGATCGTAGCAATATCGTCAATAACTAAATTTAAGTACGAGTACTCGTCACAATCGCCTTCGCTCAACTCGTGAGATACGATCGGTAGAGGGAAACGAGAGAGACTATCGGCACTTCCGTTATCAATACCCTTGATATGCTGAATTGAAAAATCGTATCCTGATAAAAATACGGCCCAGCGCTGCACACGACTCGCCGCCATCTGCGGCAGTCCTTTTTTTGCACAAAAAATGTACACCGACGGTTTATGATCCGTTTCCAAAATAAAACTACGCCCATAAACGTATTGATGAAAACTCTTTACCCCAAACACGAGTGCCAAGGCCTCGCGATCGAGTTGCGAATAGTTTCGTTCTGCCTTCGACAACGTTTTCGATGCGAAAGCTATTGGTTTCTCATTACCATCATCGAACACGTGCGACAAAACCGCTCCCAATCCCACTGGTGACGCATCGCATGTTATTTTAATCTGCCGATTCGGGTCATAATGTGCCAGTACTCCATCCGACACCAGTGCCTCCTTAGCGGAGTGGAAGGCTTTTTCTCGTTCGCGAGGCCACTGCCACTCGGTTTGAGCGCTCAACAGCTCATAGAGCGGATTAACAATTCTTGCATAATTCTTGATGAACTTCGAATAGTAATTTATCATACTCAAAAATGTCTTCAACTGCGTTACGTTATGCGGCGCTGATACGTCTAACACTGCTTGGACTCGTTCTTGTGCGATATGCGATCCACGAGCGTCAACAGCAAACCCCAGGAAGGATACGCTTTCGCAGCTAAACTCACATTTTTCCTTCCGCACCGTGAGACCGCAGTCTCGAAAACAATTCAGCACTGCCCTCAGTCTCCCGGCGTGTTCCTCTACCGTGGATCCGGATACGAGAATGTTGTCGAAGAAGCAAATTACGCCGTCAATTCCTCGTAACACTTGCTCCATTTCGCGCTGGAACAAACCAGGGGTCGACGCTATGCCGAAGCATAGCCGCTTATACGAGAACAGACCCTTGTGCGTCGAAATGGTCACCAATTTCTGCGATTCCTCGTCTTGCTTTACCTGTTGATAAGCGTTAGACAAATCAAGTTTCGAAAAGATTTTACCTCCATTAAGAGTTGCCAGAAGATCTTGCACCCGAGGAATCGGATACCTATCCACTTTCAAATTTGGATTTACCGTGATTTTATAATCACCACAAATACGGATCTGACCATCTCTTTTAAGGATCGGAACAATCGGCGTTGCCCACTGGCTTGATTCCACTGGCTCAATAATTTTCTCGGTCACTAAGCGTTCTAATTCCCGTTCTACCTTATCACGTAGCGCATATGGGAGAGGTCTCGGTTTACAAAAGACGGGCGAGGCATTTTCCTTGATATTTAGCCTAAAAATTTTCTTCGTATACGTACCGAGTTTATTCGAGAAAACCTCTGGAT
The DNA here is from genome assembly GCA_944452715.1 of Ophion slaviceki. NCBI lineage: Eukaryota > Metazoa > Arthropoda > Insecta > Hymenoptera > Ichneumonidae > Ophion > Ophion slaviceki. The sequence goes on along the minus strand of OX101788.1, from coordinate 44,582,727 downwards.
ACTCTTGTACTATGTTACTCGCATCTACCGGCACCAAACTACTTACTCTCGCTATTGATTGGAATTTACTTGCACTCTCGTTTATAGGAATTTCTAACGCTCTAATCCATAATCTCCCCACAATTGGAGGACCTCCTCCCGGTAGTACAAAAAGTTCGAGCACGCGATTTTGCTTCTCATAGCACACCTTAACCTCCAATGTCCCCTTTGGAACAATCGAATGCCCGGCGTGGGATTTGAATTTTCTTCTCGTCTTACGCAACGGCACTTTAGACAATATCTCGTTTTGTGCCCAGTCGCTGACCGATATCGCCGTGATCGGAGACCCTGTGTCAATTTCAAACTTAATCATTGCTTCTTCGACCGATAATTTTATATACATCGGATCATCGTTCACCGATTTTTCGTCACTTTTCCCCAATACGTCGCATTCCGACTCGTCCTTAATACAAAACAAATTGTCTAACGCTGTTTCGAGATCCTCAATTTCGTTTACATAGTGGTGTTTCTCTCTACCCTTTTCCTTTGTAACCCTATGCTTGTGAAACTCATTTTTCTTTTCGACGTTTCGTGAGTGAGAGATCTTGGATTTCGAATCGGCGGCGTTTTTACACATATTGGCCAAATGTCCCTCTTTTTGACACACATGACATTTATACGACCTGAAATGGCATTGCGCCGATCTATGACCTTCTCTTCCACAGCAAAAACATCTGAGGTTCGTCGACGCTATCTTTTTACTTGACGCGTGAGACCCCTTGTCGCCGAAAAAGTTGACGGTTCCGTCACCGCTTCTCGATGACGACCCCATTTCTGCGACGTCCGTTGATGCTGTCTCCAACGCTGTGGCGATTTCCACTGCTCTTGCGTTGGTGAGTCTTGGCTCTCCGAGCAGCTTTTTCTTGATTGCGTCGCTTCGAAGACCCCAAACGAACTGGTCACGCAGACTCAACTCCAAATTTGTCCCAAATTCGCAGTGAAGCGATAGTTTTTTGAGACGAGCGAGGTACTGTTTCACATCTTCTCCTTCCTTCTGCCGACACTCCTTGAATCTATAGCGTTCAGTGATTACGCTCGGCTTGGGTTGCAGATGATTTCGCATGACGTTGGTCAAATCATCGAAGGTTTTTGACTTGGCAAATCAGGCGCGCACAAATTCCTCAGCAGCGAGTACCCTTCCGTACCCAAAAGCGTGAGCAATAATGCGACCTTTTTATGGTTTGGTACGCTATTGGCAATGATATATTGCTCCAATCTTTCGCACCAAAGCGACCAGTCGTCCGAAAGGTTGAATTCTTTTAAATTCCCAAACCCCGTTGAGTGGACGACTATATTCTGAGGGCTTGTTCCACTACCACTCATGGCCGCCGATTCGCTCACTTGCCGTAATTGCGACTCCAAATTACCCTTCTGCGATAATGCCAATTTGACCTTTTCTTTCTCTTCAGCTAACTATTTCTTTAGCACATAAAGTTCTTCCGCCTGCTTCCTTTCATCTAATGCTATTTGCTTCCGCTGTTGTATCCACTGTCTCTTTGCTTCTTCGAGGTCTTTCTTTTCCGCTTCCCATGCGGCTTTTACCTTCGAGTCGGCCATTTTGCGTACGTCTCACCCAAGACGACGCGTGCACAATTTACTCACGGTTTTTTTGTTTCCAAAGACCCTGTGTCCTGGCACCGTCAATTGATTTATCCTCGTCGCCAATTTGTGGTGTTCGATGCAATAAATGTGCAACCTCGTTAACTTCGTACTTTATTAACTATATATATATATATATATATATATATATATATATATATATATAAACGATGTCTAAGTACCAGAGAGACAGTGTTAACAGCTTGTAGTACAGGGGCTCTCTGAGGAGAGGGTGGGGTGGGCTTGCTCCCGTATCTGAGCGTGCGATTCTTTCGCGTACATTGGTTGCTAGCGGACTGCAATATCCGGAAGGCGACGTCCAACTATTTTTGGTCAAGTCACCTCAATACTTTCAGGACTTCAAACAGCAAGGTCTCAAGGACATACATCAGGGAAGAAGGAGTCGGAATAATATTAATGCCCAGTGTAACAACCATTATACGACAGGTGAGGGACACCACATTGTACAATCAGGCTCTCGCCAACAAGAGGCATGAAAAACTAATACTTTTTTTCTTGAAACAGGTATCGCGACAGAAACCCCAAGTACTGCGGTCAAGAAAGATGCCATGGATCCCATTCAGAGTCCAGAGAAATTGAAAGCGCTCGAGACTCAATATCGAACCACCGTCTCGAATAAATTTAGGCGTGAAAGGGAAAAAGTGCGTGTACACTCCTACACAGCCGAGATATTGAGTGTTTGATTAATTAATGTTGAGTGGGCGTAGCTCGTGCGTACTTCGGAGGGGCTGACCATCCCCGATACGTCTCGTGTGTACACGAGGGACAGATGTACAAATTATTAACTCGAGTTCCATTCAGCCGCAGTTTAAACTTATCAATTTTCAAGATAAGCATTGTGGCACTTTCGAAAATATTTATTTGAGAGAAATAAATGTATCGTTGGAGAAAATGATAATTATACAATTTTTTTAATCGGCCAGTAAATATTGCGTAGATATTTATTGTTAGTCTGGTTTTTAAACCATCTTTATCAGCAAGCAAATATTGTTCGATCTTCCTTGTATTCTTCTTCACTCGAGAGACACGTCGAGGATTTTTCGTAACTCGCCACATTTGTTTTTTTTTATCAATTGAAGATGAAGAAACGATCAACACCGAATGTTCGTTACTGGCTTTATCGCAATTAAGCCAAACACATTTATTCGAAGACTCCAACTCACCTTGACGATCCTTGCGATATATTTTTTTTCTTAAATAATCAGCGTTCGCGTTCTCACAGCGTGTAATTAATTTGATTCGTGCTGCTAGAATAAAAATATTAAAGCATAAAAAAAAACAGGCAACACGAACAAGAATAATGAGGCTTAGCGCAAGAAGTTCGAGCCGCGCTCGCGAAATCGGCGAAACACTTTTTGCAATGTTTAATTTCTGAATTTTGATACCCTTCATGTACGTACGCAGATATTGTAGATTAATTCATTGAAAACAAAAAAGAATTCATTATCAAAATGCAGTTGATATACGCGGTTGAGAATTTCTTGTATCCAGCAAAAGTCAGATGGCTATAAAAAGTTCAACGAACCGCCAACGAGCCTCCAGCCTGTCCTGCGCTACATCAATGTATGGGCTGTTCCACGCCAACGCGAAATATTTAAAAAAATATATATAATTTCATGAAATACAAGTCGTGTTCATTTTTGTGAAAAACAAATCAACGAACTACAAATGATTAATTATACAACCAACCATCGTAAATGTACAATCTAATCGGGAAGATGTACACATTTTTTAATCCCACAACATCTCTGCCACCTTCGTATCTGTTTTTTGAGCATTGTGAACATTTGATGGGCTTGTAAGAAACAAATAAAATATCGGTGGTCTCGAAATTAACGTTTATTATTCATTCATCGTCAGTATTTTTGTTTTACGAGAATTTTCGTCTATAATTAGCAGTCCATAGTTTCCGTTCAGTTTTTTTTTTTAATTACTTACATTTAGGAGCAAAAATAAAACTGATTTTTTCACTTCGACACTTAGTTTATGAGCAATATTTATTGCGAAAAAAACTTTCCCGACGAAGGTGCGATCCCGGGCTCTGGCGCACGTTACTCCAGCGTGCTAACCATTGAGCTATCACTTGCATCACTAGAATAAGTAGTTTTTTAATATTTAAGCAGTTCCCCCCGGATGGAGTTTAGATTCGGTTTGGATTGTTGGTTGGTTTGAGGTTTAATGTAAATTCTATATTGTTTTATTTTTGTTTGTCGTGACTTAAAAAAATATTTCTCTTTGAAATCGAATAAGCGATTAGGATTTGGTTGGGTTGCATTAGGGGTTAGGTTGCGTTAAGGTTATTTAATCGTTCATGTCACCGAATAAAAATAAAACATTTGTAGTATCGATCGGCTCCAAGTCGAGAAATGACTGATATATTGACATTTCATAACTATGAACAAAAGCATATCAATATAACTCATCAATTTTATAGAAAAAATGTACGACAAACTATTTCGAATCACCGCGTTTCCCCGCGTTTCCCAGCGTTTCCGGTATCGCCGCAGTAGAGGCGCCGCCACGCGGTAGGTGGTGTAAGAATTGCCGTCATCGCTTTTTCAGATCATTTCTCCAACACGGCGTTCGGGCTCCTTTACCTCTAGTCTCCTTGGTGAAGGCGGTGAGCGAACTTTTACGTGAATTCAACAGAAGTGACGGGAACTACGACGAGTGGGAGAAACAATTCAAGCTGATATCTACGACATATAAGTTTGACGACAACACGGCTAAAATCCTGCTGTCGTCAAGACTAAAAGGGAAAGCAATTCAGTGGTTGCATTCAAGAAGCGAGTATATCGAGATGAGCGTTACGAATCTCCTGGCCGAGATGAAAAAGGCTTTCGATCATCGACCGAGCAGAGTGGATCGGCGGAGGTAATTCGAACGCAGAACGTGGGCTCCAGGAGAAACGTTCAGTGATTATTAGAGGTCGCTTTAGACGGGATGGCCAATCGGAGGAAGGCGCGGCATCCAAGATGGGAACAAGTCGGAGAATAAAGACGGCGAGGAGAACACGAAGCAAATCCGCTGCTTTAACTGCAAGAGGGGAGGTCACACATCGAAGGATTGCGAGGTCCCGAAGACGGGCCGCACGTGTTTCAAGTGCGGCGAATACGGGCACTTCAAGGATTGTTCCCAGACGGGTCAAAAGTTGCAGGTCGCCAACGTCGATGAAGAACCAGATGAAACGCGCAAAATGGTCACGTTTGTAAATAGGCAGGAAAGCGTAAAGCGTAGCGTGAATCTCGATAGCCAACTCGATACAGGGAGTCCGGTGAGTTTTATCAAAGAAAAGTTTGTGCAAATCGGTCTCGCGGAAAGCGTGGATGACAGCGCGAATAGGTATCACGGGCTTAACGAGTCGCCGTTAAACATTTCCTGTAAAAGCGCGTTCGATATTGAGATTGATGGGGTAAAAAGGGAGAACCTTGAGCTTTTCGTGGTACCATCGTCAACAATGGGTGTGCCGGCGGTTCTCGGTAGGGATGTATTGAGCAAATTCGGGTATAAATTGGTACGTTCGGAAAAAATTGTCACGGGAGGGAGTAACGATAAAGAAAAAACGAACGAAGTAAGTAGCGTCGAGGGAGCAATTCACGATATTTTAACGATAAACGTGTGCGAGCCTAACGAAGTAATCGACGAAATTGAGGTCAATCCAAAAATCGCGTGGGAACATCGGGAGATTTCGAGAATTATTTTTGAGTGAATATGTCGGGGCAGAGCGTCCGAGCGAATCGGAGGTTAAAATGGAGCTTGAGTTGCATCTCGAAAATGCGCAGCCATTTCATTTCGGGCCGCGACGATTGTCCTACGAGGAAAAGGACAAACTGACCGCGATATTGGACGATTTATTGGAGAGAAAGGTAATTAGGCCGAGTGTTCGCGTTACGTGTCGCCCATCGTTTTGGTCAAAAAACGAAACGGCGCGTTGAGGATGTGCGTGGATTTTAGAACCTTGAACAAGAGACTCGCTCGAGATAACTACCCGTTACCCCTGATCGAAGATCATCTCGCTACGTTGCACGATAAAAAGTACTTCAGTTTGATGGATTTGCGTGACGGTTTCCACCATATAAACGTTGAAGAGGGTTCCGTGAAATACACGTCCTTTGTCACCCCGGTTGGACAATTCGAGTATTTAAAGATGCCGTTCGGTCTGAAGACGGCCCCGGCCAAGTTTCAGCGATTCACAAACGAGGCACTGATGGATCTCATAAAAACCGGGAACGTCATTGTTTACATGGACGATATTCTAGTCGTGACGGATACATTGGAGAGCCATTTTGGCGTTCTGAAGGAAGTGTTCCAAAGATTAGTGCGGAATAAGATGGAGCTCAAAATGAATAAGTGCAAGTTCCTGCTCCAGGAGGTTCGTTACTTAGGTTATATAATTTCCGAGGGGAAAATTCGTCCGACTGACGAAGGAATCGAGGCGATTTCGGAATTCCCAGTACCCCGAACCGTGCATCAGGTGTAGAGTTTTATTGGCTCAACTTTTCGTTGATCGCGAAACCGTTGTATGATCTAACAAAAAAGGGGACGGAGTTTAAGTTCGGTAAGGAGGAGCTCGAAGCGTTTGAGGTTCTCAAATCCAGGCTCACCGGGTCACCGATCCTCGCGATCTATAACCCAAGGGATGAAACCGAGTTGCAGTGCGACGCCAGTTCATTGGGTTTCGGCGCGGTGTTGATGTAACGGAAAACCGATTCTAAGATGCATCCCGTGTTCCACTTTTCGAAGAGAACTACGGAATTCGAGAGCAAATTACGTAGTTTTGAACTAGAGGCCCTCGCGATAGTGTACGCACTCCGCCGATGTCGCGTGCAGGGGGACTGAGATTCAAGATATTTACTGATTGTGATTCGCTTAGAATGGCCTTAAGCAAGCAGGAGATCAATCCAAGAATCCCGAGGTGGGCTCTCGAGCTACAAGATTTCGATTATTCCATAGAGCATCGCCCGGGGAAGAGTATGAGACACGTTGATGCGCTCAGCCGACCATCGGGGATTCTAGTAATAGAGGATAATCCCTTCGAATTTAATTTGTCCGTAAGGCAGGGATCAGACCCGGTGATAAAAGAGCTAGCTGATAGGCTGGAAAAGTCAGAGGACAAATTGTATGAGATGCGGAACGGCCTCGTCTATCGTAAGAAAAACGGCGAACTCCGGCTCTATGTACCGCGCGATATGAAGAGGAATGTCATTTTCCAGTGTCACGACCAGATGGGTCACTTCTGTGCCGAGAAAACAAGCGACACGATACTAAGGAATTATTGGTTCCCAAAGTTGCGCGAAAAGGTAGCGATGCATGTGCGCAATTGTTTAAAATGTATTTCGTACAATCCGCCGTCGGGAAAAGCGCAGGGCTATTTACATAACGTCCCTAAGGGAAATGTGCCGTTCAAAACGTTGCACGTCGACCATTTTGGCCCGGTAGATAGATCGCGCCCGATCAAACAGTACGTATTTTTGATCGTCGACGGGTTCACGAAGTACGTTAAATTGTATGCCACCAAGAGCGTATCGAGTAAAGAAGCCATTGCGTGCCTACGCGAATACTTCGGCAATTGTAGCCGACCGAAAACGATTGTCTCGGATAGAGGAACCGCGTTTACTTCCGAGGAGTTGGCGGTGTTCATTGCGGAGTGTGATATTAACCGTATTAAGATTGCGACTGGTTCACCTCAGGCAAATGGACAGGTTGAGCGCGTGAATCGAAGTATAAAACCAATGTTGGGAAAAATAGACGCGAAAAGTCCGGGAAGTCATTGGTATCAAATACTGGGGGATATCGAGTACGCGCTGAACAACACCGTGAATAAGAGCACGGGAACAACTGCGAGCGCCCTTTTATTTGGGGTCGACCAGCGGGGCGGCACCGTCGATAACCTCAAAAAGATGCTGGAGGATGACGCTGAACTCGAATCGCGAAATTTGGCAGCGATAAGATCGGTAGCCGCAGAAAAGATTAGGAAATCCCAGGGAATCAACAAAGCCCAGTACGACAAGCATCGCCAAGAATCAAAGAAATATGAAGTAGGTGACCGCGTCGTCATTAAAAACTTCGAGAGTTCGGCTGGAAGTTCGGCTAAGTTGATACCACGCTATAAAGGGCCTTACGAGGTCAGCAAAGTGTTGAAACATGACCGATATGTGATAGCTGACATTTCGGGATTCCAAAATACGCAGAAGCGTTACGAAGGCGTGTGGGAAGCTGCGAATATGCGTCCGTGGCGCAGCGGCGATGCGGATTTTGCGGATATGTAAGCGTTAAGACTAGATATAAGATTTAGTAATGTCATGCTCTATGTATTCCCTGTACTGATTCGCCGAATCACTTGGTTCGAGGACGAACTGCCTTCAGGACGGCCGGAGCTGTAAGCAATAAAAGAAAATCGCATATGCCGGGCCGTAGTGAGGAGAACGGGCGGACGAGCAGTCGTTGCCCGGCAAACGCATGATGAAGAAGCGAGCAATCAAATTCCAATAAAGACTATCTTTTCTAACGTTATACCGAAGTATCTCATTACTCACCCTAAAGAAGACCATCCTCTCAACTACTAATCTTTACAGAAGCAAAGAATATCGCTTCGGTTATATATTGTCATTACGGTGTTTTTCTCAAATCGAAAAATATCTGCTGGACAATTTTTTAATTTTCTTGCCTCAATGAGTAATTGCAATTTCTTTTGTGTGATTTTCTTTTTATTTTTATTCAAATATGTTATCGTCAGAATAATCGCCATGATATTACCATCATATTGACCTGAGTAAAAATGTATTCAAGAATAAACAATTTATTATTTGAGACGTTTTCCACCGTTTGTTGTATAAAAAAACAATACAGTACATTTTTTTAATTCCTTACGGCACTGAGTAATTGCAATTTCTTGTATATGGTTATTTTTTAATTTTCATTTAACCCTAAAACTCATAACAGGGGTCCGGTTGCACCCTAATTTTTATGCAAAAAATGAGGTTTTTGCCGTTTATCAGCCTTTAAATGAATTGTTGACTAATGGGATATTAATTAAATCAGATGGCTCACACACTATTCACTTTCTTATGAAAATATGAAGAAATTGAGGTATCATAAAGTCCATTTATCCCCATGGACCGGTTTAATGACAAAGAAAAGCACGAGGTGCATATACACCCCAGTCATGCATTTGACGGTAAAAAAAACGCCATGAGTTGTTGGGTTAGTTATCGTTAATGTAAGAATTATCGCGTTAGCGTTCGCTGTTTGCGAGTTTTTATACAAACGGATCGTAAAGCATTGTGTTTGGACAGCAGGGATTAATTTACCGTCGTATTTACCTAAGAAAATAAAAATTGATTCAAGAAAAAAAAGCACCAGTATTATTTAAGATATTTTCTACCGTTCCTTGTACAATTAAGGCGAAGTGGAAGATCTATCACGTGGCATATGAGTGCGAGAGAGAGCGCTGGAATTTTCGAACAGAGATTTCTCAGAGATGAATAACATTTAGGGCAAGAGGAAATCATCAAGCTCTCCGTCAGAGAATTCTCCAGAGCCTAATGCTTTGTTTTTCCTAAAAAATTTAACCATCTATGAGAAATTTGGGTTCGAAAATTGTGAGGTTATGTTGACTTTGTACATGCCTTTAAACACTATTATAATAGAAATATTTTTCTGTCACTACGTATTGCATTATTATTATGTTCGACCTTTTTCACCGTTAATTATGCAACTAATGTATATTGTTCATTGGGCATTGCTATATTAAAAATATTCTTCTTTCTTTACGCATTTACGGAGATCTTTTTGGTATATATTATTTTACATCTCTCTCACACGCAGCCCACTTCTCAAGTGTCATTCTGCCTCATACACAGCTCACTGCTCCTTATTTATGTGTCCCGTCTCTGTCACACGCAGCTCACTTCTCGAGGTCTTAGCAAATAGTGGCGCCATCCCTGTTTGACCACATTTTTGTAGCCACTTTTTTCAAGTCTCTCCATAAGAGTTCGGACTCCTCCCACTCTTGCCTCCATGATCCAGAGTTTCACGGACGGTTTGCGATCGTGATCGCTGCATGTGTTCGTACTGCTTACCTCAAGCTCTGTGAAAACGACGGTAAAAAAATTATGCCGATAATAACAAAAACACGTTCAGCCTGCCGTTCCTTGTATCGTCAGTTGTTTCAGCTACATTTTGTCGTTGGGCAGCACTGTCGACCCTCGTACATTTCGCTTCGGAGGTTATGTTGTCCATAAGTCTGCGTAAACGAGAATTATAGTATATTATTTTTGAATATACTTATATCTTCGTTATTTTGTAGTCAAATTCATGTGAACGTCAATTCCTGATTGATTATGGCATCAACGAGCAGACGTGTCGCATTGGGTAAAGCCGGTGAGGTCGCTGATGACTACGAAAGGGTGCGTCGTGTTTTGATATGTGAATATCAAAATATTGTTAAATGTATATATATATACACTTATTTACTGTATTTAATTTCGATTTCATGATTTCATAGGAGAGTTTGTTGAAAAATGACAGCGACCAGGAGGAAGACACAATATACAAGTACGTTTGTGAGATTTTTCTACCATCTTTAAAATTGTAGCTTTGGGTTACATTGGTGGACTATTGGTTGTGCTGCAAATAAAAACTTATTTTCCTACAAATTTTACAGCAATTTTTTTTAGTAACACGACCCTTGGTATATCCAAGTGCAATGGTGCAAGTGAACGCAACAGTCCGCTAAGGCCAAGTGTCCCAAGCGTGCAGTTCAACATTACAGTAGAGACAAACTAAACTGCAAAAATACTTTCATGATAATTGTATACATAGACATGGAATAATGGAACTGATTTAGAAATTTCAATTGAAAGAATACCAAAATAATTATATATTTGAGCAATTAAAATAATTTTTATTCTCGGTTGGTTTGGCAGTGGTGATGATGTTCTGTTTTGCAATTGTTGTTTTAAGTGGTCGGAAAAGTTCTGTCAGGTCTAGCATGCGAAATTTGAGCTCTTGCTGATGGATTTTGGTAACAAAATTTGGTGCAATTCAAGAGCATTAGAAAAATGTACCCTAAAAAGGAATGCCTTGCCAGAACGAGAGCTTTATATAGAAATTTAGGTACCATGACTGATTGAATTTCTTACTAAGAGAATGAGAAGTTATGATCATTTTGTTGGCCGGTGCAATCCGGTTCTTATGATGATGAAACAATGGAAACATGTTGGCACCCCTAAGCTGACATTCTTATTAATTAATAACATTATGAAAATACTTGATTATTTTGGTATTCTTATAGGATTATTTTTTCTTTCATAATTTTCCGTCATTTCCAATAAACAATTGCATAATTATATATTTTCGTCATTTTTATGTTACTCAACCCTCCCGGCAAAAAAAGTATGGATCAAGTGCAAGCAATAAATATCAACTACATTTTTGTTTTTTAACAACTCGGCCAGAAAACTAGTTACGTTAATTCATTGTGTCGATAACGACAATATTCTGCTGATATACTTATCAGTTAAATTTCAATACTCTTAGAAAAATCGAATATCAGATTTGTCTTGATTGGATGTCTTCCTGTCTGCACAAAAAATTTCTTGGCATTATTTACATATACAAACATTTGCTAATTAATAATTGATCTACATTTCTCCCAAAAGTGAACTAGAGGTAACTTATCATTGGCAGCATGATGCAGCTCCAATTGTCTCTTGAACGTCTAAATTCTGTGACTAGACGGTAGAGCGCTATTTTGATTACGAGAGGCACCTCTGATGGTTTATAATACTATGTTTGCAGTAAACCAGGGACGACCAGTGAACCAGCACAGGTCCATGGGAAATTGGACAGGTAATCCACATGTGCGATGCTGTTGGGTGTATGCATTGTATAAATTTACCTTGCCTTGGACACTTTTCACCAACTTGTATGAAAAGCCGAACTCTGTACTGGAGAGGTTAAAGTAAAAGGAGTCAAAGCTCTATAGGGAAAGTGGTAGATAAAGCGTCACCGAAAATGTAAAAAATTCAGGTACAAACTTCATCACTAGGGTCGTTCCGGTACAGACGACCGAATAATATAGTAATAGTCAGAGTACAAAGTAAAAGTGACTGCAACATTCCGATTAACCGTAAAAAAGTAAAATTTGCAATAAAATGACTAATTAATATATAAAAATAATCCGGAAAATGTTTTTCGTAACGTAATTGCTGTAACACCGGAAATAGGATCACAAAAATTGAAAGTATTTGAAAAACAAAGAAAACAATTGACAGATGCAAACGATTAGCATGGAGATTGATGCGTTTTCAAATTATACAAATGCCGATAATGAAAGATCCTGGAAAAGTATTACAGATTTACATTATATATACGTGGTTTGAAGTTTTGGTAAAAACATATTAGTAATTCTCAATGTTTATATACTATTTGTACTTGACATTATACTTGCATTTATATTGCATAATTTCGATTAATGTGGAAAACAATTTGAAGAGTTTGGGGACCGTCTCTTGGCTGCGAGAGTGGGGATGAATGAGAAAAATCAATTATTGGGTAGTTTCCAACTCATACTGTTGTTAAAAAAATATTCCTAAGCAGGGCTATTATATTGATGGTTATAATTTTCGCAATTAAATATAAATATATTCAGATTTTGTTCGAGAAAAAATAACCGATAGGCTTGACAACAGCGGCAGTTTCTGCCATTGGCACGACAGACTATCGCTAAAGCGTCGTCGGGTGTGAAATACCCGCTAGTTGATGCTAGAATGCGAGTGGGTATCCCAACAGAGCTTTAACACGCTGTTGCCACGTTTAACCTCCAAGGTTTGTTAAAGTCCGAAAACGTACCGTTCGAGCTCAAAATTCACATCTTCGGGTATTATGAATGGAGGAAATAGAGTAACGACATAATTTTTTCACACTACATTCCTAACACTATAATCGTGGTGTGCTCAGTTTAAAACTTTCACTTGAATTCTCTGTTAGTTCATACATCCCTGTAATGGTGTTTACGAGGTTATCACGTGTATTACCTAATGGATAACGGTTCAACTTGAACATTAAAAACCTCTGAAACTATTGATTTTTGACCCTGATTGATTTTTAAACAGTTAAAAGAGGGAGATACCTTTTTTTTAATGAAAGATTTTTTCACCATTTTTGAGACTCAGATTATGTTTCATTACTACTTTTGGCTGTTACATGGTATTTTTAAAATTAATCTTTAAAAATGGCGGAGGTATGGCACGGTCTTTTAAGGGCATGTAGAAGGTCAACATAACCTCACAAATTTTCCAAACCAATTTTCTCATAGATGGTTACATTTTTTAGGAAAAGCAAAGCATTAGGCTCTGGAGAATTTCCTGACGCAGAGCCTGATGATTTCCTTTTGCCCGAAATATTATTCATCTCTGAGGAATCTCTGTTCGAAAATTTCAGCTATCTCTCTCGCACTCATATGTCACGTGGTACATCTTCTACTTCGCCTTAAGGTTGTTAGGCGGTTTAGCCGTCGGGGGTGAAGTACGAGGGGAGCGCCCTATGCTTATGCACGGAGCCGATTGACTGTTACCAACTGTTAGCTTTCAAATAATCGTCGTATTAACCGTGCGTTTTCGGGCCATTTTTCTACCTTTATATATAAAAATATGCATTGTTGAACATTCGGTGATTACATTAAGTGTTTTCATAGCTTCGTACAATTATTTTTTATAACTTCTTCTCGCTCAATTAACGCCAAACTAATTGATAACGTCGTAAATCGTGGTATATCATAATTTGGCAGAAGTGTCGCGAAGTTAGAGACATGCGCCCCGTTCGTAACCTTCATATCGGTCCGAGAAAAAAAATTGCTCTGTGAAGAAAAAGTGTCTACTAAAGCTCTCTATAATCTCGAAGAAATCTAAAACTCTAATAATTTTTCGATATTCTGAAAACAAAATTATGTATGCAAAAAAATCTGCGTTATTTTTTCTTTCCCTAGAAATGTCTAGAAATGTATAATTTCTGAACATAGTTATCAAATTAATATTAAGTTATTATTACTAATTAAGAGCATAAGTACCAATAATATTTGTTGTTAATTATTCTGACCGAAAAGTTTGAGGTTCGCGGGCATAATTACCGAATACCGATAAGATCGCAATATGCATTTGTGCCGTCTACGACGTTGTCCCGATTGCACAGTCTAATATTTGGTGTGCTTGATTTTCGCACAAATTGGCTATCAAGAGCATTAATAATTTTATACCTGTACTGTGAATCCTCATTTTCACGGTACCGAGGGTTAGTCAGATAATTAGTTGAACAGTACCTATTTATTCAGCTCCGTGCTAACATTCACTTAGCAGATATTAATAACGTACTGAAAAATGGTCGGGAGGTTTCCATAAGCGTAATGTAATTAGCCCACGAAATACGTCGAGTTGCTGATTTTTGTTCTAAAAACGGTACTGTAGGTCATATTCAAAGTGCACAGGATGATCAGCAAAGGGGTTATACAGGCGCAGAAAAAAATTCAGCTTCGTGGTAACATGTTGACTTAACCCCATAACAAACTTAAGGCTGGGAATAGACGTCCGATTTTTTCTTTCCGACAATCCGATCCGACTATCGGAAGGCACTCGTGCCATACATTTGTTTGAGCATGCAATACACATCCGATCCGACTATCGGAACTCGGATCCGACTATCGGATCGGATGTGTATTGCATGCTCACTCAAATGTATGGCACAAGTGCCTTTCGATAGTCGGATCGGATTGTCGGAAAGAAAAAATCGGACGTCTATTCCCAGCGTAAACTGGTTGCGGCGGATGCTGTCGGACGGCGTGACACGTAGCGTCGGCGGGATTGATCTGAAAAAAAAAACCAACGAAGATTTTTCTTTAGTTAACTCTCATACGCAGAATATGAACCAAGAAAAAGTGGGAATGTGAAAATCGAATAAACGCTACGCGCTGAAATAACAAGATTGAATTTTCCGAAAATAAATGGTTGCAATAAAAAAATACGATTTCAAAAGTTTTCAAAAACATTTGCGGTCACATTTTAGACAATAAGGTGGGAAAGATTTAGATAAAATTTATCAGAATCGGTTGATTCGTTTTTAAGCTATACGCCAGTTTGGAAAATGCCGTTGAGAAGATCGTGCTACACCTCAGCCATTTTGAAAGATTAATTAAAAAATACCATGTATCAGCCAAAAGTAGTAATAAAACATACCCTAAGTCTGAAAAATGGTGAAGGAATCTTTCCTTCTAAAAAAAACATCATGAAAATCATCAAATGTTTTCCTCGCCTAAAGGTATCTCTCTCCTTAACGGACCATAAATGAATCTCTCGGTGATATACATTTCAATCGAATCCGAATGTTTCGATTTTATTCTCGAAACTGCTCAAGATTATTTTCGTGTCGAAATAACATACGTGTATACAAAACATACCGGACGCGATCGACACCAGTGCCGTTTGAATGCAACAATTAATTTCACTAATTTTGCGGACGCTTTGCGGAGTTCCTCTACTCCAACCTTCATACAGTGCAATTTGGGAGTGGCAACAAAATGGCGAAAAATTATTATCTTTCTCTTGAAGCATCAAACTCCAGATTCGCGAGGTAACAGAGGTGATGCGCGATAACGTACAAAAAGTCATGGATCGAGGGGACCGATTGGAGGATCTTCAGTTGGCCAGCGATCGTTTGAACGTGGCAGGTTCGGAATTTCGAAATTCAGCACGGAAGGCCCGTTATGATGCTTGGTTCAGGAATCTCGTAGCAAAGTTTGGAGTCGTAGCGATAATCCTCGTCATATTTTTGACTATAATAGGTGAGAAAGGCTGAAGAGTGTTCACTGTTGGGTTGTGGAGCCATGACGCAGTTTTGAACGCCGAGGCTCGAGAGTAAAAAACGTTGATGTTTCTCCCTTTTCGTCATCTAATTGACCTCGTCGAACTATCTCAGGCTTGCTTAGAGGCACTGTGAAAGACTGCCTTACCGATCAAAGCCATTGCATGTCGCTGCCGACCGACATTTTCGAACTATCAAAACAAATCGTTCAAAATAGTATCAAAGCCGACTTGTATCCAAACGTGGGAATTCATTGAAAAACTTGACACTATAATAATTGTATAGTGCGATACCAAAATTCTTAGCTTTACCAGGTGAGGGCCAGGCGTTTACGACACCGATTTTCTTTAAACTGCGCACAGTCCTATAAGGAACTTACACTGTGAAAGCAGTGGGTTGCTATACTCAACGTTTTCCGAAAAAAATGGAGCGACAAGTTTGTGTAATTTTCGTGTCAACAATGCGTAATTTTATATCGGTTCGTTTCAACTGTTGGATCGAGCCGCCGGCAGTGCCCGGACTCATAACCGCGAGATCGCTGGTTCAAGTCTCCTTTGGACAACTTTTTTTGTTTTTTCTCTTCAGTTTAATTAATTTTTTTATTTCTTATTCTTATCGTTCTGAACCATTTTACATTAATTTAATTTGTTTTTTTTAAACTAACGTAAAAACAAAAAAATTCCAAATTCTTGAAAATTTTTATGATAATAGGTTGCAAGCCTCTTCTGCTTGCAAATGTTGATGTTAATTTATTCTTTACGAAAGTAAAGGTTACTAAAGTAAAGGTACAAGGTTTTTTTGCAAGTTTGTTTCAAGAATACAAATGATCAAATAAAGAATAAACTTAATATGATATGCTTTAGAATGATAAAAATGAGAAATGCAGAAAATGAAATTGGATTAAATCGAAAAAAAGTCGTATTAAGGTAGAACGAGCGCGCGCTCTTGATTTCTATAGATTTTGTTCAAATTTTGACCAGACATTGTTCATATTATTATGCATGTTGGGTGAAATTTCAGAACAGTCGACTATTTTGATGGGGAGATAATTGGTTTTAAAACTGCAACTTTTAACACTGCAGAGTCTGCATTGACCGAAAGTCAGGTCACATAATTCGTCGTACCATTCTATTGTGTTTATAAATTATGACGAAAAAAAATATGTTTAGATAGCAAATTAGTTAGGGAAAGAGTGAAAAAAGTTTGGATTGCCTTTACTATTCAGTTTTGATAAAAACGTTCAGTAAAGACAGAATGATTCTCCGTAAAAAAAGATTTGTCCCCTATAATAAGAAAACACATGGCAACACCGCAGAACAGTATTGTTCCATATTTCGAGAAGAAAAATTATCGTGTTCTTATAGTTAAAAACTTTGATCATAAAAAAATATTTGCGTTATAAATATCAATATTTTATATTGTTTATGTTATCTTCATTAGCAATTAAAAGTGATGATTAATTCATAACTAATTAAAAACTTTGTTCAATTAAAAATTACTTCCAAATTAAAATTTGTGTTGCAGTATTATTTTGAATAAGGCGCGCAAACTTACGTCATTGGATACCCGGAACGATGCGGCGTTGCCATATGTCTTCTTATTATAAGGGACAAATATTTTTACGAAAAATTATTCCGTTTAAATTTCAATGCAGACCCTGCAGTGTTAAAAGTTGCAATTTTAAAATCCATTATCTCTCAATCTAAATAGTCGACTGTTCTGAAATTTCACTCAAACATGCACAATGGGGTGGGGATCGGAAATTCGAACGATCGATATTCAGAAGAACCGAAATTTCGATTTCGGTAATGACGAACGTTCCAATATAGATAGATCAATTTTATGATAGTCTGTAAAATAGTTAACCAAAATTTTGATTACAAAAATCTCGAAGTTGTTCGATAGCAACAACAAATATCAGATTTAACAAAATAATGAGAGATATGACATCGATCCGCCTGTATATATGCACCAAATAATTCGAGACGTCAAATCGTCGAATTGTAAATATTACGTCACTTTACAATTTCGAATTCATTAAAAAGAAGGACCATACAGTTGATCAGTAAAAAAAGCGATGGGCCAAGATGGCGAACAGTCCGGATAGCAAAAACTTCGGTTCGAGCAATACTACTTGCGCTTCAGAATGAAGATGGCTGATGGCGTTAGTGGTTAGTCGGGTCAGGTAGCCATGCCATGTTCGCCATTTCGGACCATCGATCATTGGTGTTTCTAAGGCGCGGTTCCACAACTCTCGGTTAACCGAGTTAATCGGAGTTTAGCCAGCTTAGCGTGGTTCTGATTGGTCCAGTCGCCCTTAAACTTCGGTTAACTCGGTTAACCGAGAGTTGTGGAACCGGGCCTAAGATCTACACATTCGAAGTTTGTAGTCTCGATATATGGCTTTATGCTATAGACGGTATTACGAATATTAGATACTCGATTTTTTTCTATTTCGGAGATACGAATGTTGTAGATTGTTCGAATCTGTATTTGTATGACTCAAACTACAGACTATCTGAATATATCTTCTCGAAGAAATATCTCCAATAAATAATCTTTTAGTGTAATAGTTATTCGATTTCGTCATCGGTCAACGGATCAAATTTCTAATAATTTAAACTTCGTTACTTTGAGAGTTCATAATTCTGTCGTTTCGAAATCTTTATCGTTCTATATTTGGTCATTCGACATTTTGACCCCCACCCGCATAATGATATGAACAATGTCTGGTTAAAAAAAATTTTTTAAAAAATTAGAAGAAAATCTATAGAAATCAAGAGCGCTTGCTCGTTCTACCTTAATTACTGAAACGAACCGATGTAAAAGCTGTGTACGCAAACTTACGGCTTTTACAGTGTATGGCCCTAATGGACTCCCATAACTATGTGAAGTTTGAAGAAAATTGGTGTCCTAAACGTCTAAACCTTCTTCTGTTGGACACTGAATGCGCGAGATCCCTAACTAAGAAGCATTTGTTTATTCCTGTGAATAGAAATGTAACGAAACGACTTGTGGCCAAAAATGCTAGGTCATCATAAATAATTTGCTTTGCAAATGACCGGCATTAGTTCACAAACATTGCACTGGCGCCACTTGCTACATCAATCATAAAGATTGTCCAGTTGTCCGTGAGGTCTCGTTTTTTGCGAGAGTACGGGATACTGTTCACCGAATTAGAAGCAAAATAGCGATAAACAGCTGTCATATTCTGGGAGTAAAGAGAAACGGGAGAGAATGTGGCGATAGTGGGGGCTGGGCGACACCGCGAGGGAAGTACGTTACACCGGCCATCGGGAGGCTGCTCTTTCTATGACGTTTATGAGCGCCACCTACAGCCACACGTTGCAGTCTGCAGATATGTTTGCGTCGACGAATCGCACAATATAAGCGACGTGAAGCTTCAAGAATTGTGAATAAGAAACAGAGCATCATGATGCATTCGCAGGCTTTTAAAACAACAAAAGCACCAAACGATTAGAAGGCACTTCTGGGTTTTCCGTCAGGCTGCAGTGCTTAAAAACGATTTAAATTGGGCGCCACTGAGCGGCCATCTTGCAGCTGCACTTTTTACCACGGTCTTACATACAGGTCTGGAAACGAAGACCGATTGCAATGGAGCCGTGAGGCACCGTTACGCGATCCACTTTTTATTCCGCTAGCCGCCACATGCGTCGCTGCTATCGGAGAGTCTTCTGTGACCGCACCCTTTCCCCCTTGCCGCTTATTATTTCCCGTATTGTCAAGTGAACCATAACCTCGGTCCGTGTGTTATCTCATGTTTTTGAAATATTTCTTCCACGAGCTCGAATATTTAACAATTAATTGATTTTCGTCTATAATCAAGTAAAAATACATCGCCGTATACTGGTGAAATTTCAAGCCAAGCTACCGAACTTGTAACGTAAATATAGGACTGTAAAGAACATCTCATTTATACGGCGCTTTATGGAGATAACGCGCTGGCCACGTTTCTATATAATAATTTATACACTAAAGAATTCTAGATGCCAGGTATAAATGGCCAACCCGTGTAAAAAATTCTAAAGATTCCGTAACGACAATCAAATCAGGGGGTCACCGTATGTTTAAAAAAATACTCATCATTAAAGTTAGAAAAATGTGACCAGCAGAAGAATTTTCGCAGGTAAAAAAGGTATGCGCATTTCTGATTCATTAAGGGAAGGATAGGGGTTTCAGCGTGAAAAACAAAACACTTTTTTGCGAATTTTTTTTTCATCTATATGGATCGAGTAAATTTATTGAAACCTTTGGTACATTGTTAAGTGTCATCTCAAGAGAATTCCGTGAAATTTGTACGCGAAAATATCCACAAACAAGCCGGTGACAAAGCTTTTCCAAGAACGCTTTTGGAAAAACACGATTTGCGGCGTTCACTGTATCTCAGCTAGAAATTATCTGAAATCAAGTACCATTAAAATTTTGTCGAAGTATCATCAAATCCCCCCCCCCCCCAACGGTGTTTGATAATTTTTTTCTTTCTTTTCTACATTTTTCGTGGTCATGCAAAGCGAAAAGTGCTATTTTTCACGAAAAATTCCGCCATTTTGGGAGTGGAAAACCCCCTCAATGTAAAAAAAACTCAAACTAACCGTTGGGGGGAGGTATTTTATATGTACAAAGTGTGTACCAAGTTTGAAATAAATCGGTCATGTAGTTTACAAATGGTAGTGAACACGGACTTTGAAAAAGTGGTTTCGAAACAAACGCGGCACCGCCTTCTTTGTGGATATTCTCGCGTACAAATTTCACGGAATGTTCTTGAAATGACACTTAAGGAGGTACACCAGCTTCATACAATGTTGCCATGCTAAACCATGGTCAAATTTCAAAATGGTGATAGATCAATAAAATTTGGTGAGTATATTCTTTAGTATTATATATGTCAATACAATTTTTTTCAGATTTTTTCATTGTGCCGTTATCGAATAATTGAACATTGAAGTTCACGTGTATAAGCATAGGGTTTTTATAGATATAGGTATATATTCCGGGTATAAGAATAAACGCTTGTGAATTATTTGTAACAAAACGGCACAACCAAAAAATCTGAAAAAATTTGTATCTACATGAATAATACTAAAGAACATATTCACCAAATTTTATTGATCTATTACCATTTTGCTGAAGCTAGTGTACCTCCTTAACAATGTACAAAAGGTTTCAATAAATTTACTCTATCCATATAGATGAAAAAAATTCACAAAACAATGTTTTTTTTACGCTGAAACCCCTACCCTCCCCTTAATGATTAATAAAATGTAACAAAATTAAAGAAGATAATGACCCGATTAATACGATTTTTACTAATGCAAAAAAAAGCCAAAACCAAATAATGACAAAACAAATATTTATTTAATTTGGGAACGTCCATTATGTACTTGAAGATAAAAAGAAACTTGTTTAAGAATCAAACCCTTAAGCTTGGGGTTACAAAACTTGGGGCTAACCATTTAGCCAAAATACGATTTGATAATTTGGAATATAGATCGGTTATGTTCATCATAGCTTCTTGGGCTTACAGAATTGTTATATGACATGTAGGTGATCTCAATTATGATGGTGTCTATCAATCATTTTGGTCTTCAGTAAGCTTATTATTAGTTCATTTGTTGTTTTTATTCGTATCCCTATCAAATATGCGATAAACTGAATTAGGGGTAAGGTCGACGGCGCATGCGCCTCCATCAGAAGAGTGAAACAGACTGGAGCTATTCGGTCCTTGCCGCATACCCTTCAACAGCAATGCCACGTAGCACAGTGTTTCAAAGTCTCGAGACTTGTGACAAAGTATCAAAGAGATGTCAGATTCGAAGCAAAATCCGTATATAGGGATTTTCGAAGCTACTGATGACGAATCCGAAATGCAAATTCAAAAACTCCAAATGGCGGATACAAAATGACCGACATTTTGGCAAAAAAACTTGTCAGATTTGAATAAAAATCCGTATACAGAGGTTTTTGGCAATAAAAATGATGAATTCGAATTCGAAATTTTGGAACTCGAAATGGCCGATCCTAAATGGCCGAAATTTTACAAAAAAACTTCTCAGTTTCGCCCGAAAATCCATTTATGTGGGTTTCCAAGGTTACTGATGATGAATCCGAAATGCAAATGCAGAAACTCAAAGTGGCGGATACAAAATGGCCGACATTTGTGCAAAAAACTTGTCAGGTTTAATTGAAAATCCGTGTATAGAAGTTTTTGACGATACCAATGATGAATCCGAAATCCATATTTTGGAACTCGAAGTGGCCGACATTTCACAAAAAAAAACTTCTCAGTTTTGTCCGAGAATCCATTTATAAGGATTTCCAAGGTTGCTGAAAACGAATCCAAAAATCAAATTTCGAAATTAGAAACCTACACTTCAGGAAACAATACTGACTCATTCTTTACACGTCTCGGCCTTTGCGCACCATAATTTCACTCATCTTCAAGTGCATTCATCAAAGTTGATACCCTCAAGTTGTATTCACTAGTCGATCTGAGAACATTTGTGCTATTAATTCTCGATATTTTCTGGGAAGTTTACTAGGGTTACATAAAACAGTTGTCTTCAAAACTAGGCGTGATCAAAAATTGAAAAAAGTTGGTTTACAAAAACTTTTCATTAATTTTTTTACCAAAACTTAGGAAAAATTTACCAAAAAAAAGATTGGTTTTGAAAAAAAAAACTGTCAATTAGTTTTTTTTCCTTCCAAAAAAAGATTAGTTCTGCACAAACTGTTAATCAGTTTTTTCCTTCCAAAAAAGATCAGTTGTGAAAAAAACTATTTTTTGTAACCGTAATAACCTTCGCCGAAAAAATCGCATAAATGTTCTCAAATCGAGTAGTGAATACAACGTAGGGGTATCAACTGTTAAATGATACAATTAAAGATGAGTGAAATCATGGTACACAAAGGCCGAATCGTGTCAAAAATGAGTCAGTATTGTTTTCTAAAATGTTTTACAAATTTTCTACAAAAAAAAATAGAAATTTTCTTTTTTTTTTATTTTCCATATTTTTTGTTTCATTTTGATGATCATCATACGATGTTTAGGAACAATACTTGTTCCTTTAATTGTTTTGTAAAACTTTGATCAATCGGTCCGGAAAAACGGTTCGATGGATCATTTTGAAAATTTTCAGGGCTACTGGGGATACATTAAGCTGAAAAAAAACCTGCCAACAATAGTCTTTCTATAAATATTTGTGAAGTAGTGGTTGGTTTACTGAAAAACCATAAAAAGTCATTATTTTGTACTTTTTTCAAATTAATGTTAAGGGTGAAACTTTTTTCTCAAAAATCAACGAAATGCTCTTGTAGGAAATTTATTCAAGTATTCAAAGCTGCCCTACAATTCCCTGTGTGATCATTGGTTGCTGAGATAGCGATGATCAAAGACAAACGGATCTTTTTTCATTCAAAGTCGGATATCTCAGCAATAAATTGACGTAGAGAGACAAAAAAAAACAAATTGTAGCTGAATAAACAAGTTAACTGATCTATGCAGTAATTTCACAAAAAAAATCCCTAGCCCGTGGACCCTTGAAAAAAAAACAAAAAGATGTGGACACATATTTTCTCGCGCTATTTCTTATGATTGCGCGATAACCGTAGTTCACAAAAATGTTTTGCGAAAAAGTCTCGAAACTAGAAACTTTAAGCGTCACAATGCTTTTTGTTCATCTTGATACGACCATTTTTCACATAGATACAGCGCTTCAAAAACGCTGAAAAAATTGTAGAAATTTTATATTACTTAAATTTTTTGGAATACTACAAAATAAAATTATGCTATAATCAGATAAAATTAAAGTCAGAATTTAGAAGAATAAAAGTCAGGCTTTATTGCACTGATTTCCGAAGTACAATCCATGAAGAGCTGGCATATACGTCTGGATGTAGGAAGGTGCAATACAAAACACAAAACTATTTGAGTCCCTTAATAAGAAATGCAGATAAGCATGCGGTAAAGTTCGGGTTTCAACTGCCCCGCTGCGCGCTTACGTGTGCTCGAGCTAAAGTTGGTTATAAAAAAGGTAAGCATTGCAAAGCAGCTGTTTCTTGGAATATTCGATGAAAAACAGTCTAAACTATGTATTACATTTTAAACCAAAGTGGTAAAAATGGGTAAAAAGGTGGCTCGATATTGCGACCCGCTCGATTGGAAATTAAATTTTTTTAACAGTTGATATTTTACGTTATTTTTAGTAAGAATTAAACAAAAATCAATAAAAGAGTAATTTATATTCGAATTCTACGTACTTTAAGGAATACTCTCCATCAAGCCACATTCAAGTAAAACACACCAAGCATTAACTATTCACTTCTAAATAATTACAAATATTAGCGTTAACTCGGGCTGATGCTCGAGAGAAGATATAGAGATTTACCGTTCTGGCCTTTCGGCATAGTATGCGACAAAGTCATCGCTACAATATTGTAGGGTCATTTTCCTGAAAAAAATATCGAACTTTTTCGATTTAGTCACATTTTTCGAGACTTTGAAACACTGTGACGTAGTGGCCAAAAATGTAAAGAAACGTGGATCGGCCGAGCGTACCTACCAAATCGTGGTCGTTTCCAGACCTGTATATAAGACCGTGCTTTTTATCATCGTACTTCCACCTTATCCGCTCAGCACTATACGCTCCCTCCTGTTTCTTTTTACTCTTAGGTCTTTGGTACATCGACGCTATTAAAGTTGGTGGTTTTCAAATCGCTTCGAGAATATCACGCTTTTTCACGAATATCAACGATGGCTTTCAAATTTGTGCAACTGGACGATTTTTTTCGAAATATAACTGCACATTACATGCAGGCGCACAAGGCTTCCCCGTGATCCATAAAGATTTCCGCAAGTTCTCAAAGATTTGAATGGATGTGAAAAAAGAAAGAAAAATATTGCACTTGGCAATGATAAAAATAGAGGAAGAGAACGTGCAGGTCGTCTCGATCTCGTCTCATTTTCCTCGTCTCTCATCGATCGATATTTCGTAAATTGATTTCACTTGGCGTGACACGTGACCTGTTTCTTTTTCAGTCACTGCAATCGTAAAGTACTCTTGAATGGACGATCAGCCGAGGGGTCCTCAACGTTCGTAGCGAAACGTCGCGAGTCTGTCCAACTACAACGAATGTTTTTATCAATACATACACACACACACGCATATATATATATATATATATATATATATATATATATATATATATATATATGCATATATTTATATATATCTATATATACTATCTACACTACGCTCGGAGATATACTTTTACATGTATATAAATATTTTGATATGATTAATTATAAACGACAGTGTCCAAAGATATTCTTCACTCGCATTTTACATTTACGAAACCTCCATTCCCTCACCTCTCAATCGAAAACTATCAAAGTTTCTATTAAGCACGTTCAATATCAGTGTGCCGAGGCCCCGGTAAAAATAAAACATTTGACAAATTTCGAGATGTCTCGTGATTTTTTTACATTGAGTATTACGTAGGGATGCTTCAGGATAAAATTATCTATTTGGAAAATGTAGAACTATCTGAATAACTTCGCGTTTTTAACTCAATATTAATTATACTCAGGCCCTCGTCTGTTTAAGAGCACGGTTTGACTCAATAGTTATAAATTCCGAAAAGTACATCAGACGCATTATCCATACAAAAAAAAAGAAACTCCATCATTTTATAAGATGCGCACCTCTTTCCATTCGGGCAAAATTCAGTATCAAGAAATGCGCCAGCATCTCAACGCCAAGTTATAAAAAAAGAAAATTTGGATTTGTAATTTACGGCAAATAGACCGTAGGAAACCTTTTTTACTTCGACATTTGATAAAACAAAATCATAGCACTGGTTTAAGGGGTGAGATGCAGTCAAAGGCGTGAAAAAACAAGCATTTTCAATAATTTTTTTTATAGTAATTAAGTTTGTTTTACAAAAGTGGTTACACAGACTTTTTATGTTATATTTCAACTCGACTTGTACAAATTTTCAAAGAAAAATATTGATTATTTATAAAAAATACCGCCATCTTTGTCGGATCCCCTTCGGCAAGTAGTGCATTGCGGTGACCATCATAAAATTTTACTGATCATCTGACATCAAAAAACCAAAAAAAAAAAATCATTAGTTTTATAATAAATATAGTTCTTAATCGGAGCTTTTTTTTTAATTAACAGAATGGCGGCTGCCGACAGATAACTGTTGATTTTCGACCAAAAAATCGCTCGTTTATTGTTTAGAAAAATTTTAATTTTCAACAAAAATGAAAACCTTTTAAGGACTAGTTTTTGATGCTATCTCTAAGCACACCAAATTTCATCAAAATCCATCCAGTGGTTTTTGAATTATAGTGGTCACCGACTTGAAAAATATAGTTTCGAGAAAAACGCGTTTAAAGTTTTTCGATGTGGGTACGGTATTATATGTTCGTAAAATTTTGAGCTCGATGGATGAAGCTAAACATTTTTTATGTATTGAGATCCGCTGAATCCGAAAATCATAATTTTTTTGCCGAAAAGTTGAGCATTCAATTGTTCATAGCCAATTGTTAAAACAATTTTTCAAAAAATTAAAGTTTTTCGGGATTAATTATTATTTTAAAAACATTTTGGGCAATTTAAAAACGAAAGTATTCTTTATCAAATGTTGCTAAAGTTCAGAGTTTTTGAGTAATAAATTTTTAAAAAATTTTGAAACAGTTTTCCAATTTTAGACTTAATTTATGTATAAAAATACTAATTAAAAATTACTTACATCGCACAAAATATTAATTACACAAAATACATTACACAAAATATCAATTTGTTGTCTTCGAACCGAAAAGTTTCAGTTACGAACAAGGCTATTTATAGAATATAATAGGGGGGGGGGGGGGGTCGAAACCGGTTGCTTGCAGCTGCCGTCCGCTACCTGCCATGGGGACCCGACGCCCCTTCACTCATTGTGGGATATCTCGGAAACTATTCTTCGAAATGACTTGAAATTTTCAGGGAATATTTTCGAAACATCATACTTTAAGAAAATGTGAGAAAAAACCGATTTTTTGAAAATTCTAACTGCATCTCACCCCTTAATAAAGATTGCATAGAACAAGAGATCGGTCATTGTTCGACTAAAGTGACAAATTGGAGGTCAACAACTGGATAATTCCGAACGTGTGTCGATACAAATTTTTTTTTCACGCTGACGACATACCTCGATACATATATCTGGACACTTTTATAAGGATGATTTATTGACCATGTAGGGAATGTAAATCGCTCTGCCTTGGCAATCTTAATATAAAAAAGCTCCTCTTTGGCGAAGCAAAAATGAGTATAATTTAGTATTTATAAGTGATACGCTGGACTCCAAGACTAGCTGTTAATACTAAATAAATATAAGCGCTTACCAAGTAGAAGCAAATGATTGTCTTTCGCAAAAAAAAAATTCATTTTTTCACATGAAAAGAAAAATCAGAAAATGTTTGGCGGGTGACTGAACCAATCGTGGATTTAGTCAGCGGATTACGGGCGCTCATAACTTTATCGTTCGCGACGCCAATGCGCGAGTGCCAATGACGAGCAGTCATTGTGTCTGCACATAAGTACGTCGTCGCTGGTGCTGTTTCAGTCGTCGTTGTGCCGTTCGCGAGTGCCGAGTGGATATCTTCGTGTTCTCCTGCGTTGCCTTCTCGTATCAAGTTATTTAGCTCCGGCGTTTTCGTGGCGGGCACCAACCTATTCACTGAAAATACCGATGTATATGTCTTGTCCGATCTGATTAGGATAACCATCATTTTCATTCACTTTTGGCTCTGTTACGTTGGCGTCCGGCCGCACGGAACGCGAGTTTTGGAGCACCCTGCAACGATGATTTATTATCAGATACTCATCTCGCTGGTTGGTCTTCTCGTCGCGGCGTATCTATTCACCGGCAAAAGACGTACTTTCATACATGTACTCTTCAGCACGTTGCCGAGGGACATTCTGTGAGTAATCGAACGCTCCTGCAGCATTAGATTTTTCCAGAAGTGCAGATCCCCATTTGAGAGGTCCATATTATGATCCTGCACTGTAAGATTTCTAATGACAATTTCAAACATTTTTCAAAATCATACGTATCTTGCTCTCGGTCTGGTGGATTTTTCGAAGCCGTTTAGGGTTAATGCAAAAAGAAGGGCACCAGGCTAGATGAAGCAGGATTTTTTTAGTAAAAAGATTCGGCAGGAATTTTTGGTAGATGGAATGAAGACGGAAACAAACTGAATTTGAATCCGGATCAAATCGCCATTTTCAAAGAACAAGATCAGATTCAACAGGACAGGACCAAGCATTCGGGCTTTTATTCGAACTAACGTTAGGATCGCTATTCCCCATGATTTCCTGGAATAGTAACGCGCTTAAATCAATGCTCGAAAAGTAATGTAGAAACCTAAGATAAAAAAAATGAGAAACCTCAGGAACTTTGATGGGAGAACTGATTGCCATACCCAAACGGACCCATAGAAAAACGTTGAAATTTGTTGGCAGGTCGAAATTAAGACAAATCAAAAAAGATATCCAATATGGTCAATAATCCCGTTCAATCCAATCTGATTCTTCCAGATTACTAAAAATACTTTGGAGCAATGTCGAACGTATTGTCAAATAATTCCGTTGGATTTTGTGTAAATAACGCCATCATTATTCTGTTATTTAGACCGGATTATGATTGGAGGCGTTATCCCGTTTTTGTTCATATTGGAAACAGAATAAGACTAGATCTAATTCATCCAAAGTTCTCGTTCCATTTTTATTTTTCGCCCATCAAAAACATCAATATTCCAATCCATTTTCATTTCAATCTGCTGCAATTTCGAATTGAAAAAATTAAGTTTTATCGAATTCCATTGTGGTTAATCGAATTCTCTTTGCCCTAATCCCAAACTGTTCTGGAAAATTAACTGGGCCGAGATGAAGACGCGCACGCTGGAAAATAAGTTTGGAAGTTTAGATGGAAAGCATACAATATATAGGTACACCCAGTCATTTTTTAAATGATCAGATCCAAATCTCGGTTAGGATATGTCAGGGCTGAAGGTTTCTTCGACCCGATGGACCGCTGATATGTTTCTTATCAGAGGCAAAATCGGGCCTGGTTATTTTGAATCTATGACCGGCGAAAAGTGAGCATTCGCGTTGAAATAAAAACTGGTCGACAACCAGTTTTTATATTTCACCTCGGGATCTCCGAAGCGTGTTTGTCGAGCTGGACCAATGTCAACTTTGACAACTACTGCTACAATCACGCTGATTATATAATACGAGTGGCTGTTTATGCATTGGTGTCGTTCAATATGCATGACGTGCTGTCGTGAGATCGGAGTTTACTGGAGTAGTAATGAAAAATAATTCAGTGGCACATCGCGCTCACAGTTGACTCGTACGATTACTGACAGTTTATTTTATGAATGGAGCGAGCCTGAATTATGGTTAGTAACTGTATCACAGAAAAGATAAATGCCGTCTTTATACACGAGACAACGCGGGACATGGTCCAGTGGTACATTTTGTTATTGGTACACCTAAGAAATTGCTACACGGAATATTCTTAAGAATAATCTTAAAATCGAACGCAATTTTTCGACGGAGACGGGTCCAAAGGTGCCGTTTTCTGCTGCATGCCATAGAAACAAAATGGTCCCATAATGAAAATCAACTGATGCGTATCGCTCCTCATATAAAAAAAATAGCGGCAGTGCTGTTGAATTGAAAGTTACCTGAATATTTACCTGTGTGTTAAAATTGCTTTAACTTATTTTCAATAACATGTTGACGCCATTCGGTAAGGCCGGATAAAATTTCTACTGGGACATGCTAGATGTAAAAAGTCATTTAACGGAAAAATTTTAATGAATGATTAATCATGAAATACTTGTATGTGTAAATGAATGCCGGGAAAAGTTTTGATATAAAACATGGTAAGTTTGCGTCAAGAAAGATCTGATATTTGATATTTTGGAGAATTTTGAAGTTTAACTGATAGAAGTGTGCTTTTCACCTCAATTACATTTTACCAAATTTGGTTATCGAAATCCGCCCGCGAGAGCTTGAATTTCGAGTATATCTGAAATCATTCTTCTGACTAGTTAAAATGATGAGAATTGCAAAACGAAACGATATTCGCACCGCCAAACTAACCCGGAATGAAAATGCTTCAATTTTTGGGTAGCTCTTTGAGGGGTTGCAATTACACTTACGTCCCGAAAATTCAGTTACCGTTTTGTGAGAATCACTCGTACAAAAACAACTTGTGTCGTTCAGTTTGTGACGAATAAAAAACAGTTGTCAACTGAATTTCACTTGGTGAATCCGCGAAAAGCGCGAATCTTTTATCGTCCAATTTTTGTGCTCTGATAATCAAAAGATAACTCCGTGTCCTCGCAATCGAGTACGGAACAGACGTGCATGCGTGCGTGCGGGGGTTCGAGCGCGCGCGCGCGTGTGTAAAAAGATGATGTCGATTTTTCTCGATGCAAATATAATTTTGATATTTTTCGATAAAAATATCATTTTGAGTCGACGGTGAATATTTAATCACAGTGGGAGATACGACGTCCTACACCGCAAAATTCTCTCTATAAGCAAACTTCCCTTAAATCTCTGCCTCGATCCTCACGGTGTAAGCCTTGCCCATATTTCTCAGAAATTAAACAGCTTTTGGGTCTCAAACCACACCGTTTTGCAGTCCCGTGAAGAGTAAACTACATCGCGGTGTCGAAAATCAGCGTAAATTTGAGAAAACTGACTGCACGAAAACTGCTTGGGATGTTTATTTCATTTTTGGTATATCATTGGTATACGTATTGACGAAGACGTGCGTAAAATAGGAAGGAAAAAAGCAAATAATTCTAAAAGTTATTTAGCATCGCGTAAAAGGTGAAAGGTTGCACCGAGAGCAATTATTGACGTGCATCAACAAGATACAGTAAATTTGAAATATTTTCGTTTGAAGCAGTTGAGATAAATGTGATTTATTGATCTCGTGTATATAACAATGTATTATATATGTCATTATATAAACATATACTATATATATATATATATGATAATATAGGTCTCAATTCGTTCTTGAGTGCCAACGTATACCCTTGCGGGTTTTTAGGTATAACCCTTCAAAATTGAACCCTTTTCTATCACCCCCTACCCGCACTTCGCTAATCTAACTTCCGTTGCGCCCACAGCCCTCTTAAGCTACACTATACCGCATTTGCCGAGGGTACAGGGAAACTGTGGAAAACTTGTACCGGTATAGATGGCCCTATATTCTCTGATTCTCTGGTGCACATACTTTAACTCAAGTTTCTACGCCAAGGTATCAGAAGTATTGGCCCGCCGCTCGCTGGGTGATGCGCTGGCCGGTGCACGGCTAAGCGGTCACCCTTCGGAGTATTGGCCGCGCACAATGCTGCTTAACGCGAAGTACCGCCAGCGCCGAACTGCAACCGCCCGTCCACCAGTGTCGGTCTTTTGTATAATAATAATCATTATATATATATATATATATATATATATATATATATATATATATATATATATATATATATATATATATATATCAGGTTTATCTTAATTGCCAGTTTTCCGTTTGTGAGCATATAGTGTGTCTCTTTCCAAGCAAAATGCTTTTTTCGAAAATATCGTGCGACCAAAAATGACCGAAATATTCACGAGTAGAGTCCAACGGTAAGTAAACAATGGCACTGTAGTATCGGTCTCTAAGCGAGAGCGGGCGCGGGTTCGAATCCACGTTGGCGCAAGTGGATTCAAATCCATTCATTTGTGTTGAATTGAAATTGAAATTGAAAGATCAAACTTTCAATTTCGAATGTTGAAATTTGAATTTTGAACTTTATCCGCTCTCTCAAATAAGTATTAAGTAATAAAGTATAAAATCTAAAGATCTTTTGAGTAAACAATGGATACATTTTTTTATTTATTATGTAATACTTTATTTGGCCGACCGAATATGGTTCAAAAGTCAAATTTACAAATTCGAAATTGAAAATTCAAATACCCATGCCCGAATGTGGATTCGAAACCGTGCCCGCGCTCGCTTGGACGCCGAAACTACTGTGCCATTGTTTACTCACCGTTGGATTTTACTCGCGAATATCTCGGACAATTTTCGTCGCACAACATTTTAACAAAAGCGTTTTGCTTGGAAAGGTACACCCTCTATGCTCACGAGCGGAAAACTAGTAGTAAAGATGCACCCAAAATATTGCATCTATAATATTTGACGGATATGGATAAATTCTCAATGTGCTGCAGTCGTATCAAATTTAGCCTTCGATTGGTCGACAACTTTCACCATAACTGTTGAAAAATGCAATAAAAATCTGTAAATATTTTACAAAGTGCAACTATTTCATGGCATTGAAAATGTAATCAGACTTTTTGGGTAATAAAAAAACAGATACATGTAAATAAGAAGAGTTGGTTTTTATTATATTAAAAAAATTGATTCATTACGGTAATATAATTGTTAAATTAATAACAAGATTAGAATTGGAGAGCGAGTCATTCTTCAACCGATCACAGGCATCCAGTCGTAGCTCCCTTCACGCTACTACACATAGTTGCAGTGGAGTGGGGGTAGCGTTAGTTTCGTGTGACATCCAGCTAACTCAGACCCCTATACCCAGCATACCTCAATAAACATATATAGCTTTTAAACCAATTTCAATGGTAAAAATAATAACGCGATTTGCGATACTTCAATTGATTGCAACATCATCAGAAAGGTCGTCAGTTGAAACGATCTATAATCGTAGAACTTTTATCCTTGCGTCTCCGACGCCGCATTACGCATTCATTATAGACATCATATTATCGAATGTTACGTCACTCGTGCTGCATAGTTCGAGGCTTATTGACATTTACTGTCTGGATGCTGCTGGACCGATAATGTGGAATTCTCAAGCGATTTGCACTCTTTTTCTCACGCTCTTTACGAGCACATTGAATCAAATTTGAACAAAAATCGGAAAGGCTTCAAGAATAAGGCAGCATCTACAAGCAAGATAATTCGATATTTTTTATAATTCGAAAACAAAAAGGAATTAAAATTTGAGCGGGATTTGATTCATTAGAAACTACACGTTTGCATTACTATTAGATTGTTGTTGATGAAATGCGATACGTCAATACAAATTCTGAGAGGGCTTTCGTGATACAATTTATGTTTCTCGTATACGCTTTTCGACATATTTCCGGGATTACTGTGTGGCTTTTATAGAGATTGTTAGAATAGCGATAAGGAAATGCGACCTTTGTTCGGGAACAGTTCTTGAATTTTAACGGTTCGCATCGAGTCATTATCGCA
Source organism: Ophion slaviceki (assembly GCA_944452715.1). Taxonomy (NCBI): domain Eukaryota; kingdom Metazoa; phylum Arthropoda; class Insecta; order Hymenoptera; family Ichneumonidae; genus Ophion; species Ophion slaviceki. Next base: position 44,549,841 of record OX101788.1, on the reverse strand, counting down.
TACGCGGATGCCGACGAGTCCGTTCCGTTTCAGCCGTTTCTACTGCTCAGTCTACTTAATCGGTACAGCCCAGACTTCTGGCTGTTATCACACCAGAAAAAAGTTCAGTGTACTCAAGAGCCTAGGTATGACGTCGTTCGGACGTCAACGTTTCAAAATATACTTAAGGTACAACCGCTGTGTTTGCCAAAAACTGACATAGGGACTTTGAAGTTCTAACAAACTTTGGCAATATTAATTAATTTATTAAAAATTAACAATTCATTCTGAAAAACATACACGGGACAGAGTACGAATAAATTGCTTATGATTTAATTCGATACAACACGGCAGCATAAGAGATTTAACAATTTTTAGGATTGAACCTGGAGAACATTTTTGAAGTATTTCTTAACGTATATATCAAATACTAAAAATAATAAAGGTTTTAAAAAAATTGCATTAAGAAATTGAAACAATTTTATCAGGAAGATTTTTTTGAATACATATTTCATAACCTGTCGTATTTACTTAGTCTTTAGAATCGACACGAACAAACACTCTGAGATGTCGCTCCAGGTTCACTTGTAAAAATTGAAAAGATTCCATCACATTTTATGTTGAAAACAAGGTTCGAGCGATTTTTGTGCATATATTGAGGGACAAATAATACATTTCCAACAAAGCAAATCAATGCCGTTTAAGGCCTTAGGTCACAGTAACGGGTATAAAATCATGAGCGAATTGAACAATTTTTTTTTCGTATGAAAAAGTGATTCACTCATATCATTAATTACACATGTATTTACTATGAATATCAAGCTATTAGATTTTTTTTCTTTCGATTTTCAAAATGGCCGACTACTAAGACTTCTTGTTATCTTTTTGAGGCGCTCCGCGGCACGACATTTAGCATCCACAATTTTTTACCTAGAACAAATAACAACAATTCTCGCCAATCTACATCAGAATACCTTGAGAAGTACGAATGGAATTTAAAAAATATTGTTTTATTCAAAAGTTGTAGGTATTCGAACTTAAGAAATGAATTTTCAGTGAAAAATTTCGTTATAACTGCTAATAAAATGAAAAGCTTTTGCGATTAATCAGAAATTCCGTACGTACGTCTCTGCGAAATGCAATTTGGAACGTAACTTTTAAACTTGAAGTAAATCGAGTGAAAATTGTTGAAGTGATTTGTCACGCCAATTGGAAAAAAGCTGTTTCGAGAAGTCATTGTCGTGGTCATTAATTTTGTACATCGAAAAAAATATATATTTTCTAACAGCTTGATATTAATACTAAATAGATGTGTACTTAATTTGATGAGTGATTCATTTTTTCAAACGAAAAAAATTGTTAAATTCGCACATGATTTTATACCCGTTACTTTGGTCTAAAGCCACATTATGGCCTTGTAATATGGCCTAAGGCCACTCAACTTCAAAGTCCATTTATCAGTTCGCAGCCGAAGATGGTGGTGTTGCCCCTCAAGAGTAGACAAATGTGCATGTTTTAGTCGTGTCCACCTCCGAAAACTCGGAAAAATTGCCTTCTCGTCGACAGTCGTCGCAAAATGTGCGGCCAAGCGGTCACTCATCCAAGTGTTGGCCAACGCTTCTTGATGCGAGAGTACATCTCCTGTTACAAAATGCGCTCGATTCAGATAATCGGAGCGATGACCCCAAGGTTTCGGGAAAATCGATAATGTAAAGTTTGGGATCGGATGTCATTCGGCCTTTGACCCAATCAGCTCCAATAATCAGTATACCAAAATCTATACAACCAATTCTCTTTCTTTCCGAACTCTACAAATCGATTTTCATCCTCATTGCTTTCAATCGAAGTTTTGAATGGAATGTAATTTTTGCAACTTTCGTGACGTGACCGTTAAAAAAATAACCCAAGTAAATTTTTTTCCCAAAACGTCATTGTCTTGCTCGGGGTAATAAAAAACAGAAAATTATTATTCAAAGATCGAAGAATATCAATGAAAATGTTACCATTAATTTTCTAAGGAAAGAAGTATGTAATTTCAATATTGGAATCGGAAAAGACAAAGAACCATTTTCAGTGCTGATTTGATGCACTTTTTTGCTCGCACGTTCATTGTAACCACAAAATGCGATAGCAATCTGAAGACGGCGAGCCATTGTTACCGATTAATTGTTCGACGCAGTATAATTTGTGATGAATAAACATTGCAGCTATAATGAAGGAATTCAGGAACTCCATTGGCGTCGAGATTTTAGAGAGTGATGAAATCGTTAAAAAGAATAACCTTCTCGAATACTCTAGTTGCTTCAGCCAGCAACAATCTGGCTGATGTTTTTCACTATTTTTGCTAGTAACAACGAAAGATCATTGATCAGTGTAGTCCAAGTTGTGGATACGATTTGCATTTACTGGTTTTACAGGGTGTACCGAAGGTGCATGCTGAGGGGGAAAGTACCTACTCATATTTTTCTCGAATCACCGTTGCTTATATATTTGCTTATCAAACGAGAGCCAATCCGGTACGCTAACAGAGCGAAGCGTGCCTGTTGCCGTGGTGGGGAGCGTACAATGAGCACTTTGCCCCATCAGCGCCGGGGCGGGGTGGGAGACGGATCGGCCGACCCCGACTGGTTATTATCGTTGATTAATTAATATCCAAGCTATGATGCTTAGTGCAGAGAAATGCAGACAAACGTTTTTATTTAGAATTCCGTGAACTATTCAACCTATAATATCCCAACAAGACTTTTGTGTCAAGAAAAAAATTAATCATTTTTCCGATAATTAAGAATACGGTCGATGTTCACCACATCCAGAAATGTTATCTTATCACCGGAGCATGGACAGTAACTCACTGAATAACTCCTTAGACAATTTTGGTGATCTGCTGCTCCGAGCATACAAAAAAGAAACGGTGATGGCCATCGGGAGTTCATATGATATGCTGTTTCGATTTTACATTGACATTGAGAGGAAATTGTGGGTGTCATGTACTTATCAATGTATATTTACATGAGTCACTAGCGGTGAATCCGAATGAAAAGATCGGGTTTCACAAATTCTCGATTATGTTATGCAATCTTTTATGCATCAGGTCAGCTCGAAAGGATTGACATAAAAGTAAACAATGAAAATCCCTATATAAGAATAGCATTAAAAAATAAATAGTGCAGTCCAATGAAAATAATAATGCTCGTAGTCGGTATCACTTAATAACAGTCAATAGTAGATATCGACAAGCAGCGTTGTCCTGGGCGAATAGTCGGATGGGTGTCGCCATATAAAAAATAATAATAATTGCTCACCGATCGATCAATAAATACGCCGGCAATATTGCGATGGCACTGCACAATCGGGCAATACCCCCTGGATTAAAAAAACTGTTTGAAAATACATCTGCGATGTAAAAAGCGTAATGAGGAATCTGATGATTATCAAGTTCACTCAACTGATCAAAGCGCATATCGCACGCACTTGCAAAAGGTACTGATCATTTCGTGCACTTATTATTTGCAGTGGAGCGTACCGATTCTTGCGAGTCAATGCTTTATTGTGGTGGTGGGAAAAACGGGGATTAACCGTGGCGAAAGTTTTTTCACGTCTCGTTGCTGCTCATCCGAACAAAGTTGCTTACATCACTGAAGATAAGGAATGGACCTACCAACAAGTAAACACATTAGAAAATACGTAGTAAAGTATTGACTAAGTAAAGCGCACTAACTAATACTAAGTATGTACTAAAGTATACTAAGTATATACTAAGTTTTTATTTATAGTGAATAGTTTGAATGTTTGTGTTGATTTTTTTTGCGTTTACTTTACTTAGTAAGTAAAGTAAGTATTACTTTACTAACTTTTTATTAATAGCAAAGTACGTGCTTAGTATAATTTAGTATGCATAGTTTCGACTATCAGAAATTGTCTTTTGTGTTGATGGTAGTGAGAAAAAATGCGACAAAAATTGCGAAAATTTTCTTAGTTTTTTTGCTTACGAAAAAAAGTTCAACTGAAAATTATAATTATAGCTTACGTCATGAAGACGAGGTTCGTGGATATTGAGAGCCTTGTCTTCCGAAAAAAGTTTAATTTTTACGCCGTGGAGAACTTCCGCATTTTCGAAAAAAGTTTTGAAAAAAACGCGTCTGAATTTAAAAAAAGAATTGGTACGAGAAAATATCGCTAACTTTTCGAATTTCGACTTGAAATTTTCATCACCTCTGTGAACTCTTTTTCATAAAATGCAAACCAAAAATCGACTCTTTCAATCCAACGAAGTGGAGAACGGCCTTAACGGGTGGAAAAAAGGAACTCATCGAAAATTCTGCCTAACAAATGTGTACGTTTCAAATATATAGCTGGAAGAGTTCAGCAACCGGGTGGCGCGTTATTTCCGGGCCCGTGCGCTTTCACGGGCCGACAGTGTAGCTTTAGTGATGGAAGGTTGCGGCGAGTATGTTGGCACGTGGCTGGGTCTGTCCAAAGGTGGTTTGGTCACTGCGCTCATCAACACGAACCTACGCCAAGAGGTTCTAGTCCACAGTATTCGTGCAGCCGAATGCAAAGCGGTGATCTTCGGATCAGAGTTCAAAAATGGTACCAAAATGGCACTTTGACATTTACCTTGACCGCTCGAACTTCGCTTTACATTTATCCGTGAATGCTGTTTCATCGAGCAGCAATATCAGACATAAGGAAAATGATACCGAATTTGGCACTGTACCAATGGTCCGCCGATCCGGAGGTGCCCGTGCTGGAAGGGGCCACTGATCTCAATTCGGCGATCGCGAGCGTGGAGTCTGATCCCTGTCCAACCGATTTGGCGCTTGGTTGCCCGCGTGATAAGCTCATATATATTTATACGTCGGGCACCACGGGCATGCCTAAGGCCGCTGTCATCAATAACCTAAGGTAATTGAGGATCTATGATTAATAGTATGCAGCGGCATGAGGGTTGCTCCAATTTGTTCAATTTTTGAAAACTAGCCTTAATGAGCGATTCTTTCGGACCAAAAGAGGTAGTCTCAGAATATAAAAAACGGCCCAGTGCGGATCGGAATAACAATCCGCAATGCTCCAATGATACATGCGGGTTGAAGAAGGGAGAACTCTGTGTTTGATGTTTGATATCGTTTGTGTAGTTCTCTTATGGAGTTTCCATGAAGTCCATGGAAGTCCATCACTAAGTTTCCATGAAGTCAACTTAGTGATAACTCGGTTGTCCATATCTCTTAAATTTTTCGGTGTAACTCGATCGAACTAATATAAACCGAAAGTTCTGATCGAATGCTAGTACCTAGAATTTTCGCAGATTGATCGAATCAATGCTTGAAAAATTAATCGAGCGCTAAAAATCTCGCATAATTGTTAATAATATTTCAAACATAAATATTTTTTTTGGAAAAAGGTCTGCTGGACGATAGTTTCGATTTCTCTCCATATATGCTGTAAATTTCGCGTCTACTCATCAATATATCAAATATGCATGAGAGCGATGAAAAGAAAAATAGGAAAGAGAAAGGAAATTGTCCCCTACACGCAGTAACCACCAGACGTATCGAATAATGGTTCGCAGGTACATGCTGATATCTTGCGGTGTTCACTCGATGCTCGGCCTTCGTGCCACGGATCGTATTTACGATTCTCTGCCACTTTATCACACGGCTGGTGGTGTCGCCGGAGCAGGTCAAGCACTCCTCCGCGGCATTCCGGTTGTGTTGCGAAGGCGATTCAGCGCCTCCAAATTTTGGCCTGACTGTGTTCGTTACGAATGCACCGTAAGCCATTAAATCATTTTCGCTGCGCTTTCTTTTCTATTTGCAATGTTCCTTCTTACTTTCAGTTCCGTATATACCTCTCCGGAGTGTTACCCACAACCGTTTTTTCCTAATTACCGTGCGGCTTTTTCACAAGGGCGCAGGGAAACGGTAAAAAATATAAATGGGGCTGCCTGCACATACCGCGTGTAAATTGTGGCGACCTAACGATTCTTTGGTTCTTTTTACTTTGGTGGTAGTTACGCAGGTAGACATGGTGATGCTGACTTTTCGGAATTTCAGGTAGCCCAATACATCGGTGAAATCTGTCGCTATTTACTTGCTGTTCCACCCAGTGATAATGACACCAGTCACAAAGTTCGTCTGATGTTTGGGAACGGTCTGCGGCCACAGATCTGGAAACAGTTCGTTGACAGGTTCAGGGTGAAGCAGATCGGCGAATTTTACGGTGCCACCGAAGGAAACTCCAATCTCGGTATGTTCTGACATTTTTCCAATTTTCTTTTCCGATCGCGCTGTGAAGCGACAAAAAGCTAGAAGACCTTTGATAATGTCAATTAATTGTCGTGCGTTGGCGTAATGTTAATGGGGTAATCAAGTTCCTAAATTGCACTCAAATAACGAATTAAACGCAATTTATCTACCAGTTTGGTCAATCGCGATTCGTATTAGTTGAGCAAAAAGCTTGATCGAACGTGCTGCTTGATCTCCCCTGACGATTCCTCGCTAATAAGGAGTAAAGATCAATTCTGGGAGTGGGGAACTCAGTAGACTTTTGTAATCCGAGAAGCCTTCGTTGACAAAGTCGATCACATTTTCGAACGTGTTACAGTCAATATTGACAACAGGATCGGGGCTGTCGGATTCATCCCCTTGTATGCTGGCGCCTTGTACCCTGTCGCTTTGTTGAGGGTCGATGAGGAGACCGGAGAGCCCATCAGAGGCCGTGATGGATTGTGTATTCGCTGCAAACCCGGTTCGCATCTATTTATACCGCCACCTCTGATGAGATAAATAGCAGATGGTTTCCGATACAATCGACGATTCTTCCGCTTTTTCTCCAAAGTCCACCTATGTTTCATTCGCTCGCTGTATTTTAGGCGAGCCTGGCGTCTTCATGGGCAAGATCAATCCACGCCAAGCAGTGAACGACTTCAGTGGCTACGCGGACCAGACGGAGTCTAAGAAGAAAATCATCCATGACGTTTTCAAGAAAGGCGATCGAGTCTTCAATTCTGGTACGTTTTTCTAAATACTATCTCTCGTAATTTTTTGCGGATCAAATATGTTTCCGTTACTACGTGATTTTAGGAGACATATTGGTGATGGACGAGTACGGATACTTCTATTTCAAAGATCGAACTGGAGACACTTTCAGGTTCGTTGCATGAACGAACGTTCTCCTTCTCACTTGTCCGTGACATGGCTCAATTATTTGGTCATGTGTGTTTCCAGGTGGAGAGGAGAAAACGTAGCTACAGCGGAAGTGGAAGCGGTGATCAGTAACGCAATAGGTCTGAAAGATGCTGCCGTTTATGGCGTTGAGGTACTTGAGTTCATGTTCATAAGGTTTTCATTTCTTATTTAACTGTTTGATTTCATTGTTTAGTTGAGACCTTTTCATCGACTTTGGCAGCCAATTTATAAATTCCTGTTGCCCTTCAGCCGAAGGTCAACTCAGGGTCGTTGTCGTCGTTCAACGAACCTCATCTTTTCTTACTTCCAGTAAACATCAACGATCTTTTGAATGAGTTCATCTTCAGTTCAAGGTCAACTGCGGGTCGTAATCGTGATCTTCAGCTTTTGATTCGTGTAGCAAACATCAACGACTGTTCAGATGGGTTAGAGGTCGGTTGACAGTCATCATGATGGTTTAAAGATCTTCATCCTTTAATTCTTGTAGTAAAAGATCGCAAACCCTTTGAGCATATTGAACTTCGATACTCGTAGTAACCATCAATGATCTTTCGAATGAGTCGAATGTATACTTACCGTCGTCATGATGATTCAATGACCACCTCTTGATTCTCATAGCAAACATGAACGGGTCTTTGAACTGCACTTAGTAGCCAATTGGCAGTCGTCAATAACTCAACGACCTTCACTATTTCATTCTCACAATCAAAATCAACGAACCTCTTCATAATTAGACCTTTTGTTGAAGGTTAATTCAGTTGTCACGATGATTCAATGACCTTCACCTTTTGATTCTCGTAGCAGGCATGAATGATTCTTTGAACTTCGGTCACCATTTTACTCTTATCAGGATTATAAATGAACCTCTGAATAATTGGGCCTTCAGTAGAAGGTCAATTAGGGATCGTCATGATTATTCAATAATTTACACTTTTCGATTTTCACAGTAAACATCAACAACCCTTTGTCTAAAATTTCTGCGTACGATGATCAATTGAGGATCGCCATCTTGATTCAACGTTATTTACTTTTTGATTGTCACCACCAACGACCCTTCAAATAAGTTGACCTTTAGTGGAACGGAGTGAATTTTCTCATTTGCCTTGTAAATGTAAATATCGATGATACTTTCTCGACTTCAACTTCAATCGAACAACGTGACCGTCTAACCTTCTACACCTTCCCGTTCGTAGAGTGCATCAAACCTTTGAATAAATCACAGCTCTTACTTTCGGACTTTGAACTTGATTGCCCATTGAATGTAAAATTGTCACCATTTTTGTCGAGGTCGCCGGAAATGAGGGCAAGGCAGGAATGGCTGCGGTGTACGACCCGGACGGGACGATAAACTTTGCAGACCTTGCCGAGGGCGTGAAAAAATCTTTGCCATCTTATGCGCGGCCGCTTTTCGTTCGAGTATTGTCTGATTTGCCGATGACAGGTAGGTCTTCTTACATTGTGACTCCAGAGTCGGTTAATCTTTCGGTTTGAAAAATTGAAACAATCCACGTAAGTCATGTTTGGGGAGAATTTTCAAGATCATCACGCTTACCGTAAGCTGATCAGTGTGAATGGAATGAAATTCCAACTTCCATTTTTCAGCATTGTTTGAAAGATTTAACAAGTCAGACATATGTAATTATTGGCGTGAGTATTGTCAGCCAAAGTTTCATTGGCGCCGAATATTAATACTTCGAGATACGATAAAAATCTGAAAGAATGTAGACATGTTCAAATTGTTACTGATTTCCAATAAACATATTTCCAAATAATTATTGACGTATTGTTTAAAACGAATAGTTGTTCAATAATTAATCAAGGAAAACTGCAATCATATGAAATGGAATCATTCTCAACAACTAGATACTTAACAACTTTTCCAGAATTGTTCCCGTTTGCGAAAAAACCTTTGCAATTTTTTTCAAAAGGCTCTGATCGGGAAATTTTTCGTTCAATGACTGAAAAACCTCTTAAGGATAATATGGAACTTTTTTGCATAAAAATAAAAAAATCTCGATTATTTATCCGTTTACAAAAATACAAAATTCTAAGAAACAAATCATAAGTATTCGAAAAAATAATAAAAGTTATTGCATATCGAGATTTTTTCATTCACTGTTCAACTGTTGGACAATCATTTATTTAAACTATCTAAAAACAACTTTTCGGCCTTATTAATGATATTCGAGATAATAATTATCGAGATATTCTGATTAATTAATTAATTAATAAGAAATAAATTAATTCGAAAACTTTTTAAATGTAATTACGTTTTAATTCCGGATTACAATCATGTGCGTACGTAATAAGCTAAGGAGTTCTACTGTAATGGGACACGCACTTAGTTACTTTTTAATTTCCAGGCACATTCAAATTGAAGAAAAGAGATTTGCAATTGGAGGCTTTCGATGTCAGGAAGGTAAATTCCTACACTCGTTTCTTACTTCACGATTACGGTTTATTCCTTTGATAATCTGACAAAAACGGGCTTTTGTGTTCGTATCGCAGATCAAAGATCCAGTATACTTCTTGGACAAAACGGGCACGTACACAAGGCTGACTGAGAAGTTGCTCAATGACATACAGGACGGGAAAATTCGGGTATAAGAGTACGAAAATCATACTAATAAGTATATATACGTACATCACATGCCTCAACTCCGACTCATTCGACATCCAGCTCTCGGACTTCGTCAACCCAAACAAATTCAAACAACCCATTCAACCTCTAGCTCTCAAATTTTGTTATTTACTTCACATTTTTATACTGTTTCAACTACTACAAAATAGTTGCAATTGTTCTCTAAGCTTCTATAGCCCGCTGCTATTAACTTTTTAACACATTTTTTGCGCTTAATTAATTTATGCCAGAATTGTGTCCTTGTCAGAATATTTGAGACTAATTATTCACATATTTTATGCAAGGCTTATTTATTGCAGAGATATTTTATTTCGTAACGATTACTGAAAGCACCGAGAGAAATGATTTGTTGGAATCAAGTATTTTTATTTGCTCTTCTCAAAGTATTTGTTAGATTTGAATTGTTATCCCAATAAACGTTTTATTGACACGTTGACTGCGGAGAAATCGTTTATTCGAGTTAAATCAATGTTTCAGTGGATTATTTATTCATTTTCTGATGGATTTGTTTGTTTCAAATAAATGTTTTCCAGTTATAATCGAAGAGCTTGCTATATGTCACCACCCAGTGGCGAGGTTCTACGTTTCGTGAAATAACACCAATGAAACAATGTTTGTTGACAGAACAAATAAGGTTATCAGACTTGAATGAAATACTATTAAAATGAGGCATACATTTTTCCATTGAAAGCTACATTTTTTTGACGGTGTAAAATATTCATTGAAGTTAAATTTATAATTTAATTATAATGAAGCAGTTGTTATGAACAGGAATCTTTAATCGAAGTAAATATAATTTTTCATTCAAATTCAAACAAAAATCATGTGAGATTCAACCACAAATTCTATTTGATTCGATCAGACCATATCTTTCGGTGCAGTTTTTTTTTCTAAAAATTTAGAAAAATATAAATTGTCAATAAATAAATGTAGTTACTAAAATACATCCAGAAAAAAATATTGCCTCAGATGCACACAGGTAGCACGATTTTTATCTATTTTTTCCTCGATGATTTAGTTTTCGTTGGAAAAAACTGAAAAAAATTGTTGAAATTTGACCAAAAATGGAAAACTAGAAATGTTTCATTTCTTACAGTTTTTTTTCGGCATTTTATTTAAGGCTAATTTTAGTGAGGCTCGATTGAAAAAAATGCGTAAAGCCATATCATTGGAGAGCCGTTGTTGAAAAAATCGCTAAACATTCGTGGTTTTGTTTTTTTGGACCGCTCCATAAACATTGCACGAATATTTGCTAGTATTTGTGCATTATTAAATAAATATAAATATATAGTAATATCAGACGTAAATCCTGCGTTAAATGGACATCAATCAAGCACGCAATCCATCGACAACATTGTTACAAATATTATTGAAATATGCTTAAAGAATATATTTTTTTATTAATAAAAATCACCTACGAATCATGCATCGCAATACGGTTGGAGATTTCGTTTCACAGTAACATTTCTCGTCTAGTTTACCACAGAGATTATTTTGAGTACAATATTATACGGATGCGAAATCGAGCTCAGCTTTTTTTATTCGCCACGTATTTAGGTTTATTTAAGTGAACGGAATATTTTATTTTACCCACTCGTATTTAGGTACCGTTTGTAGGTGACATATTCAGGTGTGTTAAAAAGCACTGCGGAAAGATATTGCGTCTATACACGTTTGTTGGATGGATTTGAAAAAAATACCAAAACTCGTCGACTAACGCCTAGAACGATATAATGTAAGAGATATACGGAACAGGATGTGTCTTGTTGACTATTGTAAAATAAGGCATCTGTGATTATTAAATACAACAAATAATGCGGATTTGGAGTTTAATTATTACGGCGACGTAAGATCTTCATCTCAAAAAATTAGTGCACGTAAAATTTATGTGTAAGGTGATTAAAAAAATTATATTGAAAAGTCGAAAACTCGAAGTCTGAAAAATTCGAAAACTCAAAATCTTTGAAATTCCACAATTAGGTCGTAACAGAAAAATTACGGTTCACGTTCATTGAGCGGTATTTTGATTGTGAAATAATTTACCAAATTGGCGACGAATATATCATTCTCAATGGCTGTTTACTTCATCAATGAAATCAGTTCGAGAAGAAAATATGATATTGTTAAGATAAATAATGGCTATCAATTGCGACATTTACGACGATGAAATACTAATCAATTGTTTATTTTTATTCGCAGGCATTGTTATTGAAAACTATTAACTTAATGACACGAATCATTATATAATATTCGAAAACTATTTCGTTTATGAATTAAGCTTCTTCCAGAATAACAAGACAATATTTTTAACATAAAAAAATGGCAATCAATTACAATATTCACGGTATCGAAAAAAAATATATTATTATTATGAAACAGTTTATATGATCAATAGAATCAAGAAAATGTTTCACTTCAAAAATGGAATTGTCTTTGCGATAAGTAGAAAAAATAAACCTAAAAGGACCACATCAATTATTTATACGATAATTTATATAATATTGTACACAAATTGTAGAAAAAATCATAAAATATTCAGCAATTGATAATATGAACAATGATAAAATATACAACAATTAATCATTTACAAAATAATAAAATGTAAAAGAATTATTCATTCTATGAATCATTAGCGTCGTGGTTCTTTACGATGATAATTTCGAGAGCAATGTTTTGAGAACAGCCGTGCCAAGTTGGAATGTTTCCAACCGTGCGCGAACTTGTCCAAATCGAGTGATTCTCAACCCAACCCAACGCGAGAAAGCTTTCCACGAGCGTTCCTCGTCGCCCAAGAGCAGCAGCAATTTATTTGATCAACGGAGTTGTTTTGCAAGACACTTATCTCACTCGATGGAAACTGCTATCATTTATTGAATCTCGTATAATCACGGTTACGCAACTGACATGACGCTAGCAGGAGAAGGGGATGGGAGCCAGGGACAAAGACTGGAGAGCCACTGACACGCGAGAAATATTTTGCACGACGGAGCAAACCGCCGCAGTTGACACGCTGCTTTCGTACTGGCTGCCAGTCATTTTAACATTCTACGCAAAAATACGGCTCTACGTTTCAACTACGTTTCAATAGCACGTTTCACAATGTAGTGAATTTTGGGTCGAATTTTTTTTGATTTTTTGTGAACAGGTGAATTTTTTGCCAACATAAAAAATATTTTGATATTTTTATATTGGCCAAATTGAGAAAAAAAATCATCCGACATGCGGATATATTTTACAAAATAAAACAATTTTAATTTTTCTATAAGGAATAAAATTTAATAATTAATCGAATTGAATTAAACGGATTAGGTAAATGAAGATTTATTTATCACTCAATAAATTAATGATAAGTTAATCAAGAATTAAGTATTGCAACTACGAATTAATTAATGAGGTTTAATTAAACTGCACTGTATCTCAGGCATACATTTTTAATAATTATTACTGAGCCATCGTATTCATTTTAGATGTGGTTGACGGAAAGATATCAGCTTTCGTAGAGGAGTTAAACTTCTCGTGATATCTCATTGTTTGGGAAATTTACGACAAAGTGTTTTTTATACTGTTATCGTTCTTGCGCTCCGAACTCAGCTCGTAAAGGAATGCGTAACAGTGAAGCTCGTGACAGCAGTAAAGTGAGTCATACACATTTTCGTTTGTTTACCACAGTGCTAAATAATACTTTTTTATTTTTCTCAACAAATTCAAAAAAGAATTTTCAACGTTTTGAAGAAAATTGTTTTGATGGAACAATTGTCTTCCGCGACGTCGATCGAAGTTCAGAACGCTTCGAAACGTCAAAATTGATATTTTCAAAAATCTTCGCATTCATGGCGTGGTTGTGTGATTTTGTTACAATTTACTTTTTAATTTTATTTGGCATTTTGATGTTGCGAGATTATTTTCATAACAATTCGAACATTTATTTGATTTGAAATAAAAATATATATTCTAAAGGAATTAACATTTTTATGCAATTAACATCTTAAGTTATTATTGAAAAACAATTCCAGGGTTTCTTTAATCGAAATTTGATTTCGTATCAAAATAAAAAATTGAACTGCCACGATGTTTATTTTAATTCTACCAAAAATTATACATGAGCATCGTTCAATAAGTATCGTACAAAATGCAAAACAAATATAAATAACCAATTCACTGGATTCGTTGAATGTTTTATTGCCTGTTAATTGGAACGAAAATAACATTTTTATTTACTACAAATTCAAAATTCCTAGTTAATAATAATTGGAGATTTTTCTTAGACGAAAATTTGTTGCCCATCGAAATAAAACATTCAACTGTCACAATGTTTGTTTTCACTTTAGTAAAAATCGTATGTAAGTATCTTTAATAAGTATCGTACAATATACAAAACAATTACAAATATTCAATTCACTGAATTCGTAAAATGAAAAGTTCAACTACTAAAATGTTTATCCGCTACTATTCAATTGCGTTTCGCGGCGCGCGATGAATTATTCAGGCAGGCCCTACTGCGTTGCAATCAATTCGTAGTGCGTCCACCTGTTGAGCCTTATTTATCGACGCGCTGTTACCAATTGCCCTCAGTCGTGCTACACTGTTCAGCACTTCGTGTTTATCGTCCCCCTCTCAGCTCCCCTAACACCGTAATTTAGGGAGTATAGCCGTTGAAATAAAAAAATACATAATTAGGATGGTGCGAAATATCGAGGAGGCGCAAAAAACTGCAATCCTATTGTTGAGAGAATTTTTTTTGAGTAAAAAAAATCTTTTTTTCCGCATTCGACAATTTTAATAATAAACCTATAAAGATGAAAGAATCGTGCGAGGGATTTTTTTACGAATTTTCGCACACTATAAATCCTATTGGTATTCGGTGTCCCAACCCTTCACTTCAGTTTGATGTTCGAAAGGAGACTGGCAGTCTAGAGCCCGGAGAAAGGTGAATTTCGACAACTTTTCATGGATACCCAGTTGGATAGAATGAAAAATTCGTTTAGTTACCTCCATTCCACAAATATTCAAGTATCTTTACAATTTTTTTTACAATATTTTGCGAAAAACTAGCGGCGCTGAAGACGGGCGAAGCGACTCACCTTTGTTGCGGCCAGCGACATTACATCGTCAATTCTTCACCGATTGACTTCAATTTTTTTTAAACCTTGTAACACCATTTTACATTGAAATACGTAGGGAATTTCTGGAACGTTGAAAACTTTTTCCGAAACAAATATTTTCAACAATCTTTTTCTTACCGAAAACAATTGTTTTTTAAAACCGACACCTCTTTTACAAAAAAACGCTATTTTCTGATTTTTATAAGTAGTTCGAAAACAAATCTTATCTAGAGCTCGAATTATTTTGAACTTTCGTTTCCGGTGACAAAAATGATAAACTCTCGTCGGCCGCAGGGCACTATCCGACAAAGAGGATTCGCTCCATCCAGCTTCAGCACGGCCGTCTTCTTACAAAATATTGTGAAAACATTTGTAAAGATATCCGAAGATATGGCCAAAAAACGGATTTTTGATCTGTCAACGAGATATCCATAGTTTTTTTTCGAAATCCACCTCTTCCCCCGGCCTTTAGAAATTGCAAATTTTAAAGCCAAATAGCTCCCCCAGATATGTATGGTTGAAAAAAAAATACCTATGAAACCGTATGTCTCTGGCGATTGTCGAGCGACTGTACTTCGGCATTGATTTTTTTAAATACTCAATCATAAACACTAAACAAAACGGGCCAAAGTAAAAATTAACAAAAAAGGCCGCTAACGGACGCGGTTTTAGTATATTCTACCCTAACAGTCGACTGTACGACGTATTGACTTCGCGTGGATATTGAATCGAAATATTTACAGTTATTCGACGAGAGTTGGGATCGATTATCAACAATCATGGAAGATGAGAAGTTTGGCTTTGCCATAGATCGCGGTGGCACATTCACCGATGTGTATGCCAAATGTCCTGGGGGCAAAGTTCGAGTAATGAAGTTACTGTCTGTCGATCCTAATAATTATGACGATGCCCCGCGAGAAGGCATTCGACGTATTCTTGAGCAGGTATTGCATTTTTTGTTACTCTCCAAGCTCTGATTGTGCGTTTTATTTTTTTTTATTTGTTTCATTTACAACCGAAGAAAGCTTAGTTTCAATTTATGGACGTGCCCCAAAAAACTGGGCGATATTTAATTTTTTTTTGTGATGACAATATCAAAATGATGAGGTCGGGGCTTTACACCTAATTAATATATAGTCTTGCAAAGATTGAGTTTTTTTCATGAAAAAATATTGATAAACAATGAAGTTATTATTACTTGAACAAAGTGCCGCCGTTGCTGCATGGGGTTACTTTCAGTTGAATAATAAGCTGTTTTTTGCGACCGGCTATTTGCATGAAATTTTGCAAATGACAAAAATGGCAAGCTGAAGAAAAAACGTCTGATTTTCCACAAAAATCAACATTATTTATATTGCAATTCGAATAACAGGAAACCGGGCAGCGGATGGGGGCGGATGTCGACGCGTCTAAAATTGGTTGGATTCGAATGGGCACAACGGTTGCAACGAATGCGTTGCTGGAGAGGAAAGGTGCCAGGATGGCATTGTTAATCAACGAAGGCTTCAAAGATCTGCTGTTCATTGGCAACCAAGCGCGACCGAACATCTTCGATTTGGTTTGTTTTGCAACTTATTTAAAAAAAAAAAACAATTTTCTGAAACTGCTTTGTCTTCGCCACGTCAAAAAAGCGCTCTGATTTTCGTTTCTAGTTCGTTTGAACTTTTTCGGGCAGAGAAAAATCTTGATTAATGAGGTTTCATTTTGCCTGCGACATAAATTAATAAGCGTTTTTTTCGGGTACTGTCACTATGATTCGGATCTCGCCTGGACCTTTCCATATAAACATTATTGTATGGATATAAATATATTGTATATTTGCTATTGAAATTTTCAAACATTTTTTAAACATTCTGCTCACCTTCATCTCGTTTTAGTTTATTTTTCAAAACAGTTTATGTACCAATAAAATCTCATTTACCAATTCTAAGATGCATCAGATTGACATCAGGATAAACTTGAATATTAACATCTTTTGGTACGTCGAAATTGAGAACACAAAAGAAGATAGCAAATGACAAAAAAGAAACAAACAAAATCTGGTAATTCAATTTTTTAAAGTTTATCAATGAATAATGTTATACATAAACGTTCATCTTTCAATTCCAAAATTTATCAGATTGACATCAGGATGAAATAGGACATTAACATTTTTGGCACGTCGAAACTGAGGACAAAATAACAAAAAGGCAAATAGCAAAAAAGAAAATGAAAACCCAAACAATCCGTTCTGATAGAACCAAACCGATACTTTGAAAAAATAATATGAGATCTAACAGGATCAAATAAGCATTTCGATTCAAATTATTTCAATGAGTTTCTCAACAATGCAGGCAATCGTAACCCCGACCATGTTGTACGACAAAGTCGTCGAAGTCAGATGTCGTGTAGTGCCAGCGAAGGTTGGCACGTGCGAATTAAATTCAAAAACCTGGAGAAGAGTAAAAGGTACCACTGGGGAAGATCTCTTTGTAACCGACGAACTTGATGAAGCTACTTTGCAGACAAATCTAAAAAAACTGCGTCATGAAGGCATTGAGAGTCTGGCCGTTGTATTGGCCCACAGCTACATGTGAGTATAATGAAACGACAACAATAATAATATTAATAACTTTTATAATAAAAATGATAATTAACATCGTTTTCTAAAGTAACATTCAGAATAAAAAGGTATAAAGGTAACAAAACAATAAAAGCAATAATAATATCAAGTGATAATAAATAAAATAACTTTGAAAATCGGGTTTTCTGAAATAAGTTGCACGATTCATTAGGTAATGTCAAATTTTATTATGTCTTTGAAAATTATGGGGTAAACAAATATATAAACTATATAAGATTACATTTTCTGTCTGATTATACTGTACGATTCAACGTAAAACCGAAAGCGCAAATTTCAACTCATACCAGACTGGCTTCACACAAAAAATCAAAATGAAGTAAATATTACCGAAACTGTAATTAACATTATTTGATAGTAATCTTTATTCGCTTCCCCGTAGGATTACAAAGGACTCCCGTTTCGAAACTTCCGCACATCTTTCTTACGTCCGTTCTTAACCTACTTATCCTACTTAAGGGGCTATATCAGTGTGAACGCAGAACATTTGGGTGATTTTCAGGAATTTTTTGGAAGAAAAGTACTCAATTAAATGTTTTGGAAACTTAAGAATATATTTGGCTATATTTAACCTTTATTACAAAACTTTTTCATAGGAACATATTGAGATCCCGGCGACTTATGCGGTCGCTGCCTACGGAGGCGCCAAAAAAAGTTCCTCCCCTGCTGACATGATTCCGGCTGATTTAGTAGCTGAAACCGAAAAAGGAAAAAATGTCGTTAAACTGGAAGGTATTTCCAGTACAATGACGTAAGATTTTCGAAAAATATCAAAATCTAACAAAATCTAACAAAATGGCGTAGTTATAGAAAAAAGTCTGTTTTCTTGCCTATAAAATGGTCGTTTTTTCAATGCCAAATCGTCAATTTTCATCCAATCACAAATATCCTACGTCATTGTAGACTGAATAGATTCAAGAGTTCACAGTTCAAATTTCAAGTCAATCGGATAATTGCTCTTTGAGTTACAATGTCAGCAAATTTGAAAAATCTTAAATTTTAACTATTGATTTTTGCAAGATAAACTGATAGAGATACGGCCTTGAAATTTTTTCAGGATATTCTTGAAAGTAAAAACTGTCAGCAGGTTTAAGATCAGCGGGCTCAAAGGGGGCATTCCCTACTCGTCGTCACCGATTTCGCTTAAATTTATAGGACATGCAGGGCTTGGCTAGGAAGGAAAGTACCCGAAGTGGGAATTCCAGATGGCCAAGCGTTTAGAAAATAAAAATGTTGTTGCGGTTCTCGCACCGTGTAAGCCATTTACGTTAGCATGTTTGCCAAGCAGCGGTTGGCGTATCGGTAAGAGCTCGGACTAGTAATTCTATGATCGTGGGTTCGACTCCCCTTGTGGATACTTTTTTTTTCTTTTTCTAACTTTTTCTCAATTTTTTTTATTATTAATTTTCCAAATAAGCAAAGAGGTGAATAATTTCTTTATTTATTTATTTATACGCAAAAGACATAGAAAAGGTAAAAAATGCGATTTCGGACTTTTCAACAAAGGATTGTCATTAAGCGCATACGAAAAGACTTTGTACATGAAAATTCAAAACTTTATTCGTTGACATTCGATGATTTACATGTGTCGAGATGATATTTATCGTAGAAACAGGGGAAACAATAATTATTTCTGCATCTAGCACACGTTATAAACGCCGCATTTTTATAATGACATCGTTGTTTCAACGTCTCCATAGAAAAACATACTTGATTGACATTCATAGAGCATTCTGTCTCATCGCAAAGTTTAGAAGCGAACCACGCGTAACGTAACATGTTACCGAATATTGGCGCGGATAATTGATGATGAACAATCGAATGTATTTTTATGCAGTCTTCTCGGGAAGTTATTTATTTTTCTTGCTCGATGAGATGAGAGCAATTTTGTATTTTTTTAATAAAGTTTTTAACCTGACGATAAAAATATACATCGCAGGGTTGCACCAGTGGAGTGCATTTAGGCGGAATTACTTTGATGCTACACGTTGGTAATCCTTCATCTTGGAAGAGTTCGTCGTATAATTGCGGATTTGTTTGTCCTCCCCACGAGTCAATCGGCAGAAGAAATTTGTTCTCTTGTACGTACGGTTTCATCACATGCGTTAAAAACGAATGTGATGAAGTACAATGCAGTTGTAAGTTTTCCAGATTTTGAAGAAGTGATGACGACATTCTAGTATTTGGCTGCATATTCATCCACCGTTTTTTGAATCCTTGGTCCAAAAGAGCCAGTATTCTCTTGTAATCATACGTAAACTTTTGGCAATAGCTTTCCGGAAAGGCTCATAGCATATTGTCCTGTATATAAGTGCGTTGCTTTGTTCATATCCTTTCTTTTTACGAAAACCGTTTTTACCCCTACATGTTCCAGGGTTCGGTCATACGTCGACTGGTACTGGCAACCTGGAAAGAGAATATACGAATGTAAATTTATTATACGCGCCGTTAAACAGAGCATTTCATTTGAGGTAGACAAATAAGAATTCTTGGCTTACTGTTTGATCAGTGTTGATAACAAAATCCTTGTCGTATTGAGGAATGAGAGCTCGAGTTTGGAGTCGGAACTTATCTGCCGCAGCACGGATTTCCTCTTGTGTAGCTGTCTCTTTTTCTGACACAAATCTTGTAATTTTCCTCTGACGAATCTTATGCCTTTGTTTAAAGTCGATGACCCATGATTCGGAGGCTTTGAATTTCAACTCTGGAAATTGATTGGCAGCAGCAAGTGCCCATTGTTGCAAGTTTTTTGTGGTGATTTGCTGGTTACAACATCGCGCTTCTACGAAGCGATCATATGTCCACGAATCAATTGTATTGTATTTATCCTTTCGAGTTCCACCATTTTTAATATGTTGTTCCCAAATTTTCAAATCTCACATATGCTTCAAGCGAGATGCTTCTTTCGTTTGCAAACTTTTAAAACTCCACGTTGGATGCGTTTTGGCAAGATTAACCACCATTATTTTGTAGTCGAGTGGAACGTAATCTGGATCCTCTTTCATTTTTTTTCATCAGGTTCATACTCATCACTTGACGACGATCTCACACCCTCCAACATTTAATGTTGGAGATACTCCGATAAAACTTCCACTACTTTCTCGTGTATTTTATTTCCCATTTGAATGTGTTCTTCGGTGATCACTTCGCAACTTTGTGATGAGATTAGATTTTCTTCGGCCAAAAGATGTAAACTATAATCCATCGCCGTCTTCAATCGTTGTTTCGACGCTTCGCTGTGGATGCTATCGTCTGGCTCCTGTTCTTTTTCCGTCGATGTTCCAGGTATATCAATAGTTTCACTTTTGTCCGACATTTTCGATTTTTCCACAATATTTTCCTCGCAATTTTATCTCACAAAAATTTCGATATCTTCCAGAATATTCTCACAGTATTCTCGCACAGTTCAAGTTACTTGGCCAAGAGCTAGCAAACGAATGAGCTCCCTAGCTAGCGTCGTCCCTAACGGTCAGGGACAACTTTTTTCTACCTGCGCCAAGAATCTGTTCTTCGTGTACAGCCGCCAGGAGCGACCTTCAGGTGAAAACGAATCTTATTGTGAAACGACTATTCACGTCTATGGCACATTTCCCAAGGAGGGGAAATAGCCAATAAAGGAGAAAGAAGAAGAATTCCTGTTTGAACACGTCGGAAAAGTTCGCAACCCCAAATTTTCTACGATTATGCGCTCATTAAAAAATGACGCTCTACAGGGTGTCCCAGAAGTAACGTACGCCCTTCTAGCATCTGGTAGGAAAAAAAATTCTGAGACGAAAAGTCCTTAGTCATTTTTTTATCAGATGCATAGATAATTAATTAAGAATTAAAATAAGTAGCCAATCGGGTGCACGCTACAGCGGAACGGCAGCGTAGAGGGGAGGGATAGGGGAATGCGTTGTAATTGCGTGCGCCTGAAAATGTGTGCAGAGGGAAAATTCCGAAAGCGTGTGTGTGTGTGTGTGTGTGTGTGTGTGTGTGTGTGTGTGTGTGTGTGTGCGTGCGTGTGTGTGTGCGTGCGTGTGCGTGTGTGTGCGTGTGCGCGCGCGCAAGTGAGTGTATACATGTGCGTAATTGAGAGAGCGTGTGTGTGCAAGTGTGTGCATACGTGTGTGTAATTAAGAGAGTGTGTGTGTGTGTGTGTGTCCAAGTGTGTATGTGTGTGATTAAGTGTGTGGGTGTGGGTATGCAAGTGTGTGCGTGTGTGCAAGTGTGTGCATCCGTGCGCGCGCGCGCGCGTGTGTGTGTGTGTGTGTGTGCAAGTGTGTGCATACGTGTGTGTAATTGAGAGAGTGTGCGTGTGCGTGTGTGCAAGTGTGTGTGTGTGTGTGTGCAAGTGTGTGCATACGTGTGTGTAATTGAGAGAGTGTGCGTGTGCGTGTGTGCAAGTGTGTGTGTGTGTGTGCAAGTGTGTGCATACGTGTGTGTAATTGAGAGAGTGTGCGTGTGCGTGTGTGCAAGTGTGTGTGTGTATGATTAAGTGTGTGAGTGCGCGTGTGTGCAAGTGTGTACGTGTGTGTGTGTGTGTGTGTGCGTGTGTGTGCAAGTGTGTTCGTGTGTGTGTGCAAGTGTGTGTCCTAGTGTGAGTGTACGTGCGCAGACGCGTGTGTGTGTGTGTGCACTTGCACACATGCTTTCGGAATTTTCCCTCCGCACACATTTTCAGGCGCACGCAATTACAACGCATTTCCCTATTCCTCCCCTCTACGCTGCCTTCCGGCTGTAGTGCTCATCTGATTGGCTATTTATTTTAATTCATAAGTAATGATCTATGCGTCTCATCAAAAAATGACTAAGGATTTTTCGTCTCAGAATTTTTTTTCCTACCAAATGCTAGAAGGGCGTACGTTACTTCTGGGACACCCTGTATATGCCTTTTGCGTATAAATAAATAAATAAAATCAGTTATTCACCTCTTTGCTTAATTGGAAAATAAATACTATAAAAATTGAGAAAAAGATAGAAAAATAAAAAAGTCTCCACACAGGGAGTCGAACCTACGACCATCGAATTACTAGTCCGAGCTCTTACCGCTACGCCAACTGCTGCTTGGCAAACATACTAATGTAAATGGCTTATACGGTGCGAGAGCCGCGTTAACATTTTTATTTTCTAAACGCTTCGCCATCTGGAGTTCCCATTTCGGGTGCTTTTATTTCTAGCCAAGCCCTGCATGTCCTATAAATTTGAGCGAAATCGGTGATGACGAGTAGGGAATGCCCCCTCGTCAGCGGAAATCCCTGCCTTACGCCCCTCTCAGTCCAAAAGTCTTCACCTGTCGGGGGGAGACAGGTTCACTGCGTTTATTCTGTTTCTTGTCTCTTCACATATTTCCTTTATCCTTTCTCTTAGTCCCTTTCTTATTCCTCTCTCCTCCAGCGCCTTCCACAACTCCTTTCTATCCACCGAATCGAAGGCCGCTTTCAAGTCTATCTACAACGCCACCAGCTTTCCCTTCCTTTTCCCCACCTGCTTTCCTGTTATTTAGTTTAGAACGTACACATTGTCTATCGTCCCCATCCCTCTTCTGACACCCGTCTGATTTTGTGGCACCGCCCCTATCGCTTCCACTTCCCCTTCCAATCTTTTCGCCAGCACTCTTGCATATACCTTGTATAGCGAGGGCATCAGTGTCATCCCCCTATACTCCTCTACCCTTGGCCCTTGCCCTAATTAACATTACTTAATATGACATATTATTTAAAACAAAATAAATGTTCTCCGAAATTAAATATTACCTGAAAAGCCATTAGTACTGCATAACACCTCATTAATATTACGTGAAATTAATTATTACAAATCATGTAAAGTAAAATGATTTTATTGGATCATATATTTATCGCCGTAGACATTTTCCCCTTAGTTTGTATTTTTTCTATAGTCGGGAAAAATACAAACAAAAAAAAATACATAGAGAGAGAGCGAGTGTTGAGTGTGCAAACTCGACAGGTGGAATGAATTTGCAGTACTACGAGTGTTTCATATCCGGGTACGAAGACGGAAAGGTGACGGAAAACGATAAAAGAGGCTGTGTCGTATCAGACTAAAAGTACACGTCGTTGATATTCAAGAAAGAAAATCGCAGCCTGCGAACAAGTAGTCACTCGAAAACGCGCAACAAATAATCTCAAGCTTTTGCACAACACAATATTTCTTTTATGAAAACTTTATTAAATCTTCAGACGAAACTGATTGTCGTTTCGTAGAATTTATAAATCATAAAACTCATTTAAAAAATGTGGTAATTTTTTACAAAAATATAAATATATACTTGTATTTACGCAGATATATAATAAATAAACGAATATTCCACTAATACAAGGGCATACTCTGCATCTAAACTGGGGGGTGGGGGTGGGCAGCTTACATTAGTTTTGAGGAAGAGGTGGCGGGACAACGAATAATAGACTTTATTTTTTCTTCTAGGGGGAGGCGGCAGCCGCTTCCCATAGGGCCACTACCTGAGTATGCCCTTGAGTTGATAAATGAATTATGATCAAATAAATGCATAACAATAATGTTAACAATAATGCAACAGACAAACAATCGAATCTGTAATAATTTATAAGAATTATAAATTAATATAATAAGAGCTCGGATTATTCATATAATAATATTTAACAAACAATCTCCTGCGACATAGATAATAATTGTAATTATAACAATAATAATTTATCAAAATAATGCTTTATTCTAATCACATGGTGGTATTCAATGAACAATCCACCAAATCGGAATGATATTAACGATGATAACAGTAATAATATTAAGATGTTACACGCAAGGAATGGGTATAATAGTTTTAAAAAACAGCAATAATATTAATTTATAAGAACTGACATTGGTGAGTGAGCAGTCGGGGTCGACTCCGGCGGGCCTTCGAGTTAAGCAGCATTATGCATGGCTATACTCGGAGCGGTGACCGCTTAGCCGTCCACCGGCTGGCTTATTATAACCACTGATTGGAAGGGCAATACTTTTGAGACCTTGGCGTAGATCCTTGAGTAAAAAGGTCTGTGCACCAGAGAACCAGAAGAATATGGGGCCATCTATGCCAGTACGAGTTTTCCACTGTAGCTTAAGGGAAGGTTCTGCCTTGTTGGGCCAAAAAATGTTCCATTTTTCAGCAAATTTTGCATGCGAAAAATATTAAGTATAGAATGTTGATATTTGGTATGTTGACTAAGCGGTCTTTATTGACTATCAAAATATTTTTTAAAGTTTGACAAAACATGATGGTGGGAGTGGAAGGAGCCACGTATGTCAGTGCGCGGGCGATGACATTCTTCGCTTGCGGAAGTCCTAAGTCCCGGACAGGTGATCTGAAGCAAAAAAATCAAACATATTTTTACTTTCTACAATGTTGTATATAAGTTGACTTAGAATGAAGAAGAAAAATTGAAAAATAAAAAAATAGTGAGCAAAAAACTGCGGAAATTTTTGGGGGAAAAAACTTCCTTCTGATCGCTCACTGTTTTTCTATATTTAATACTTTTCGCATAAAAAATTGGTGAACAATCGAACAATTTTCTGGCCCAACAAGGCAGAACCTTCCCTTAAAGCTACATTCTAGTGTGAACACCCACCTTTAGGGTGATTTTTTGGGAATAAAATTTAGAGGAACCGTTAAATCTACAGCGTTAGTATTTCAGTTATATTTATACATGTTTGAAGTAACATTTTCAATTTTTTTAAAGCATTTTACTCGAAATTGTAGATGATATTTGATGTTGCGCAGGTCATGTCGCGAAAATTGTTTCTCGTCGAGCGTTGTGATTGCGGCCGTTCGTGTCATCTGAAACAAACGATTTTCCAAAATCCTATTCTTCACCAACGTGAATATTGTTCGGCTCTCTAATAAAAAAATTTAAGAGAAATTTACGAAATAACGGTGTTCGAAAAAGAGGACTCTGATTTTTACAATAAAATTTCCACTTCTCACGGCCTGGATAAATAGTTATCATAAAGCAATAAAAAGATGGATGGCCGAACGATATCCACACTCGTAAAGAATAGAATTTTTTTAAAGTCGTTTGTTTCAGATGACAACATGAAATATCATGTACAATTTCGAATAAAAAGCTTCGAAAAAATTTGAGTTGTTACTACAAACATGTATAAATATAACTGCGAAATAGTAACACTGTAGATTTAACCGTTCCTCTAAATTTAATTCCCAAGAAAATCACATTGGAAATGGGTCTTCACACTAGAATACGACCTTAAGACGGCTGTGGACGCAACGAAAGTAGAGTTAGATTAGCTTACTGTGAGTAGGGAGTGATAGGAAAGAGTAATGCGTAAAAACCCGCAAGGCCATACATTGGAACTAAGGAAACAAAATATTAATTTATGAAAACAGCCGTTCTTTATAGTAATTTTATTTCGTACTCCTTGTCAGATACCCAGATCACGAAATTCGAGTCGGTGAAATTGCAAAAGCAATTGGTTTTACCCAAGTGTCGTTGTCGCACGAAGTCATGCCAATGATGAGAATCGTACCAAGAGGCTACACAGCATGCGCTGACGCGTACCTCACGCCGCATATAAAATTATATTTGCAGGTAAAATAATACTTATGGAACAATGTTTGCAGGTAGGCCAATTATTATGAACCAATATTGGCGGATATGAAAATTCAAAAAGACTTACATGTAGGCACAACACGTAGGTGTTATGACATTTGCTTAACTCACAATCAGTCGGTATCTCTGGCGGTACCACTGACCCAAACAAACCCGGACAGACCCAAACACGTATACTTTCAGAGCTTTACATCCGGATTCAAAAACAATCTCGAAGGCGTAAATGTTCTCTTTATGCAAAGCGATGGAGGATTGACACCCATGAATTCGTAAGTGGGCAGTGAGTTGACGATGCCTTAGTTTTATTCATAACATACGGATTGCAGCCAAGTTCCTCATCAGTTTTTTTGTATGATTCTTTGGCAGATTTATCGGTTCTCGGGCAATACTTTCGGGACCGGCGGGTGGTGTAGTCGGCTACGCCAAAACCATTCACCAAAAGGAAACTATGCAGCCCATAATAGGCTTTGACATGGGTGGTACTTCGACGGACGTCAGCCGTTACGACGGAAGTTACGAGCACGTTTACGAGAGCACGACTGCCGGGGTCACAATACAAGCCGCTCAGGTACCTTAATCTTCATTTTTTATCGCACAATTTGACGCATGACGGAACTCCGTGTCATTTAGAAAGCTGGATATAAAAAATCCATTCAAGTCAGCAGTACAAAGAGAGCTGTTGCGTTAGAAAGTTTTCGGTCGGAGCTCTTTATTTTTATATCAGCGCGTTCGGGGCCTTTACAATTGAAAAGCTTTTACTTATTTATTTTCTTAAGTACAAGCTTTTGAGTTATTTTCTTAACTTATAGAAACCAAATGAAGATAACATAAAAAAAATAAACCACACACTTTTATTGGTTACCTTTGAATTTGTTGTGACTCCATTTGAATCACTTCGATAATCTTTGAACATCGGGAATTGTCAACATTTTATGTGTGTAAAAAATCTTCACTTCGATATTTCGAAATTTGACTAACAGGGCTTAGTGTATTTTCGACATAGATATTCGGCACTTTATAACCTACTAAATCTTTTACCAATTTTCGTACGATTAAATATCCGGCGTCCTTGAGGGGTATTCGTCGTGTGTCAAAAGTTTCGGTCTGACGTCCAAAAAGGTCATAAATTCAGATCAATTGCAAGGAAAATTTGTATGCATATGTACATCGATTTGAATATGTTGAAAATTGTGACAACAACAAACCACCTGAGGAAATATTAAAAATATATTGAAGAATTGAAATTAAGTTGTCATAAATATTAAACGCTCGGCCACCCTCAAATAAATAAACACTAAATAATTCATACCGTTGTGAACTAGTTCACGAAATAAATAATAAAATGGATTACGAATTTGTTAACAAAAATAAATTATTCTGCCAATTTTGCTATAAATTTGTGTAAACTCGCATGTGATTAGTTTTTTGAAAATGTTATGTAGCTCGATGTAAATACCGTAGCGGCTGGTGGAGGTTCAATGCTATTCTTCCGATCAGGCCTTTTTGAAGTTGGTCCTGAAAGCGCTGGCGCACATCCGGGGCCATCGTGCTACAAAAAGGGCGGTCCCTTAGCCGTCACCGATGCCAATCTCGTCCTGGGTCGTCTTCTTCCCGAATATTTTCCAAAGATATTTGGGCCTAACGAAAATGAACCACTAGATAAATCGACGACAATTAATGCCTTCGAAAGATTAACCTCCCAGGTGAAGTTACTGTGTTACCCCGATTTATTTGAAATAAATCTTATTAGACATCGATTGGGTAATAAAGAACGTTTCTTTATTACGGTTGTTTATTTGCTTCGATTAGCTCAGGTTACTGCCATTGGCGTAGAATGAAAGTCTTTGGATCACCACTGCTACTGTAGAAAATTAATACATTTTGGGATTCTTTGGGTTTCTAGGTCTTCTCCTTCAGTGATGATAATTGTCACAGTATTTTGAAGTAACAAGAAACTTTTTAGAAAATCGGCTGTTTTTGGAGTGACGGTTCATTATTGGAAAATCGGGAAAAAATGAGTGAAGCCAAATGAACAAACGCAAATAAAACATATTACCGAAAAATTGTGAAAAAATAACTGAACCAAAAGTGTTATACTTAAGTCCAGTTCAAGTAGAAACAATTTTAAAAATACATTAATTTTATGAAGAAAATTATGATAAAAAATTACAAATTCTCATAATCAATTTCTTTTTCTTCATTTTCGCGAATGACTATAGATTAACGAATTTTTGACGGTCACTCGTGGTAATGCTGCTGGGAGGATGAGCGTGGAAGAAGTTGCCATGGGTTTCGTAAAAGTCGCTAATGAGACCATGTGTCGTCCGATACGTGCTCTCACTCAGGTATGATGAGTCGCTATATAATTAATCGATATTCTCATAAAAAACAGTAATTCAAATTTTCCCAGGAATCGTTATAATTTCGTCATGTCCGTTTATCTGTCATAGCAAAGGCCTCTTTAGGTTCAGACATTGAAATAATTCGTAAAAGTTGTGGGTAATTCATTTTTGGTACTTATTTTATAGGGAGTAAAATAATTCGTATGTGGACATCCCGAGGAAAACCGTTTTTAATTTGACAGCTTTCTATCTGCCATATTTACGACTTTATTCGAAAAATGTTACCTGTCAAATGTTGATAATTATCGCGGTCCTAGTAAACCCAATGACGTCGGTGATTAGACTTCTTCCTTTGACAGCTTTCTATCTGCCATATTTACGACTTTATTCGAAAAATGTTACCTGTCAAATGTTGATAATTATCGCGGTCCTAGTGAACCCAATGACGTCGGTGATTAGACTCCTTCATGATCGTCTACATTTTTGACGTATGGTGACGCTTTCATTGGGCAGGCAAAAGGCTACAATACTTCAATTCATGTGTTGGCCTGTTTTGGCGGAGCTGGTGGACAGCACGCCTGTGCAATAGCTCGAAGTTTAGGCATGTCGACAGTTTTCGTTCACAAGTACGCGGGTATCCTTTCGGCCTATGGTATGGCATTGGCTGACGTTGTCGAAGAGGCGCAAGAACCGAGTGCCGAGGAATATGAGGAAGGTTCGTTCAACCAGGTCAATAACAATTAGGATAGACTTGCATGAATCGTGCCCGCTCCCCATGCTATAATTTGCAATGCCTATAATTGTCGAAAAAAAACAATGAACGTTATCAGTTAACGGGTTCACATAAGTTTGGGACTCAAAAAACAAGGAGATTTCCGAAAAAAATTCTTATAAGAGTATTGGGGTGTCAAGGTTGGGATCTCACACACTATTGATACATAGTCTTGTAAACTTTGAGTTTTTTTCGCATTGAAAAATAATAATAAACAATGAAGTTATTATTATTTCAACAAAGCACCGCCGTCGCTGCATGGCCAATTGGTGTAGGTGGTTGCGGCACCTATGGCGATCTGAAATGAAAAATAAAAATAACTAACTTTTAGTACAACAATAAAACTGTCTCGAAAATTATGAAAATGGCAAGGATTAGAAAAAAAGTCCGATTTTAGGGCACTCTTCTTAACTTCTCTTTTTTTTGCAAAGCTTTTTTTATCAGGCATATTGATTTTCTATTCAAGAGTCGTTTGCACGTATTTCCGAACGTTTGAGAGTTCTCGATGGAAGGGTCCGCACTAATTTGAGGAAGCACGGCTTCGCTGATCACCAAATTGCAACCGAATTTTTTTTGCACTTGCGTTACTATGGTACGGATTGTGCACTGATGTGCAGCCCGAAACAAGATTCGAAGTCGAATTTCGACACCGTAGAATCTTTGGGACATGGAGATTTTTTGTCGACATTTTTAAAAAGGTATCCGAATTTGGTCTCCATTTCATTCGTCTTTTCAACTTCGCTTTAACCCAAACAAACCCAAACAATGATACTAAGAAAAGCGATTTGTTTCAACAAAGTACATGTGGTAAATTCTTGTTTTTATTTAAATTGAAGCAACTACCCGTTTATTTCCTACTAGGGAAAAGGTATTAGAGGGTAGGATAAGTGGCGCTGTATACTCTGGGGCGGAAAATGTGCCCTAGACGTGCCATTTCTTCTGCTCTCTGCGAAACATGTGGGATCTGTCGAAATCCACGCGTTTACTTAGTGTAAAATTATTTTTATGAACTATCATGCAGCTCTTATATAAATGAAACTCTGCTTCATTCAGTAAGGAATGGAATGGTGCATACTAAAGTCAATTATCCAAAACTGGAATCGCTGAAAAAGTATTTTCAACGAAACAATAAACGGCGAACACCTGCAAAAACGACTGTTATCGAGGAAAACATTCTCTTTTTTTCTAGATTAACCGTTGAAAAAACAGCTTTTGAAGATGATAAAATATACCATTAGAAAAAAAATACTATCCTTATGTTTTCTCAGAAAAGAATATATATTCGAGCACACGAATGTGGCCAATTTGTGAAGATATGAAATAGTATTTATGTTTGATACTTATGGTTAGAGAATGTTTTTATATTGACACAGGTAAAAATGCAGTATTTTTCGTAATTTGTTTCTCAGAGGAAACGAAATCTATTACGTTCGAATTCGAAGAATTTTTCATTGTACATCTCAACAATAAAAAAATCAATATCATTTATTGGAAATTATTTTTTTTTTCGTAGGAAAAAATCTCTGGCGAAAAAAGCCGTCGCTAATTTTGCAAAAAAATGTAAAAAATTAAATCCTTCAATTTATATGAATTAAGAACGCCGATCCGAACTTTTATTACGAGTTCTTTGAATTTTCAAGATATCAGACCGAGTTCGGCTTTACAATGCCAGGCCGAAAAATTCTCGTGAATGACGTGAGAGTTCGCGGGACCGGAAGGAGCGCAATTCCGGAAGAAGCTGAGAAGCCACGATCTGCAGAGGTACCATTTGCCGAAAAGGTTGGTCCCCTTCGTCACTTCCGTAACTGAAGCGTGAAGAACGAATAGATCGTTAGGTGGATAAAAACAAGTAAGAACCTTAAAAAATTACAGAGCACCTTGGTGTATTTTGAGGGCGGATTCCAAAAGACCCAAGTATTCCGTATGGAGTCATTGAGTCACGGCCACGTTGTACGTGGTCCAGCAATAATTATGGACAGTCTAAGTACTTTGCTTGTCGAACCTGATTGCACGGCGACCGTAACCTCTCATGGGGACGTGCGAATAGACATCGGGAAAGGTGTCAAATCAAAGATCACTACGGAATTAGATGCCATTCAGCTCAGCATATTTTCACATCGATTTATGAGTACGGCTGAACAAATGGGAAGGTAATGTAGTATCACGACAATAATTACCGCGATCGTAAAAGAATAAGAAAAAGTAGAAAATAATAATTAACATCGAAAATGTATGACATTTTTTTGACAAATACTTTACAAGCTTTCTTGATATAAAATCAACAAAATTATACGAATGACCAAAATAAATGTAATATAAGACTTCTCACAGGTAAAATCAAATTCGATGATCTTGAAATACTAAGCGTACCTATTGATTTTTAATGATAACCATAATAATGAAAAATCAATGTTCTTGCCATCCTCGTGTGCATAATTGTTCAGTTTTTTCGAATCTAATATAATTCCTTGTGCTTTTCTAAAGTTGAATCTCTCGCATTGGCTCCTCGCAGAGTATCGGGTGGGGGTAATGAAATCGAACGCAGCGCCTGCAGTGGACAAATATTGCAATAAATTTGGCTATTTATCTGTCAAATCTGTATGAGCGTATAGTAAGAGATTTTTGTAATAAAATGTAAAATATTGTTTTATTAAAAATGGGCCATGACAGTTCCTATGTAATAAATTGCAAAAATACCGGAAGCAATAGTAAATTTAAATTTGATCGATTCCTTGCGGCAAATTGGGAATTAGAATAACGCAACAAATGGATAGATGCAGTTTTACCTTTCAAGGAGTTTTGTAAGGCGTCAAAGAAATGGAGCTTTGACTTAGGACATGAGCTTGAATTATTAATATTAATAGTTCACAAAACCGGACCCAAGTTCAAACACAAGTTTAAACTCGGGACATGTTTTTTTCATGACTCTTTTACGTCCCTGACGTGTTTAGTAGATACCAACAGTTTCCCCTTAGATTGAGTTTGAGTTCGGAAATTAATTTTGTGAGTTATACTCCCGAAGCCAGTCTTTAAAATTCTGCTTATTTCGGTCTGCAAATAAAATTTTATTTATAATATTATAAAGTAATGCAGCAAGAATATATGTTTGTTAAATTTCAATAAAACCAATTATACAGCTCTATTTTTTCTGTCTTATGGCAAAACTGCAACTAAACAAAAATAGACATTTTAAGAAAATGTTCCTGCCTTTTTCACTTTACTGAAAGGAAACGCTTCTTGCCTTCTTTGGCCGGGCAAGTTGATCTAATGCCAACAAATTAAATGCAATGAAGGCGCGATTTTAATTGTTATAATTTATCGCAATATTAGAACCATAGATCCAGAGCCTTCGACAGAGCCGACAAAAATACGAACGCTACGCCGCGCTCGGGTTGCGCATGGAGCCAATATTGTCGGCAAAAAGTTTAATTTGCTCAGAATTTCAAACTTCCTAATTTCAGAAAAATCTGAAAATTTCAGACTCAATGAGGTCACAATAAATACTAATTTGGAATACCAACAATTCCTGCAAAGTGATTAACAAATAGTTATAACAAATGATTGTTCGATAAATGATTAGTAAAGAAGGAATCTTCGTATTCAATTACATTTTTTGTTTTTTTTTTCTATGCTTATGGGGTTTTTGCTCGACAATATTTGTTTAATTATAAAACGGATTAAACAAACGTCCAGTTTGACCAATACAACTTTTAAAAACTCCGGAACGACGAATGTTACGAAAGCGAAATTTTTTTTCGAATATTCACTCTGAGTTAAGAAAATCAATCATTTCATTTCTGACAAATAATTCTTGTTAAAAGTTATTTGTTAAATTATTATTCACTTTTACGATTTGTTAATAATGTTATGATGATAGTATATTTTATTGCTTTGGCCAACGCACTTTCTTAGTTTGCGCTGGGAAACATTCACCTCCCCCTGGGGGTTATGCTTGATCTTAGTTTAGACTGGAACTATAGTGCTGCGCGACACTCGAGGGCTCCGACACCACCTCGGCTGCCGCCCAGTCAAAAAGACGCGAGAAAAATTAAATATCGCTCTGCCATAGCCAAAGGGTGAACTGCTACCGCAGTCCACAATCGTGTTGCCACAGTAAACGGAGGACCCAAGTATGACCGCCTTCTGCTTCCGACCTGTTATATATGCTATATGTGCTGGTGATACAATACACTTAGGACCGCGTTATGGCGATAGATATGGCCGTAGACTGCATACGAGGGAGGACCCATAAGTTCCGGGAATTACGCTGTGGTGGGGAGGGAGAGTGGGGGAACCTATCCTTTGACCACATGTCCGTTAGTGTCACGCCACCTGCGTCAGTGTGCAAAGTTGTGTCGCTGTGAGTGCATCGGTTCGGCTGTAAGATTTTTTTTAGTAATACAACTGTTTACATTTCGGCGAAAACGTAATGGCATATTGTCGAGAACAACGCGCGGCTGTGAAATTTTGTTTCCTGTTGGGGAAATCGGCCGCGGAAACTATTGTAATGCTTAAGACTGCTTATGGGGATGCTGCCTTAAGTAAAACCAGAGTTTACGATTTATTTTCACGTTTTAAAAATGGAGAAATGTCTATTGAAGACCAACCTCGTTCAGGACGCCCCTCAAC
Source organism: Ophion slaviceki (assembly GCA_944452715.1). Taxonomy (NCBI): domain Eukaryota; kingdom Metazoa; phylum Arthropoda; class Insecta; order Hymenoptera; family Ichneumonidae; genus Ophion; species Ophion slaviceki. The sequence goes on along the minus strand of OX101788.1, from coordinate 44,515,987 downwards.
GTGAAGAACTGATGAAAACGTCGACAAAATCAATGCCCTCATTCGTGAAGACCGTCGCCGAACCATTGATCAACTCTGTGAGATGTCCGGAATGTCATGGAGTTCAATTCAGAGAATTTTATCCGAAGATTTGCACATGAGAAGGGTTGCAGCCAAATTGGTTCTTCCATCATGACAACGCGCCGGCCCACACCGCCCTTTCCGTGAAGCAATTTTTGACCAAAAACGCCATGACACCGATTGTCCACCCCCCATACTCACCGGATCTAGCCCCCTGTGACTTCTTTTTGTTCCCCAGACTCAAAAGGAATATGAAAGGAAAGCGTTTTGCCACTGTGGAGGAGGTGAAACAAAAATCGCTGGAAGGCTTAAAGGACATCCCGATGAGTGAATTTAAAAACTGTTTTGAACAATGGAAGAATCGTTTGGAGAAGTGCGTTGTGGTCAATGGCGAATACTTTGAAGGTGATCAAAATTTGGTGTAGAAATATTGAGAAATAAAGAATATTTTGGGTCCCCCCTCGTATATTGGCCCGACAGTAGATGCATTAGTATCTCCGGCGATTGTTTACATGCACAACACAAAATCGCTGACAGAGGCTGACCCATAACGCGACTGCGATAGATCAGGGTGTTGATAACTCCGTCCTGGCAAGCACAGATAAACCCTCCGGTCTCGGACATTAGTCCAGCTGACCGCAAGGAGGAAAAGGTCAGCTGGGCGGACAGCCCTTGTTTCTCCATGTGTTGGAAAAACACACCGTGCATGGGCCTGTCCACGTGCTGCCGAGTCAGGTCAGTCTTTTCGGCAGCCCTGATTGCCTGCCGACATCGGGACTTGGTCCACCGAGCGACGAGGTCTGTTGGCAGGGCGCCACGCTGGCGCCGGCGGAACTCCAAGCCGACGGTCTCTGCCCCACGATCTGCCGCCTGATAAAAAATGCCCCCACCCCATCAAGCTTATGCTGGTGCACGATCTTAAGGAGCGGGTTCGTGCTCGTTATTATATCGCTTGCTATTTAGCTACGAGGACAACGCGGACATGAAGACATCCCAATCCTAAGAGCCCGTGTCTACCGCTCTGACGCAACATATAGAAGGCGGGGGGTGCGGGGGGCTGGTGGGAATTGCTTCGCAACCCCCAGGTTCTGCACCTTTTCTACGTAGCGTTCCTTCAAAATGAGAAGGACAGCTTTGTTCAGTTTGCTTTGATGGCTCTTCAGTTCTGAGCTGATTTTTCGGATTTTCGGGGTAAACGCCCTCCTCGCCGTAACGAAGTCTAACACACTGAATACGGGATGCCTGCCTCCGCGCTTCATTGATCTTATTCTGGAGCTGTGCAACGCGCCGTCGAGTCTTAACCATGAACTCTGCCTTGTCATTGTGGGTCCGAGGTTTCGCCTCAACAGCCAGCTCTGGTGGTAGTAACAAGAGGTCGCAGCCTTGTCGTCGCAAGCGGGCGGCCTGGTCTCGCACATGTTGTTGCGAGAGGTGTGTAAGCTCTGAGTGCACTTGGCTCCACAGAGCCTGCAACTTCGCCACGTATCCCTGTTGCGACGGTACGCTATCCCTCCAGCAGCGGATGAGGTCCTCCTTGAGTTTCTCTGTACACTCGAGGCGCCAATTTTGAGCCGTGGTCGTTGCCGTGGATCCTATCTGGGTGCCCTTCGCAACTAATCCTTGGTCCCCATCCGAGAGGGACCGGTTGTGGGGGGCCTGACTAGGTGGTGGTCGAACCTAGTTTTCGGCATGCTAGGTGGTTGGCCTGGCACGCCGGTGGCTATTGCGAGGGAGTTGAACGTCTCCGGGCGATGGGCACGCCAGCTTCCCTACGGCCTATTATTTTTTATATTTTTTTGTATATATAGACTTTATTGTTTCGGGTAACGCACTGCCTGAGTTTGCACTGGGAAACATCCACCTACCCCCGGGAATTAGACTCGGGCTTAATGTAGACCGGAACAATAACGCTGGGCGACACTCGAGGGTTCCGACACCACCTCGGCTGCCGCTCAGTCAAAAAGAAGTCCAATATCGCTCTGTCATAGCCGCTCCCTCAAGCCAGAGGGTGAGCGGCTACCGCAGTCCACAATCGTGTTGCCTGACTAAACGGAGGGATCCAAGTATGACCGCCTTCTGCATCCGACTCGCTAGCAACCGGACACCGGATATGCAAACCGGTATGCTAGCGAGGCCCGACACAAAAGACTCTTTCATCCCCCCAAGCGCGCCGATGATGAGGACAACCAGAGTCACCCTGAATCCCCGGAGCAGACGAAGCAGCTGGGCCAGGAGAGGCAGTGGCGTAGCGTGGGGGGGGGGCAGAGGGGGCCATGGCCCCGGGCGGCGCAGATGTGGGGCGGCGGCGGCGGGCGGCACTCAGTTGCGAAAATAGGGAGGGGGGCGGCAAATTTAGGGTTAGCCCCGGGCGGCAAAAATCCACGCTACGCCACTGAGGAGAGGCTGATACTTGAGCCGTTTCTCCTCTCCCTTTCGCAACATGATCACTTCGGCCGGAGCCGAAAACTCAATGACGTATATCGTCTTGTCATCAAAATCGACGAGGACAACATCAGGTTTAGTCGCTTGAAGCGGCCCGATGGTCGCGAACGAGAGGTTCCAATAAATCTTGCACCTCGCGCCCACGACAACGGGCTTAATATCTCCTGGTAAATAACGCGGCCGAGGTCCAGGTCTATCCCATAAGAGTGCCGTAGATGGTAGTACAACACCCTTAGGGCCGCGTTATTGCGATAGATATTATCGGAGACTGCATATACCGAGCCGGCGGACAATAGATGCATTAGTGTCTCCGGTGATTGTTTGCATGCAAGACACAAAATGGCCGGCAGAGATTGACCTATAACGCAACTGCGATAATCCAGGGTAGTGATAACTCCGCCTTGGCAGGCACAGATAAACCCTTCGGTCTCGGACATCAGTCCAGCTGACCGCAAGAAGGAAAAGGTCAGCCGGGTGGACAGCCCTTGCTCCTCGATGTGGCGGAAAAACACACCGTGCAGGGGTCTGTCCACGTGCTGCCGAATCAGGACAGTCTGCTCGGCAGCCCTGATTGCCCGCCGACTTCGGGACTTCGGCAACCGAGCGACGGAATCTGTTGGCAAGACGCTACGGCAGCGCCGGTGGAACTCCAAGCCGAAGGTTTCTGCAGCACGATCTGCCACCTTATAAAGAAAAGCCCCCGCCCCAAGAACTCATGCTGGTGCACAATCTCCAGAAGCGGCCCGAGCTCGTTATGGCATCACTTGCTTTTCCGAAGACCATGCGGTCATGAAGCCACTCCAATCCCACGAGCCCGCGCCCGCCGCTTTAACGCAGCATGTAAAGGCGCGAGGTGGAAGCTCGAGGGTGCAGACTCCGTTGGATGTTCATGGTCTTGCGTGTGCCGATGTCCAGCTGTTTAAGCTCGTTTCTGCGCCATTTGACAAAGCCAAATGAGTAGAGCTGGATGGGGACAGTGAGCATATTGGTGGCAGTGATCTTATTTTTCCCAGTGAGATCTGATTTCTAGATCGGTCTGAGACGCTGCCTGTACTCGCTGCGGAGAGCCGCTTTGACACCCTCAGCGTCTCGTACAGAGCGCTGATCGATGCCAAGGTACCGGTAAGACCCTCCGGCATCCAGGTGCTTGAAGACGCTCCCGTCCACCAGCCGAACATCAGCCGCGACACTGTCTGCTCTCCCTCTCCTGAGATGAAGAACAGTGTACTCGTCCAATCCGAAGTCCATTCCAGCCGCCCGCGTGTGCGTCCCTACGATGTTCAAGAGAAGCGGAAGCACCCCCTCCCCCGGAGCGTATAGCTTGAGCTCATCCATATAAAATAAATGGGTGATCCCCCACCCATGCTCCCCGGGGCTCCCGTTCCGTACCCGCGTGCAGCCCGCAAGACGATTAATAGCGGTAATAGTGAGACGAAAAACAGGAGCGGGCTAAGCTAATCTCCCTAAATAATCCCTCTCCTGTACCCCACCATTCCACTCGACACGTTGCCTTCACTAGTTTTAACTGTGAAGCGTGCCTTCCAGAGCGGCATGAGCTGCTTAATGCATCCCACTATGTAAGGACTCACTAAAAGGCGTTCGAGTAGGTGTATAATCAGTTTGTGACTGACAGTGTCGAACGCCTTACGTCGGTAGTCTAGCCAAGCGACTGAGAGGTCACGCTTGTGCTGGACCGCGTCCTGCGTGATGCAACGGTTCAGCAGCAGGTTCTCCTTACAACCTCCCAGCCCCCTGTCGTATCCTCTTTGTTCGTGTATCTCCTGCCATACAGGCTCGATCTCGCACAGAACACGCTCATGAAGTATCTTGGTGAATCTTATAGAGCGCATTCAGGCACGTTATCGGGCGGTAGTTCTCCGGACGAGACAGAACCCTTTTTTTGGGGAGTGCCACCGTCCTTCCTTCTGTCAGCCATGCAGGAATTGGCACCATCCCATCGATGAACAACGAGAAAACGCGGGCCAGATGGGTCTGGGTGCACGTGAATTTCTTCCACCAGACGATGTTAATTCTATCCGGCCTGGGCGCGGCGAGGTTCCTCATGCTACTCACCGCCTTCACCACCTCACCCCGCGTGACTGGAAGACAGTGGCCACGCTTACTCGGCCGTTGGTGGCAAAACGCGCCGAACCGCCCCAGAGCTGGAGTGCTTTCATCAAAATGACCATCCTCGCTATACAGTTTTCCCCAAAACCACTCCACCTGAACAGCTGTTGGCGCTTTCTCGGGGGCAGGCGTAGGTGGTTGGAACCAGCGGCCTGGGTCAGAGCGGAAGAGGGCGTTATCTAACGCCCGACCCAACCGTCTTTCTAGAGATTGCTCCGTAACCCCGGGATTCCGCACCTTTTCCACGTAGCGTTCCTTTACAATAAGAAGGTTTGCTTTGTCCAATGTGTGGTGATGGTATTTCAGTTCCGAGCGGATTTTTCCGATCTTAGGGGTGAACGCCCTCCCCGCCGTAATAAAGTCTAACACACATTGAACAAGGGATGTCTGCCTCCGCGTTTCATTAATCATATTCTGGAACTATGAAATGCGCCGCCGAGTCCTAACCACAAACGCCGCCTTATCATTGCGTGTCCGAGGTTTCGCCTTAACAGCCGCGTGATACACAGACCAGTTCGAGCTGAAAAGATCAGGAGTCTCAAGAATTGCTGCTGTGAGGCTCATTTGCTGCCTCTAGGCAACCAGGCTGAAGAGAAAATTTCCCAGTCATTCTCTCCCTCCTTATTGCCCAGTCCTCTGTCAAATCGACGCGCCAACGCGGGGGTTCCGACGGCCCGGGGGGGGGGGGTGTCAATCTTTAGACCATCCGGCAGAGCTCCGCACTGAACGCGCGAAAGAGCGCCTGCCAGACAGCTCTGGTGGTAGTAACAAGATATCCTAGCCTTGTCGTCGCAAGCGGGCGGCCTGATCGCGCAGATGTTGTTGCGAGAGGTATGCAAGCTCTGGTTGCACTTGGCTCCACAGAGCCTGCAGCCGCGCCATGTTGCCCCGCTGCGACGGTACGCTATCCCTCCGGCAGCGGATGAGGTCCTCCTTGAATTCCTCCGTCCGCTCGAGGCGCCGATTTCGAGCCATGGTCGTTGCCGTGAATCCTCTATGAGTGCCCCTCCCAACTGATCCTTGGTCCCCATCCGAGAGAGACCGGCTGAGGGAGGCCTAACTAGGTCTAGATGGAACCTAGTTTTCGGCGTGCTAGGTGGTTAGCCTGGCACGCAGGTGGCTATTGCGAAGGCGGACCCCCCCCCGGTGATGGGCACGCCAGCTTCTCTACACCAATCGTCTTATTATTGTTATTATTATTATTGTCTAAAACGTAGTATTCACAACACCTTAAAGTTAATCAATTGTTATTTGGTTAACTCATCAACTATTGATTGATTAGCAATAACTATAACACAACAATCATTTTAGTTCTGACGAATGCGTCTTGTAATGGTTATCTGACAACTAATTATTTACTCGTACAATTTATTAATAACATTATTGTTACGATTATTATTATCTGAAATTAATATTCACAACATCCTGAAGTTGATTGACAATTATCACTCAATCAACTAATCGATCAACCAATAAACTATTGATTAATTAATAATTATTATTGCATAACAATTATTTCCTTTCTGACGAAGAATTCTTGTTAATGATTATTTCTTAAATGGTTGTTTACTTGTGAAACTTTTTTGTAACATTATCATTACTATTATCATCTGAAATGAATATTCATAATATCTTGAACATGTCCGATTTTTTGCCGACTTTTCGGAGTTGTTATTATCAAAACTCTGATCAGATAAAACTTTTGGTTGAGATTGTATGTGTGACACATTCTCAAAACGCACTCAGTGTAGGGAGAATGCAAAGAGAGACATTCTTCTAAGCACTTCTAAACATGGGCCATTTTCTTTCAAAGAATTTTACAAAGAACATCCATATCGACGAATATCAAGGAGCGTCTCGATTTCTCCTGCGCCGTTTTTGGACCTGACGGTGGTCTCGTCTCCAATGCCCCCCACATTCCTGTCCACCTTGGCGCGATGCAGGAAACTGTGCAGTACCAAATCAAAGCTTTCGAGGGAAATTTCGAAAGAGGCGACGTAATCCTCGCTAATCATCCTTCCGCTGGGGGCTCTCATCTGCCAGATTTGACAGTAATCACGCCGGTATTTCATAGGTTAACACTCGTCATATTTCGATAATCAAAATACAAAAAATGTCGATTGTTCGTTTTTCATGTTGTGTTTTTTTCAAAACTATTTTGCAGTGATTTGCCGAAGCCAGTTTTTTTCGTGGCTAGTCGCGGTCACCACGCGGATATTGGTGGAATCACACCTGGCTCGATGCCTCCGCATTCCACTTCGTTGATGCAAGTACGTCATGAAATTGAAAACATCGTCGGAGAAGTATCATGTGATCCAACGTACACTTTCTAAATACCTACAACTTCGAAAAAAAATCGAAAAGAACAATGTTAAAAAACTGAATTTTTTTATAATGTTTACAAAAATATGTTATTGATTTGAAATATTGACGAATAAAATTTGGTCGTGCGGCCAGGAAGGAGCGACGTTCAAGAGCTTCCTTCTGGTCCACAAAGGTGTCTTTCGGGAGAAAGAAGTCACCGAAGCCTTGATGGCTCCTGGAAAAATACCTGGAAGTTCTGGAACGAGGAACCTCTCGGATAATCTGAGTGACCTAAAGGCACAAATCGCAGCCAATCAGAAGGTCGGTCTTAAAAAGATAATACGTGTTTAAGGTCTGTTTTAAAAAGATAATACGTGTTTAAAAATATGTGCACGCGGAATTCAAAAATTTGTCGAGCAAAATTAGAAAACGTCGGAATGAAAATATAGCATGGAATTCGAATTTATTTACGGTATTACACACTGCACGAGGAATTTTCCGAAAATGTATTGGCTTTTTTTTTTCATTTTGGAAAAAATATTAACAGAATTAAAGAGAATAGTAACGACTGAAAAAAACGAATGAAATTTTGGGGAAAGAATTACGAAATTAAACGAAAATAGACGGAATAGAAAAAATAGACGAAATTGTGGAAGAAAATTGATGCAATGTTGACAAAAATGCCGGAATTAAAAAGAATCAACACAATTCAGAAATCATATCGAAAAATGTTATGTCATTAATGAGGAAAGTTTTGAACAAGCTATTTGATAGAAATTAATATTTACTTTCGGAAACAACCTATGTAATTGGTAATAGCCCTTTTCTGGAAGCCCTTCACGAAAAAAGCTGCATTGTTTCGTCCGGAGTTAATTTTTATCACCGAACCGAAACATTAGCGAACCTAATATTAAGGTAATCCTATCGCCAGGCTTCAATCCATAGGGTTTTCATGTTTTTTACCTCCACTAAATATATTAATAATCGTCTCTGTAAAATTTTGAGGGTCGGTTATCGACCTAATTACAGAGAAAAAAAATTAAAACTGCGTATTTTTGTGAAGGGATTCGGAGACGACATACAAAAACCCAATATCCGGCCGCTACAAAAGTGTATATAATAGTGGGAATCCGTCAGATTCTTAAAAATAATCAGATTTATATACCTGCATTGGATTACTTGTAGTAATCCAATGCTTTCCGAAAAAATTACGCTTATTGGCCTAATTTTTGTGTAATATCAAGTTTAATTTGAACTTCCGGTATCGGATTTATTACCAGTCGCTACGATAAACAGGCGTGACAGCAAGGCAACAGCTGACTGTAGTACTAAGCTCATCTCACTCATTCGAATTTCCACACATTTTTCATTTTTCACCGACATATTTTGCCGACACAAATTTTCCACCCTTTTTGCCAGTTGTGGCCCGAATACAATGCTTTATATTTCCCGCACCTGACATTGTTTTGACAGATCGACGTTAAAAAGCATGGAGGTTAAACTCGCCTGGTTGAGTAAAAAGAGACGGAAATAGAACCAATGTTGCCAAATATCAAACCTAGACATTTTGGGCGATACGTTGGAAAAACCACTTTCTCATTTTTCTAATTAAATGTGAACATTCATTAAACAGTTTACACTTGGAACGTTTTAGTTATTAGAATTTTTTTTACATATGTTAAAAACATAAATTGTACAAGTCTCAAATATGATCAGTGGTATAAGTAGTGTGAAGCGATAGGATGACCTTAAAGCGCAAATTACTTTGTAGGGGACGCGATTGGTTGACGAACTCATCGATTATTATGGCTTGGATGTAGTTCAAGCGTACATGCGGCACATCCAGAATAATGCGGAATTTGCTGTGCGAAAAATGTTGAAACACGTAGGGAAAAGTACTCTGGAGAAGACCGGAAGCACAAGCGTCACTGCTACGGACTATATGGACGACGGAAGCATAATAAATTTGCGCCTCGAGATTGACATTGATAAAGGCGAAGCGATTTGTGACTTTACGTGAGTAAATACTTTTGTTTTCGTTTATCTGGATTTTTTTTCATAGAATAAATGTGGATAGCCGGATAAACGCAACAGCATTCTCTAAGTCTATCGAAATCCGCTTCCAAACCCCAGTTACGAGCCTCGACTAGTTATCTAGCGGCTGGAGGGATATGACCGAATACATGTTTGATTATTCTCAAAATCGGCATTCGAAAACGCATCTTCTCGCGTTTCGGCTTCTCCCGAATCGCCCTTTCGAACTAGAGACTTTTGAGCTAACTTCGCACGGAATCTATCTAGCCTTCGAATGGATTTTTATCCATCCGACTAGGACGATTTGCCAATTCGGTGCATCTGCCGTCAGTCTGCCTTCTGGATTTCGCCAATATTCCTGATCTTTGGATGTCGGTTTTCGCGATTTTCGGGTAGAAGGAAATAAGACATCGAGACGGGGCAACGGCATTCTCTAAGGCTGTCAAAATACTTTTCGGACATGGGCTTATGAATCCTAAATGATTAATTAGCGGCTCAGGTATGGCCGACTGGAAATTGCGATTTTGGCTTTTTTGTGAAAGCGGCCAAATGATAGGCAAAATAATTTTATTTTTATTTTTGGACTTCCAAAAGCCCTATCGCATGTAAAATTCATCGCTGATATAAAAGATCCTGCTCTCACCCGCCAAAAAATGATATTTCATAAAAATATTTTTTGAAAACCCCTATTTTTGCGAAACCATTATGTGTTGTTTCCCCATTTGTGTCTTTTTCCGATCAGGGATTATTTTCATAGAAATATTCAAGTAGCCGGATACGCCCAACGGCATTCTCCAAGTCCATCAAAGTCCATTTCGGAAACCGACTTGTGAGTCTAAATCTGCCAATTGGGAGCTGAAATATTCCCAATCGAAGACACTCGCTGGATGGTGGACAAAATTACATTTTTGGACTCGCAGAAGTGCTACCCGATGTAAAATGCATCGCTGAGTCAAAAAATCATGTACCTAACCGCAAAACATTCACATTAAAAAAAAAACATTTGCGAAAAATCCTATTTTGCGGGATCCCATGGTACCCCCCACCCCCCTCGATCCAGCCTTTCGAGATGATCCAGTGGATCGGTAAATCGTCCTACCCGTATGGGGAAAGATGCATTCGTAATCGGCATCGATTCCACTCAAAATGTGCCTCGAGCGAACTCGCTAAGTTGAAAGGGTCATTGTGGAGAGCACGCCAGTCCGTAATATGACATTGTATTTGTTTGCGGTTAATTAAATATTATCGCCTACCAACAATGCAATGACGGCAATTGCTTTACAGCGGCACCGGGTACGAAGTTTGGGGAAATTGCAATGCGCCCAGGGCCGTCACCCTTTCAGCCATTATTTATTGTCTTCGCTGTATTGTCGGAAGAGACGTGCCACTGAACCAGGTAGGGCACACCATTTTTTACGTTTCCACACGCTATCATTAAGACGGAATGACACCTCATCGCGGTCGGTATGGTAGAACAATTATAGATTCCCAAAAATTTCTGAAACGGCTCTTCAGATCCCGTCGAAACTTTGCCAAACGACGTCAAATAGATAGACGAATAGCTTCCAGCCCCTCAAATTTTCTGAATTTGAGAAAAAAAATGTAGATTGGCTTATCATAAGCCAATCTCAAATTTTCTGAATTTGAGAAAAAAAATGTAGATTGGCTTATCATAAGCCAATCTAGTTTTTTTTTCTCAAATTCAGAAAATTTGAGGGGCTGGAAGCTATTCGTCTATCTATTTGACGTCGTTTGGCAAAGTTTCGACGGGATCTGAAGAGCCGTTTCAGAGATTTTTGGGAATCTACAATTGTTCTACCATACCGACCGCGATGAGGTGTCATTCCGTCTTAAGAACCAAAGTGAAATGATACAGCATTATGGCCGTGTTTTCTTGCAGGGGTGTTTGAAACCAGTGAAAATAATTATACCGAAAGGAAGCTTGCTGGACCCATCGGAAAGTGCTGCAGTGGTGGGCGGAAACGTGTTAACGTCTCAGCGCGTAGTTGATGTCGTTTTGGCAGCCTTCAACGCCTGTGCAGCATCCCAGGGATGCATGAACAATGTCACACTCGGTACAGAAAAATGGGGGTATTACGAGACAGTTGCCGGAGGCAGTGGAGCCGTAAGTATCGCTTTATGAATTATTTTGTTGACTCTCAGCCCCAATCTCACCCAATCTCATTGACTCGTACTTCCTTTTACTTAGTCTCACCCTCACTCACTCGCACTCTCACTGACATACTTACTCACTCCCACTCTCACGCTCATTGACGCTTCCAAGGAGAGGACGCCAATCGGGACTCGACGATTTCGCCCAAACTGCGTGGGTACAAAGAGATGGGTCCCCACTTAGCATTCCTAAAACACTTCGTCTGAGTGGGCTATAGGAATGGGTAAATGATCTCCAAAGACTTCCGAGTAGAGCTTGAGGGATATTTTTTCAACTATTTCCAAGTCAGCGGCGTAGCGCAGTGGTCAAACGCATTCCCTGTCACCCCGCTGGCTAGGGTTCGATTCTCGCTATTGCCAGTTTGGTTTTAATTTCTGGCAGTATTCAGCTATTTATTGTAGAATATAAATACTTTCAAGCAGTTAATTTATATAATAAGGTGAAGTTATTAATAAAAATAAAAGTTCCGAAAATTCTTGGAATTAATTATGTACGATGCTTTTTATTCATTATTAGAAATAATAGAAAAATATTTTTGTCAATTTGGATGCAAACCAAGCGTATGGATCATAGGGGTGAAAACGGGAGCACTGAATATGTGCTGCACGATCGAATGTATTTCAATTGCATCTTCTCTTGACGATAATTCTCGCTGTTGTTGGAGAAATTGAGGGGCACTTTGTAGTATTTTAATTACATTTTTGACTTATCGATAGAAATATACATCACACGGTTGAACCAGCAGAGTAAATTTGGGTAGAATGACCTTCATAGCGCACGTTGCTTCGCTTTGCTCATTGGTAAATGTCTTATCATACAATGTTAAATCTGCTTGGCCGCTTCACGAATCCACCAATGGAAGAAATTTATTATTTGTGACGTATGGTTTTAATGTTGTTTTCAAGAATTTTGCAGATTTAACAGTGTATGATGAGACATTTACCAATGAGCAAGGCGAAGCGACGTGCACTACGAAGGTCATTCTACCCAAATGTACTCCGCTGGTTCAACCGTGTGATGTATATTTCTATCGCCAAGTCAAAAATGTATTTAAAAGAATACAAAGTGCCCCTGAATTGCTCCAACAACAGCGAGAATTATCGTCAAGAGAAGATGCAGTTGAAATACATTCGATCGTGTAGCATCAAATCAGTGCTTCTGTTTTCACCCCTATGATCTGCTACACTTGGTTTGCATCCAAATTGACAGAGGAAAACCTTAATTTCAAAACTTGAATCAAGTATGCTTTGCAATGAAGCATGTTTCGGAAAAATGTAACTGCTCAAACAATGGTTTCATAAAATGTTCCTGGTGTGGAAAATATCTATGTTTCAAATTTTCTACGATGAATATCACCCTAAAAATGGTAAAATTATTTCTGATAATGAATAAAGAGCAGCGTACATAATTAATTGCAAGAATTTTCGGAATTTTACTTCCATTAAAAACTTCACCTCATTATATAAATTAACTACTTAAATATATTTAAATTCTACAATAAATAGTTGAAAATTGCGGGAAATAAAAAAAAATAATAAAACAAAAACGGTAGCTGCGAGAATCGAACCGAAGCCAGCGGAGTGACAGGCAATGTGCTTGACCACTGCGCTACGCAGCTGACTTGGAAATGGTTGAAAGAATATCCGTCAAGCTCTAGTCGGGAACCTTTGGAGAGCGATTTACCCTTTCCTATGGCGCACTAAGGCGAAATATTTTAGAAACGTTAAGTGGGGACCCACCACCTTCTACCCACGCTGTTTGGGAGAAATCGGTGGGTCCCGATTGGCGTCCTCTCCTTGTTAGTCACTCCGACTGACTCTCAGTGACTCTTACTCACTCCCACTGATTCTCACGCATTTTTAATAATTTTTACCCACGCTCGCTTTTCTACTCTCACTTACTGTCACTGACTTTCGATCATTCTTACTCACGCCGGCTTTCACTCCCATTCTCACTCTCACAGATTTTGACCACCCTTACTCCCACCGGCTTTCACTCGTACTTGCACTCTCACTCTCTCTCACTGACTGTCATTGACTCTCACTCATCCTTATTGACTCCCACTCTCACACTCACTTAGTCTCGTTCAATCTCACTGACTCCAACTTACTTTGAGTCCCTCTCACTGACCCTTAGTCACTCCCACTCTCACTGACTTTTACTTACTCCCACTCTCACTGACTCTTACTTACTCCTGCTCTCATTGATTCTTACTTACTCCCGCTTTCAGTGACTTTCACTCATTCTCAATGATTCTCACTTAAGCCCGTTTTCACTCTTACTGACCCTATGACTGGCTCTCATTGACTTTTGCTCACACTACCCCCCCCCCCCCACTATCGATCTCTATCTATCTCTATCTCTATATCTATACGCGTATCAATCACAGGGTCCTACATGGCATGGTCGCAGTGGTGTTCACACGCACATGACGAACACTCGAATCACGGACCTTGAGATACTCGAACACCGTTATCCCGTGATCTTGAAAAGATTCACCCTGCGTCCTGGGAGTGGAGGTACTGGTGCTCATCGTGGCGGCGATGGGGTAGTACGCGAAATTCTCTTTAGGTCTCCAATGACGTTGTCCGTACTGACCGAAAGACGATCCCATGAACCACCGGGCCTGGAGGGTGGTCTTCCTGGCGCTAGAGGAAGGAACACTCTGACCCGAGCCGACGGAAGAAAAATTAACCTGGGTCCGAAGACCGCCGTGGACGTGAATCCTGGAGTGAGTAAACTCAACCCCTCTACCTATTATTAGAATCTTCAATCAGAGACGCCAACTTCGTCTTGACTATCAAAATGTTGATCTGATTTTACAATAAGAAAAACGAGCGTCTACATAAAATGGGTTCCCTTTTACAGGACGCCTTCCTTCTGGAGAGTCCAGGAGGCGGTGGTTACGGGCCTCCAGGAAGCACAACCGCGACAACGGGCAAAGCGAGCAGAGCTTTCCTAGAACGTGGCAGTGTTTATGAGTACAGAAAAGCTCAAGAGTCAGTCTGAGCTTATAATTTTACCGATGGATGTGCCAAGCCCAACTGGAAACGAGATTTTTACCACCCTCTCAATTCGGGTCATCAGAGCCACTTGGCTGCTAGCAAATAAAATATACATTGTTTCATATCAAACTGTAATTCGACTGTAGTTGATTGTGTGGTAAGTACAATTATATTTTGTGAATATCCTCAAGCGTATTGCTATTGGGACTCTTACTGAATACAATTAATGGAAGGGTGGACAACGGGCATTATTGAATTTAAATGGCGCCTAATTTATCGTCCCTGAGCCCACATTCGACGACCCTAAAACTCGAGGATTTATCGCGATCCAGAGGAATTTTATCATATGGGGGAAAAATTCCTAATAAATGATTCCTAAAATAATCATACATTCCGTTTTTCCAATCCATAATTTCGGGGCATCCCCAAATAATGGGTTTAGTCAGCCCAATTAATTAATTTTCAAGTGCACCAACATTTATTAGAACTAAAAGCAGGGCTATTCTGACATTTCCATATTGCAACGCTCATTGGACTAAGAATCATGCTCACACCTCCTGAATGGTTCAGCAGTTACGAACTTGTTACAAACTGTGCACAGTCTCGACATTGCGATTAGACAACGACGTCTCAGCATTGGGTTCGTTATCTCTTGACGTACGCGGTAGCACCAAAATAATGACAAGTTAACGAGCATCTTGGCTTGTGTTGCCGTCGTAAGTGCCTCCCGCTCGATACTCGGTGCGCAGGTCAGTGCGCAACCAAGCGGTCACCCATCCGAATGTTGGACCAGGCCAACGCTACACGTGCCGTGGGAAATAAAATAAAAATACATAACAATTTGCTGCAAACTATCGTGTGGATCGTTATCAGTTCCAGGAATACCGAAAGCTTAAGAGGTATTCACAGGAATCGTCGAAGTTCTTCGGCGTATCAAAATCGCACGAAGGAACTAATGTAAGCGAAAAAATCGGTATTTTTGTATCGCCAAGAAAACCGTAAAAATGACCAGTATGTGTTCCCGTATACGAACGATGAAAATTATTGATTTGGGGAATGGGGTGGTATAGACGATGAATGAATTTCGCGCGTTGCGTGACAAAAGCTTATTAACATTTTGGATCTTTTGCTTTGTTTCGCACTGTACATAGCGGTGCAAACGTCGATTGCCATTCTCGTGCAATTGACTGTGCAATTAATTAAGCGAGGTGCACGAGATTGCTTGTCGGAAATCAATTCATATACGTCTGACTATCACGTAACGCGTGGCGTCAATTTACCATGTGTAATAGGGTAGCACAAATTTGAGCACTTTTTTTCCTTTTTCTCACCATCCCATAATCTTCTTTAAAGAAAAAAAAATTGTCGCGACAGCTGCCAGCGGTAAAGAATTCAGAGGCCGCTCAAGCTTCCCAAAACTTTAAATTTTTATTAAAAAATCGATTTTTTCTTCGTCCATGTCTCACCCGTGGATTCAACATTGTATAATTTTTAAATTAACTTTGCGAAAGCTCTAGCCGGCCAACGAATATTTGGTGGTTGCTCAAAAGCTTCAAAATGTCCAATTATCGCCAATTTTTGTTTACTCTTCTTACTCATAAATTCGACGCTGTGTAAAATTATCAAAACAATTAATCCTTTTTTCTTTAGGAACAGATTTTTCAAATTTACCACACACTTCCTACCCAAGAATTAATTATATTTTTAATCTTTGTTCTCATAAAATAATTCTTTGAAGGTCTTGTTCGTATACAAAATTATAGTTTGTTTTATTCGTAAAACTGCAATGGCAGCTGTATTCCGCGCATCGTAATGCGTCTCACAGTTTGTCTCGTTACTGAAACTGCGGACTAATCGTAGCTGTACTTTGACGAGCGACGCTATGATACAATAATACGTAATAACACATATCGTCCAATTGGTGTTTGTTACAAATTAATAAAATAAATTATTCAGAAAATGCAACACTTCGCTGTTTATTTTGGTATTATGCTGTAAGGAATTATAGTGCATGCGAGATTTATTTTTTGGCGGAAATGGTCAATTTCGTAAACCTTGGGCGACCACTAAATATTCATTGGCCGGCTAGAGCTTTCGCCAAGTTAATTTAAAAATTATAAAGCGTAAAATTTGTGGGTGAGAAGTGGACGGAAAAAATCGATTTTTTGACGAAAATTTATATTTTCGGGAGGCTTGAGCGACCTTTAAATATTTTTTGACCGCTCGCAGCTTCGGCGACATTTTTTTTGTTTAAAGAAGATAATTGGATGGTGAGAAAAAGGAAAAAATAGAGCTCAAATTTGTGCCACCCTAATGTACAATACAATATCACGAATTCACGAATATCACGAATTCCACGCAATCGACTGGATCACATTCTATAAAGAATAAGCTTATTCCAATAGGTTCTTATTGTGTTCTTACTTATTGAATATTAGGATAAACATATGTTCAAAATCGTTTTATTTTAGTGATGTGTATTTTTTTATCAATATCACGTTTTTTTTTCAATATCATGAACACGTTTTAATCTGTACGTATATGCAGACCTCAGATTTTCTAAAAGATGTTTCCGAGTATTTTTTTTTCACTAAAATTTTATTTTTTTCAAACGTCTCTTTTTCAGAACAGAACACCCTGTATATGATCTTACTCGCTTGATATTACAATAAACATAGTATTTGCAATGGTAAATATCAACTCTTGAAATCGTTTTTCCATCGATAAAAGAATGTGTCTTTCGGATTCCGATGAGGAAAAACATGTCTCAAATTAAACAAAATCGGAGGGGGACACCGGAAATTGTATCATATAGAAGTGGATTCACCTCAAGCGAGACTTTTGAAAAACACAAAATTACGTATCTGTTATATTTTTAATTTTGTTAATGCAACTGTTTTCGTTGAAGTATGAAAAATAATTTTTTCATTTTTGTTTATTTTCTGACCTTGAACCCCTACATATTTCTATAAATTTACCCCTTGGAGTTGAAAAAAGTGCATTTTTTATCCTTCGCCACAAGCATTGTTCTGCAGTTGAATCAAATTAAATATCTCGTTTAGAAATATACGATACTGTAGGGCTGAGTTGAAATTCCGAACTTTGAATGATCAGAACGCTCAAAACTCCGAAAAAATTTTACCCGAAAAACCAAAACTCTGAATATCTGAACGGGGCCGGGTTGAAATTCCGAACGTTGAATGGTCAGAACGCTCAAAACTCCAAAAGAATTTTACACGAAAGAGCAAAACTCCGAAAATCAAAGTTTCTTTCTTCAAACTTTTCAAAGTTTTCAAAGTTTCAAAATTTTCAATAAATCGACGAATTATTTCAAGAATTTTTTTTTAATAAGAAGTGACTTTACCTCAATTTTGAAATTTGTGTAGACAATGTTATACGTTTTACATCATTTACAGTCAACTGTATAGACTTTTGCTGGCATAATCTTGACGAACCTTATAATTTCGGAACATTAAAATTAGGAATTTTAAACCGTCGGCGCATTCCAAGTTCGGAATTTCAACCCGGCCCTCATGTTAAGATCGTGCCAGCGAAAGTCTACACAGTTGACTGTAAATGATGTAGAACGTATAACATTGTCTAGACAAATTTCAAAATTGATGCAATATCGCTTCTAAATAAATAAAAAATTCTTGAAATAATTCGTCGTTTTAGTGAAAAATTTGAAACTATTAAAACTTCCATAGCCAAATTATTTTGACGGTGTTAAGATTTTCGGCGTTTTCATCTTCCGTGCAAAATTCTTTCGGAGTTTTGATCTTTCGGGGTACTAATCTTTCGGAGTTTTGAGCGTTCTGACCATTCAAAGTTCGGAATTTCAACCCGGCCCCATCTTGAATTTCGGAACATTAAAATTCCGAATTTTAAACCATTGGAGCATTCAAAGTTTGGAATTTCAAACCGGCCCTAATACTGCAAGAATCACTTTGCGGCTGTACACCGTTGAGGGAGAATTTCATCCCTTAAAACCATTTTTTCGCCGATAAAATGAACCCGTCTGTTAGATTTCGATAAAGAATAATATACAGAAATTGAACGAAATCAGAGTCCACGAAATCACCGGAAAGTTACCTTGTGGATACGATACTCGCCAAACCAAATTGTTGGCATAGCAAATCGGTTTTTTTGCCAGTAGGATTTTTCTACGGTAATATATTGTCCAGACTCCAAATGTATACAGGGCGTCCTGAACGCTCGAGCTTATACCGAAATTTCAAAGAGAAAGCTCCATGTACTTTTCATTGCGACCGCGCGTTAATTGGATATTTAATTGGTATCGAAAACGCAATTTGAAAATTAATCTACCGATCTATTTCACCTGCCATAACCACAGGGGCTTAGCAAAATGTGAGAAATGGTGTTTAAGGGTTCGCGTTGCGCCCCCGGCGATAGAAGTCCAAAGCTTTCGTAGGTTAATTGGCATAGTTTAGTTAATTGGATCATTCCATTGCTACACAGTGTAGTCGTGCAGGTATCTGATAAAATGCCAAATTATTATGCTTACCTGACCACGTCATCGATATTGGACGAACGGTAAAAATATAAGTCAGTCAACCACCAATGTTGTTGCTTTAGAAAAAGTTAATTAAACAGCATTCCTGTGTACGCGTTTGTGTAATTTTTTAATTGACAGGATATTAAATACACCGATCTCTTTGTCACAATCGTTAAGCTGTGGCAAATCATCTTTTATTTTTCTAAACTCTATACGTGCTTCTCATTTGCGATGTGCGTTGGTAATTTCAAGTGGCTATTTTGACGTACTATTCCTTTGTTAATTATGATTCGGTATCACTATGCTACAAAATCAAACATCCGCAAATATATTGGAAGTATTAATTAATTCATTGAAGATAACACGTACCTGTAAAACTTTTATCAAGTCTAGTTGGTACCAGGATTTTTGTACTTCCAATTTTTATTTGATTTAAACAAACCATTTGCCCGACAAACTTTGTCAGCCTTTTTTCCTTTCCGGCCTCTTACATCACCTGTGCTGTTCATGGCGCAACTGCCCTTCGGGCATGGACAACGTTAACATATCCTCACAAATTTTCAAACAGAGTTTTCATACCGACTGTTTTTTTCTTTCGAAAACAAAAACGAAGCATCATGCTCTGTACAATTCACTGGCGCAGAGCTTGACGATTTTCTTTCACCCCAAATATTATTAATTTCTGAGAAATCGCTGCTTGCAAGTTTCAGCTAAATCTCTTGCACGCATATGCCATGCGGTACATCTCCTTCGCCTTAAAATAACATGCAATGGGGTTTTTTCCAGCCTTGAAAAGTTCCTAGTTCTTCGTTCGTCTGATATCGGCCTCACTTTAGTCATTTAATTTGTACAGAAGGAGAAAGGATTTGGTGGGACGTATCACTCAATGATCTGATCTCTACGAAGAGTTATTAGATGATACAGAGCGCTTGTATCAATTGTTTATTAAGTTGTAACCGACGTGACCTCAGGTGTTCAGTCATTCTACGCGCTTACACCAGTGAAGTAACATTCGTCATAGAACCCCGCCCCCCCGCTAGTATTCGAAGAGTTAATAAATGATTAAACAAACGACCCCTCCAAACAGTTCACGCTTTAATTTCAATTATTCGATCATTGTCTCGTATCGGCAGTGCTGCCCTTTCAGCAATATAAACACTTTACAATACTTGGCTTATTCGATATATTGGTTCGTGTGTCACGTTCAACGAGTCAAGTGCTTCTTGGTTTCACTTGCTCCCAAAAATGTCAAACTTCCGGTCATTGGCGTGGCATCGATCATTCGATCATGGGGCTCAAAAAGGAATGGCTGCGCCAACCTCTCCATAGCCGACGGTTTTACATCCATCAGGGTCTGCGAATGAAACCCGAAGTCTTGGCTGACAAACGGACTTGTGGCAATCGGCATGTTGCCGGCGATACGAAGTTCCGGTTGGTCCGCGAAGCCTTCTCATGCCGTTGTTCCAAATTGCCGATCCCGGCCATGTCTGATAAGACGGACCTTGGGAATACTGTTTGTGACGGGAGCAGGACACAATCGGCATTGGGAGATGAGAATGCCCGAGGTAGCGTTTCGAGCTGTTTTCAGAGACGAACGATGATGTTCTGAAGAGCTCGGGTGGCTTGAAGATCGGGTAATCATCAAAATCCTGGCTTGGTACAGCAGGTAAGAGAACCGACGATCGCGCGGTTGGTGCATCGTTCGGTTGGCGAGTTTCCGGTGGTGCTGGTTCGTCAGGCCCATGATGGCACGTGGATCAAGAAGACGACGTCTCAACGGTGGACACTGTCGAGACATCCTCGTCGAGCGAGCTCTGGGTGGCTACGCTGACCATGTTGGCACGGCAGATTGCACGCTCTTCGGATTTCTTACTTAAGAATATCTCGTCGTTGAAGTTCTGGCGGGGATGGCGTCTTCGGTAGGGCTCCCAATCCCCATTCCCCCGACGTCAGTGGGTTGCTATTACGTCTGGCGCACTCTTGGTGCTCTCTATGCTGAAAGGCCTCTTTTGATCCACCTCGATGATGGCTTCGGCTCTGTAGCGTGGATCCGATTGAGCGTACTTAAGGGTCGGTGCGTGTTGACTTCCACTTCCGGTAGTTGGGTTGCTCGCTGATGTGCTGTTACTCGTGGCGTTGCTTGAGGCCCGGGCCGAGCCGTAAATCAAGCTGTCGTACCTCTCACCCGAGCCAACGGTATTTTGTCGCGTGTAAACGGCCGTCTGATGATGGTGCTGATGATGATGGTTCCTCCCGGCCATTGGATTCCTGTCGGGGTTCGGGCTCTGATATCTCTTGTAAGTCGTGCATCCGGAGTCCTCGGTACCTCTGGAATCGATCGGCTCCACGTGAGAATAGGGAGGATCGTGAACGGACCATCCCGGTGGAGCTGGAATGGGATTGTGCTTGGGGCAAATGACCAGGCTGCTTTCGCGGGAAGTCGAACTCAGGCAAACCGAGCATTGCTCGGAGACCGGATGTCTGGACGGTGGTGAATTACTTGGATAACTCTGATGGCTCTGTTGCGAGCATTGTCTAGGTGGCGGATGTGGATGTTGTTGATGATGGCCTTGATGGCGATAATTATGATGATGCTTATCGCTCTGCTGGGGAGTCATTTTTCGTTGTGGGCCAACGCCTGTCTGCGCTTCCGAGTCCCTGCGATAGCCGAATGTGGAAAAGGGCGGCGAGGGGAGTGTCGCAACGGGAATGCGCGGCTCGAAGAGACTCTCCCTCGTTTGGCAAGAACTGTCACACATCTCCAACTCTTCCGTTGATTCCTGTAGCCGCTCTTGCGTCGCGTTGCTCACGTTGTTGCTCTGATGGATGTCATTCGCGTCCTTCGCGCCGTATTTCATTTCGAGAACCAACTCTTTCGCGTATTCGTGGCCTAGCAGGGTGGAGGATATCAGCTCCTTGCTCGAATCAATCTCCACGCTGGGCGACTCGCTTCCATGCTCACGAAGATCCGTTCGGGATAGGGATGTCGGACAAGGTGTCGTTTTGCGGCCAATTTCGTCCAACCGATTTTCTCTCGACTGCCGTATGTGCTCCTGCAAACGTTACCAATGAGCTTAGAGCTTTGTTTCGAGATTAGCGATGAAAATTGAACAAAATAAAGCGACGAAGAGAAGAAGCGAGTAAGTATCCGTTTTCCACGTTTTTCCGAATGAGGAAAACATAGCTTTTCAATTCTTCGATCGAAATATCAATGGACCGTGTTGCATTTGGTAATGTTGGCTTGAGAAACATGAAGAATATCTAATCAATAAGCATTAACAAATTATATTGCTCTGTCATCCAAATGTTGCTAAGAATCAGGTCACATAAACAAAAAGTGTCCAAATGGATGTGTAGCTAATGAGTATATGGTTAACGCCTCAAATTGATCAAATTTGTGAATGTTTGTACCTATCGAGCTGACATTTGTTACACATTTGAAATAATAGCTTATCATTGTTGTATCGCACTTTCGTCATACCGATGCAAAGATTTCGATATTTATAGATTTTCGAGTTTTAAAATAAAATCATGTATTCGCGCTCCAGTTTCCGAAACTTTTAAGATTTTGACATGATTTTTTTAACGTGCCTACACTAGGGGACAAGTTAATTCAGTATTGAGTTTGAACATTTAGTATGGGGAGTTTCAGGACAACGATCGAACTGAGGACTCATCACTATTTAGCGCTTACCCTTATTATTCGATGATCTCGTATAAGCTTCCGTACGCAGTTGAAGACGAAAGCGAAACACATTCCGAACATTATGAGAGAAAAAATTACCAGGATGATGATGACCCTCGAGGAATCAAATTGTTCGGCGGTAGTCTGAAACGGATAAAGAATATTTGCTTTTAGTCCCGCGCTTACGCTATTGTTGCCGAAACTAATATGATTCCGAAGAAATGAAAGGAACTTGGTG
This sequence comes from Ophion slaviceki, assembly GCA_944452715.1. Taxonomy (NCBI): domain Eukaryota; kingdom Metazoa; phylum Arthropoda; class Insecta; order Hymenoptera; family Ichneumonidae; genus Ophion; species Ophion slaviceki. The sequence goes on along the minus strand of OX101788.1, from coordinate 44,493,403 downwards.
TTCCAAGTTTTATCCTCTTTATAAATAAATCTAGCCGGTATGTGGAAAGAATTTTCGATTTGATGGTTGTGCATCAAGGATGAGCTTACTTTCATCGTAATTTGTTTTTATTAAGGATGTGTCACATACCTTTCCAGTAAAAAAAAAAATTGGTTTTATTAGATTTTCAGTACTTCTCGGTTCGACCAAAATCTGAAATCATTCTGATATAGTCATAAAATTTCTGTTATGAACAGTTATTAAAATGATAATAATGCTAAAAAATTATTGAGAATTTTTCAGACAAATGACTATTCAACCAATAATCAGTAAGCAAAAGTTTCTTCTTATGAAACGAGGCAGTCGATTTCTCTGAATACTTGAAATTTCTAAATAAAATTTCAGTTATCTCGGGACCGAACGATCCACGGATAACTGATCCCACGGTTAATCCGAAATAATCTTTTTTACAACTGTTTATGATTATTAAACCCATCTCAATTCTATTGTAGTGTACACATGACTTCTTTTATCTAGTAATAATCATTTACGCTCTATTGCGTCATATTTCACTCTTGTTTTTGAAAAAAAGCTAGTCGATTTCGTTTGTTTTTGGTTTCGCGCTTGACGCGAGCGACCGTTTCTGGTCGCACGCGCGAGGCACTTGAGAGTCGCACGGTCAATCCGCTCCACGGATGACCCGACCCCGCTTAATCGGGGTTTCACTGTATATCCGAACTTTTTCTTATCTCTCTCGAATCGCCAAGTACTGAAATCCCGATCAATTTCAACTTTCAGCTGGAAATGTAGTGTTTTTCAAAGGGAACGTTTTTAATAAAAGAATCCCGAGTCACGAGGCGCGAGTAACAGAAGCGAGTAACAAAGCAGGTAATTTACTTTGAGATAAATACTAGTTTTGTGCTGCCAACGTTGCATTATATGGGAGCAATGTACATGAGTGGAACAATGGTATTTAAAAGGAAGGGATAGAAAAGATGAGGTATTTCAAGTACATGCGGCGGTTGCCAGCGTAGCCCTTTAAATTAATATTCTATTGCAGGGATAGGACGTTTATTGGTATCTGGTAGGTTGCCAAAAGCTCCTAGCATTGTATATCCTGAGATAAAAAATATGCCATGACATTATTTTGTCATAATGCGGAGCAGCAAGGATCGCATCATGGAGCACAAGCTTAAAAAATGTGTGATAATAATTCGTGATTCCGAGCCGAAAACGGAATACTCATTTGATCCCGTTGGATCTCTAATATTTTTCGTTCAAAGCACAGATGTAGTTCTTTTGAATTAGATTTCGTTTTAGTTTCGACCTACTCCAATATCTTAGTATTCCAATTTTATCGAGATATCGAATTTCGAAATCTTTGGAAAAAAGTCGAAAAACATGCAATGAAAAATATACATTTAATTTCATTTTATAAGATTAGAGAGTTTCATTAGATGTACCTTCATCATTAGTTACATTACATTCTGTTCATTAATAAATATTATTTAAGGAACCGGCATTTCACCTTGAGCCCTCTCAAATAATATTAGTTAACATTAGTATATGGGTCATTCCATGTCAAATCGACAAATTTTTTACCTGACCCCCTTTGATTTCGCTGAAAATTTTCTATCTTTTTCTACCCCCCGAAAGTTATTTTTCAGAATTTTTTCAAATTTTTTTTCCCGACTCAAAAAAAGTTATGAATTTTTGAAAAAAACCGCTCTTTTATTTTTAAATTGCCAGAACTTTTTCAAAAATTGACCGTTTGGGAACTTTTTTTTTTCAAAATTTTTGTTTTTAAATGTAGTTTTCGAAAAAAAATATGAAAAAATTTTCAGAATCCCAGATATATGAAATATTTTAGTTTTTTTGAAAAAACCGTAATTTTCTCAAAGTCCGACCGTTTTTTTTATTTTTTTATTTTGCTCTAAAAATACTTCAACTAATTCTGCAATGATCCCCGTTAATCAAAAGATGTGACGACAATCGCTTCTAATTTTTTTTCTTGATTATAAAAAAATTTTTGTTGATTTTTTGCTGATTTTATATAACTTTGTTATGAAATTTTTTTTATTTCCTCGTGAAACCTCAAAAATTAAAAAATAAAATTTTATTGGAGAATTTCAAGTGATTATCGTCCAAGAAATTGTTATTTAAAAAAAAAAAAAATTTTTTTCTCTCATTGACGTTATTTTTTTACTCTTATGGACGTTTTTTTTTGGTACTGAAATATGACAACTTAACGTCATTTTGGTACTGAAACATGACAAAATAACGTCAATGAGAGAAAAAAATTATTTTTTTTTTTTAAATAACAATTTCTTGGACGATAATCACTTGAAATTCTCCAATAAAATTTTATTTTTCAACTTTTGAGGTTTCACGAGGAAATAAAAAAAATTTCATAACAAAGTTATATAAAATCAGCAAAAATTCAACAAAATTTTTTTTATAATCAAGAAAAAAAATTAGAAGCCATTGTCGTCACATCTTTTGATTAACGGGGATCATTGCAGAATTAGTTGAAGTATTTTTAGAGCAAAATTAAAAAAAAAAAAAACGGTCGGACTTTGAGAAAATTACGGTTTTTTCAAAAAAACTAAAATATTTCATATATCTGGGATTCTGAAAATTTTTTCATATTTTTTTTCGAAAACTACATTTAAAAACAAAAATTTTGAAAAAAAAAAGTTCCCAAATGGTCAATTTTTGAAAAAGTTCTGGCAATTTAAAAATAAAAGAGCGGTTTTTTTCAAAAATTCATAACTTTTTTTGAGTCGGGAAAAAAAATTTGAAAAAATTCTGAAAAATAACTTTCGGGGGGTAGAAAAAGATAGAAAATTTTCAGCGAAATCAAAGGGGGTCAGGTAAAAAATTTGTCGATTTGACATGGAATGACCCATATATAACTTGGCATTCGTATTTATTATTCTTATGTTAGTTGAAAATGTATTTTATTCTTTAAATAGTCTTCAGATTAAGGTTCTTTTAATAACATTAGTCGATTCCGAAAATAATATTACTTAGCCTGAATTAAAATTGATTTTATTCAAGGTTATTCGGCTATGATTGTTACGATATCCATCTTAACAGCCCTTCATATTCTAAACACGCATTAAATTAAGTGACTTGTGTCAAATTTTTGTTACAGCCTAGAAATTCCTTAAGTGAGTATTGTTATCGAGAAATAAGTAAAAATCGTTTTTTTTTTTTAAATTTAATTTGATCAATTTTCTCAAAACTATGCTCTTTTAATCGGCAACTACGATATCTCGTTAATCAATTGGCCGATTGAGCTCAGATTTGGCGTAACATCTTCAGTAGACCATTCTTGGGCGTTGGTAGCAGGATTGAGTCGGAATGATTTTTTACAAATATATATAACTCGTAGAATGATCGGAAAAATAGGAAAAGTTGAATATCAAAGTTCAGCATGCCGCCATTTTGTATACATTCTTTTCTGCGGATTCTTGTACCGCATATAATACTTATACCGATTGAGAATATGTTTGGTTTGTTTCGAATCTACGCAACGTCCACAATACGACTCGCCAATTGAGGACGTTTGCTGCGCACCGTTTTAAACAAACGGACATGATAATTTTTACATATCTTTTCCAATTCGTTAAGTTTTGTTTTAATTTGTTAATTTTTTTTAATTGCACATATTTTTGAAGGATCAATAAACATGCGTATTTATTACTTCAGTTCTTTAGTTATTCCATCGTAAAAATCACCTACAAAACAGCCTTCTGATCAGCACTGCTGCCTTAAGACTTTATAGATTATTACAGGTCCTATAATGCTGCACCCTGTGTTAAGGGGAAGCATTTTCGCTTTCATGTTGTACTTAGCTAATTTTTTAAAAATGTATCTTACGGAATTATTTCCTTTCGTCGTACAGAAGTTGTTAATTGGTTTTTTCCACAATTCTATCCTTTAAAGTAATTAAAAATAATTTGACTAGTAGCAATCAAGGAATAAGTGCCACTCAAGGTAATTAAAAAGAACATGCGTTGCACAAAAAATCAACCCAATCGGCGGGCCTCATATGTATGGGGATCTTCGTGTCTCAATTCCATAGTTGGAACTTACCCCACACATAGAAGCATCTTCGTCTCTCAGAAATCTACAGTTGTATCTGTCGTTGCATTTCAGGGACAACGCTATGCACGTGTTATCATCACAGTCGTACTCGTTGTCGCGACAGGCTAAAGAGAAACAGGAAGCGGAGCATGATAACATATCCTGGCAACGATGGTCGCGTTTATTATATAAAGTATAATAAATTATAATAACAACAATAAATTATAAAGTATAATAAATTATGGCAATGCAGTTGTAGTAAATTGGTAAATTGCATGTTCGCATTACCGGAAAGTAAGTGAAAGAAAATAAATTTTATCGTTAACATTGTCATCCTGCAAAAAAGCTATTTATAATATATATATATTGCATAATTGTTGCATAATTGGTTGACTTCTGGATTGATATTCCGGAGGCCTCGGGTTCATTCCTGCTGGTATCTATACATTTTTTTATCGATGCTTTTTTTGGCGAGCTCCGTGGTTTGGAATCCACCTTAGATCGGCTCTTTCAAATACACGGAGCAAACCTCGGCTCGAAAAAAGCTATATGTCTAATATAGCTACAAATCTAATATAAATGAGAGTAGTCAAGTAACACAGGCCAAGATATAGGTTTCCGTGCAACCTAACCTTGGTGCGGTGCTGCCTCACATCAAGAGGTGCAGCAGTACCTTGCCGCCAAGTAATATATACTGCCACAAAATGTAAGAACAAACGTGAAAAGAAAACAAAAAATGATACACATTTTTTCCATCGGGAAACAAATAACGTACGCAAACACTCAATTGCATAGCGAAAAAAGAATCACGTTCGTGTGATGAACTCAATAACTCGTGTGCTGAGTTGACTGTGGAGTCAGCAGGCGCGTTCGTACGAAAATAAAATAGCGATACGGGCCAAAGAGAGCTGGCGTGCGTTTTTCAACTAGTCGATCGATTCAAAAGCGCCAATGGGATGGTTAGAACGCACGTGTCGTTCGCAGAATTGGCACAAAGGGAATACAATTATTGAACGGGAGGTGTAATTTAATTTGAAACATCCCCTGGCAAGTGAATGAGGTGTGAGTATCAATATTACATGTGCGGTTGCGCCAGCTCTCCGGACCAGCCGTCCTCATGTCGTCTATAGAGTGATCTCCATTTGATTAAGACCGACCCGTGTGAACTGCCTTGAGAATCATCAGGTGATGATCCTCTTCCATGTGTACATGTTTGCATCACCCCAAGCTACTAACAATAAGGAGAGCCTCACCCATACCCTCTCTAGTTGATCGCATATTTGATGAAACCATGGACAAGAGCCGTAATAGATACTGGCGTCGCAGGTACTATTATTAGCGATTAGGCTTATATTGCTGGATATATATACTTCAAAATGAACTTGTAGACACTAGTCTATAGAGCAATGTAGACTCGCAAGTGCCTACCTGGATTAGCTACCCACCTAACCTAGAATTTGAATGGTAAACTTCGATTTTGATTAGTAGCCACTTCTCAGCCTAGCAAGCGTCGATAGTAATACATATAGACAAGCGAGTGGCTACCATTCCAATAAGAGTTATATGTAGTTAGACACTTGTGAGCCTACCATGCTATTGAGGATAACAAGTATCTGCCAACCCAATTCGAGGTTATTGCTGGCCTACCTCACTATGTAGGCTAGCAAGTGGCCACCATCCCCATTTTAGCTTTATATAGATAGCTAGCTTTTATATAGATAGAGGCTAGCTAGATTGCTAGCCTCTATCGCTATTAAGACTAACAAGTATTTACCAATCCAATCCGCAGTCATCTAGGTAGGCAGATGCTAGCCTATAGTACTGTTAAATATAACAAGTATCTACCAATTCAATTCTAGGTTATCCAGGTGGACTACATATCACTATGTAGTCCATCAAGTTTTTACCATTCCGATTCTCGGTTCACTTAGATGAACACTTGTTAGCTTACACTGCTATGTAGGTTAGCATCATCAATCCAGTTTTCATCACTTACAACACAAGGGCCGCCACACGTACTGGCAGAAATGCCAACCGGAAAACAGTACATGCGGGGAAGAAGTCAATTGGAATGGAAAGTGATTTGGGTACCATACAGTACAAGTGATTGAGATGCAGGAGATGATCAGTGGTTCGGATCAATTTGTTTGTAGCGCTTTGTACTAAAACGCCGAATTCTACTGAACCAGCTGAATAGTCGCTATCTGCTCTGGACATCTACCCTCGATGATCCAGTGGATCATACAAGTACTAGCCTCCATATAGCAAGCACCATCAGCTTCAAATGAGAGTGTGCCTGCATGCAAAGGGTTTTTGCTATATTCTATACCGACGTTATCACTCTTCAGTGGCTTTTATATTAAGCGTGTGAGAAGCAGGCTTACGGATACTTTTCCTAAATACGATACCCAGGCCACTTGGACTATTTTAATCACTTCGGTATGAGAATGTCCGCATCTCTTATTCATGGCAACAGCTTTCGCGTTGAGGGAAGAAAACTCCGCAGTACCTATGCTTCCGTAAAGTCAACCCGCATATTTTTGTATGCATCAGCTTCAGCGGCAGCAGCGATGAAATATGTTTATAACACAGAAACATGAAATATGCTCCAACCTAAATCGACACATTTTGGAGGCTCGCTCTACGAGATTAATCGCTTTTTGTGGTTTTCGGCCGAAACTTTAGGAAACATTTATTGTCTCCAAAGCATTCTAAATGGGAACGTCAATTGTATTTGGGATCAGAGTAACAATCACTGTTGGCTAAAAAAACCGTAAAATTGCAAGAAAAATAATGGTGTTTTCATTAGTAATACAATAATGCGCCGGCTTCAAGCTTACGTTTGTCAGTGCTGCCCTTGTCCCGAACTACGGTTATGAGGGATTTGAAAGTGCCATTGATGGCCTTTGGCTCAAGATAAAATCTGATGAACACCACATTCTTCGTCGTATGGACGGTCTCGGCCATGCTTCCGCAGAAGTTTTTCAGTCGCGACGGTATGTCCGTCTGTTGATCAAACACTTCGAGGAAATTGGCGCTGCAGTCGTTGGGCTTCTCCAGCTTGAAGGGGTCAAACGTCAGCTGCATCTGAATTAAAAATCTAGTCAAATTCGTGCGTCTCAAAAAACGGGTTATTTCGTTTGATAGGTCGAGATGCATCTCTGACAAAGTGTAATTTCATTGCCAATTACAAACACCAGTACCCTGCTTCGATAGGGATCTAGCGGTGAGGTAAATTTAACTCGAGCCAGTACTTAGATAGGTGACCGCCCTTTGCCGCACACTGGCGCGGAGAAAAGTGCGGGGGAAAAAGTAAAATACGAGAGAAAATTGCAAACAAAAAATAATTCGCTTTAACAATATCAGTACCCTTGAGTCAACTGGAGCAGTGATGACCCACAGACAGTCCAGGGACACTTTGTATCGTTCGGCGTTTTTTTTCTCCTCCCGAACGTCATCCATGGTCACTATCACATCGGAATTGTTGGTGATGTTTCGAAAACACGGCTCCTGCTCCGGTGGCACTCCACCTAGGCATCATAGAACTATCAAGGAGGTTCGACGATTTAACTACGTTTCGCTGAAGCACAAGAATCAAGCAATGCTTCATTCGGTTTTCAATAAAATGGAATAAATCGCTTGTGTTTAATTCATTCTTTCAATCTAAAGGAGGCTTTTTTATTTGTCGCTTAAGGTCTTTCGGTTTTACAATACAAAATGGAGTACCCTATTTTGTTTTTTCTATTTTTGAATGTCTCTCTTCGCTCTTTGACACTAGAAATTAATCTGAGTCCAATCAATGGTTTGGCAGATGTTTCAGCTAAGATCCATTATCGCATGTCTACACCAATGCACTCTCAATTAATTCAGTGACAAAAGTTTGCTGCAATAAAGCTGGAACTAGGGAATTTAGCTGTTCAAAAAAAGCTTTATTATATTTTGAGAATAAGGGGCAACGAAGTGAAATTAGAAGACTGCTCCCTCTTTTGGGAGGAAAGGTTCGACCCAGATTGTTACGTAAAAGTATGTAAAAGCAGATACGGATTACATTCAACCTCTCCCCCTCTCCACCTTTCACCGTCCCCACTGCCTTTTGATCCTGCCTAAGAGCTATCGAATCTAAGGCATTCACTCAAAGGGCCAGCATAAGATCAAGTGGACTGCTCTGTTCAGGTATTCAGGCGCAATTGTCAGTAGCAAAACTTTGTCAGGAGTGCGAGAGAGGCAGTTACATGAAAATACCTTTAATTGATGGCGTTCGACGAAAAATAACCAATCGTTTGAATAAACTAAATGCGATGAGTTTGATGCATTTGTGTGGAGGCAGATTTTTTATTTTGTTCTATCGAAACATTTATTACACTTGGAGAAATATTTGAAGCATACGTGTCTTTTGAAGTAAACGTTTCCTTGAGCGTTAAATTTCAAAAAATCATTTATTCTTGTCAAATAAAACTTCTAGGACAGTTCTTATTTACCTGGTTTATAATTTTAATAATTTATTAGAGGAAAATAAGTGTTCAGTAGGAGAAAAAATTGCTACGTTCTGAAAAAAGGCGCCACATTCTGAGCACAAACATCATGCTGCATAGCAAGATTTTTTTTAAAAGCAAACGAGTTATGCCAAATACTGAATAATCAGTTTATTGTCATTATTTTCCTTAAAACCCTTACGAAGAGTTTCAAAAACCGAATTTAATTGATCGTAAAATGACAGGAACCAAGTTTCAGTACTCTGAGGTGACGCAAACTCGAAGAGCCAGTTTCGTTTTTCATAATAGGTGGTCTATTGAAATAATCGAGAAAAAGGGGGGGGGGCAATTGCGGGACTCTAATCCGCAGAGCTACGTAAGCATACGAAGTCCTTACGCTAAGAGAAACTTTATTACTAGAGAAGTTATGATTTTTTAAATATTATCTCGTGTCTGGGTACTTTACATTATTCTATCAGAGTTTATGAGAGTAGTCGATAGAAGATAAAAATGTAGCTAGCTTTTTGGATTTGCATTTTATGGGTCTCGAATCTTCTTCAGAGAAGTAATCATAAGCAAATCGAACAAAATGATTAGTACTTATGCTGACTGCCATTCAGTCAGCACGAATACTAGCAGTTTCGAAATTCCTGATGAACGAGCACCCAAGATAATTAACCTCAAGTGGAGCATTGCTTCTTGGAGAGTGCGCAAACTATGATACAGCGCGCGACACTGACGCTCGACCGTCATTTACCCAACTCACATAATCAGTGCAAAAGTCCCACGAGTTGGGAAAACTTCTGAGAAACGTAGATTGGATTAGGGTAATTGTAGCCGAGACAGATACTTCCTAATAAACTTGCACACGGATCTTGTAATCCAAGAACAATACTGAAACTTGTCGAGCAGTGTTGAAAAATGAATGAACGTACAGTGTACAGAGTTTATGCATTCATGCGGGGCGGGGAGTCTACTGAAATTTCTGCTCCAATTGATGGTCAAAATGAATATATTAAGAATATATTGCGGCTACAGGTGTAGCCAAAAGTTTGATTCAATGGCAATTTTAGTACGGCGCGGGACGACAGAAATTTGATCGGTATTCAATGTTGATAATGTTAAAAAGTAACTGAAAAATGCATTGAAAAGTCATAAGTTTAACAAGTAGTCGAAAATAATTTGTTTTTGATATCCGAAGTGGAGTTCTCTACTTTTCTAATGTATGTGAGATCTTCAAGAATCGGACAAATGTTGCAAGGCCGAACGAAAAAATTCAATATATATCTGAATAAATGGACATAACACTCAAGAATTTAGAGTATTATTGATTTTTAAAAAGGAAACAATGAACGTCAGGTCATTAAGACATCCCCTCAAAAACATTATCGCTTACTTTGAGTTATAAAAACATTCTTATTTACCTTATAATGATTTTTTATTTTGATTCAAGCAACGCTTTTAAGCTATTTTTTAAATTAGTCATATGTTTAAAAAAGTGAGATAACATTTTTTAAACTAGCCAAACCAGTTTACTAGGAATGTTGTACAGAAAAATATTAAGCCGTAGGAATAATATTTTCCCAAATATTTTATTTTCATTGAAAAAAATTATATTACTATTATAACATAAAATTGATATCACCATTATATAACAGTACAACGTATGTACCACATAAGTACACTGGGAATGCTGTGCAACGACTTGGTGTGCATGGATAAGGGACACATATTGGGAAGGCAAAAAAAATTCGTTCCTACCGCCTGGAAAAATGACCATTGCGACAGTATATATATTATTGTTAATTTTAAGCGTCGCATCAACCGCTGGGTTGATTAGCGATGGACTTTACTGTCTCTTACGCTAGTGTGATCCGGATAGGGTAACATTGATATATGGGTGTGTATGTCGAACCACTCAATTCGCCACACGGTATCGGAAATACCTTATATCCACTACCAATAAATAATCCACTCTATTTGCTTCAAACCATCATATATATGTCAGCAGTAAAATGGACATATATATTTTTTCGCTAGCAAGACGACGGCCAAAGTCTATGTGACTAAATATATTACATGCAATGTATAATAGTTGTGTGATCAAGTTTATGCTTTTATATAACTTTTCAAATTATGTAAATAAAGTAAAATTTCAAGTATGGTATGGTCTAGTACATCACTGATTACTACTATCTGATCAACTCGTATTCTTAAGATTAAGACATGGGGCAATTAAATATTTTTTTTTAACTTGAAAGTTGAGTAGTGGAGAGGACAAGATCCTTCGCCGAGCTTTTTTTCTCAACCATGCACGCCAAGTCGTTGCACAGCATTCCCAGTGTACTTGTGCAGCACATACGCTCTCTTTATGAAATACATTTGATTAATTAAAAAAAACAGATTCAAACCGTTGCTTGAATTAAAATAAAAAATCGTTCTAAGGTAAATCAGAATCTTTTTATAAGTCAAAATAAACGATTATATCATATCCTTCAACGTAGTTGCTGACTTTCCCCTATGACCCCCTTTTTCCACTCGATTCTGGAGAGTACACAGTTCTAGGTCCGATTTTTCTGAAAGGTCGTAAACCAAGAAATAGATATCTGCGAGCCAGATGACTCGGAGGTCATCCGCCAACAGACTCTAGCGAAGTTTCGATTTTCAACTTGTATGGGAACCAAAGACAGGCCAAGGGCTCCGGAAAACTTTAATCGGCCCGGTCATAAACTCGGGCCGCGATGAAAGTCGAGTGCACGTGGAAGGCCCACGAAGCGCATAGCCGCTGCGTTATCGCGAGGCGACTCGGCGCCGAGGCCTTAGACTCCAGATAAATAAATCTGACTCCACACGCTTTTCCCACGAAAAAACCCACAGGGAAAAGTCTCCCGTTCTGATTGGTCTATAGGCAATTGATCTCATGCGCTCTTCGTCCGTAAGACACAAAGAATAGACTCCCACGTCGTCTTTCCCGTTAGGCTAAAAGAATATTAAAAATCGAAAACCCCTTTTTCCCCTACTCTACCCAAATATGGAATCTGAAGCAAGAAGGCCCAGGGGACGAATATAACGTCCGTCGTAATCCAACATCAGTCCGAACCCAATATCTGATCTTAATCCAGCAGTCTATCACCGATTCTAACATAGAGTTCCGCAGCAACATTCTAACGAGAAAGACGTCTTCTAATCGACTCCAACCTCGTATCGCGACCCATACTTTCTGTTCCGCGTCTAATAACCTAAGCTGTTTTGTTTATAATAAGACAGTATTTCTATTTATGGTGAAGTAACACAGTCCGATTGTAAACCGATTCCGTGCTCCCACTCTCGCGAACCGACCCACCACGCCATCCGAGAAAATATTGTAAACACAGCGGGTGTGCGTCCCATCGACTACCATTGTACCACCAGCGTACCAGGCCTAGAGCGAATTCCCTTTGTCCCAGTCCGAACGACCACCATTCGACAAACGTAAGCTAATTGTACCATTTTTTGTATCACTCTTTTCATCCGCCAAACTGTATTTTCCTCGTGTCTCATACCGCCCAATCGGACGGTACTCGGCAACAAATGAAAGTCTGTAAAGTGTCGAAGTTACTCGCATAAGTCTTGACCACGGGGGCACTTGAAGCCTAATTACTCCCTTTCACATATCTCCCTTTTACCCTCATCTCGTGCTATTGCGCTAGGCGTAGGCAACAAAGAGGCAAACGAAATTGTATGCTTTTATCCCTTCCGGAGTGACAATAATGTTTTTAGGGGATTTTTTGATTACTTGGCGTTGATTTTTTACTTTTCAAAAGTTTTGAAAAGGGATTTTGATATATTTTTTTAGCTTCAGTCCAAAGAGAAGTGAATTCCAAATTCACTGTTGATTGTTTTCAATTACTGTAACTGAACAATTGAATTAAACAATTACTGTTGAATTCAATGTTGGTTGTTTTTAGTTACTGCAAGACAAATAAATATTTTTCCTTTTCGACTAAAAGACAATCAACATTTTACATCTTTGGAGACTGCGAAGCAAAACACGTGGATTTCTACGCAGCGATCGGAGACATTGACAAGGTATAGAGAAACGCATTCTTCAATCTATTTCACATCAACCGGAGGCAATTAAAAATGTATACCCATCGAAATATAATATTTGTATTGCCTTCGTTGGATGTGCAAAACATTCATAGACTGGCTTCTCTATATCTAGAAGTTTGAGGTTTTCGATGTCTCCGATCGCTGCGAAGAAGTCCTCGATTTTGGCCTCGCAGTCTCTAAACATATAAAATGTTGATTGTTTTTGGTTAATGTAAGACAAATATATATTTTTGGTTTCCAGTGCTTACTGATATAAATATTTCATTATTTGTCTCTCATTAACTGAAAGCGATCGGAGACATCGAAAACCTCAAACTTCTAGATATAGAGAAGCCAGTCTATGAATGTTTCGCACATCCAACGAAGGCAATACAAAAATGTATACCCATGGAAATATAATTTATGTATTGCCTTTGATGGATGTGCGAAACATTCATAGACTGGCTTCTGTATATCTAGAAGTTTGAGGTTTTCGATGTCTCCGATCGCTGCGAAGAAGTCCTCGATTTTGGCCTCGCAGTCTCTAAACATATAAAATGTTGATTGTTTTGGTTAATGTAAGACAAATACATATTTTTGGTTTCCAGTGCTTACTGATATACATATTTCATTATTTGTCTCACATTAACTAAAAGCGATCAATATTTTATCTCTTTAGATACTACGAAGCAAAAAACATGGATTTCTGCGCAGCAATCGGAGACATTGAAAAATGTTTATTTCGCGGTATACAGGAGCCAATTCATGAACTTTTTCACATCAACCGAAGGCAATGAAAAATGTACATCCGTAGATATATACATTTTTTACCCTCCGCGGTCACATGGAGTCTAGGCGACCCCACGCACGACTTGGAGCCAAAATAAATATAAGTTGTAGACGGCCAAGAGGGCTGGCCTGCTTTGTGAAGGTGCTTTGGAGTATCCTTTGTAAGTACCGATTAGCGTCGGACGATTGGCGACAGCAGTTTCGTCGTGGTAGTCGTCACAAAAAAATCGGGCGAGCGCTGGGGTCGTATTGACCCCATATGACCTGCACGTACATTTTTTTCGTAAAAAGTGGTATTTTTTCTGCGTGGGATCACTACGCACTGTAAGTATGAATATGAGAACGGCAAAAAAACTCTATCAATTTAGATGAAGTGCTCCGAAATGCGAATTCTTTGTGACGTCCGTCTACGTCATTTAAAACTCATTAGAATACTACCCGAAAAACCATAAAATCATTTAGAATATGCGACAAGCACAGAATTTTTATCTGTATCGACTGTGGGGGACACGCTTGATTTATTTACGTTTTTTTTAATATTTCGTGTTTTTTAATATATATTTTTATATCTCTCATATCTATTGTGTTTGTGATATGATCTCATAATTTTTCGAGCCGCTGTTGCGAATAAGTTGCTCATTTTTCACGATAATTGTTCTTTTTTTTACTCCGAAATGGGCCTTCTTCAAATGTCCAAATAAATATATTTTTTGAAACGCCCACTATGAAGCTATTTTTTTTCTTAAACTATAATATCTGAAGAGTTTCACCCAAAATTCGGTCGTGAATTTGAAAATGTAAGAGTAATGATTTTTTAAGTAAAAAATGACCTGTTCCACGCATTGATCCTTTCCTAATTTTTTTCCGCCATTTTATATGTCGATTACAATATTATAGTTAAAATACCCCATTCGAGAAGGTTCAAACTACGCCCTGAAATTTTATAAGCCATTCGGAAAAATAGAATCAACGTGGCAATCGTTTAAACATGGCTGGGGTCAAACGGACGCCATGTGACCACTAAGTTACAGGCCGAGGGTGTGACCTCGAAGGGTTAATTGCCTTTGGTTGAAGTGAGAAAAATGCATAGACTGTCTTCTCAATATCTCTTAAATTTGAAGTTTTCAGTGTCTCCGATCACTGTGAAGAAATCCATAATTTTGGTATCACAGTCTCTAAAGATGTAAAATGTTGATTGTTTTGAGTTACTGTAAGACAAATGCATATGTTTACCTTTTACCTAAAAGCAATCAACATTTAATGTCTTTAACCCTTAATAGTTACTCTGGGTCCACGGGACCCAAACAAATTATTTTGATGCCGTACAACTTTTTTTTCAATAAAACATACATTTTTTTATATGCGTAAGCGTTTCATTCTTTCCTTCTAAATCGCACCTGCGTTGGATGAAATGAATATTGTAATGAGGTCCTCTATTTTTTCCTTGGTCGTTCTTCTCCCTATTTTCTTCCCACGATCCTTACTGCTGATGCATCTGTGCAAGTGGCCCTTCACCAAATGTATAACATCCGTCTACCTACATTTGAAATATAATTCCCACGCATGGCTTTCCAAATTCTTGGAAAACCTCTAACGCAGACCCTTTTTGATGCGCCTGGATCTTCGTGAGCGGCGCTTTCATATAATTTATAACGTCCGGCCAGCTGCATTAGGACTGTCGTAACTTTGTATTCCCTAATATGGTTTTCCAAGTTCTCGTGACACCGATATCAAAGACCCTCGCCTGCATTTTCTAGAAGGATCCAGGTCCAACGTTTCTAACGTCACGTAGGCCCTTCCTCCCACCGTCTCGATTTTCCCACACTTCATCCCGATAAGTTACCTCCATTCTGAGCGAACATAGTCAATAAGTCTCCGAATACTGTACAACGCCGAATCTCTGTCCGTTAGTTATTTGAATAAATCCGTCTCAAGTAGCTCAATCCGTGTTTACCGAATTATTCCGTCCTACAACCGAGTTCTGGAGCGAGTCAGTCACTCCTTTCCTCCAAAATTATAATAAAAGTGTCCATCCCGACATCACAATTGGTGCTAAGTGTAGGGTGTGCTGACTAATCAACGCTGGGAAGATAGGACCGATCGACGACACTCCGAGTCTACGAGGGACGACGTTTTGAACTGGATCCACAAAAGGAATCGGTGAATAAAGACTCATTTACTCGTTATCGCGAACCGCAAATTATAACCACCGATTCCGAAACTGACTCAGTGGATCAAACCGAAATGTCGTTATCTAACGTAAACGCAGCCATAAAAACGGCGTTCAGCCGAATAAAAGACTCGGATTAAGGCGGTCCTCTAGTTTCTCGGGTCGAAAAAATCGATTTTTTTTCTTCATAAATCACATCTACAACATGTGTAGAAAATGTGTGCCAAAGGATTTTTCGATATTCGAAGTGGTTCACAAGTTACGGCCCTGGAACGGAGCAGGTATACGGAGCAGGTATACTTTCAAATGCGTTTTTCTCGAAACACCATTTTTCGAAACGGTGACCACGATATTTCAGAAACTACTGCACCGATCTTGTTCAAATTTATACAGCATCTTTAATATGTTATAAGCCAGCGATTGAACTAGGATTATCATGATTGCTTCGATAGTTTTTTTTTGTACGAGCGAAAAACTTAAGAAAAAATAAGTAAAAAATAGAATGTAATTTTCAAAAGTGTATAAAAAAGTCAATTTTTGTAATTTAGAATTCACTCTAGTTCAATCGCTAGTCTTAAATATGAAGATTAAAATGCCGTTTGGTTTTTTGATGTCAGATAAGCAGAACAGCCGCAATCTTGGTCACCGTCAAGCACCTCTTTTACTTGATATCTTCTTGTCGGCCACTATAACGTTTATTCTATTATATATTTTTACTTCAAAAAATTTGTAAAGCTTATTTAAATGTTAATAAAGATTATGCAAAAACAATGAGATTGATTATTTCGATGCTTTGCCCGTAAAAAGTTATTGAAAAAGCCGTAAAAAAACAGCCGAGAAACTAGAGGACCGCGTTAACAAACCGAAATGGAAGATAACGCTTCGCGAATTACGCACGCGTTACCGAAAGATTCTTTTGAAGAGCTAACACCGAAGGAAGCTCTAGAACTAATCCATGAATTCGATGGTAAATCTCTGGGGGTCGAAACTTTCATTATGTCAATTGAAGATGTAAGATTACAAGTGAACCGATTAGATTACCTTCGTCGATTAATAATCACAAGAAAAATTATCGGAGACGCGGCAAGAGAAATTCAAGAGTACGAGACAAACACGCACGAACAGTTCTATGAATGCTTACGGATCCTCTTCGGAAACTTGCAACCCGTCAGCGTTTGGAGAGACAAAACATCGCGAATGTTTCAACAAAAAACTGAAAGTGTTTCGAAATTTACGAATAGATTTTTAGAAGTACAAAATCAACTCCGTTCCGTATTAGCTATTCAACTCCAGATGAAACACGAAGATGATTCATTGTGGAGTACGAATGTGAACAAGGGCTCGACCAATATCTGTTAGGGTTAAAAAAGGAGATTTCGACTGAAATACGAGCTAAAAAACCGGAGAATATTCGAATGGCAATACCTAGAGCTCAAGCGGCAGAAGCCTATGATTACATAAGAGAGATGATGACGCGCAATATAAACATCACTGAAAAGAATACAGGTAGCTGAGAAACCCGCAAGCCGCCCCATCATAAATCTTTCGGGACTCCCTCAGCGGCACCGTTCTCTACGATAATATGCCGATATTGCAATCGCATGGGTCACTCCGAACGTGACTGTCGTAAGAAAGCATACGACTCACAAAAACCCCAACAGGAACGTACCACAACACCCGGGTTTTGACAACGGGCAGTCTCCCAATCACCAACCAACGCGAACAACAGTCAATTATATACCGGAAGGAGAAGCAATCACTACGACACAAGAAACATCCCCCGAGTCAATGCCATCGGATCCGCTAAACAAGTGGTCAAACTTCCCACACGAACAGCTAGCGGAATAGGCTGTTTTCTTCTCGATACCGGATCAGCCACAAATCTCATAAAAATCAAAATGTTAACGGAAGGATCGCAGATAAATCGGAACATTAAAACACCGTTCTCCATGGGCAATGAACAACATGAATCCTTATTTGCTGCCAAACAAGATTTTCAAGGAAAGAGTCACATCTTCCACGTCGTTCCAAATGACTTTCCCTTGGAAAAAGACGGATTGATTGGTATTCCATTTATGGAAAAGTATCAGACAAATATCGATATCGGAAGAGAAAATTATTTAATGTTCAATGACAAGCGTTTCGAATTTGAGAAGGTGTCGGTCACGATTCCGCCACGCACTATCTACTTTATTAAAATTCGCACGAATATCGAAAATGGAGCAGCCGTCACGGACGAAGATAACCCAAAAGCCGTAGTACCTTGCGTTTTCGAAGCCAAGGACTATGAAGCCCGAGTACCAGTTATGAATGACCCGGAAGAACCTATAACGGTTATAATTGACCAGCTGCACGGTACTCCTATTAAGGAAATCGCCTGTCTACCTGAGGAGGAGCGCCAAGACGGAAAACGTTCGACTCGAACACATCTCACCAGATCAAGCAGAAAAGGTCTGGGATATCATCAGCAGTTTTCCAGATGTATTTTGCTTACCTGGAGACCCACTGCCAGGTACAAAGACAGTAAAGCATCGCATCATCACGTGCGACGATACACCTGTGAACACGAAACAGTACAGGTACCTGCCAGTTCACAAGGAAGAGATCGACAGGCAGGTAAACGAAATGCTGGAAAAAAAGTTAATCGCGCCGAGTGACTCGCCGTACAATTCACCAATCTGAGTTTTAGCGAAGAAGTCGGATGCATCAGGGAAACAGAAATGGAGGATCGTGATTGATGGGTGGGGGTAAAAATGTCGAATGACCAAAAATAGAACGACAAAGATTTTGAAACGACAGAATTATGAACTCTCAAAATAACGACGGTCAAATTATTCGAAACTTTATCTTTCGACTGATAAAAAAATCGAATGACTATAAATCGGACCATTATTTATTGGAGAGGTAATTTATTCGAAAACGAATATTCAGATTTTCTGCAATTCGGAACATAAAAATACAGAATGGAAAAATGTAGAATCTCCGAAACAGAAAATAGCGAATGCCTAATATGCGTAATACCGTCTATGGCGAAAAGCCATATATCGAAACGCAAAATGTCGAACGCCGAAAGGTCAAACGGCCAAAATGGCGAACGTGGTGGGGGTGGGGGGAAAAATGTCGAACGATCGATACCAAAATGTCGAATTCGAAAATGACGAATGTTCGAATGTAGATAGATCAATCTTACTAGAGTTTGTGAAGTCGAAAATAACAATTACGAATATGAACATCTCGGAAGTTGATATATAGCGAAAAACAAAAATCAGATTTAATAAAATATCGAAAAACAAAATCGATGGGCCTGTATGCATAACACCAAATAATTCGAGACGACAATTCTCCGAATTAAAAAAATGGCGATGGTTCACAATGCAGAAAATGTCAAAATGTCACAATGTCAAAATGTAGAACGGCCCGAATGGCGAATCGAGCAATACGTTACTTACACCTCAGAGTGAAGCTGCGAGATGGCGCTGGCGGTCTGTAGGCTAAAATATCGTAAGACAGTCATCCCACGTGACGGGCCTTACCACGTTCGCCATTTTGGCCGTTGGACCTTTCGGCGTTCGACATTTCGGGCCATCGACATTTTCCGTTTCGATATATTGCTTTTCGCCATAGACGGTATTACGCATATTAGGCACTCGCTATTTTCTGTTTCGGAGATATGGGTGTTCTACATTTTTTGATTCTGTATTTTTATGTTCCGAATTGCAGACAATCTGAATATTCGTTTTCGAATAAATTACCTCTCCAATAAATAATGGTTCGATTTATAGTCATTCGATTTTTTTATCAGTCGAAAGATAAAATTTCGAATGATTTAACCTTCGTTATTTTGAGAGTTCATAATTCTGTCGTTTCGAAATCTTTGTCGTTCTATATTTGGTCATTCGAAATTTTTACCCCCACCCTGGGGCCCGTCACGTGGGATGACTGTCTTACGATATTTTAGCCTACAGACCGTCAGCGCCATCTCGCAGCTTCACTCTGAGGCGCAAGTGACGTATTGCTCGATTCGCCATTCGGGCCGTTCTACATTTTGACCCTGCGCGATTTCAACCACTCGACTTTTTGGCCGTTCGCTTTAATGATTTTCTGCATTGTAAACCATCGCCATTCTTTTAATTCGGAGAATTGTCGTCTCGAATTATTTGGTGTTATGCATACAGGCCCATCGATTTTATGTTTTTCGATATTTTATTAAATCTGATTTTTGTTTTTCGCTATATATCAACTTCTGAGATGTTCATATTCGTAATTGTTATTTTCGATTTCACAGACTCTAGTAAGATTGATCTATCTATATTCGAACATTCGTCATTTTCGAATTCGACATTTTGGCCCATCGGCATATCGATCGTTCGACATTTTTCCCCCCACCCGTTCGCTTTAATGATTTTCTGCATTGTGAACTATCGCCATTTTTTTAATTCGGAGAATTGTCGTCTCCAATTATTTGGTGTTATGCATACAGGCCCATCGATTTTATGTTTTTCGATATTTTAATAAATCTGATTTTTGTTTTTCGCTACATATCAACTTCCGAGATGTTCATATTCGTAATTGTTATTTTCGACTTCACAGACTCTAGTAAGATTGATCTATCTATATTCGAACATTCGTCATTTTCGAATTCGACATTTTGGCCCATCTGCATTTCGATCGTTCGACATTTTCCCGCCCACCCTGATTGATTTTCGAAAATTGAACGAAAAAACCACCCACGATGCCTATCCTCTCCCATGCATCGACGAAATATTGGATCAGTTGGGTCGAGCGAAATATTTCTCCGCATTTGATCTGGCCTCAGGATTCCACCAAATCCCAATGGACGAGCAAGACAAACATAAAACGGCGTTCTCCACATAGTCAGGCCACTACCATTACAACAGGATGCCGTTTGGGTTAACGAACGCGCCTGCAACGTTCCAACGCATGATGAATAACGCGTTGCGAGGGCTAATCGGAAGCACATGCTTTGTATATCTGGACGACATAATAATCTATGGACAAACACTTGACGAACACAATAAAAAATTAATTGACGTATTCACTCGGCTTCGCGAATCAGATTTAAAATTACAGCCCGATAAGTGCGAATTTCTACGACCTGAACTAGAATTTTTGGGACACGTAATTTCGGAGGAAGGAGTAAAACCAAATCCGAAGAAAACTGAAGCAGTGCAGAACTTTCCTAGGCCAAACGATCAAAAACAAATTAAGCAATTCCTAGGACTGACTGGGTATTACCAGAAATTTATTAAGGATTTTAGCAAGATCGCTAAACCGCTTACGGAATTTTGAAAAAAAAATGAGCATGGTCATAGACAGACAAGCAAGAGCAATCGTTCAATTTACTTCGAACAGCATTGACAACATCGCCAGTTCTACAATATCCTGACTTCAAGGAATCTTTCACCCTCACCACCGACGCTAGCAACCATGCGATAGGCGCCGTGCTATCTCAAGGATCCCTCGGAAAGGATCGCCCCGTTGCCTACGCATCACGTACTCTCAACAAGGCAGAACAACGCTACTCCACGACTGAGAAAGAAATGTTGGCAATAGCCTGGGCCGTAAAACACTTTCGACAATACTTGTGTGGGAAGAAATTTCAAATCGTTACGGATCATAAGCCATTAATATGGATCCTTAAAACTTTAAACCCTCCAACAAATAGTCGCTTGATGAGACCCCGTCTAAAACTCGAGGAGTATGAATACGAGGCAAATTATAAGAAAGGAACGTTAAATACTAACGCTGACGCATTATCACGGATTCACCCGGTAGCTACGCGCCAGGCAAAACGCGATGACTTCCCAGATGAAGAACCAGAAAATCAAGAAGAATTCCTCACCGAAGAAGAAGTTGACGACATAGAAGAACCTAGCAACCCAATGGAAATGACTAATGATCAAGGGACAGAAAATGAAAATCTCCCTCTCTACATCGAATTTGAATTATCAAAGGAAATTCCGCAAGTTCCTCAAATCTTAGAAGAGATACCGCCCAGGAATACACCGAGAATCAACATCACGGGTCAACCTGAATACACTGAAGTAGAATTGCACCTTGATTTTTCAGCAGATGAAATTGAGTGGTATAACGCGTTAGTTGACAAGCTATCAACGATCAATGAGTCAACGAAGATTTTCCTAGGGTGCAAACATCTAAGGGAAAATCCAATTACGAAAATGAGAATTAAACAAATGATCTCATTTATTTGGTCAAAGAGAATTGAACCTCCGCTAGTCTACCTTTACGATAAGAAACCCTACGAGCCAGGTACAGAAGAAGAAAGAATGAAAATCATGAAACAACATCATGGGACAAACGCCACGGGAGATTTTGGAGTAACAAAAACCGTCGACCGTGTAAAGGCTGTTGCTACCTGGCCCAACCTACAAAGGGACATTGAAGACTACATCCGTAAATGCGACACGTACCAGAGGATCAAGCTCGTGCGAACACAACCACGAGCAGAAGCGATAATCACGGATACACCGGAGAAGCCAAATGAAAAAATTGCCTTGGATCTTGTGGGGCCACTGTCTGAAACATATGAGAGGCACAAGTACATCCTCCCTGTACAAGATCAGCTGAGGAAATATATTACGCTGATCCCTTTAAAATCGCAGGACGCCAAATCCACCATCACAGCATTGGTTAACGATTTCATCTATATTCATGCTCCAAAAATTATCTTAACCGATGGTGGACGAAACTTTATTATCCAGACGTTCAAACACCTGGAAAAACTCTTCAAAATTTCACACATGACAACAACAACATTCCATCCTCAAAGTAACGGAACTAAAAACAATCAAAATGATAAATATTTTGATTGTTTTTAGTTTATGTAAGACAAATACATATTTTTGGATTTCCAGTGCCTAATTACATGAGCATTTTATTGTTTGTCTTACGTTAACTAAGTAAGAGCAATAAACATTTTATAACTTTAGTGACTGCGAAGCGAAGGAAGAACATCGATTTTTTTGCAGCGATTGGAGACATTGAAAAATGTATATTTCTCGGTATGCAGGATCCAATTCATGAACTTTTCTCATATCAATTGAAGGCAATCAAAAATGTATATCTGTAGAGATTTACATTTTCAATCGCCTATGGTTGATGTGAGTATAATTCAGACTGGCTCGTCGTTATCTAAAAATTTGACGTTTTCAGTGTCTCCCATCGCTGCGAAAAAATCCATAATTTTGGTGTCGTAGTCTCTAAAGATAGAAAATAATGATTGTTGTTACTTACTGTAAGACCGACAATAAAATGCTCATATAATTAGGCACTTGGAAGCCAAGAATATGTATTTTTGTCTTACATTAACCAAAAACAATCATGCAGTCTCTAAAGATATATTTCATACCTTTAGAGACTGCAAAGTCTCATCGATTTTTATTTTCGCTCCTCGATACCTATGCAGCCATCATATAAAAGAAAGCGGTATCTACCAAAAAGAAAATGAAAATGCTTTTTTGGTATGGTTGGAAACAGTACAAAATTACCCATCGTTCTGTATAGTAAAACGCATTTTCGATTTTTTTGCAGATGCCGCCTGCTTCCATGTGACGGCAATATGGGTAGACGTTTTTTGTTGTGTTTAAACAATGAAAGGTTTATTTTTATTGCTCACACTTTTTATTACCCGACAATTGTTTTCAGTTTCTGAAACAGTACACGAAAGAGACTCTTCATACCTGAAAATATACATCTTTTTCGTACCTATGATCAATGAAAGCCGATTCCATGCTTTGCCGTTTTATTCTTTCCAGGGTAAAGTATGAGCTCAATGTACTGCTTGCCGTCCTAATCCCAATAGCGAAGAATTTGTTGAGGTTTGAATGTGAGACACGAAGAACCTTTGTCAAATTTATTTTTGGCCCTGAAAAGGTCCCGTTTGTTCTTCGTATTCGATTAATTCTTTGAATCGGACATTTTTAACACGAGGAACCTTCGTTAAATTTGTATGCCCCCTAAAAAGAGCCGTTTCTTTCACGCTTGGAAACGCTCTAACCATGACTAAAGATTAGAGCTGTCAAAACGCCTCAGTCTGTAACATATAACATGTCTATATTGCAGGCAAGATAGCAGTCTCTCTTAGCAGCAGTTTAGCAGCGCTCTTTGCGCTGTTATGTTTACGACATGACGAATTGACTTTATTCGATTCAACTAAACCGCGATTGTAGACCGACTATTTCGGGGGAATAAAATCGTTCGGAAATTTGGACGAAAATTATGAGGTCTCGGGATTGAGTGGATAGATCGAATAATAACCTGAACTTAACGACAGGGAAAAATTACATATCTTGTCAAATGTCATCAGATTTTCGATTAGTCGACGCGTTTCCGCATGGCGACGATTCACAGTTCAAAATTGACAGAAAAATCCCATCTCAGTTAGTGCAAAAAGAGGGGTGGGGGTAAAAATGTCGAATGACCAAATATAGAACGACAAAGATTTCGAATCGACAGAATTATGAACTCTCAAAATAACGAAGGTTAAATTAGTCGAAATTTTATCTTTCGACTGATAAAAAAATCGATTGACTATAAATCGAACCATTATTTATTGGAGAGGTAATTTATTCGAAAACGAATGTTCAGATATTCTGCAATTCGGAACATAAAAATACAGAATGGAAAAATGTAGAATACCCATATCTCCGAAACAGAAAATAGCAAGTGCCTAATATGCGTAATACCGTCTATGGCGAAAAGCAATATATCGAAACGCAAAATGTCGATGGCCCGAAATGTCGAACGCCGAAAGATCGAACGGCCAAAATGGCGAACGTGGTGGGGCCCGTCACGTGGGATGACTGTCTTACGATATTTTAGCCGACAGACCGCCAGCGCCATCTCGCAGCTTCACTCTGAGGCGCAAGTAACGTATTGCTCGATTCGCCATTCGGGCCGTTCTACATTTTGACCCTCCGCGATTTCAACCACTTGACTTTTTGGCCGTTCGCTTTAATGATTTTCTGCATTGTGAACCATCGCCATTTTCTTAATTCGGAGAATTGTCGTCTCGAATTATTTGGTGTTATGCATACAGTCCCATCGATTTTATGTTTTTCGATACTTTATTAAATCTGATTTTTGTTTTTCGCTATATTTCAACTTCCGAGATGTTCATATTCGTAATTGTTATTTTCGACTTCACAGACTCTAGTAAGATTGATCTATCTATATTCGAACATTCGTCATTTTCGAATTCGACATTTTGGCCCATCCGCATTTCGATCGTTCGACATTTTTCCCCCCACCCCAAAAAGAGTACGCGGCGTGATCGTCAGTGAGGTTGTTCAGTGGGGTCGAAATCAGTCGGGGAAAGGTTTTATTTTTTTTAATAGATGGCGTCAAGACGCTGCCGGGTCTCTCGATAACTGTTAAAAATCACGGAATTATCTACATATATTACAGAGCTGTTATAAAAAATATTTTAAAAAGATTATTAGAATTTTATGAAAAAAGTGAAAATGTCCAATTTGATATACTGACGATTTCTTGTGAGACTCATAAAACTGCTATTATTTCGTATGTATAGTTTATTGCAATTTACAAATGCGGCTATTACCATATTGTTACGAATGATGTAATACTAAGTAAAAATCGCAACGTTAAAAAATCAATTACTATTAAAAATTTGAACGCCACCCCAAAAAGCGTTGCTTCATTTTTAAACGATCAAATGAGCCTGCCCGCGGACGAGGTTTGATCATAGTTATATGAAGCGTCTCGTTCGAAGATGATAATCTGTATCTGAAAGAATACTTCTAAGTGTTTGGACCAGCCAGCTGTTCTGCATATGGTATCAATGTCGACGCCGTTTTTGAACACTACCCTCACAGCTGCATGTTTCAGGCTGTGAGTGGGAAACTTTTCTGTATCTATTCCTGCTTTTTTAACAAGGCCCAATGCCCTAACGTCTGCTCTGACGAATCTTTGTGTGGTTGCATTGTACTTACGAACAGCACCTGATTTTCTTCTGGTCTCAGTTCTTTGGTTCGTTTTACATACGCTAGTATTGCCGATGCTGCGAATGGCTCTTTTGCTTCTATAAAAAACAGTAGAACTAATTCCGGTTGCACTTTTCCCGGTTTTGACGTTTAGGTGAGATCCGGAGTTTTGATTTGTATCTCTTTATCTCTCACTTATACACTTTTTAATCGAATGAGTGCGAGATTTTTGTGCCTCTGCGCCGTTGCCATAGTCTGTAGTGTTGCAACTTTTACCCCCATTTCTGTTAAAGAAGCCTTGCTCATTGAAACGGTGTTTAGAAATTGTAGTACTTGTTTGGTATCCCATGTGCTATTGTATTCTGGATGAGGTGGTTTTTCTTTGAAGACTTCTTTCAAGAATCGACATATGAAGTCATCTTTCCCATTATCTTCACCAAGGATAAGTGCTATCGCAGATCTGTCTGCGCACCAGCTGCCATAGCTCGCTCCTTCCTCGAATCTCTTTGACAAAAAGACGATGATGGCTGTTACTTGGGCTTTATATATATCCTCTTGTTTGCGTGTTTGGTATTGTTTTACTAACGCTGTTGATGTTTAGTTCACCATCTTTTCTGTTGCTTCTTCCTCAATACCTTCTCTCCGAAAAGCCGCTTGATATACTGCCTGTCACCAGGGTTGCCAGATTTTGCGGCTTTGCGCCAAATTAGCCATTTTTGAAACTGTTTGGCGCCGAAAAATTCTAATTGGCGACTTGTCCAACCGCCAAATCTGGCAAACCCTGCCTGTCACTAGCGAAAGCTAGTGCGTTAGGGGATGTGTTTTGTTTTTGCATGAAGACATCAAAATATTTTTGTTTGCTTTAAAGATGATAGGAGCTAAGGTTAGCATTGACGAAAATAACGGGAACCACGGTTGGGTCGGCCAGTGAGGGACAATTATGATTCCAATTGCTTGATCAGTCGAAATTTTTGGTCAACATTTTAGAATTAGAGCAAAGAGTGGGAATACGTAAAATCTTTCTCCGCGCTATGAGATTGTGAACGCGTCTATAGCCGTAATACCTAACTGTGCATATCTAGCGCAAACATTTTTGCATTTTTTGTTCAATCTAACTGCGAACAAATCGACTGACAATGGACCCAAATTGATATTGATCAATTCGAAACTGTGTCTTGATTACTCCCATTTAGTATCTATGTTCGTGATTGGCGATGCTGTATCTGCGAAGACGTTTTGTTTTGATGAGATATATGAGGCGAAAAATCATAATTGTCGTTTTTCCCCCATTGCTAGATTTTATCATTAGCTTGCTTAGGTGTGGGGGTTGTGCGCCCCCTGATCAACGTATATATGAAATTGCTAATGTATTATCTATTCTCAATAATGTTTCTTGATTCCATAATTTCGCTGCGAAGCTTTTTAGAGCTAGGCACGCCGCTAATAGTTCAAAATAATTAATGCTGTGCTTTCTTTCGTCTGTGCTCCAAAACTCGTAAGTTCTTTTGTTCTGACAGTGTGCTCCTCACCCCGTTAAGGAAGTGTCACTCTCGATTTCCAAAGCAAAGGTATAAGTACCAATCGGATTAAACCCGAGACATAGATTTTTTCCCACCAGACCAGATCTTCTACGAGTATTTTCTCGAAAATTAATGTCTTATTATAGTTCCCGTCGCTGCGTTCGAATGCAAGAATTTTTTGTCTTCCTAACCTTTTACAGTATATCGACCCGTCAGCTACCGCTAGTGAAGCTGCGGCGAGTGTTCCGAGTAACCTTGCAAATTCTCGTATACTGTAATGTCTTTTGTTTTGAAATATGGTAATCATCTTTCTTATTAGCTCTCTTTTTTGTTCGCTCAGTTCTAGTCTAAACATATTTGAGTCGATGATAAATCCTAGTAGTACAGTCGTGCTGTATAATGGAATCGGAAAAAATAGAAGAAGGCTACTTTTGAAAGGTGATTCTGTAGGTGCCACGGGTGCTAAATCCAAGTTTGCCTAAAAATCGGGGTGTAGGGTTTTTTTAGGGGATGAAGGAGGATGGGGGTGGATTAATGCCAAACTACAACCCCCACGAGGTCGGCGCCGGGAGACAAAATGTTCAGAAAAAACCGGGCTTTATTTTTGTCTACAGCGCCGAAGTCGTGGAAATTGATTTTGGGGTTGAAAAAGTGGGGAGAAATTTAGAAAAATCAGTTTTAATTGGATAACTCTTTAGGAAAAATTCATACAATTTTTTTTCAAATGGGAACGTTGTAGCCCTTGAAAAGACGCGTCGTTTGAGTATCCCTCTCCAATAATATTTGCAGCACAAAAAAAATTGTTGAAGTATTAAAAAAAATTGTTTATTGAATACTCAAAAACAATCGATTTTTCAGGGATGGTTTAAATGTAGGAAATGTAAAGAATAATTTACTCTATATTTTCCTTTTAATGGACCACCCTTGAATTTTACTTTTTCCAACCCCTCTCGAAGGTTGAAAAATCAAAATGAAATTCTGGGAAAACTATTGACCGAAAATAAAGAGATGCGAGTTTGGCGATGTAGACAAAAATGTAGCTATGGGTTCAAGCTAAATATTGTTCCGCGGCGGCAAATTCGTGCGGTGAATAGTTTCCCCAGAATTTCATTTTGAATTTTCAACCGCCGAGTGGGGTTGGAATATCAAAATTCAAGGGTGATCCATGGAAACGAAAATATAGAGAAAACTATTCTTTACATTTCGTACATTTAAACTATGCCCGAAAAATCGATTGTTTTTGAGTGATTCAATAAACACATTTTTTTCGGTATTTCAACCATTTTTTGGGGGCGTAGATATTATCGGAGAGTGTTGATCAAATACTCTATCGATGCGTCTTTTCAAGGGTTACAACTTTCCCATTCCAACAAAAAGTGTACGAATTTTTCCTAATGAGTTATTGAATTAAAACTGATTTTTCAAAATTTCACCTAACTTTTTCACCCCCAAAATGTACTTCCACGACTTCGGCGCTGTCGACAAAACTAAAGCCCGGATTTTTCTGAACATTTTGTCTCACGGCGCTGACCCTATAGAGGTTGTAATTTGGCATCAATCCACCCCCTTCCGCCGTCATCCCTGAAAAAATCCCTGCACCCCGATTTTTAGGCAAACTTGGATTTAGCACCCGCGGCACCTACAGAATCACCTGTCAAAAAACTGGCCTTCATCTAATTTTTTCCGATTACGGGGTTTTTCAGCGACAGCACGACTGTACTATAGATATTTACATCTCCTGCTGAGAATGAAAGAACTCTTTTCTTGATTAATAATGAAGCCCAGTTTCTTGAGAAGCCAATATTATCCGCCAATATTATCTGTCTTACTCATAATTAAAATATATTCAATACAAATAATTACTGTTACTCCTTGTAACCTTAATGAGCTCAGTACGGGCTTCATTCTTTTTTTGAATGCGAAGGGACTTATACAAAGGCTAAACGGTAAGCAGGTGAATTGATAGAATTCGCCCTCTAATGGGAATCTCAGATATTTTCCATTCTCTTACTCAATCGGTATTGGATAATATGCATCTTTTAAGTCTAGTGTGCTCATATAGGATCCCTTGTCAACAAACCTTTCACCGATCGAATGTCCTCCATTTTTAAATTCGGAAGTATGATACAGTCATTTAGTCTTCTTGAATTTGGAATAAATCTCTAGAACCATTCGGCTTTGCTACTAGTGAAACGGACTGCGTTGGGCATTCTGCACATTTTTCTATTGTTCGTTTGTTTCTGTTTGAATATTCTTTGAATATCCATGCGTTCGCTTTCACTCCAGTTTTGAACGGCCGATTTATTTTCTAACTCTGGAGTTTGTTTGAAGGGCATCCGATGACCTTTCACGCATTGTATGATAACTTTGTCGTCGGTGATTTTTTCCCACTTTTCGACAACACTTTTCAAGCGACCAGCTATAGAATTTACCTGAGTTACTTCCTTTTGGTCGTCTTGGACGACCGTGACGTCGCGATGGTCGTGTTGTTCTACGTCTGATAGTTGCGTTTGAAACGCAGTGTTGAGCGTCTCTGTGTACCCACCTGCCTGCTCCCTACAGGTTAATATCTGTAGTTTCCCGGCTGTCTTATTTTTTGCGATATGCGATATTGCGATATTTTCTGGCGATCGATTGCTGGTGAAATACATGTGTCAGAAGTTTTCCTGTGTCACAGGATAGTTAAAAAATCTCCTGCATTGATTCCTTCCTTAGGTGGTTCGATCATCATCGACAATACTGAGCTTAGATCAATTAATAATTCACAATTTTGTGTATCTTCGAAGTGTTTGTCCCTCTTTTTGGCAATCTCGCTGAGAGTGTAAGCTATTTCTAAATTGATTCAGGGATTATTTTTTGGCATACTTTTTAGTCAGCTCATTTCTGGTATCTGCTGTCAAGCCGTCTGCCATCGATTGGTTCCACTTCTCATAAACGTCTGCGTTTATAAAATGTAATGCCTCCTCTGCGTCACCGGGATCGATCATGAGGACTTTTAGAATGTCATTTTTCCTTTCGCTGTTTTTTTTCACAAGCCTTTCCAGCTGGTGGGTTATCTCCTACATTTGTCTTGTTGGCTGATGCCTTGTTGGCGGGCACCTTGTTGGCCTTCTCTTGCGAGCTTTCTTTTTCTTCCTCCTGTTCTGATATGCTTCCTATTGCTATGAAAATAGATTGGAGATTTAGGCATCCATTTTATGGATTGCGATCACAGAGAGATTCTTGTTGAATCTTTCCTAGACTCTCCTTTTTGGGCTGCCTCACGTTTGTGTAAGCTGTGAGACATTTTTTTCTGTACGGGAACAAAGTGCTAATCTCGTATGGAAGTGTTTCACTCTGTCGAACTTACTCTCTTTTTTATTTAAATGTTCAGGCGTCATCGATACTCTGATTCAATTCGATTGATCTTTCAAGAATTGAAAAAAGCGTGGGTTGTAGATGTAACAACTAATATTTCTATTTTTCATTTCGCGTTTCTATGCTGCCCGTGTTGAGTTTTTCTTTGCACACCGAAATATAATGAAATTGGGAGAAAGCGTAGCACCACCATTGACCGGGAGAACAAGGGCAGCAGACGCGGATTTTCTTTGGTTAAAAAATTCAAATACGCTGAAAACATTGTCAGTTTCACATACGACGAGCATTACTACAGATTATCATCGAGATCAAGACGCGTAGTATAATTTCATGCACTCCCATAACTTTTTGATGACCGATGAAAAATTAAGTGACGGAAAGACCTAGTTTCGGCATTTTCATCCTTCATTACCTACATTTCCCTATCGAAACGAGTTCAACATTTCTTAAAAATGTAATTTCATCATTACGGCACACCGGGAAACCATAATAAAAAATCGCTGGTCATTACTTTGATGTAGTCCGGATTTTAAATAATTTTGAAAAAAATTGCAATGCAGTATCAAACTCGAAAATATATTTTCCAAATAAAATTGTAATATTTTTTTTATTAGGTAAGCTATTTATTTTGACATGAAATATTTTGTTAAAGCTAGGTCAGATTTATTCTAAGTGTAGTCCTCGAGGGTTTTTCATTGTTTTTTCTTTCGTTTCTTACATTAAGAACTAATTTAATTTCCTGAGTTCCAATGTACACCCTTGCGGGTTTTGCCGTATTGCCCTACCCAATTCAACCCTTTCTTATCATTCCCTAGCCCCACTTCGCTAATCTAACCTAACTTCTATTGCCTCCACAGCCCTCTTAAGCTACGCTATACCGAATTTGCCGCGGGTGTGGGAAAACGCGTACCGGTATAGACGGTCCCACATTCTTTTGATTTTTTGGTGCACAGACGTTTTGCTCAGATCGCCCATCCACCACCTGCTCACAGCTTTGCTCGACTTTTTTCGCTTTCTCCTATTCGACTATATCACTATTTTTGGCCTCTTTGTTCCTTGATATTCCATGAAATTCCCTTCTCATATCTTGATTATCTTCCTCCCCAGATCCTCCCTCTGTCCAATCTTCTAGCCTTTCATTAATCTTCTCTTCAACCTACTTTTTGTCTTTTCATTGAGTTGTTTGTTCCACCGAGTCTCTCTGAATTTTGCACAGGTAGCTTTTTCAATCTTTGAACCGTTCGTTTTTATCTTTTCCTTCATCGCCATATTCCTTTCGTTCCGACATTTTCTTTATTTGTCCTCTTCATTCTTCCCAATGGGCTTGCAATCCAGTACCCCACTTTCTATATTTATGTTCTGGACAATAATTGGACCAGTCGATCTTATCAGACCCATGGATTTCTTCATCCGTCTTTATTTTTGTTACTTTCTTTATCCTGTTTTCTACTTCCTTTATATTTCCAGTGCGGCTTTGGCCGGTACTCGGATGGGTGATACCTGAATCGCGTCGGCTACTGGGATGGCTAGAAAACCGCAAGGGCGCACTTGATCCAAAACTATAAAAGGACCGTCTAGATTCTGGTGCTTAATTCCTTTCGTAACTCATCAGGCAATTGCACATTCAAATTGTGCAAAGCATATTGAAGACTTTATGGAAATTCTAGACTTGGAAATTGTGCTTTGCAATTTTTGTTGTGATACATAACCTAACCTAATCGTGACATCCGCGCTGACAAAATCGCGGTAACAGATAGTAATAATAATAATTTTTCTGCAACTCACTCGTAGTCGGCCTGGGTATCGTACTCCATACGGCTTTGAATCCTTTATACTCGATCGTATCGTCGCTATGGAATCGGAGCCAGAGGTGCCTCGACTTGGAAATAATCTCGGGCGGAAACTGCTTATCGCAGAATACCCCGAGCAAATTTGAAAAACCGTATTGGCCGTCCCGTACCTCGAGATAGTCGAAACGACACTCCCCGACTTTGTCATTCAAAGGCGTCATCGACTCGAGCTCGAAGCGTTCGCGAAAATCCAGTTTCAGCAGCATCCCCTTTTCCGCTGTAATCAACGAAACGGCAACCATGTAAAATATTACGTGATAGTATATATTTTTAAGTGTAATTCAATTGAGAAATATCAAAATTTTGGGAATGCGAAAGATTTTCCAAATTTTTGGCGTCCAGTTCGTACGAGAGTCGATTACGTAATAATTTTGTAATTTTTTCGAAGGATGTCATACATTTTTGACGGAACTGTCAAATTTTGTTTGTTGTTTTCAGATTTTTATAGTGTGCCTTCTTAACCATTCTCATCGGCCGAATGCGATAGGAAAGGTATGATGTTAGCCAATATGATTAAAGGTTAACGAATTACTCTAATAATTAAATTTGACAAGTAACATTTTTAACAGGTTCGTAAATGGGGGCGACCTAACCTTGTCAAAATAAAATCGATAGGGGAGACTGAGGACACTTGATCATTATGGCAGACTTCGTACACGACATTTACAAAACTTCTATGAACATTGCATTACTTTTAACTGGCAACACTAGATGTCTATGGCACCCACACATTTTCTAAAGTAGTGCCGTCTGTTAGGCTTGACATTATCGCAAATGACGGACGGCTTGATGTTTAGTGCGTCGGATAAATATTTTTCATAAGTTTTACTTTTGGTTATAATATTATTTTCAAAAGTTGTTTAAATCTTTAATACGAGTAATTATAGATAGAGTTTATAGTTTTGCTCAGAAAAGCACTTGGATTTAAATAGCTTTTTTCTAAATATGACTTTTCTTTACCACAACCTGGTTAGTGGACACATGGGACACGTTCTTATGGGAGGATTGATCCCCCGGATCACGTGTCCCTTAGTTATTGTTTTTCTTTTTCCCGGAATTTCTCTCGAAAACGTTTCGAGTGGCCTATTCAAGATGATATTAGTGTAATCGCTGAATATTATGTTGCGAAAAAAACGGCTTGCTCCAAAGCTAAAGTTATCATTAAAGAGAATAATTAGCATTGAGTTCCCGAATTCATTGAGAAAGTTCAAAAATGAAAAGTAGATGAAAAAGAGATAGGTAACTTTGAGAAAGATCATTAATGTAAGATGAAAAGCAAATACTTGATTACCTTAAATCATTTAGGTATCATGACATGATACCTAAAAGATTTAAGATTATTTAATAGAAACAGAACATTTTGTTAAATTATAAATAATAACATGTTGAATTTATTAGATACTTATGTGTTTTTGACTGAGCATATTTTTTTATAGAAGCTACCTACAAATGTTGATTGTTTTGATATAAGTAAAGCTAACAACTTAAAGTTAATACAAGACTAAGTTAAAATCAAAATAAAATACTTGAGTAGATTTAAAATTGAAGGGAGCTAAAATAAGTAGTAAGAGGTATTATTTTCAGATTTAGATAAAAAAAGGCTGTAATTTGACTATGACGAAACGGTTGATAAAAGTTCGTTTAACCCTTCGTCGTTACTGTGGTTCTAAACGACCCAGCATCGCCAATTTTTTTTGCGACTTTCTCTTTTTACGGCTTTTTTTGCATGTTGTCATCTTATATGTTTATATTATTATATTTATGGCATGTTTATATAATTTTTGACACATATTATGCAATATTTAAAGTATGTTCATGAACTTTTTCATGGTCATCCGACTGATAGGCTTATCACACCAAGTCAACTTGACCCAGTGGGACAAGCATATTTCTCCATGTCAGTGTGACAACGAAGGGTTGATGAATATCAAATGAGATTATAACAATTTCAACATCTTTTATTGCATATTTACATTTCTGATCCTGAAGATATAGGCAATCGTATAATGTGTCCCCTATATTTGGGAGATATGCTCCCCCGGATCAAGTCATCCCTACGGGGGGGGGGGGGGGGGTCAAGTCACCCATATATATGGGACACTTGATATCTTTCTCTTCCTCCAGTTTTGTGGGGATATTTACAGCATTTATAAACTAACCTTAGCCGTTATTATACTGATTATTCCCAATGAAATACCACGGCTTTCAGTGCCAAGACATTTGGGATATTATATTAAGTAAGGGCATTTGGAGTTAAAAAGTAAAGGGGGGATCAAGCATGCCTAGTCTCCGTTACGTCTTTTTTTAAAATGATTATTTCTATTATTTTTGTTGTTAATTATCTTATTTACTCATTAATTATTATTTTAATTCTATCTATGACATTAATTTTATTTTATTTATTGATTATTTGATTAATTCTTCGAAATTAATTATTGTGACGGTCGAGCGGATGATTAAAAGATGCGCGATGAGACTGTCAATATGCGCATAACCGGAGATAAGTATGCGTATGTTTAATGGTGAATTGTAAGTGTTGGGGGAGTGCACGATGTGACGGTCGGGGACTCGAAGATGAACTGACTTCTCTGGGTCCAGAAGGAAGAAGTATGATTGACGCGAGAAGTATGATTGGGAATAAGAGCTGTGTTGTGCCGTGACACTATTTCCAATAATTTAACGATGAAGAGTCCAATTTTTTTTCATACTTGTTCATTGAAGTACATAAAACATCATGCAATTTCTTTTCCTTTAAGGGGAAGTCCCGTAACGCTAGACGGCACTTAGTGCCGGACACTCGTGCTATCACGACAATGTTGCAGCGCGTTCCCGTAAAAAACCCACGAAAGGGGTGCAGAGGAGCGCATCGATACACAATCGCGGGAAGCAGTTTTATTGCCACTGACGCGCGAGGCCAAAGTGGGAGCGATTGATTGCTGCGATTGGCGGGAATACACTGCGTCGGGTAAGATCGAGGTGAGTGTTACTGCTAAGTTTCTGTGTTTAAGTGTTTATGTCAATGATTATTATACGTGTAAATATTCCATAAATATTCGAAGTTTGTTGAAGTTTTCCTTGGATTTCCAAGGGGTTTTGGTATAAAACACGTAATTTTGGGGACTCTCTGTCTCCTGGTAACGGACACAAAGTCCGGTCCCTTAACGCCGGACAGTAAACATGCTGTTTTTTTCTCGTAAGCATTTATACTTTTGATTATAACTATTGTACATTGTTTTACAGGATAGAAAAGCGCAGCGAAGTCAAAATGGACGAGAAGAAAAAGGAAGGACAATGGACCAAAAAAAGTTGTTAACTGAGTTTGAGAGAAGCTTCGTTGCGCTACGACGTTCCGAAAAGCACTCTACATGACCAAACATCGTTATTAAACCGTGGACTAGCTTTGCTCCAGGTGTTGTGTAGATTCTCCATAATTTGTCCCCATTGCGAGCTGCTGCTGCTGCAAAAAAACGAGCAGTTGCTAGGAAGAGAAAAACCGAAAGAAGTGAAACTTTGACTTCATCACCGTGCAAAATTGGTTTCGAAAAAAAAAGAGAATGAAAAGAACGTTAAGGACAAACAGAAAGGAATTGGAAAGAAGTTTAAAACAGTGATAGAAGAAAATGAAAAAACAACCAAAGGCGTAAAGGCCAAAGGAAAAGGTGGAGCTAAAACGAAGAAAAAGCAACCATCAACTCAAATGTCGAATATAAAAACTACTTGCGTAGGATGCCTGGAGGACCACGAAAAAGCCTGGATGCAGTGCGCCAGCTGCCGTGGATAGGTTTATGAATAATTGCAGACATCCCTAAATGTTCGAAAATTCTTTTGTTCGAAAAACTTTATTCAAACTTTGTACCAAAGTTTGAATGAAGTTTTTAATTTCGTTTATGCAGAGGTTGCATTTTTATTAATTTTCTCTGGTTTTAAACATTGTTGACGTAATTATTTAAAAAATGTACGTTTCTCGAAGCAGTTTTTTTTATTGTCCGAAAAGCTTAGGCGTCCGCCACTGGGGGACTTCCCCCTAAGCCAGATATTTTTTCCCATCAATTTGCGAAAGCTCCTTATTGTTCAAGGATGTAAGACGAGTTTTGCACATGAACATAGGCATAATTTTTTTCGGATTTGCTCATTTCTATAATAGTCCGTAAGGATATAAATAATATTCAAAAAATAAACAATGGCGAAAAAATTATTAATTTCACGTCAATATTCTTTATCATTATTGTGCGAAGGTACGTTTTAAAATGTAGAAATCGGCTAATGGACACGGACAACCGAAAATATGTGAACGTAATATGTCCCAATCGATAACGTTTCCCGTTGGTTTTTACTTTAAATGCATTCTTTCGTGAGTGCACCAGAATTAATTTCAAAAGCAATTAGAGAAACTCGTGAATTGAAAAACTTCATTTTTTTTAACATTTCAATATAGGAACCCATCTGTCACAATAATACTGTTTTCGTGAAAATTGAAATACGCTTTTACAGAGAAAACTGATAACGAATTTTTCACCAATACTTCGATACTGCGGCTTGGCTGAATTCGGTTGTGTCAATAATTCAATTTGAACAGCTGCACGTATGCCATCTAACATTCCTACAATCGCAACTTTTAAGCTCTTTTTTACGCGGATTTATTTGACGTAGAATTGGACAAAAATTGATTCGTCAAAAAGATGTGTCATTGAGAATTTTCGATTTGATTGATGTTTCATTACCAATTGTCAATTTAATTTATGTGTCTCTGCCAATTGTCAATTTGATTGATGTGCCATCGTCTTTTGTCAATTCGATCGACGAACCATTGATTACCCGCATCATTAGGTTTCATTTGCAGTGCTCAGTTTTTGAAGTAGATATTTTAATTTCCTCTGAGAGATCAATTTTTGTTCGAAATACTTCGACCGAGAAGTTATCTTCATATTTTTACGCGAATTTATTTAACTCATAGTATGAAAAAAAGATCAAAATTTGTTTTCGTATTTCATATTCCGAAAGAATTGAACGTTTGAGTAAATATAAACAACGTGGACGAAATTGATATCATTTATTGAATTCGCAATTGAATAATGCATTTTCTCCTTTCGTTCTATGAAGTTAGCTTAAATTTTTACCTTTTTTAGCGTTTTTTAGTCGAAAGAACTTTTGCAATTTTTGCATGTCCGTCGGTCATTATCGCTAGACTTTAAATCATTCGATTGAATAGTATAACAATTTGTAAAAATAACATTTATTGCGTACATTTACCAAAAAATATTGCGGTTGTTTCAAAATAGTTGGTTTGGGAAAAAAATAAAGAAAATAGTTTATCATTCGACAAGGTTTCGTCTCCCGTATTTTCACAACTTTTCGAAAAACCACATCCAAAATATTAATAATGAATAAATTTCATGTAAATTTGCAAGCAATTAAAGAATGCGTTTTCATTAAGTATTGTAATTATGTAAATACCAACGAGATACGGAATCTCACTTTAATTTTGTATTTAGTAAATTGAATGGCGAAACTATTTCAAATGTGTGTTGAAAGGCCTGTTGACCGTTAATGATACTACGCACCTGCTGTGCAATCATTTACCGAGGACTTTGTGCGTAAGCGCTTGTGGTTTTGACGTGTAATCAATATTGCATAACAACTGACAGCTCATTGGGTCAAGCATCTGCATTAGAAAATGAGGTCTAATTCCTACCGCAAATTATTCGCGGATTTTAATCCGTTTCTCTGAAAAGCGACGAAAATCACGACAATTGTGAATTTGGAGTTTCTTCGATAATACTGAATTCATATTTTCTTATTGCCAGTTTCACTAATTATGCGTATTGACACAGTTAACGCAATTCGCTTCTGAATCACGTGCATGTACGTTTATTGTACGAATTGTTTCAAAGTATCCCGCATAGGAACATTCAGTAGTCGTGCTATTATTCTTTTATACCATGCACGTAAATAAAGGTTTCTCAAATTGTTGTATGTCAATCTCCCTTTGGCTTCTATAATTCAGTAGTCGTGTCTTTGTTAACGGAAGTAATTATACACTACTTCAAAAAATTAAAGGAACAGAAAATTAAACAAAAAAATTTAGTGTTTTACGAAGCGCTGTATCTGTGTGAAAAATGGTCGTATCGAGATGAAAAAAGCATTTTGACACTTCAAGTTCCTAGTTTTGGGATCTTCTGGCAAAAAAAATGTGAGCTACGGTTATCGCGCGATCATAAGAAATATCGCAAAACGGACATTTTCCAAAACTTTTTTTTCCAGGGGTCCACGGGCTCGGCAATTTTTTTTTAGGTAAATCAATACATCGGTCAGTTAGCCTGTTTATTCAGCTTCGATTCGTTTTTTTTTCTCTCTCTAAACCGCAATTTTTTGCGAAGACGTCCGACTTTGAGTGAAAAAAGATATCAGGTTGATAAAAAAGTTTTGTCGCAATAATTTCAATATAATTTATTTATTTATATATCTTATACAAAACATTTCTAATCAACAATATATTCGCCATCGGTTTCTATGACGCTCGACCATCTAGTTGGCAACTCATTTATTCCCTTTGCCCAAAACTGCGGCGGCTGGAACTCAAAGAAATTTGAAATATCCCTTCTGAGATCGTCGACGTTTTCCAAAGTTTTGTTTCTCAAATATGCCTTCAAATGTCTGAACAAATGGTAGTCAGATGGCGCGATGTCGGGAGAGTATGGTGGATTAGGAACGGTATTCCAGTGAAGCTCAGTGATTGTTTTGTGGGTTTCCTTTGCGACATGGGGTCTCGCGTTGTCGTGGAGAAGGTGCACAGTCGCGCGTCTTGGCCGTTTTTTTCTTATAGCTTTTGCCAATTCCTGGAGATTTTCGATGTATCGCGTAGAGGAGATCGTCTTACTTACAGGGAGAAAATTGTGAAACAGCATTCCCTTTGCGTCCCAGAAAAAGCACAACAAAACCTTTTGTGAGTGACGATCAGATTTCGGTTGGTGTGGCGGTTTTTCTCCGATAGGAAGCCAGTAGGCTAAACGCGTTCTGTTATCATACAAGACCCAGCTTTCATCTCCCGTCACAAGATCTTCTAAAAACTTCTTAAGATGGTGGCGAAGCAGGAGAGACTGGCAGATGGTCACGCGACAGTTCTTATTGTCGTCGGTGAGACGGTGTGGCATCCATTGAGCTAGAACCTTCCTGTATCCCAAGTTGTGTAAGTGATTGACTATTGACGGTTGGATGCAGCCAAGTTCTCTTGCTAGCTCGTGCGTACTTGCTTCCGGTTTTTCTTTGATGCAGCGGAGTAAGGCTTCATCATCGATGGTCGACGGTCGTCCGGAACGTTCCTTATCTTCAAGGCTTGTGACTCCAGATTTAAAACGATTGAACCAACGCTGGACTGTTCGATGAGAAACTACGTTCTCGCTGAATGCATCCTGTATATTTTTAGCAGTTGTGCTTGCGTTCGTGCCGCGCCGCCACTCGTAAAAAATGATCGCTCGAAGTTGCTCCTGCGAGATCGAAGCCATTTCTGTCCACTAGAACGCGCGCTCGCCCTTTTATACCCTGTCACGCGGAAGAGTAGAAAACATTCTAGAATATTCTCGACATAGCTCGATGTCATATTGCGTCAATACGTAAAAAGACATTTTTAAAATTTTTGCGACAAAACTTTTTTATCAACCTGATACTTTTGTCTTTGATAATCGATATCTCAGCAACCAATGATCGCAATGGGGTTTTAACGGCAGCTTTGAAAACATGAATAAATTTCCTACAAGGCCGTTTCATCGATCTTGGAGAATTTTTTGTTCACTCTCAACATTAATTTTTAAAAATGTACGAAAAAATAACTTTTTATGGTTTTTCAGTAAATCTACTGTCACGGTCCCACACGACTCCTGTTCCCAAGTTGCTCTCACGCCAACATCCGACTCCTCATGCCCGCTATCAACATCCGTTCACACCAAAATGCCAACGCTTAGCTAAATCTAATTTTTCTTCCTATAAATCCTTATCTGCAATTCTGCATTTAATCTGCATCTCTCTTCTCTCAGTCCCATTGTCCTTGATCCCATGCGCTTCATTAAACTCGCGCGTGGCATCCCCTCCACCGTTCTTAGGCCTCTCCGCTTAACCACGCTTCCTTCCGCTGGACCAATAGCAAGGAGTCCATCTCCGAGTCCCCAACAAGAAAGACGTGCACTCCCTCAAAAGTTGATACTCGTTAATAAAACACTTTGGTCGCCATCAAACTCTTCCTTCCTATTCATTCAAACCGTAAAGCGTCTCCTCGCGCATCCCGTGAACTATCAGCTCGACAGTCACAGTACCATTACTTTAGAAATCAAGAGACGTGACAGCGTCTTGACGCCAGTTATAAAAAAAAAATTCTTCGCCACTGACAACACCACCAATCTCGACGCCACTGACGAACGGACGACACGCCGCGACTCTTTATTCAGTAAGATTTCCTTTTAGCAGACGACTTTTAACGTTGTCTCGACATTACGCGAAAACGCGGCAACAAATCGAAAATCTAATGACAGATTGCCAATGTAATGTGATTTTTTCCTATCGATTTTGTTCGTGCTATTTTTCGATTCGTCCACTCAATCTCGAGATCTTATAATTTACCGCCGAATTTTTGAGTGACTTTTTACACCAAAAATTCTTCCATACTCGTTCATTGTCGTTCATTGAATGAAATAAAGTCGTTGGCTCATGTCGTAAACATAGTACATACGCCGTTTTGTGAATTGATTAACAGACTAGCGCAACAGGCACATCAACGCCACCGCTTTCTCGAATGGTACGACTCGAACTACACCCTGCTTGCAATATATATATATATATATATATATATATATATATATATATATATATATATATATATATATATATATATATATATATATATGTATTCTAATACAGTCGCTTTGACAGCTCGAATAACCAAACACGGTTATTCTCGCGGATGTGAAAAACGAAAACAAACGGCTCTTGTTAGAGCCAAAAATTTATTTAACAAAGGTTCACGTCGTTTCAAATGTAGGTGGATTATTTATTTTGATCCTAACAGGCTTATATTAGGCGTGGCGCTTGCGCGGAATCCGTCGGAGAAACAGCAACAGAGGGAAGATACGGAAATAGATGCAGAGTAAGTTAAATAAATATTCAATAATGTGCTCATTTCTTTCACTTGCTTACATAAAATTAAGAAATTCGCAGACAGACGTTCACGCGTAGCTTTTGTGTGCCCTGAGAGCATAACCTAACTTCTGTACGTCATTGCCAATTCGTGTGTTCGTAAGTCTGGAATTCTTGAATTCACGTCGTTTGGACCGTATAATACGTCGTTTGTCTTATCATAGAGTCTTATCATAGGCGGTGAAGTTTTTTTGTAGAAAATGCATCCGGCTCTGTCGAATTTATTGACGCAGCGCTTGAAAAAAAATTGAGGGGCAAACTATTATTGTTTTAGGCCACTATTATTTCGCTTACTTGGTAAAAAATAGTTTATCCATATTTACGGGCATTTTCACTCACGTCAAGTCAGAATTTGTACAAACAAAAAAAATTAACTCCTTTCCAATGAACAAAAATCTCTTTGTTTTTAAAAGGAAATTTACTTTTATTCGTTTGTCAATTTCTTGTTGAATAATAACAAACATACCCTCTCAAAGTAAAAAGTTCCATTCTTTAACCTTTTCTTTGTTCGAAAAATGGATGTTAAAAGTTGTAACCCCTCTGTATTTCCTATACTTTTATTAATGTGAAATTAATCTTCTTATAAATTAGCATATTGTGAATACTTTATTGGAAAAAAATCGTAAAGAGAAAAAAAAACACGTTGTATTAATTTCTTGAAAAAAAATGTTCAGCAATAAAAAGTAATGTTTTGAACGAGTTTGATATTGCAGACGTCTAGTTTGTTCCGATATATTGAATCTTCCCTTTCAAAAAGATCTGAAATGTCTATTAAAAACTTTTTTAAGTAAAAAAAACAACGCCAAGTAATAAAAACCCCTCAAAATCGTTATCGCTTGTTTTACTATACGAAAAATTCTGATTTATCTCAAATATCTCAAACTATACTTTTTATTTAGGTTTAAAAATGGTTTCATTATACTTCTTCAATACAAATGTACAAAAAAAGTGAAATCACTTTTATCAAATAGCCAAGCAAGTTTACTAGTCATGTTGCCCGGTAAAAAGTTAAAGCTTAGGAATAATATTTTTGAAAACGTTTAATTCAAGAAAGTCATATTACTAATATAAGAAAAAATTGATATCACCATTACATAAAAGTACAAAGTAGGTAAGACACAAGTACACTGGAAATGCTGTGCAACGACTTGGCGTGCATGGCTGAAAAAAAAGTTCGGCGAAGGATATCGTCATCTCAATATCTTAACTGTCGGGTTAACAAAACATAAATTGTCACGATTTATTGTGCAAGTAAAAACCAGATTCATGTGGAGTACGAATCAAATGAGTGATGGACCTTTCGACCACATGGCACTTGAAATGTTAATTTATTCCTATAATGCGAAAAAATGTGCATAAAAGCATTTACCTTTTTTTCTATAACACAATAACCGCATATCTCATG
Organism: Ophion slaviceki; assembly: GCA_944452715.1. Lineage (NCBI taxonomy): Eukaryota > Metazoa > Arthropoda > Insecta > Hymenoptera > Ichneumonidae > Ophion > Ophion slaviceki. The sequence goes on along the minus strand of OX101788.1, from coordinate 44,450,532 downwards.
AAATATATTACGTCTTATAGACTTTGATATAATGGATAAAGTATGCATCTCTACACCATCTGCCTCTAATCCATCTAAACATCTGCAGGTTTAAAGGTTAGCATTACTGTTTTATCCTTCTGCTGGTGGAAACAGAAATTTCGTACCGATAAAGCTCCAGTAGATATTATTGCTAATAGCCCTGGTATCTGATGGAACATTATGAATTGAAATGTTCCTAATGCCCCTGTTAGTCGATGGCACGTTATAATGTAAAATTATATATACACATTAGACCTGTCCTTAAGAAGGGCAAAATTGAATTTTAATGGTCTTACCCCCCAAATGGGTTCGAAATAATTTTAAAAAAATGTCCGAATTTTTTAAAATAAATTCCTCCATATTTACCCACCGCTAGGAAGCCGTACTTTTTCCCATAAGAAAAGCATTGATTTTTCGTGATTTTTAATATTTTTTCACCGTTGCCCTAATTATCAGCTAAAAAATCGTAAATTCTCAGAAAATGTTGACAGTAATGTTACCTTTTTGTCGGATTTTTTGGAATTCGATACAAGCATTTTTGGGCTAGATCAATCTCATCTTTATTCTCTGTATGTTGTGAAAAACGCCGAAAAAAGTCGAAAAACGTGATTTGCAGAGTTAAATATCGAAAGAATTCAATCGGAGTAGTCTTAAAACATACGGAATTCTTTGTACAAAATAATTAATCACGTAAAAAATATTCAAGGCCATCCCTGCAGCCAAATCGATTATGCCATGATTTAAAATTTTTCTGTTTTACTTGCTTCACTTGCTGTTCAAGCACGTCGCACCCCCACAAAAACCAATTTCAAGAATCCGGAATCGCGTTCACATTCTGATTGTTTGTCCTGAATGTTTATTCGTATCATGTTTTGGAAATCAATTATAGTAATGAGAAAAAGTGCATCAAGATTTTCGATCATGAGATAACGAGAGTTGGATGAACTTATCCAAAATAAACTATTTGAGATTAGCTCAATGTAAAATGGTACACCTCCATTGTTAATTTTGTTCTTTCTAGGAAATAGGACTATGGTGCGTTGTAGAAAGAACAAAATTAACAATGGAGGTGTACCATTTTACATTGAGCTAATCTCAAATAGTTTATTTTGGATAAGTTCATCCAACTCTCGTACTACTCTCGTACAAAAAGTACTACTTTGTACTTTTATCTAATGATGATATCAATTTTTTCTTATAATAGTAATATGAATTTTTTTAATTAAATATTTTCGAAAATATTATTCCCAAGCTTTAACATTTTAGTGTGCAACATGACCAGTAAATTTTGCTTGGCTATTTCATAAAAGTGATTTCACTTTTTTTGTACATTTGCATTAAAGAAGTATAATGAAAACATTTTTTAACTTAAATATAAAGTATAGTTTGAGACGTTTGAAATAAATCAGATTTTTTTATATAGTAAACAAGCGATAACAATTTTCAGGGATTTTTATTACTAGGCGATGTTTTTTTACTTTTTTAAAAAAGTGTATTGATTACAAGACTAATATTGCCACATTTTTTCAGCATAATATAACCCCAATAGCCCTGTCAATTATCAAAATGATCCATCAAACCGTTTTCCCGGACCAATTGGTCAAAGTTTTACAAAAAAATTAAAGGCACCAAGTGTATTGATCCTAAACACCGTGTAATTATCATCAAAATGAAAAGACCATTTTTTTCGACTTTTTTCACCACTTTGCACTAGTTACTTGTTAAATTCGAGGAAAAAAAATTCAATTAAACAAAAATTGTAAGACATTTCAGGAAACAATACTGACTCATTTTTTACATGATTCGGCCTTTGCTTACTATAATTTCACTCATCTTTAATTGCATTAATTCAAAATTGATACCCCTAAGCAGAAAGCCCAAAACGGTTAGATTTAAAAACAATTGTTAATCGGTTTTTTTCTCACATTTAACAAGTAACTAGTGAAAAGTTGTGAGAAAAGTCGAAAAAAGATTGGTCTTTTCTTTTTGATAATGATTATACGATGCTTAGGAATAATACACTTGTTTCTTTAATTGTTTTGTAAAACTTTGATCAATCGGCCTGGATAAATGGTTCGGTGGATCAATTTGAAAATTTGCAGGGCTATTAGGGGTACATTAACCTGAAAAAAAACCTGGCAACATTAGTCTTTCCATCAATCGACATATCCATCTGATTCTCTAATGGACGGACTTTCTCAAGTATCTGCACCAAGGCCTCAGAAGTATTGGCCTTCCGCTCACCGGTTGATGCGCCAACCGGTACATGGCTAAGCGGTCACCGCTCCGAGTATCGACGGCACTCTCTTCAACTCGAAAAGTGGGGGTCAAAATGTCGAATAACCAAATATAGAATAACAAAGATTTCGAAACGACAGAATTATCTACTTTCAAAATAACGAAGGTAAAATTATTCGAAATTTCATCCTTTGACCGATGACAATATCGAATAAATATTACACAAAAGGATTATTTATTCGAAAGCTCATTTATTCGAGACCATCTATTCAGATAGTCTGCAGTTTGAGTCATACAAATACAGATTTGAACAATTTACAACATTCAGGTCTCCGAAATAGAAAAAAGTGAGTATCTAATATTCGTAATACCATCTATAGGAAAAAGCCATATATCGAGATTACAAACTTCGAATGTGTAGATTTTAGAAACGCAAATGATCGAAGGTCCGAAAAGGCGAATACTTAAATGGCGAACATAGTATGGCTGCCTGACCCGACTGACTTCTAACGCCATCTGCTATCTTCATTCTGAAGCGCAAGAGGTATTGGCAACGAATTCAGACGTCCATAGAAGAACAGTTCTTATGGGCGCAATGAAGACAAGTATTCTGCAACCCAAACTGCCGCGTGGCGGCGTGACGAGCGAACAGCTGTCACGGCAGGGCGGGGGGGGGGGGGGCGGAATGAGATACCTCTCTCTCTCTTACACATTGCAGAGCGAAAACACGCTTGGAATCTTTTCAGAATTTTCCTTTGCGATCTTTTTCGCTATTGTTGTTCGAAACTTCTATTAATAGGATTCTTTAACTCGAAAAGTATGGCGTTTACGATAAAATGTCACGCGGAGAAAGTATTTTAATTTTCGGTTTTAAACGCGCATGAAATTTTTCAGAATTCCTTTTTTATTCTTTTCGATTTTTTGTTGCCTAAACTCGTAGAATCGTCCAAGCAATTGATTGGCGGACATAAAAAAATCTCAAAGGAAAATTCGGAAAAAATTGCAAGCGATCTATTAGGTGCATAACTAAGTTCTCGCTGTTTTTTTAAATGAAAATGCGACTTTATTGTGAAAAAATGGTTCCCAACGCATGCAATCGCTTGGGAATGGCTTGGTGGGTAACTCCTAATGCTGAAGCAACCTCTTTTTGCGTTTGGCACGGATCCTCATCGAGCAATGCCTCCAATTCAGCGTCTTCGAAGGTTTTTGGCCTTCCTTCACGTGAACGGTCGTCAACATCGAAATCACCGTCTTTGAAGCGACGGAACCAATCACGGCACGTTGTTTCACTTAGAGCAGCATCTCCGTAAACTTTTTGGAGTTCTCGATGCGCTTCAGCCGCCGTTTTCTTCGAATGGAAGAAGAAAAGCAACACTTCCCGCAAATGACGATTATTTGGCACAAAATCAGACATTTTCACACAACCAAAAGTATACGACGCAAAAACAAAATCACTAATGTGTCAAAGCGGTTTGTTTACCATATGTCTAAGCTTGGTTCATAACGTTTCGGTTATGTCACAATCGACTAGCACTTACTAGTGGAGCCATCTCTTGAAAAACAGCGGGAACTTAGTTGCGCACCTAATAGTATAAGCTTACTCAACTTCTTATATTTTTTACATTTCCTCTCAAACCCTACAGTTCTTGAGTTACGTTGCATTTTCAAATTTGTCTCTTTTAGCAAAAAATGAAACTACTTTGCGGGGAAAAAATGGTACGAAACTCTTTGAAAAACAAAAAAATTAAGCTTTTTCAACTCCTTCTACGTTTATCATGGATACAAATGATTTTTAAAAATTCCATAATTTATGCGCGCAATTTTCGAAGGTCGAAAAATAGCCGAGAAACCGTCACTTACAAAAGGCCGGGCCGGGTCGAAAAAAAAATCATAAAAAATATTTCAAAAAAGCGAAACAAAGCTGGATATGTTCCCTTCAAAACGCCGTTTATTAAATTTGGCTATCGTTTTTTTTTTGACGGAACTACCTAACTTTTAGCGCGGGAAGAAATATCGTCTGGTGAATTGAAACTTTTGAGCGGTGGTATATACATATATGTGTGTGTGTGTGTGTGTTCCTTATATAAAAAAATATATGAAAAAAAAACGATGAAAATAATTTATTTATAAACAAGGATGATCAAGAATTGTACAATGAATCACCTTTAAAAGAAGCACATTCTGGAGACTTGGTCCCTCGCCCTTCGGAAGTTTCATCCGTTGATACTGCTCTTATGGCCATATGAGCTAATTTGATAGTGGTAACGATACAACTGTATACAACATGTAAGCGGGCTTCTATTCAGGGCTTACTTTTTAAGAATATTTTCAATTAATGATCATTTTTTACCCAAACAGCACTTAATAATTCAACAAAAATATTTTGGGTACGAAATATAATTACAACCGTTCGCACTTGTTGTTATCATGGAATATTGGTTATACCTGCAATAACGAACATTCATGGAATTAATAATTATTCACCTAAATATTTGAGATTAAATTATATTTTAAAAGAATTTGCGCATAATATTATTATTTAGCTTCTTCAAGCGATTTTGCCATTTGTGATCCGAGAATGCGTCGTACATCATACAATGTTTCATTATTGCTCCTAATAACAAAAGAATACTTACTTGTCATCATGTCAACTCACAAGGGGAGGCCACGACGTTCGGATCAGGGAGTTTCTTCAAACATTGTATACTTTTAGTATTCCATTAGGACAACATAATGTGCAAGTAGCAAGGCGTACTACTTAGATGTTTTCGAGAAAATCGCAAGAGGAGTCTTACGCAAACAATGTCTACCGGTGCGTAGCGACACTGAGCACGAGACGGCGGCGGTCAAGTGGTTAACGTTCAATGTCCGTAATCGCTGGATCGCTGGATCGAGTCCTGCTCGTGTGATTTTTTTTCCAACACTGGTCATATTCTGTCATATATATTACAATTCAAAGGTAATATAATGAAAAAATACGTGTACTTTCATGAATTTTTATCGAATTTCCAATGTTATTTGGCTGTTTACTAATTTGTATTATTACAACAGCTATTATATTTATAATTATAGACAAGTAAACGACCAAACGAATGAAGTTTTCCTTAAAGTGTATGCCTGTCGAGATTTGTGAAATCCCTTATACCTGAAAGCGGGTAACGTACCCGAAAATGTTGTGCACGCTTCGACCTGCAGACGCGCTTCGACCAGCAGACACAGGTTTGAAAAGCGAAGGGGAGGGCCAGGCCTGGACCTGGGTTCTATTCTTATAGGGCCGATGCTATACAACAGGCCTCATTCGGCAGTTAACTCGCGTAGCGGTGAGACTTTGCTAATGTAGCAAGAACGAAAAGTGTACGTACAAATTTTTCTTTAATAACAAAATTTACATTTTTACTGCAAAAATGGAAGAGACTCCCGGTTCTTTGAGTACTGTGAATGATGAATTCCATGAACATTCAATGCATAATGCAGTTGCAAAACGTCAGTTAAGAGATGCGTTCGTGTACTGTGATAGTCTTCTTCAAGAAGCGGACCTTATTGATAAAAAATCATCAGCAAAGATTTCTGAAGATGCAACAGCGATTGGAGAAGAACTTATCAGTCTGTCATGGAAATGTTAGGAGAAAAGGTACTTATTACTGACGAGGACCTCATTCATTTCAAAGAAGTAGATGAAGAGGGTCTATTCCGTGAAGTTGACGGAGATTTTTCCGACTATGAGGATTATGAGCCAGTCGAAAAGAAGGCAAAAGCCGGATACGTTCCGTTGGAGACAAAAATAAAAGTAGTGAGACTGGCAAAAGAACACCCCACGTGGAATCTGCAAACTCTCCAGATAAAATGATCTCGAAGTTTAAAAAGAAAGGACGATTTGAAGAGATGGGAAGAAAACATTAAGACTGGAGGAACAACGATCGATAAATATTCAATAATTGATTTGTGGACCAACGACCGCTTCGTGGAGGCTCGCAAAAATTATCAGCAAGTAAGTGTACATTTTTATCACTTTACATCTATTTTTTTGTATCTTCAACAACCGTCTTTGAAGAACAACTTATGGTAATGAAATGAAACTTTGATTTTACGTTTCAGGTAACAACAAGGAACTTACGGGAGTGGGCTTTGGCTGCTGCAAGCCAATTTCAATCGGAGGGCTTTATCTTTAAAGCATCACTTTCGTGGGTTAAGAAATTCAAACAACGGCACAGAATTTGGCAGAGAAAGATCACGCGATATGTGAGTAATAGGGAATCTGTGACTTTGGAAGAAACACAAGAAGCCGCAAGGAAGTTCCAACTGCAGACAAAGGCAATTATCCCAAATTTTGACAAAAAAATTGTGATTAATAGATACCAGACAGGTTGCCAGTACCAGTCAACTTATGACAGAACCCTCGCCGAAAAAATTCAAAAACTGTGTTTGTTAAAAGGCGCGATATGAACAAAGTAACACACTCAAACACGGCACAATACGCGATAACGATGTGCGGTGAATTATTGCTGCAAGTGTTATTGTGTTTGCAAGAAGCCACGGGCAAGGTTGGTCCAAGGGTTCAAAAAACTGTTGACAATTTAACGAATTCGATTAACTACTTTACAGACTATCACAAGATTGATCTATGTATACTAGGCAAAAGAATTAAAGGATATTGAAAAAGTCCGCCAATTTTAGGGTCATTTTCAAATAGCTGTAACTCCTCGAAAAATGGTCTTACAGCAAAATAAAAAAAAAAAGCAAATTGAAGGTGTGAATCTCTAGTTTTGAGATCTTGAGCTCAAACATTTCTCGCATCAGCCAATTTTTAGTAGCCATCAAAAAACCAAAGTAAAAAAAAATTCAAAATTTTTGCTCATCTTTCACAGTCTGCACAGACTTTAATATATTTTTAGAATGATCGGATTAAAACGATCGTCTAGCTGGATTCTTCCCCTTTAATTTGAGCGGTGGGAGAGCTCTGTACGATTTTTTCTCGCTGAGTTATCGATGTTCAAAGCAAAAATGACACTTTTGACTTTCATGACTGACTACTCGGAGACTAATGGTCGCACAGAAAAAAACGAGAGGGTTTTGGAAACTTTGAAGTATTCTCTATAATATGCTTTTATCATTTTTTTATAAAGATTTTTTTATGCGGGAAAATGGATTTAAAAAAACGTGAAAAATGGCACATTTACGAATATTCTTTTAACTAAGGATTATTTTGCCAATATCGAATAGATTTAAAAAAATCGGTTTTTTTATGACCTCAAAGTATCCTAAAAAAGCCCTCAAAAGTTTAAACCCTGCGATTTTTTTTTCATTGTGTTCTGAATGATCGAAATTCCGGTTTTTGCCAAAAATCGATTAAAGGCTAAATCTACCACCTTTTATTCGTCTTTTGAGAATCACAATTTTTTTTGGCATTGATCCGAATTTCCGCTGCTGAAAAATGTTGATTGTTAAACAACGGGAACAAATTGTTGTTTAATGAAAAAAAAATTAAGGAAAAAGAGTTTTTTTTTGACAAAAAAAATTAATTAAAAAAAATCGAAAAAAATTGTTAGATTTTTTTTTATAGCGCTGAACGTTTTTCATGATACGACGAGCGATTGGAGTTGTTGGAATTCACAGTTCTTTGAATGTGTGCGTATGGAACACACACACAAAGAAGCGTAAATTCAACCGAGCAACCTCTACGTGGTACGCTTTAGGTTACGCTAATGCCGGTGGTGAATAAAATGTTTATAAAAAAAATCTTGATCTAGTGATCGTGGGTCGTGTGCGTAGGGTGTCGTATCGTATCGTAAGGATGTAAATTGTACACACGCACACATTCAAAGAACTGTGAATTCCAACAACTCCAATCGCTCGTCGTATCATGAAAAACGTTCAGGGCTATAAAAAAAATCTAACCATTTTTTTCGATTTTTTTTTAATTAATTTTTTTGTCAAAAAAAAATGTTTATTTAATTTTTTTTTTCATTAAACAAAAATATGTTCCCGTTCTTCAACAATGAACATTTTTTAGCACCGGAAATTCCGATCAGTGCCAAAAAAATTGTGATTCTCAAAAGAAGAATAAAAGGTGGTAGATTTAGCCTTTAATCGATTTTTGGCAAAAACCACAATTTCGATTATTCGGAACACAATGAAAAAAAATCGCAGGGGTTTAAACTTTTCAGGGCTTTTTTAGGGTACTTTGAGGTCATGAAAAAACTCAATTTCTTTTGGATCTATTCGATATTGGCAAAATAATACTTAGTTAAAAGAATATTCGTAAATATGCCATTTTTCACGTTTTTTTAAATCCATTTTCCCGCATAAAAAAATCTTGATAACAAAATGATAGAAGCAACTTATAGAGAATACTTCAAAGTTTGGAAAACCCTCTGGTTTTTTCTGTGCGACCATTAGTCTCCGAGTAATCAGTCATGAAAGTTAAAAGTGTCATTTTTGCTTTGAACATCGATAACTCAGCGAGAAAAAATCGTACAGAGCTCTCCCACCGCTCAAATTAAAGGGGAAGAATCCAGCTAGACGATTCTTTTAATCCGATCATTCAAAAAAATGTATCAAAGTCCGAGCAGACCGTGAAAGATGAACAAAAATTTTGTAAATTTTTTTTACTTCGGTTTTATGATGGCTACTAAAAATTGGCTGATGCGAAAAATGTTTGAGCTCAAGATCTCAAAGCTAGAGATTCATACCTTCAATTTGCTTTTTTTATTATTTTGCTCTACGACCATTTTTTCGAGGAGTTACAGCAATTTGAAAATTACCCTAAAATTGGCGGACTTTTTCAATATCCTTTAATTCTTTTGCCTAGTATATATTGGAAGGTTCGTCATTACTGAATTCGAAATTTCGGTGCTTTTGAATATTGATCGTTCGAATTTCCGATCCCCACCCAACTCGAAGGAGCCAAACCCCGACCGAATAACCGCCACTGTCGGTCTATATAAACAGGGTAAGTGACGAGAAATAGAACACCTGATTGTCTCTGTAAGATTTGAAAATACGAAGTATGATTAGGGCACAACGGGTCTTATGAGCCGCGGGGTCCCCTGCCTCACCGACACTAGCATCCGGACGATACATGCTAGATACAAGTACGGGACGTTGGAAGAAGCGGGAGGGGTACGCGGCTCGGCCACTGTTGCGTTGTCGCCGGCCGGTGTTCGGTTTGGTGTCACGAACGTTGCTACTATTTTCGCGCTGAAAGTAAACAAAATTGCTCGTCATATCTTTTGGCCTCCAGCCCATGCTGGTGGTGTTACAGTTATCACGTAGGGGAAGTCGGGGCAAGATGATATTGCTAGGATCATGTTCAGATAAAACAATACATATATGAGTCAGTCAACTTTAATTATATGTAAAGTAATCAACATTTATTAATCTTTTAATTTTGAAAGGAAAAAAATCAATCTTCCTGATTTGTACCATACAGTGTATCTTTTTAATTAAACCTTTATTTTTCCCATCTTACCCCGTATGCTGGGCAAAATTAAACAGCTCTGGGATAATGATAGAACACGAATTATTGGTATCTTTCGCATATAAAAGTGGCTTCATGCTCTATACCATCAATTTGATAAGCCAATAGTCTAAGTTTTGTAGGATTAGTCCGAATAATCTTGCTTTCATATAACTTTGATCATTTGTAACTTCTTCTTCCCCTGGTAGAAACACCGATTGAAAAGAAACCAAATGCTTTACTGGTTTTATTTCGCCCTATCTAACGGAAATAGTGGTACGTTGTAAAAGATTCCGGGTTTGCGATAGCTTGTATTCATCTTGCCCCATTGGAAGGTTAACGAAATAACAAAAAATCACGCAATAACCTTAACAATTTCTGACAAACCGTTCTTATTTTATTAATAATGAGTACTTTCATCGTATTTCCCTACCTGTCTCTAATCAATATCAGCAACTCAAATAAACTGAAACGATGTTAAACTTGACCAAAAATTACATCGTTTTGTCAAAAAATCGATATTGTTTTTTCACTCGAGACACGTGCTTCCGCCACAGTTGATGCTTTCAGACTCATTCGCCTCACCGCCACCCTTCCAAATTCCACTGTGCTCGCACACACTGTTTAGTGGTTAGGCTTATGATTCATCTTACCCCGCATATTCGTCTTGCCCCCAGTTCCCCTAAGTGTATTTTGATTCCATAATAGTGTATTCATACTTTGACAGAATAAAAAATAATCTAATATTAATAGTCTTACAAGGAAAGGTTACGAAACAGTTGTAATCGCCAAATGCCGGTCGAAGTTGACGAAAGCCTTGATTTAAACGAGATCAGTAGTGACTGGCCGACCAGAGCGGGGAGCATCTTGGAAATAAAAATCACCACAACGAAATTTTGCAAACCACTTCTGACACACACTTTCGCTTACAGCGTTCCTTCCGTACACGACGCATATCTTTTTGTGAGTTGGCGAAGCGTTCTTGCATTTTCGGAAATTAAAAAGCGAAATGCATAGAAAATCCTTCCACGTTCAAACTATAATTAAACTTCCTTTACGTTGCGGATCTCGATGGATATTTTTTTAATGTGGGCACCGGTTTCAGCTTTCACTTAATATGTGACACTTCATCTGGTTAACGCATGTGAGAGAGAAGAAACAACGACCTAATATTTTAAATCAACGAGAGGGTTTGAAACCTTACTCAAGACTTTAATGCATTGTTGTCAAATTTCTTTTCTTTGAAGATTCAAAGTCAAATTGCCAGATTCTTTCTCTTGATCCCTCTCTTCCGCTTTCACTGGATCATAAATTCAATAGCAGAGCAGTCGAATGAGATTGAAGCCACTCGTATTTTCATATTAATATCCCGATTCAAGAGGGAACATATTCGTTGTAAGAAACACGGATTCAAAAGTAAAGTGAGGATAAAAATGATAAGTAATTTTTCATTTTATAAGCGATACATTTCCCTTAATTTTTTCATATACACACACATTTATATGTGCGTACAGTAAGAAATATACCCAAAACAAGAAAGCTGTATTATATATTTTGTGATAAAAAATATCGTCCCTCTTGCGTTACGATAACCAAATAAAAATACGGCTGACCTGCCTCCTATTGGTCTACTATTAAATTCGTAATTCCATGAAAAAAATCGTTCGCCCCAAAGAGTGCGAAAGAGAGAAAGAGGGAGAAATATCGAAAAAAAAAGAATTTTACATCGCTATAATATTAATCGAAAAAAGTGACAATTGCATAGAGTGGTATCCAGTCCATAAATAAATAATAGCTATTACAAAAAATCGCTACGAAATTATTTTTTCAAAGCGATGACCATACACGATACGCTGGTATCCTTTTACTTGTTGCTAGTGTAACTTTCGGAACACATCATTAAGCCATTAAATATTGGTTTGGACTAAATTACATTCGAATCTTTACGAGTGCATAGGTGATCGGTAATCGAAGCGTAATTCGACAAACATAATTTATATGCAGTGATAGCCTAGCTCATAGCAAATACTGTTCATTTATCGCTTTACCTAATTTAGAGGCACGCATCGATGGATTATCATCCGCACGCAGTTAGGAGCACTCATTATTAAACGTGTTTCGAATCAACTGACGAAATGAGCATGTAATTACTAAAAAATCAATTAAGGCATTTTCCATTTAAACATTTTCAGAATATTATAATATTTTTTTTACTAAATATTCGTATTAATTTTGAGCTAAATGAGCTAAACAAATCCAAACAAATTATAGCAATAAATAGGAGACATTATGAATGGAAAAAAAGCTCACGAAAAGTAACCAACAAAAAATGTACAAGTTAATCGAATGTGGACGTGCATAATGATGATGATGTCTCGAAATAAGTTCAGAATGTCTATTCGTGGAATTTCGAGAACATTCGCGGATAGAAACGTCACCGAAGACTCGCGTGTACCGGCTGACATTCAAGGTTTTACGGTGCGGCCATAAAACAGCACGATCGACGAGACCATTGGGCCAAAGATATTCGACTAAAGACGATCTGCGGCTGAAGGGAGCAACGTTGGCGAGGGAGGGAGACACAGAGAGAGAGAGAGATGAAATTCCTTGGGGAGAAATTGAATATTTAACTGAGGCGTTTGTCGAGTTAACGTGTAACAATACGATCGTCAAGACAAATCGTTACCACTCGTGGCATGTTCGGTACCATTAGAGCTACGATTACGTATAAGATGTTCGTAGGTTGAACCCTAGCGCTCTCTATGGCCATATAAAATTTAAAACCCTGGCTATCTTGAAAACCGCCTTCATTGTCGAGTTACAGTAAGGACCGATCGTTTATCTACGTTTCAGCAGGTAATCTACAACTCAAGTTCACACAGAACTTCACTACTTGCAAGATTCTACAGGCTTGCAGTTTCATTTCACATATGGAAGAATATATTATGTCGTTGAATTTGTAAGTTCCGTCATTGGCCATTCTAAATGATGCTAAGAATTAGGAACCTCCATGCACAATTGAGAATTTGATACCTACTTAGGCCCAGAACGGGATAAGCTGGATCGGAAATAGACCCATTGGACTAATATTATGAGAAAATCATTTAGTCATATAGACCCACAAAAATAGTACATTGTGTACCAAGGAGACAAAGTGGGACTTTTACGCCGAGCGCGATGTTTATTTCAGTACGAGTCGTAGATGAGCGCGCGAGGCGAAGACGAGTACTGAAAACATCGTGCGAGGCGTAAAAGCCCCTGTCACCCTGCCTCGCGCGCTCGTCTACGACTCGTGCTGTAATGAGCATCGCGCTTGGTGTAAAAGTCCCACTTTGTCTCCTTGGTACACAATATACTATAATTGTGCTATAACTGTATGTACTATAACTGTAACGAAAAAGAATTTAGGTTTGATACTTGGAGGGTGTTTTTGTATTGACTTAGGGAAGCCAAAACTTAAAAGAAAAGCCTTAAGATGTTCGTTTGAGTGAACAGACTAAAAAAGATTTGTCACCCTGCATACGTTCTGCGGTCCGGGCAAAGCGAACGCAGTCTGCATCACGTGTGAACATCACTTGCCGGTCAGCATTGCTGGCAGGACAACCGGTCAGGGCAACGCTCAGCGACGTGAGTAGAGCAAGCGTAGTTGACATTTCGCATCTGTTTGTTTCGTGATCGGTTTTGTGTATTCCACTAACTCTTTTGTTGTGCTTGGTTAAAGAGAATGAATATTTCCAAGGAAGAAGAATATATTGTTTTATTATGGTTGTATAGCAAGAAAAAAAACGTGTATGGGTGCACAAAAAACGTCTATGGGTATGACTTGAATAAAATGCGTGTAGAATGCGTAGAACAGAACTGATGTAGAGAATTGTTTTCATATGAAGATCGTTTTCATGTATATTTTCGGATGACCCCCCAAAGCTTTGAGGAACTGCATACTATAATTCGGCATAAATTTAAAAAGGATACGAAGTGGTGGAAAGCAATTACTACCAAAGAAGGGTTTGGTTTGTGTTTAAGGTAATTTACATTACTTAACCCCCAGCTACCTAACTTACTTTTTAGTTACACTACCACTTAATGTCGGTCGCCATTTTAATTAACTATCAAACCTTTTGACATTTAGAAAAGAAAATAACACGAATATTTTTTCAACATCTTTTATTCATATTTTTTCATTAAAGTCAAAATAATATCGTAAATATTTCTTCCTATTAAATGACTATTATTGTCAAGCAACAGTTTTTTAAAACAAAAATTAGGTCTTCTACTAATTGCGAGATCATATTAGAAACTTGCAGAGTGTTAATATATTTTTTTATAAGAGTAAGAAGTATACATTTTCACTTAAACTTACTTTTGGCAAAGGTACATAAAGCCACACAAAGCTAAGGGCGCAATGACCGTGACGGTGGTTAAGCGTTAATACAACAAATATAAAGGTAGATCAATGACATGTTCGATAGATTAAAGATAGATTAAACAAGAAAGATGAATGACATTATTTTTTTTATAAAATTTGATAAATTGATCAACATCAAAATCTGCACATGTGTCACGCCCTTTCGTTTGGCATCTAGAGCTGGAGTTGTCCCTGTTTGACACCTTGAGAGTGAGGGTGTCTCTGCATGGGCATTTTGAGCTGGAGTTGTCCTTGTATCGACATCTTGAGCTTGAGATGTCTCTGCATTGATATATTGAGCTGGAGCTGTCATTGCATGAACATTTTAAGCTTCAGGTGTCCCTGCGTTGACATCTTGAGCTGGAAGTGAATCCATTATACTGTCTATCAATATTGTCTGATTCGTGATTAAGTCTTCAGTCTCAGTTTCAGCATATATGTGGGCAATTTTCAATTTTTACCGTTTCTTGATACACTGAGTCATTTTGAACTGGACGAATTGGAAATAAAATGCTCACTTTCCTAAAATTGAAAGTTTTAAATAATTTTTTACAACAATTCAATTTTATACTTTCCGAATTTTTAATATGCATCCATATTAAGAAATGTTTGAAGTGTATCCCAGATTTTTTCAATAAAAACCGACCGAAGGCCTGTTAAGGGCAGGTGGATAAAGTACTATCCGGGTCAAATTGATCCAGTGTGTTGAGGAAGGGGTCAAGAAAGTTGAGATCGACTTGCTTCATTACCTGCAAGGAAGAGAAGACAATACATATAATGTATGTTTTTTTCACAGATATTTGGGCATTGGCGTCTCATTTCAAACGATAGCATACTCGTACCGTATTGGACGATCAATATATCGTGAATCTATATAGTTAACCAAGTCTGCAAAGCCATTTGGCAAATATTACAACCTATTTATATTCCTGCGCCTATGCTAGCAACATGGGCAATGGCAGAAACTGGTTAACGCCAAAGGTGGAAATTCCCAAATTGTATTGGGAGTATCGTTGCAGAACACGTCACCATAAAGTGTTCACGAGGAAGCGGTTCTTTATTTTACTGTTAGACAAAAAAAAATCAATTGTGCTTCTTGCCGTTGTTGATCATAATTATAAAGTTACCTACATAGACGTGAGACGCTATGGAAAAGATAGCGTTAGCAAAATATTCGAAGATTCAGATTTTTATCGAAGACCTATAATCAATGAACTACATTTCCCATTTCCGAAACCCTTGCCTGGTTGCTTTGTTTTCTACCGCATCTTTTATTGGCGATGAGGGTTTTTCATTTCAAACATATTCAATGCGACCGTTTCCTAAACAACAAGCAGAGAACGGCCGTAAGAAAGCAAAATTCAACAAGCGGTTATCTTCCGCCAGGCGAATCGTAGAAAACGCATTTGGTATTTTGGCACAAAAGTAGTGAGTATTCTTCCGACCACTTGAAACCAACGTTGTAACTACAGTTCATGTTATCAAAGCATCGTGTTGCATGCATTATTATTCAAGAGATAAAAATAAATTGATTATAATAAACGATGAGACAGCAGAAGAAGCACTACCTCCGAACAGTGCATTTCGACCAATTAATAATTCTATTCACCGTGCACGCAACGATGCTTATAATGTTCGCGATAATTTTATGGATTATTTTAATAACAACTAAATAAATACCTACGACGTAACATGTAACTTGGGTTTTTATGCAGGACTAATTTAAACCTAAATAAAGTATAATGATATTTAAGTATGCATTATTACTTACCATCTTTCATGTGGAACTGCGTAGCAATTTCTCGCCACGTTTTCATTTTCCTCTCGTTATCTTTATAAAGGGAACGTCCCAAATTATACAAATATTGATGACGTCGCGAAACATGGATAAATTCTTCTCTCGTTTCGGAAGACATTTTAATGAAAAAAATTAATGAGTACTCTGGTTGGATATGGGCGTTGAACACCCGTGCCCGCAGGGTTCCCAAGCGCTTGCCCGGTGCGTTCTCTGCGTTCCTTCCCCGCGCTTGCGCGATCAGATTGCACGTTATAGTATACACATACAAAATTCAAATGATGTTCACGAATCATGTGGACTACGTTCGCTTTGTCCGGACCGCAGGACACAGAACGCACGCAGTATGACAAATCCTTAAACAGAAGTTTCAAACTGCGATATGCCACGTAATTCTAAACTTTGAGTTTAGTTTGATAATTAAGTTCCAGTACTAAAACATTGCGTCTTGATTCGAATGGGTTATCTTAAAATTGACTCTGTATAAGTTCATGATTTTGTTCTAAAAATAATACGCGGGCCTCGGGAAGACCACAAAAAGTGCCGTAATTTTCGTAATTTGTTTCTTAGTTAGTGGAAACAAAACCAATTATTACCGAATTCATTGGATGTTCTATTGTATATTTCAACGAAACAAAATGTTATTCGGTAAATAATAATTCTTTTTCAAAACTTTTTTCGGAAAATACCGTCCCAATTTTTGCCAAAAAATTAATTTGTCAAAATAAAATCCTTGACTTTTGATGGATAAAAAAAACTTTGCAAAAGAAGCTCAAATGTCCGGTATGTCTATCCGTCAATGAGTTTTTATGGCAAAGATGATGAGGATTTGTGAGTTGTAGATGGGAGGATATGCATTCCTCTAAAGCCTAAAGCTGAACCGGCTCGAGAAGACGGTCGTAAAAAGATTTTGACGGGGATACAATAACTTGCAGGTTACCGGTCATAAAAATGGTAACACTTTGATCAGCGTGTATGTTATTTGTGATGAATGATTTAACAGTAATCATGAAAAATACGAATTATTTTTATGATTATAAGACAAGTATAATTACTATAATTATAACTCTAGAGGAAAATATTATTTTTAATGTATTATTGAGTAACCGGCAATTTTGAAATTAAACTCTGAAACAGAATTATTCCGGCGACAATTTATTGTCCGAATGTGAATAAAACCACATGACCTGGTCCTATGTAGGCATCGCAATGTTTACGTGTTGGCTGTGATGACATTGCGGCCAAGGTTATTCACAGAGAAGGGTATGAATAAATAAACAAACGAACTTGTCGGTATAGCTAGCTCGAACCACTATGTACAGGTGAAACTATTATTTATGAGTAATGAAAGTTGTTATACATTCTTCGACTAATTTCTACAATGACAGTACCCTTTTTTCAGCCGTCTCATTCAGGATCCCCGCAAGTTATTGTAGTACACGATAAGTTACCCGATTTAAAATTCATTTTGAATTTCTAAGGAATGGTTTGTTTCGACCATTGAACTGTGTGCTGCGAGTGGTTAGGACTCTTTAGCAGCCCTTCCCGCAGTTCAGCCTCATCTGGACAAGCATAGCTTAACCGAAAGCTATTAGGGATCGAAGCAGAGCATGAGGTGGCAGAGAATTAGTCTTTTTCATGAACAAGGGCTTCACAAACAATGGAGGAGTACTCCACGTCCCTAAATGATGGATAATTCGTAGCACAGTGCCAGTGAAATCTCCTGTTCTCAGATTCTATTTCCGCTGAAAACAAAAAAATATAAACAGCTCTCTGTATTCTATTGATTCTACTCACCCTACTTGCAAATATCGGAAAATTAATAAGGAATATACATAAGCACCTACAAATTTCATTATAATGATTATTCGAGGTGTTATGTCATATTGAACATATTGACATTGCAAAGCAAAAAATTTCGAGGAATCGGAATTTCTTATGAAGAAGCAAAAATGCACATCATGAATGGTAAACAGAAACTTTGTTATTTGTTTTGACTTCTAGATTTTTCTTTGAAAAATGAGAACTTTAATCGACTGATATTCTATGTGGTGTGTTGAAATGTACAGGAAACCCTCGCGATTCAAACAAATCCCTTCAGTATTTATAATCAATCAACTGAAAGAATCTTTCTACTCACCTCGCTGGGGGTAGCAAGTTGTTGAGTCGATTAAAATTCTTCTGGACCTAGATACAACTATTTTAAGGATGTTGTATCCAAAATTGAAAATGGTAATAAAATTTAAAAATTTTGATCGGTTATTATGTATTTGAAAGGTTGTGTAGAAATTTCACGACGATTAGGAAGCTGGCTACTGAGAAATTAGAATTCATAAATTACACGCAGCCTTATGGAAACTGACGTAAATTTGTAATTATTTTTTTTGTTATAAAAAATGATGCATCAAATAAAAAGAAATCACACTTGAGGAAAAACATATAAGAAGCATTGTTTAAGGCACAACACCACTGTGACCCCCTGTTTTTTTGCCATTTTGCAAGAATTTTTTTTGTGGGAAAAAAAGAGATATTCGAATTTTTTTTTGTTTTGTTCGTTGTTTATTGAAGATACATAAAAAAAAAAATTTCAAATTTTTCACGCCCCCAAGTGTCACGGACTGACACTTGGGGGCTATTGCCCAAACTGATTTGTTGTAGCTTTCGTTGTTGTTTTGCATGCAGCCGCCCAAACAACGCTGCAGCAAATCGTCTCTGCTCAAATTTATATATCCCGGTATACCTGCCGACCCTGAGGCGCGCAGCTGCGCGGGACGCCGAGCGTCACGGAGCGCTGCACCGCTCCACAAAATATTCAATATCTCCGAAAATAATTATTTTTTCGACCTGGGTCCAACGGCATCTTAATCTTAAATGTATGTTAGATTTTTCTAGATGGTTTTCAAAAAATCGATTTTTTGAAGCCGTCACAGTGGTGTTGTCCCTTAATTTTTCCAAGACATTCAAATACTCATTTTCGTTCACAGACGACGTCGTTTCTTGCACCATAAAGCCACTTTTCTTTTTGATATGTTTGAAATAAAAAAACGATTATTCAAATATATTTTTTCTGTTTCTTGAAAACATTTAGTTTACATAACTATAAAATTTAGAAAACAAAAATATATCATTTTTTATTGACGTAAATAATTTGCGATTTTATAAAATTGATATTCGATAACTTTTTTTATAATTTTGGATGAAGATGTCACTCGGACACTAAGATTTTCATCTTTGCCAAATAATCGGCGAATGCCTGATCCGTTTTCTTCACGATACGTGTCGATGATAACATTATATAGAATATTTGCATCGGCTATTCTTTTTCTGATGTTCATCGAGTAATGATTTTTCAAGGGTGACAACGATTTGAAAATTTCTGCTGACCGTTGCGAACCAGCCTCTTTCTGCACGAAGTAATCCCATGTTTTACTGCTATCGATTAGCTCTTTTTTCTAATTTTTAATTTTTCTATCACTTTTTCGAGCATTGTGACGTAAATAACAGCATTGTGCGCTCCATTGTTCGGAATATCCAGTGACAGAGCTAATGTCGCCAAAGAATTCTCACCCTTGCCTTTTTTGCCTGTAACTTTTCTTGTACGAGGCAACGTATCAGTGAATCCATTAATGAGGGTTCCAAAATCTTGAAACAAAGGCGTTTCAGCAATGGCTCGCAATAATCAAGGGGCATCGAACGTGTTATTGTGAGCACATAAGACTCATATTTTTTCAAACGATTTGAGAAACAAAAAAAAATCTTGCAGCACTATTGTTACAGGTTTCGATTCGACACGACGTCCGTGTAGCATTAAATTACCATTCTCGTTCGTTAGCCCATTCACGTTCGAAGCTCTTTGAAAGATTTACCGTTTCGGGTTTGCATACGCTGAAAAACTGAAATCACCACCTTTGGCCGCAATTCAGCTCTTACCAATGTTGCTTTGTCGATTCATTCGACATTCTTTTTGTCAACTCTCCGGGAGTTATGGTTAATTTTTCTTTGACTGCCTCAATATATTGTTCGCCGCAATTTTTCTGATTAACGGCGCAAGCGAATCTAAATTGTCCGATTCTGATAAGCTGTAACACCGTGATTTTGGGGCTTTACTTGCCATTTTAGCGTTTGAAGATTCATTTGCTTGGCTAGAGGCGCCAGCAGAAAAACGATGTACATTTTTTGTCAGTTTATCAAATGAAATTTTCAAATCCTCGAGCATTTGAAAATAATCATGTGGTTCGTGGGTTGCCGGATTTTTACGGTACTTGCAACATTCCCCGCACTGATCGTGTTGGTTGAAGCAATGATGCAGAATATTTTTAATAGCAGCTGCCATTGCTTCTCGTCGACTTTTATTTTGGGCGGTTGCGTATGCGAAACAGCGGCGAAGCTGCTCAATGCACTCCGTCGATAAATCTTTATTATTTTGTTTCATCTTGTACAGCTCTTTGACAACACCTTTTTAGGTATGGTTAATGCCCGAGTGTTTGACGATGGGATAAATACTGCTACGACGTACTGCTGCAATGGTGGAGCTGTCATCATCTCCCACTAAAGCGCCAACTCGAAGATTGTAATCTTTCAAGATTGAGCTCTTGGTGGTTAATTCCACGGCTGCGTTGGGTTCCATAGTTTTGGCGCTCCCGGTAAAGTTGCGATGACAATTATGGTCCTCCGGCGGATTACATACAAAACACGTTTTGTATGTAAGCCAATGATCGCTGCTTGACCATTCAAGCTATCATAGTTCCTGCCTGTGCCTCGGGTGCTCCAACCCATGTCGTACGAAACGACAACTCGGACTGCGTCGTCGAATGTTATTTCTTGTCGGGCTAGAATTTCACTTCGTAGACCTTTCATTACTTCATTCGGTTCACAAGAATCCGAAGGCGTTGAGGTGGCGTCAGTTGTATGTTTTTCTTCAACAATAAAGCTGGACTGAAAATCTTGAGGTCTAAGAAAAATGGACAAGGCATTCGTACAAAATAAATATCCTTTTTCTTGCACATAAATTTTTATTTTGTTTTTTCAGCTCATGAAAACATCGTCGTTAGTACATATCATTTTCAACAAATTATATTTAATAATCACTTACGACTATTTTTTATAATTCGTTTTGTAAATTTTATATTGTGAAAAAGTATATGTAAAACAGAAAACAAATGACAAGATCTAGAAAAAAAGTCTAGAAAATGTTTCATGATTCAATGTATATCCAATCTCAAAGACATATAAAAGAACAGGAAATTAAAAAATATATATATACAAATTGAATAAAAATTAGAAAAATTGTAAGATTCAAAATATACATGTCACAAAACGACGTATTCAATTCAATAAAAATTCAAAATATATATAAGTAAAATAGAAATATCTACGAATATAGAAGATAAATAAGTTGTAATTTGGATTTATTATTATATTTAAATTAACGTATAAACTAAAAAATAAGCGATCAGAGTGTGCGATACATTTTTTTGTATACATTTATAACGCAGAGAATCAAGAGCTAAATAAGCATTGAAATCATCTAACAGCCTCGCGCGTGCCGTCGGGTGACGTCACGCGCGAGTCGTGCTCAGATTGCTTTTTCCCTCGAAGCCTTCGTTTCGGCTTGGCCGCACAAGAACGTGCTTAGCGTCCATGTATTGGTGTAGCTGCCAAAGGCGTGGCCGCGAAACTTCGACCGCGCTCGGCTCTTTCCGAAGATGTCCCAGCGTCGCTTGCTCACGGACACGCGCTACTATGATTGTGTGATGGGTGCGTAAGAGACTAGAGAGGGGGTAACTTTTGCGCGCGATCTGGCTGCACTGTTGGGGAATAATATTTGTTTCTCATTTTTCGGTTTCACTTTGATTTATGAATATTGCAGTGGTTGGAACTCCCCAAGTTATTGGTATCACACTGACATTTTACAACCAATTCATTTTGTAAAATAGCAGCAGTACTAAAAAAATGTGCAGCAATCCAATCACATTAATATCAAATCATAATGAAAATAAGAAAAGCTTACAACACAATTTTTAAATTTTCTGTATTTTCGATGGTGGTCCCTCTTTCCACCTGAGTCCATTTCTTGCAGCTTTCTTTCGCGACGTCTTGCACAATTGGTCCAATCTCTCTTTCGTGTTTCTTGAACGTTTTGGAATGTAATGGAGGCGCGTTGAAATATCCAAGAAATTTGTTTAAGTGCGAGTACCCCATACCCGCATGCAATATTCCTGAAAATAAAAACATGATATACATTTTGAGCAATGTTTCAGTATAAAACATTACAACTTCGAACGTAGCCCATTTTTATGGGAAAAATTGCTACGCAACAAATTGTTCTATGAAAGTGCACTTCTGCAGTGATAGCTTATATTATGTACAAGTTAAAAATGCAGGAATACTTCTGCAAAAAAAAATCTGCTATACTTTTTTCAAAAGTTCACGATGACATTCTCTAGTAAAATTTTATATGAAAACTCATTGCACAGCACATTTTTTTATAGAAGTATACTGCAAAGCCTACCTACACACAAAAACGTACTACATACCAAATTTTTGTACAATAATATGTTGCATACCAGATTGGTGCATGAAAATATTTTACGGAATGATTTGAAAGAATATTTTCAATCTAGTAAAAATGAGTTAAACAATGCATTTAATAAACTTACCAAGAGCAGCCTCTGCGTTCACATCGAAGTGAAATTTTCCGAATTTAGTCGCATGTTTTTGTCCGTTTGAACTTTCGTCGTGTCCAAACACTTTCGGCACTGAACAGTAAAGACGGACGCAAGTCCTGCTCGCTGCTCTTCCGTTATGTCGCACAATGAAAGAATTTCTTTGCATGATGAGCAAAATAAATTCTCGCCTATCACCGATATGTCGACAAGACGCCGACCGTGAACTCTTTCGACGCTTTCGGGGTTACGTTCGCTGTCAGATTCTGTGACACTTTTTTTCATCTTTTTTGACCGGAGTTAACTTGACTCAATCTTTGTTTATATACGGCCTCTGCCACTCGTTTTCGTTTGCAACAAAATCCTCTTTTTCCGTTCTTGTCAATTTTGACATCATTTTCGTCCATGTTGACATTCAATCGCGACTGCTCTCGATCGTACAGTTTTCAGTCATGCCAACTTACCAATCACCCAACGTTGCCAAATTTTAAGCTAATAGAGAGACTACTTTTAATTTTAATAGTGTTTATAAATATGTTTTTTTTTGCAGTTCAAAGTAATTTTATGTCATATTTCTATAGTTGCGATATAAAATAATCATATTTTTTTTGAGAATGAACAGTTTTCTCTATCGAGATTTTAGCGTTGTCAAGTTTTCACAAAACATCCAAAGGTTAATCCTCGCTTGTAAAAACATTGTTATAACTTGATATAATACATTAATAAGAATTTTCGATCATTAATATGCATAAATACGAGACTTCTTTTCACATCAACATTGTTACGATACGAATTTAAGTATTTATCAATCACAATGAAATTCAAGGTAAATATTCGGAAGTAGGGCTCCTGCTAGAATCAGGCTAATTTTTGTATAAATGGTTTAATATGGTTAGTAAACATCATCCTTATCATTATTGTAGCGGCGCATGATGTTTCCGGAAAAAATAACCATATGCTTTTCGGGGGGCACTTTACCATATGCTTTTCGGTGGGTCTTTACCTTATGCAGTACAGTACCCACCCCAGTGTTCTACGCACCCCACGATTCCACGCACTCATGGCGTACGGTGGTGTAGAATACTGGGGTGGGTTTGTTGGGCACCTCGGATGGGTGCATGGAATCGTGGGGTGCGTAGAATACTGGGGTGGGCGGGGGGCACCTCGGATGGGTGCGTAAAATCGTGGGGTGCGTAGAACACTGGGGAACCCCACGATTCCACGCACCCATGGAATAGTACGCCATTTATTTTCAATGAGGATCCCTGCTTGCAGCGCAGATGCAAGATGTCCAGATCCACGTCCAAGTTTTTTAATAATTCTTTTGTAGGAAAAAATGTCGTGCGCCGTCATAATATTACTTCGTATCATCTGCTATGATCATTAAAAGAAACGAGAAAAAAATTAGCCTGATTCTAGCAGGAGCCCTACTTCCGAATATTTACCAAATTCAATGTAATGAGAAGAGGCACCAAACTTTTGGAAGGGATGGTACGGACTCAACATCCTTAAAAACCAATCCATCGATTTGTTCGGAACAACGATCGCAATTAATTGAAAATGTAATGAAAACTCAGTAGGCTACGATTTTAAAGCCAAACAAACATAAACATCCTTTTACAGTATGTCAATAAAAACTTTAGAAGAGTAAGAAATAAATGCCCGGCAATTAAAAAATTCCTTTAAAAACATTATCGCTTGTTTTACTTTATAAAAACATTCGGAATCACCTTATAATTATTTTTTATTTTAATTTAAGCAATGGGTTTAATGTATTTTTTTATTTAATCAAATGTGCAAAAAAGTGAGATAACATTTTTTAAACTACCAAAGCCAGTTTATAGAAATATTGTACACAAAATTGTTAAAGCTTAAGAGTAATATTTTATTTTCATTTGAAAAAAATATATTACAATTACAACATTAAATTGATATCACCATTATTTAACCGTACAACGTGTGTACCACACAAGTATACTGGGAAAGCTGTGCAAGGACTTGGCGTGCATGGTTAAGGAAAAAGTCACGGGAAGACATAAAATGTTCCCTTCCTACCGCCTACAAAAATGACTTTGCGCCAATATATTATATATATTATTAAATACTTAGTAAGAGAGAGGGAGAGGGAGAGGGGGAGAGAGAGAGAGAGAGAGAGAGAGAGAGAGAGAGAGAGAGAGAGAGAGAGAGAGAGTGAGATCGGAAATATGAAAACGCCAGGCGCCAGGCCTTCCAAAGTCCATGCTTTATTTACAACATACAGCTGCAGCTATGAAAGGAATTTTTGTGCCAAAAAAAAAACACATTTCAACAAATCGAGGTCTACATTCCGAAAGATAATGGCAATTTCTGCTTGCATGTGTGTGAGTACGTAGTTCACCCCGTCACTAATCTCTCTGATGGCACTTAAGACAGATCTTAACAAGTCAGGGTTAGGGCATTTCTTATTGGTCGACATTCGTAGCCAATATCCGAGCGGTAGGAATACTTTTTATGGCTTGGACATTTAAAACAGCTGAGAACGGCGTATTTTCTAAAAAAACTTCCAGGATCTATCATCACAGCCGTCTGGCTTCGACCGCGGATTGACCACTTGAGCACACCTGCAGTACCCATAAAATGCATCTTTTGACCCCATGTATCCCGACTTGCCTGTTTTGTCTCGTTTTCCTTGGAAATCTAAACCAACGCGTTATTAGATAACTCTGGTGTTAAGGTAGTTCTGTAGTTTTGGTAAAATCTTAGGAATTGGCTGAAATCTAAGTATGGTGTAGATATGACCTTCATGGACTGATGCCCAAAAATTCAATTCGATTCACCGTTTAGTTCATGAGATAAATGCAATTGAATATGGGTATTTTTGTACGCGATCCCTATACCGAACATGTAAACCGATAGGAGTTTGCTCGCATTTCTCGATATAAGTTCTAAACAGATCTTAGGATTTCAAAATAAAACCACCCGTGTGCGCAGTATTGTTGTTGGATTGATTCTGAAGAAAATTATAAACTTTGATCGTTTAGTTTCGGAGATATCGACTTATGAAAAGTGGTAATTTTATTCCACACCGAACGCGGGCCCAACCATTTGTAACGGAATGGCAACAGTGCACGCTGCAGCTGGTTGGTCGGCGCGTGGTCTGGGAACTCGAAGCGTGTTTTTTTTCCCCGAGTTCTAGTAATTATGAGACGGATGTGAGATCAATTCATTCTACAAACAAATTCAATTTGTTCAATTCATGCATGTATTTATGCATGTATTTGTCTTTGTTACAGTGAATACAATTTAAACTGTCGGCAAGATGTAAATCCACGATCCGACGTCCTCTAGCAGCAAATTTTTGTTGCTGGTCGTTGAGGTTATGGTTATTCTTATCGTGTTTAGCCGCAATTGCTTGGCACCTGGCTGCCACAGCTTACAGTCTTTTAGCAAGCGCCTTTTTTCTTGTAAACTTTCCTTTATATGGCATTTGGGTTGACATTTTCACGTTTTTTTTTAATTTATATAAAATATTTCGCGAAAGGTGGATCGTACGGAGCTCAACCCCATGACTGCAGGAAAGTCGCGCTGTTGCCACGATTACAGCGCCGCTCTCTATACGAGTATGATTCCTATCTATGCATGAAGTGCGAATGTGTGGGACATATAGAGGGTGCAAGCTCTGTAAAAAATTTACAACCAACAGCATCGTATGGGCATTGGATGTTACTATACGCTTCGGCCGAAACTTTTGGCTCATACGTGTACCTACAGAACTATTTTAACGTTTTTTTCCAAGATAGAAAAAAACAGATGAAAATTATTTTTTTCCGAATGGAGAACCATTTTTAATTATCTGCTGCACTGAAAACTGGCCACACTTTGAATGAAGCAGTCAGTCGGTTAATATATTGGAAGACTTCCAACTCATTACTATGGAGAACAACATTGAACAATCAAAACGAATCTTGTACGACCAAGTCGCTCTTTTAAGTTCGGTCGATGATTTTGCTGCGTGGGAGCAACGATGCGTCGAATTCATCAAAGGGTTGGAAACGCAAAGCCAAACTAAGCGCCCGCGATTGTTAATTGGACATCAACAGTCTCGATGATAGCCCAAATAGCACGTCTGGAAGGATTGAAGAATTCCGTATGCAGTCATTTTATACACAGGGGTGCAGGACACGATGATCATGGGTCATTCTGGCGAGAGATTGACACATTCTTCGAAAGCCGGATATTAACCGGTTTCATACTCAATCGCAATCAGATGGAGCCGCAACAATTTCTCAAAGATGCCTGCGACCTAGTTCTTTAACATGTGCGAAATACTATTCGCAAGCGCAATAGCGTTTAAGTTAATACGGTGTTCAATGGTGACTTCGTGAGTGGTGACAAACACCAAAAGTATTAACACGCGAAACAGTGAACTATTCAGCACAAGCGATTTGAATGAGTGAACCTACTTTAGCCCTGATCGATAAATTTAAAGAACATGATAGTGGCTGGGCTTTACGGAAAATACTTAACTTTACAATAAATGTGAATAAGTATAACCCGATGTGTGCCGGGTGCTCTATATCATTGCCGCGGGAAATAATTATGGCGCGGGGTGGCATGA
This sequence comes from Ophion slaviceki, assembly GCA_944452715.1. Lineage (NCBI taxonomy): Eukaryota > Metazoa > Arthropoda > Insecta > Hymenoptera > Ichneumonidae > Ophion > Ophion slaviceki. Next base: position 44,423,355 of record OX101788.1, on the reverse strand, counting down.
ATGTCAAATCAAACGATCATGCATGTTTCGCGTTGGCAATAGGCGCAGCTCTATACCGAGTCGAACGAGACAGTGCCCGTCCATCTTCTTACCCACTTTATTCAACAGTACTCAATTTACAGGATATCGAATTCCCAGTGACTCTACATCAAATTAATAACTTTGAACTTCAAAACAATCTATCGATCAACGCGAATACCACCACCACCAAAAAAGACATGATTCCAATACGCGTGACTCAAAATAAGAAGGAAAAGCACATAAATTTGCTGTACATGTAAGATCCTGTGGTCAACAATGTGGAGAATTTCGTATGGATCAAAAACCTTTCGAGGCTCGTGAGCGCACAACTGAGCAAAAGAGATCATAAAAAATATTTGTCCGATCGGTGTGTAAAGTTACCAGAATTTATATATACTGTCGAACCTCGATATAACGAAGATTCGTCTATTCCCTTCCGATAGACATCCGAAACCTTGATACAACGACATAATAATATACATTATCCTCTAATTCAAACTATTCTTTCTTTTAAAAATATCCCTATATTTATAGTACTAATATATTGTTTATAGAACATTTTAAGGAACACGATCTCTCGATATAACGAAGTGCCCGACAGATTCGTTATATCGAGGTTCGACTGTAATTATATATCCACGACAAATTGAAAAAAAATCCCTATTTGCAGGTGTTTACAATACGTCGGATCCGAGAATAAATTGCAATCGCATGAGGTCGATTGTGGAGCGATAAATGATTGTGCGATCCGACTACCGAAAGACACCAATAAATGGCTCCAATTCACCAACTTTACCGGAGACGAGCGACATCCTTTCATCGTGTATGCGGATTTGGAGTGTGTTTTGACAAAGACTGATGGAGAGAACTTAGCGACAGATTTGTATCATCAGCACAAAGTATTTAGTGTTAAATACTACGTGTGTTGTTCGTATGACCAATCGCTTTGTTCATATAATTCCCGTCGCAGTGCTGATTGCATATCATGGCTTGTGGAAGAATTAAAAAATCTAGCACTGCGCATAAAATACATTTCTGCGACAATATCCCAATGATATATTTAACACCGAGCAAGTTTTCGATCAGCAACTGAATGTCATATATGTAAAAAACCATTTGCGCAAGATGATGTACGCTTTCGAGATCCTTGCCATCTGACTGGACATTGTAGAGGTTACGCCCATTGTAATTGCAACTTAAATTACAAACAATCGTTCTTCAATCCAGTAGTTTTCCATAATTTATCGGATTATGATGCACATTTTATAATCAAGGAAGTAGCCACAGCGTTTGAAGGAAAAACCGATGTGCTTTCAATAACAAAAGAGAAATACATCTCGTTCACGAAGCATGTTCAAATTACAGACGATTCAAAACATAAGATTCAATTGCGCTTAATCGATTCTTACAAATTTCTCAACACCTGCCTCGAAAAATTAGCATCATTTTTGACCGAGGACAAACTGAAAACTTTACGCATGCAATTTCTAACACTAGCGACAGATGATTTTAATTTGCTGGTGCGAAAAGGGGTCTTCCTGTATGAATATATGGATGACGTGACCAACTTGCAAGACACTTGCCTACCAGCACGTGACGGATTTTACAGTTCATTGACGGACGACACAATATCCGAGAGTGAGTACGCATATGCTGAGAACATTTGGGGGCGGTTCTCGATTCGAATGCTGGGTGAATAGGAGGAAGTCCCCCAGCGGCGGACACCTAAGCTTTTCGGACAATAAAAAAACTGCTTCGAGAAATGTAATTTTTTAAAAAATAATTACGTCAACAAAGTTTAAAACCAAAATAAATTAACAAAACTGCAACCTCTGCATAAACGAAATTAAAAACGTTATTCAAACTTTGGTACAAAGAATTTCCATCACTGCAAGTGGCACCCAGCGCCGGACATCTTCAGAACACTGTGCATCAATGGCATATGTGAGTTTTCGAACATTTAGGGATGTCTGTAAATTATTCATAAACCTATTCACGGCAGCTGGCGCACTGCATCCAGGCTTTTTCGTGGTCCTCCAGGCATCCTACGCAAGTAGTTTTTATATTCGATATTCGAGTTTATGGTTGTTTTTTCTTCGCTTTAGCTCCACCTTTTCCTTTGACCTTTACGTCTTTGGTTTTTTTTTTCATTTTCTTCTATCATTGTTTTACACTTCTTTCCAATTCCATTCTGTTTGCCCTTAACGTTCTTTTTATTCTCTTTTTTCCAAACCAATTTTGCACATTGATGAAGTCAAAATTTCACTTCTGTCGGGTTTTTTTCTTCTAAGCAACTGATTGTTTTCTTGCAGCAGCTGGCAATGGCGACAAATTATGGAGAATCTGCACCCCACCTGGAGCGAAGCTAGTCCACGGTTTCATAACGATGTTTTGTCATGTAGAGTGCTTTTCGGAACGTCGTAGCGCAGGGAAGCTTCTCTCAAATCCAGTTAGCAATTTTTTTTGGTCCATTGTCCTTCCTTTTTCTTCTCTTCCATTTTGATTTCGCTGCGCTTTTCTATCCTGTAAAAAAATGTACAACAGTTATAATCAAAAGTATAAATGCTTACGCGAAAAAAAACAGCATGTTTACAGTCCGGTGTTAAGGTACCTCTTCGTGTCCGGTACCAGGGGACAGAGAATCCCCAAAATTACGTGTTTTATACCAAAACCCCTTGGGAATCCAAGAAAAACTTCAACAAACTTCGAATATTTATGGAACACGACGTATAATAACCATTGACATAAACACTTAACACACAAACTTAGCAGTAACACTCACTCCGATCTTACCCGACGCAGTGTATTCCCGCCAAACGCAGCAATCAATCGCTCCCACTTTGGCCTCGCGCGTCAGTGGCAAACTGCGTCTCGCGATTGTGTATCGCTACGCTCCCCTGCACCCCTTTCATGGGTTTTTTAAAATGGGAACGCGCTGCGACATTGTCATGATAGCACGAGTGTCCGGCACTAGGTGCCGTCCGGCGTTACGGGACTTCCCCCTATAGCGATTTATACTTGAAGACAGATGTTTTGTTATTAGCCGATATTTTCGAAACCTTTCGTGATACATGCATTGAGAGTTATGGACTGGACCCCGCGACCAGGTAAGCGGGAAGAAAAACTGTTCACAACCGACTGCGATAAAAAAACGCCACATCATACACTACCGAAATTTGCAACAGTGTTTGCAACAAAATCCATAGAGTATTATACTTCATGCAATTCCCATGGCTACGTTCGTATATCGAGTTAAATACTCGACCATAAACGATTTCGAAGAAAATCGCGGTGTTTGGCAAAACGATGGAGCATGTGCCCAATCATGTAGACGTAAAGCTTTTGACAAAATAGGAGGGAAGGTGTGGGGAAGAGGCAATAATTGCGAAGTCAAACTTCCATAGCTGAAGCGTTTTTTTTTCCGAAAACGCCATTGCTGTAGAATTCAATCACAATCTCGAGGTGAAATTTAACAAGCCGATATATGTGGGTATGTGCAAACTCGACATATCCAAAACGTGTTTGTATGAATTTCATCATGAGTACCTCTGTTTCGCGATAAATATAAAATCATGTATACCGATACGGATAGTCTCATATATGACATTGAAAGCGATAACGTGTACATGGATATGAAGCGCAACATTGGAAAATTTGATACGAATGACTATTCGGCGGACAATAGGTATGGTATACCGCTTGCCAACAAGAAGGTACCAGGGCTTATGAAAGACGAATATAATAGTGCAATTATGACCGAGTTCATTAGACTTCGGTCGAAAATGTATGCGACACGTATAGCGGGTAAGAAGGACATTACAAAAGTTAAAGCTGCCAAGAGTAGCGTTGTGGCTAGGGCAATTACGTTTGACGATTATGCTCAGTGCTTGAACGAAGAAATTGAAACGAGTTGTAGTCAATTCGTAGTCGAATAGTGTATTCGATCAAAGTTGCATAAAGTCTACAGAATTGGTGAGACAAAAATCGCTCCAAGTCCTCACGATGACAAACAGTACATCATACCTGGACCCTCTGAAACTATGCCATGGGGGCAGTATCGGATACCATTGTAAAACAAATTATATACATTTTTTTGTAAATAGAATCTTGAACGGCTAAAAAATTATGTATAATTTTGTGAAACAGTCATTGAATTTGTAAAAATGGATTTTTGTCTGGAACTAATCGGCTTTTTCTAATCCATGCGTTTGATCCCATTATTTTCCTCATCCTCATACACTTTTGGAGATTGGGCAAAAAGGGGATTAGAGAAGGAGAAAATGCTGTGGAGTGCCTCGTGCGGCGGAAACGGGGATCGAGCGGTAGAAAGTCATAAAAGTCGAAAAAATTTCGTTCACATCCTCTTTATTGCTGACTACAAATCGGATTTACTTATCCAACTATTGTGGCTTTTGTCGAAACGTAGGCATTTCACAAACATTCGATTATCGCGCTTCTTCAATACTGCTTCAATGAGATAGATATCGGGGTGCATGATATTGAGAAGCTCTTGTTCGTAGAAACCACCGGTGATAGGTCACCGGATGCGTTTTTGTTCACACCACATATAGTGAATATTTCTGTTATCCAGTTTGGCGTGTATCCCTTTTTGAACACTCTTGAATTTGCTGATTCTCACTATATCACCAACGCTGAATTTCGGTGATGTTTTCACTGGAGGGCGAGGCTTATTGAAAACCTGCTGTAATATTTGCTTCTCATTTTCCACATTGACATTTCTCGGTTTCATCTTAATAGTGCGGTGTATAGAATCATTCTACTTGGCTACTAGGTCAAGAATATCGATCGACGTATCATTACCAGGAAGACTAAATTGCATCCACATCTTGTTCTTCAATGTATGATTGAAACGCTCGCAAATGGATGCTTCAAGTTTCTATAGGTTGAATACATGTGAACATTATACTTTTTCATTAGGGATTTAAAGTCACAATTGTAAAATTCTGTTCCCTGATCAACGTGTAAGTTCTGCGGTATGCGTTCCTTAACAAGTATTGACCTCATTGCGGCTGCAGCATCTTTACCATTCTCACTCAGCATTGCTACGGCCCAGGCGAGTTTTAAGAAAGTATCGATAACAGTGAGGAGAAATTTGTGTTTGGAGTTTTGACGCGCGTATATTGACAATTCGACGAGATCAGCTTACCAGGTCTCGTCCTAACCACGGATGTCCACATGTCGACGCGGATAGTTTCGCCGAGCAGGTTTAAGTAGCTCCAGAACGAGAGCGTTTTTTTTTCTCGTTCATTTTCCAGTCTAGTAAGTCGCGCATACAGTGCAGCAATGGTCCGTGAATTACGAATCACCAAATTTTGTAATGTTTTGACATCGACCTCGAGTATCTTTGCAATGTTTCTTATCGTAGCTTTAAGTCCATTAACCAACAACTGATTACTCTCATTCATTTATTTGCGTATGTTCTAAATTATAGTTCGAGATCTTTTCTGTAAAACACTTACAAGGAAAGGTCGCGAGGTGTCCCCCTCCGATTTCGACGAAATTTGGCATATTTGTAGAACAGATAAAAATAGGCGGTACGTATTTTTTTATATCTGGGGAAACCAATATTTAAGGGGTGAAACGCACCCTTGAAAATAGGGATGATTTTCGTTTTTCGTCGATAACTCTTTAACGATACGAGATATGAACAAATTTCAAATGGCAACAACGTTTATTTTTCCGTATACCATACATTGGAAATGAGAACGATGCAGATAACAACAAATTTCAGATTGTTTATTGCAAAAATGCAATTTTTTTATACCTATCTCCGAAAATGTTTAACCGATTGGGATGTAAATGTGCATACATATATGGCTGAACAAGGAGGGGCTACGGATTTTTTTGGTTTTCCGATGTCTCTTAATTAAGGGGTTGAAACTGCCCTTTAATTTTTTTAGACAAAAGCATCCAATAATCAGCTAACCTTTTGCCACTCCAGGTTAAATCCACGTCAATGTAAGTTTGTTTTATGATGCGATTGGATATTCGTAAATTCCACTCCCTGCCCCCTCCACCCAACCGTCCCCCTCTCGAAAGGTAAACGTTCAAAATTTCTTACGGTGCGGCATGGCCGAAGATTTGTAGAAATAAAAATGGGTTACAATGAAAGTTCAATCAGTAAAAGTTGTCGAAACAAATTTTCTCGATTTGGCGGAATGTTTTCGTAAGGAGTCAACGCACCGTTAAAAACTTTGTTCTTTCCATTACTTTTGAACGCGCCGAGATACAAAAAAAAGTCGAAAGGGAAGAAATGTTGTATTTTTCGGCTACTAGCCGTTTATGATGATAATGGCGAATATAAAAACAAATGTTAATTGTTAATTGCAATAATTTGTCACTAACTAATGAAAATCACTTTTCCGTTTTCCGCTGATACGGGCACAGAAATGGTCACAGGTAAGGCTTTTGCAATTATTGATTAACTTTGGGCTTCAGAAAGCGACTGAATTACAATTGTATATTGAAAAAAAAATGTACTCCTCTCACCGTACCGGGAACACTATCTGCAGAGATTACAGCGTCTTTGGGTTTCCGCTGCAACTCGTGAACGAAGTGATGCGAAACATTTTAATCAGCTTAAAACGCTGTATCTTGTTTGCAAATGCCAAACCAATGATCGAAAGTAATACTTGGGTTAAAGAGAGACTACGGTGCAAACAGCGGCTACCCTGCGATAACTTTCAGATCACCTTATTATGGTTCGATAAAACGTTTAATAAGTGCGCGTGTTGTTATCATTTTCGCTACACGAATGTACAGTGCCTTCAGTTAATGCCTGGACCTGTTGTATGAGAGCTAAGTTCAAAGAGCGGAAACATTACTGTTCTGTGAATTTAACGTCATCGGTAGATTTTCGAACGAATTTCAGACTGATGTGTCACGAGTCATTTTTAACCCGTGAGGCGATACAGCCTCATGGAAAAATGACAGCGCTTATGCGTCGCAACTGCACCGTGCATGCAGGCATGCAAAATCTCGAACGGATGAAAGATATGAATGCGAAATTGGAAAAAAGGATATACGGAACCCGTTGCAGAAGAAATATAAAACATTAATTCGATGAGTAATAACATCCGGAGCAACAATAATAAAGCACAGAATACTGGAGAATAAATAAATAAAAAGCCGACACGGAATATTCTGTTTCTGTATACGATATTTTTGGAGTCAGTGCCGAAGAAATAGAAATACAAACTAAAAAATAACACTCGGTGCATCTGAACATGGATTACCGATAAATTATAGACATCTGGTTTCGTATTTATATCTTATTTGTTAGCCACCAACATAAAAGGGTTTCCACGATAAAATACATTTTGTATTGGCTTTTAATATATTTAGTTTTGCCGACAGAGATGGGCTCGCGGTCTGTGTGCGGGCTCAGCGGTCACTGAAGTTAAGCAGCATTGGAGGCTGCCAATACTTGGAGCGGTGACCGCTTGTCCGTGCACTGGTTTGCGCGTCAACCTCTAAGTGGGAGGCAGTTTGTCTGAGTTTCTGATGGTAATACAACTGAAACTCAGCCACATATAGCCGCCTGTATTGGCCCAGGTTTTCCGCAGTTTCCCTGGGCCCTCGTGCAAATGCGATACAGTAGTGCATTAGGAAAGAGTGGCTGCGGCCAACACTCTGGGGGGGGGGGGGAACTCTGGAAGGATTGTGAATGTCGGAAGGAATGGAAGGAATAAAAGAGGGGATGGTAAAAGAGAAAGGTCTCGTACCTCTGAGGAATATCTATATGTATATGTATTTAGTTTTTACTCTCTATTGCCGTTGAAAATATTCTCTTCAAGCGGATTTCCCAGTGCATGCGATTTTGCACGAATGTAATGTGTATTTGTTGAAAAATGTATATTGTGACGTTTAATTTTTTCAAATTCTAAAAAAAACTTCTTCTGGAAATCTTTTGGATATCACGACCAATGCAAGGTAACAGAAGATTTCTTCAAATCATGTTTCGGCTCGCATTACCGAAGTGATGGCGCAAAGAATTAGATTCGTGTCTAGTCATGAATTAAAAAACGATACACGTTCGAGTATTCCGTTTTACGTAAAAAGCCTCAAAGTTTGCAGGAAAAAAGTGTCGTATCTCGTGTCAATCTCTGTTTTGATACAAGTATTTCACAGGTGGGAATTAATCCAAGTGCGAGTGCAAGTAGTTTTTGTGTGAAATAAATCCTAGAACCCGAAAACAATGCCTAACGCATTTGATTCATTTCTTTTCGCAGCCTAGTGCAACGGTAGCGGTTGAAAAACGCATTGAGCATTGAAGAGTGTATGTTTTTTCCAAATTATGGAAAGGAAAATAATCCAACCTCTGGAAACATGATTTCAATAAACGAACGTTAAACATTATTTGAACAAATCGTTTCGCACGTTGGATTTGTCTCGATACTAAAAAAACATCTTCGAATTTTTCAAAGTTAAAAAAATCAAACCGACTTTTACATCGGGGAACGAATCAGAGTCCGCATGCAAGTGTTTCTGTTGTGGAATAATCCCTACAAACTGAGAATGCCGCGCCGAACATCGGATTCGTTCACGTTCATAGTCCACAGCAGCAGTAGTAGTCCTCAATGGCCGTTTTCGTGCCGAGGGTGATAGATTTTGAAAAATCACCCACTGGGAACGAATTCGAACAATCTCGAGGTTATTTCGATAATGAAACACAAAACAGAATTTGAATGGACCGTTTTTTATTTTGGATTCGCCTTGAACCGATAAAAAAAAACGGTTGAAACAGGCGTATTTATCAACGTCGAATCTCATGTGAATTTGTCTTCGAGTCGACGACTTTTACATCGAGAAACGAATCCGAGTCCGCATGCAAGTGTTTCTATTGTGAAACAATCCCCCGTCTCTTGCTTCTTTCAAGACTACATTTTATGCGTATTTGTTTGATGGTAAAGTCAGCGCGTTTGCGGTTTAGTGAAGTCTATTTCTCTATCTCACTATCAGCCACATTTGCAATGGTCATTCGCATGTATTTTCAAGGCTGCTTGGTGGTATGGGAGAGCACCTATGATTTTTGGAAGAACATTTTTTCGTTTCATCTTCTCTCAATGGATAGCACCAAAAAATCCATTATTTTTAAGGCTGCCGTGTTTTTTATGTTTAGTTTTCATCTTCTACGCAATGTCGTTTCATTTCTTTTGTATCTTCTTATTTATTATCGAACCAACGTTTATTTATTTTATTTTTTTTAAATATTAGACTTTATTTCTCCGGGCAACACACTTCCTCAGTTTGCACTTGGAAACATTCACCTACCCCCGGGGGTTAGGCTCGGTCTTAATCTAGACCGGAACAATAACGCTGGACGACACTCGAGGGTTCCGACACCACCTCGACTGCCGCCCAGTCAAAAAAACGCGCGAAAAGTCCAATGGATCGCTCTGCGATAGCCGCTCCCTCAAGCCAGAGGGTTAGCGGCTACCGCAGTCCAAAATTGTGTTGCCTGAGTAAACGGAGGGACCCAAGTATGACCGCCTTCTGCATCCGACCCGCTAGCAACCGGTCACCGGGTTTGCAAACCGGTATGCCATCGAGGCCCGATACAAAAGACTCCTTCATCCCCCCTAGCGCGCCGATGATGAGGACAACGAGAGTTACCCTGAATCCTCGGTGCAAACGACGTAGCTCGGCCAGGAGAGGCTGATACTTGAGCCGTTTCTCCTCTTCCTTTCGCGACACGTTCACTTCGGCCGGAGCCGAGAACTCAATGACGTATATCGTCTTGTCGTCGAAATCGAAGAGGACAACATCAGGCTTAGTCGCTTGTAGCGGCCCGATGGTCGCGAATGAGAAGTTCCAATAAATCTTGCACCTCTCGCCCACGACAACGGACTCAATATCTCCTGGTAAATAAGGCGGCACGGGTTCCCGGTCTATCCCATAAGAGTGCCGTAGATGGTAGTACAACACTCTCAGGGCCGCGTTATGGCGATGGATATAGCCGGAGACTGCATATACTGGGCAAGCCGACAGTAGATGCATTAGCGTCTCCGGCGATTGTTTGCATGCACGACACAAAGTGGTCGGCAGAGGCTGACCTAAAACGCGGCTGCGATAGACCAGGGTGTTGATGACTCCGTCTTGGCAGGCGCAGATAAACCCTTCGGTCTCGGACATCAGTTCAGCTGACCGCAAGAAGGAAAAGGTCAGCTGGGTGGACAGCCCCTTTTCCTTGATGTGGTGAAAAAACACACCGTGCATGGGTCTGATATCCAGGCACAATACTGATATCCAGGCAAATGTAGTTCAACGGGGAGTTTGTTGATTAGGCGGTTGACCAAACCTTTACCACGCTTCCCATGCACCATCATGTCTAAAGACAATACGCGACTGACGGATAATCCCTATAAGAAGCCTATTTATATGATTTCGCCATTAGTCGTGTGTGAGATGACGTCCAGGAAGCAAACTATCGGAGGCGGATTTCCCGTGATAAATTTCGACGAGTTTGTCGAAGACCGTGGAGGGAAAAAGAAACAAAAACGCCATGGGAATTTATTGCCGGATAGCATACGTGCACTGTTTTGCGGTCCATCGAATTGTGGGAAAACCAACGCTTTGCTCACTCTCATCATCCATATACTGTGGCCACGTGATTTTTCATCACTTTCTACTCACTATCACTTGATTAATTATGGCCGTACGTTGCGGTATATGGGAGCGACTGGCTAGAGGACCCGCCGTCACCTGTACCGGTGATTGTGGAGCTTCATTTCACATTGACTGCGCAGTCTCGAAATTTTGCTACGATCCTACTGAAGTTAATGCTACTAGCTTTTTTCGCTGCGATTCTTGTGCTATGCAACGCTCAAACGTCACAACTAGGGCGCCCGAAACCTCGCCAAATCGTTCGTGCAAAGTAAACAGCTCGCAGAGTAATACCAGTCTTAATGACATAAGTCAGCAGTTGCAAATCCTTAGCTCAGCTTTGAATACCAAACTCTCATCAATTGAAACTTCCCTCACTGAGGTAAACGCTAACATATCCGAACTCAGGACTGGGATGGATAGACTATCAACTGCCCAAGAAGCTATGACAGGTAGAGTTACCACATTGGAAAGTACAATGACCATTGTCTCCTCTGATGTAAACGATGTCAAAACTAGAATTGACAACGTGTCAAATCGATTGAATAACGTAGAAGAAATGTGCAAGTCTACCGAAATTATTCTGTCTGGCATTCCGATCCTAGTGGCCGAACCTCCTTGCCAAATCGTGTCTAAGATTTTAGAAGTCCTTGGAATACCTGAACTAACCAGCGACGTACTTGATGTTCGTCACCTCGCGACACGACGTTCCAACACTGTAGGCGACCCGTCCACGAGCGCACAAAATACTCAACCGACGCGCAAAACTTTGATTGTCACGCTGAAATCCCCGATGATAAGAGATTTTATTATCTCTAAGAAACGCGAAAAAAGAGACCTCACTATACGTGAAGTATTTTCAATCGATCAAAAAGGGCTTATCTTCGTCAATGAATTGCTCCCTGCAAACATACACAAGCTTTATCTATCTGCGAAAACCAAAGCACGCGAAAACGAGTATAATTATGTATGGAAAAAATCAGGCTCAATCTTTGCTAGAAAAATGAATGGCTCTCCCATCATAAATATTCTTTCTGAAGCCGACCTGGCGAAACTAATCGGACTACTGCGCAGCGTAAAAGTGAATACATTGTTGGACAACCACTCAAACACTCAAACTCAAACATAACTATAGCAAACATCAATGCTAACTCTCTCTTGGGACACATTGAACTACTCAAAGCCCATCTATCCTCACACTTTGATCACATCATCTCGATCACTGAAACATGGCTGCCCTCTCTTGTCCTTAGTTGCTTAATTCACATAAATAATTATCGCACACAAACCTTTCGTAACTCTTTTGTTATGAGTGAAATCTACTTTTGGCACTCCCTTACTATATACCGTTGACTTAGCTCGTCCCTCTACCTTCACGTCATCTTTACACATATATATGTATATCTTTTCCTTCAAGCATTGAGCATAATCATCAAACGTGATTGTCCTCGCCACAACACTGCTCTTGACACCTTTAACTTTTTTCGTGTCCTTCTTATCCTCGACACGTGTCGCGTACATTTTCGATCGAAGTCCAATGAACTCGGTCATAATTGCACCATTGCATTCGTCTTTCATGAGACCGGGTAGCTTCTTGTTGACAAGCGGCATATCATACCTATTGTCCGCTGAATAGTCGCTCGTATCAAATTTTTCAATGTCACACTTCATGTCTGCATATACATCTTCGCTCTCAATGGCATATATGAGGCTATCTGTATCGGTATACATCACTTTACATTTATTCCGATACAATGGTACCATATACTCGTGATGAAATCCATACAAGCACGTTTTGGATATGTCGAGTATGCACATACCCACATATATCGGCTTTTTGAACTTCACCTCGAGATTGCGCAATTCTACGGCAACGAGGTTTTCGGAAAAAAACGCTTCGGCTGTGGAAGTTTGGCTTCGCAATCATTGTCTCCGCGCCATACCTGCCCTCCCATTTTGTCAAAAGCTTTACATCTACATGATTGCGCACATTCTCCATCGTTTTGCCAAACACAGCATTATTCATCAATTTGAATAAATTCTTTTCAAAATCGTTTTTGGCCAGCGTTCGAAACTGAGTATTTAACTCGATATGTGAACGTAGCCATGGGGATTGTGTGAATTGTAATACCCTATGGATTTTCGTGAGGCAAAGTCCATGACGTAAACATTGTTGTAAATTTCTGTAGTGTATGATGTAGCGTTTTTTATCGCATACGGTTGCTAGCAGCCTTTCCTGCTGCTTACCCGGTGGTTTTTCGTGTATTGGGCAAAACGGTAGGTCTTTGTGCGCATCATGTAGAGATTGGGGATATTCCAAGTCGACCTCAAGGATGTAGCCTATAGGTGAGTCTAGCGCGATGGACAATGGATCAAACTTGGACACGTCGTTGACCCCTCGAAAATCTGCATATGGCAAGGGTTGACACATTGCCCATCCATACAAATTGTTGACGTCAAAATACATCAAGTATGATGATGCTTTCGATGGATCAAACGACTCCATGTATTTATTATTAGCGTGTGCATATCGGTTTGAGCATTGACTGAGACCACCGCGTATACCCCGCTCAACGAATAAAACCATGTAGATGTCAGTTAGTAATTCAAACTTGACATTTGAGTGTTTTAACATTGCATCCCAGGTATACCCCGGCAATGTGTAATACGCGGGATCTAGGCCATAGCTCTCAATGCACGTATTCCGAAAGTTTTCGAAAATATCAGCTAATAACAAGACATCTGTCTTCAAGTACAAATCGCTATAGTCACCCAGCGTTCCAATGGAGAACCGCTCCCAAACGTTCTCCGCATGTGCGTACTCGCTCTCGGATACTGTAGCATCTGTCAGGGAACTATAAAATACGTCACGTGGTGGTAAGCAAGTGTCGTCCAACCTTCTCACGTTGTCAATATACTCATAAGGGAAGACCCCTTTTCGCGTCAGCAAGTTGAAATTGTCCGTCGATAGAGTTGAAAATTTCATGCGTAAAATTTTGAGTTTGTCCTCGGTCAAAAATGAGGCTAATTTGTCGAGACTGGTATTGAGGAATTTGTATGACTCGATAAAGCGCAATTGGATTTTCTGTTTAGAATCGTCTGTGATTTGAATGTGCTTCGTGAAGGAGATGTATTTCTCTTTTGTGATTGGAAGCACATCGGTCTTTCCTTCGAACGCTGTGACTACTTCCTTGATGATAAAATGTGGATCGTAACCCGATAAATTGTGAAAAACTACTGGAATGAAGAATGACTATTTGTAGTATAAATTGCAATTAGAATGGGCAGGGCCTCTATAGCGTCCAGTCAGAATGCAATGATCTCGAACGCGTATATCGTCTTGCGCGAATGGTTTCCTGCATATATGACATTGGGTCGCTTTGCGAAAACTTGTCCACTCGCTCGGTGTCAGATAAATCATTGGGACATTGTCGCAGAAAATTTCTTTTATGCGCAATGCTAGATTTTTCAGTTCTTCGACAAACCACGATACACAATCAGCACTGCGACGCGAGTGATATGAAGACAATGAATCGTCATACGAACAACGCACGTAATATCCAATACTAAACACTTCATGGTGTTGATACATATCTTTCACTTGGGTCTTCTCATCGGTCTTTGCCAGCACACACTCCAAATCAGCATATACGATGAAAGGATGTCGCTCTTTCCGGCTAAAGTTGCTGAACTGGAGCCACTTGTTAGTGTCATTCGGTAGTCGGATCGCGCAGTCAGTTATTGCTCCACAATCGACCTCGTGCGATTGCAATTTATCCTCGGATCCGAAGTAGTGCAAACACCTACAAAAAAAAGATTGTTTTTGTTTAATTCGTCTAGCATATATAATTACCTATATATATATTATGGTAACTACATACCGATCACAGATATATTTTTTATGTCCCTTTTTGCTCAGTTGCTTCGTCACGAGTCTCGACAGATTCTTGATCCATACGAAGTGCCCCACATTGTTGTCCTCAGTATCTTGCATGTACAGCAAATTGATGTGCTTTTCCTTCTTATTTTGAGTCACGCGTATTGGAACGATGTCCTTTTTGGCGGTGGTGGTGTACACGTTGATGGATAAATTGTTTTGCAGCTCAAATTTTTTTATTTGGTGTATGGTTACCGGGAATTGAATGTCCTGTAGATTCAGTACGCTGGAGTAATGTGGGTAAGATGGCGGACCGTCACTGTGTCGTTCTGCTGGGTATAAAGCAGCGACAACTGCCCACGCGAAACATGCGTTATCGTTAGATTTGACGTTGATCACAGCTCTCTTCATCATTATTTCCCGCGGTAATGATATGGAGCACCCAGCACGCATCGGATTATACTTATTCACATTTATCGTGAGGTTAAGTATTTTCTGTAGAGCCCAGTCACTATCTCGTTCTTGAAATTCGTCGAGTAAGGTTAAAGTGGGCTCCATAACGCGTTGCTGGTACCACTCATTCAAATCGCTTGTGTTAAAGAGTTCACAGTTTCGCGTGTTGACACTTTTATTAGTATTTTTGTCTCCACTCGCGAATTCACCATTGAACACTGCATTAACTTTGATACTGTTGTGTTTGCAGATAGTATTTCGCACATGTTGAAGCACTAGGTCGCGAGCATCGTTGAGAAATTGCCGTGGTTCGATGTGGTTGCGATTGATTACGGAACCGGTCAATATTCGACTATTGAAGGATGTGTCAATCTCTCGCCAGATTAGCCCACGATGACTGTGTCCTGCACCCGTGTGTATAAAATGATTACGCACAGAATTCCTCAACCCTTCCAGCCGCGCTATTTGGGCTATCAATGACTGTTGAAGTCCAATTGATAGTCGCGGGCGCTTAATCCGGCTTTGTGTTTCCAATTCTTCGATAAACTCAACGCACCGTTGTTCCCACACAGCAAAATGTTCGAATGAACTTAGGAGCGCGGCTTGGTCGTGCAAGATTTGTTCTGACTTCTCCGCGTTGCCCTTCATATTTGATGAAACGAGGCTTCCCAAAAGAGATGATGTTCACTAACTGACTGCTCGATCCAAAGTGCGAACACTTTTGAGCGCAGCAGATCATTAAAAATGGTTTTCCCCTTTAGACATTTTTCGTCTTTCTCTACCATCTCGGAAAATATCACCAACCCACGAGAATTTTCTAATATCGCATTGGATTGCCGGGAAAAATAAAAGAGCATCTCAGTCGAGATGCGTGTAGTGAAAAAAAGTTCATTGGCTCTCCATCGGTGCTCAAGTGGTCCACGGTTGAAGCCTTAAAAAAGTATTTATCCATAGATCGCCGAAAGTTTATAGTTTTTCAAAATAAACACCCCGTTATCATATATGTTCTGAATAGCGGAGCAATAAAAAAAATTCTAATAGCTTGGAGAGTGGTGTTAACGAAGAAAAAATCCTTAACCATGGGGCTAACTTGTCCAGACCTGCATAATCTCAAGTGTCGGCATCAAGGCTTGACGTTGCACTCTCTGTATATATTATCATTCAGAGATGAAAAATTAAAGCCCTGTAAAATGGAAATGCATTTTTTTCTCCGGATCACTGTCTTCGTCGCATGCTGTCATAAAATTTTATGGGTTTTCAAGTGTGGACCTATGGAATGATGAGGCTCGAGTTGCACATGCGAAGCGATAGGGTATGACGGTCCCTGGCGCTCGACGTAAGAAAAAAAAAGAGTCGTAAAATTTGAGACTTTCAGACGAGGTGGTTGAAACGTTGCAGTGTATAACAGTGTCTCGGACATGAGCCTCTGTCCAGATAGTTGAAAAAAAAGAACATCTGGATAAATTCATGAACCTTTTCTTAGCCCTCTACGTAATTTCTTAAGAGACAACGTTACACACACACACACACACACACACACACACACACACACACACACACACACACACACACACACACACACACACACACACACACACACACACACACACACACACACACACACACACACACACACACACACACACACACACACACACACACACACACACACACACACACACACACACACACACACACACACACACACACACACACACACACACACACACACACACACACACACACACACACACACACACACACACACACACACACACACACACACACACACACACACACACACACACACACACACACACACACACACACACACACACACACACACACACACACACACACACACACACACACACACACACACACACACACACACACACACACACACACACACACACACACACACACACACACACACACACACACACACACACACACACACACACACACACACACACACACACACACACACACACACACACACACACACACACACACACACACACACACACACACACACACACACACACACACACACACACACACACACACACACACACACACACACACACACACACACACACACACACACACACACACACACACACACACACACACACACACACACACACACACACACACACACACACACACACACACACACACACACACACACACACACACACACACACACACACACACACACACACACACACACACACACACACACACACACACACACACACACACACACACACACACACACACACACACACACACACACACACACACACACACACACACACACACACACACACACACACACACACACACACACACACACACACACACACACACACACACACACACACACACACACACACACACACACACACACACACACACACACACACACACACACACACACACACACACACACACACACACACACACACACACACACACACACACACACACACACACACACACACACACACACACACACACACACACACACACACACACACACACACACACACACACACACACACACACACACACACACACACACACACACACACACACACACACACACACACACACACACACACACACACACACACACACACACACACACACACACACACACACACACACACACACACACACACACACACACACACACACACACACACACACACACACACACACACACACACACACACACACACACACACACACACACACACACACACACACACACACACACACACACACACACACACACACACACACACACACACACACACACACACACACACACACACACACACACACACACACACACACACACACACACACACACACACACACACACACACACACACACACACACACACACACACACACACACACACACACACACACACACACACACACACACACACACACACACACACACACACACACACACACACACACACACACACACACACACACACACACGCGCACACACACATGCGCACACATTTGTCTAAGTTGTTTTTTTTCATATATATAAACTCCTGTGAATAGTCTAGACAAAAATGCTCCGCTTACATCTATAATGTTGATAATAAATTATCAGATTTTATGGGTTTTCAAAGATCCGGGACTCTATAATGCCCCCTCCCCCACAGAGTCGACAGCGGCTTCCCCCTCTCGCCCGCGGGTCCAGCTATCGCCTGGAAGACACCGTCACCAAAAACTAGCCTCCCCACTCTCTAACAGCCCTCCCCTTTCCCTCCGCCGCAAACCACCACTCGGCTGCCGCATGCAGGATTCCCCCTCCCCTCCGCTGCGCATACCCCGGCTTCCCCGCGCTCGACTCCCCCGCCCCGCTCCCCCTGAGATCCCGGGGTTAGAATCGGCCTAGCTCTACTACTAGGGGATCCTTCGAGAGAGACCTCAATTGAAGTTCGCAATGCTATTAGGTTCACGGAGCCCACCGCTGTTCAGAACCGGGAATTACGGAAAAAATCATTGTAATGCTAAGAAGTCCATCTGACTCCTGTTGATGTGTTTGGCTAAACATCCGAAAAGCGGAAACCGAATTCCGTTCTGAAATTTGGCATACACCTTCCTTGTAATATTTAAAGAGATCCTCTAAAAGGATTTTTGGCGACGAGCCATAGTTTTCGAGATATCGATTTTTGAATGTTTTTTTTTACCGCGCTCCTACTATGTCTATATTACTATCTAAAGGGTAGTAATATAGACCATCGCTGCAGCGATCGGTTACCAGGCATTTTAAGGAAGTAGCATGTAAAATATAATTAAAAAAAAATTGAAAACTATACAAAATCCAAAAATGTTAAAAGCCATGTAAAATCCCAGAAATTAGAAGCAGGAAAAACAAAGAAAAATCAGGCACTAGAGAAGCAAAAATATATAAAATCCCAAAACGATTAAAAGTTAATAAACGAACCCCAAAAATGTATTACATCTGCAAAAAATGACCTGTAGAATAACAAAAAAAATGAATCTACGACGCTCTGTGTCTATCTCAATATTGCACGCAGATCCGCGCCGATCCGCGCCTACACTAGTGTTTCAAGCACCCTACCATTCCACATGCACATACGAGGTGCTCTTCGCCCAGACCAGTGTTCCACGGACCCTACACCGTTCGCACAAAAGGGAGCGCGATAACATATATAGGTATCGACAGAGCTTAGCTCGCCAGCTATAGATATAGTAGGAGCGCGTTAAAAAAAGTGACGTTCAAAAATCGACATCTCGACAACTATGGCCCCTCGCCGCCAATCTTTTTAGGGAATCTCTTAAAGTATTAAAAGGATGGTGTATGCCAGATTTCAGATCGAAATTCGGATTCGGCGTTTTGGAAGTTTATCCAGGAAATTATTCATTCGGCGGGACTTATCGCCAGTATAGCGTATCCACGACGTAGACGCGTGGTCTGTTGGCTGAGAGCAGTGGGGGAAGGCTTTGCACGCAGCGCTGACTCGTTGAAGCGAGGCATATTTACTCGCACACGAAAGATACTGTCCCTCGCCCGTAGACGCACCGTGCCCATGCCGCCGGGAATGCCGAAAGTCAAGCGTGGCACTGTAGCTAGATGAGAGGGAATATAAAAGCTAGGCGGACGCTTAAGCGGGAGTGAGAAAGCAGTACAACCTGAAGGATAGTAAAGCGCGCGGGTGTGAAAAATACGCTGAAATGACCCGCGTATAGAAAGGATGGTGTTGGAGTTTGTTCGGATTGGTCGAACGTAAAGAATGATTTAGTTTAAATTTGTATTGCCTCATTTTTACTATGTTCAATTTTTTTTGCGTTTTCAAAACGTAGAACTCTAAATGAGCATCTTGAAAAATAAGTAAACGATTCTCGTAGGAAAATTTTTCCAGAAAAACCATCAGCCAACCAAAAAATTAATTCGCATCGCACTCTAACGATGGATGTATCAATCTTCTTAGGAAAAGACGTGGGCGAGGGAGGAATCGCCCCATGTTTTTATACTCCAATAAGGCGCGGTTCTGGAAAAGTGCATGGACAATTACTTGCGAATTTCGTTGGAAAGGGGCCGAGAAATTTTCTCAAATGGGTAGCCCGATAATGGTAAATCCTCGCACGGTTATCGATTAGGCATGATGCCCTTATAAGAGTGGGTTCCGGAAGTTGAAAATCGTTGCTAATCTTTTTGAAGCTTTCCTCAGATACTAGGAACAATCGGCGCAAATAAAAAAACTGGGAATCCGTTTACCGCCGGAAATACTATTTTCATTCGACTTTCACTCCCCCATAAGGGTGGGTTCCGGAAGTTGGAAATCGTTGCCAATTTTTTTATGGCTTTCGTTAGGTACTAGGAACGATCGGCGCAAATAAAAAAACTGGGAATGCCTTTATCGCCGGAAATACAATTTTTAATCGAATTTCACTCCCTCTCCCACCCCCGATAAGGGCGGGTTCCGGAAGTTGGAAATCGTTGCCAATTTTTTTGTGGCTTTCGTTAGGTACTAGGAACGATCGGCGCAGATAAAAAAAACTGGGAATCCCTTTATCGCCGGAAATACAATTTTTATTCGAATTTCACTTCCTCTCCTACCCCCGATAAGGGCGGGTTCCGTTAGTTAAAAATCGTTCCCAATTTTTTTGTGGGTCCCTTTAGGTACTAGGAACAATCAGCGCAAAAAAACTGAGAAATTCTTTACCAACAGAAATACGATTTTCATTCGACTTTCACTCCCCCCTAAGGATGGGTTCCGGAAGTTGGAAATCGTTGCTAATTTTTGTGTGGCTTTTCGCAGACGCCCAAAACTGATGCTGCAAATAAAAAAAACTGGGAATGTCATTATCACCCGAGATATAATTTTTGTTCACTTTCAACCCCTCAATAAGGGTGGATTCTGGGCCCCCAAATTTTTTTAAACGTTTTGTATAGCCTGTACAGATATTCTGGAGTCATAATGTACCCGAAAAAAATTAATTAAAAATAAAAAAAATTCAAAGATTTTCGTTGGAATCCAACGATGCAAAGTTCAGGCGCATCTTGAATCCATGTTATTCGAAATTTTGCAGCGTCCTGTCTGCGTATAATTCGGGGACGTAAATATACACAATAAAAAAGTAACAACGTGAGTATGACCCCTGGAACAATTTTATAATTTTATAATGATAATAATATTATCATAAATTATATACAGTAATAAATTATTGATATAATATATTAATAATAATAAAATTATTATTTTCTTTGCATTTTATTACATTTTAATTTGAAATATCTTATTGTTGATTATTTTTCTTATAATAATTTAATATATAAAATTATAATACTTATAATTATATAACTATTAATTATTTTTTTTATATTGTATATAACATTTTTATATTAAATATTTATCAAAATTATTATTAATTAAAATCTTATGTATAAGACATTCCTTTTTTTTCGGATTTTTTTTTGTAAAATGGTACCCCATGAAACGAATATCCACACCAATTTGTAGATTTTTATCTCTTCTCTTTTAGAAGTAACGATTTTGCGAAAAAATGTCGAGTTCGGAAGTTTGGAAACGTTCAAACGCTGATAACTTCAGAACTAATTGAGACATCAACAAATGTTAATATATAATTTTTTTCATTTTGAAGCATACTTCCATACAAAATTTGTAAAAAATGATCAATTCTCTGCGTATTATAGCAGTAGAAAAGTATACAATAGTACAATAGTACTTCTCTGCGAAATACAATTAGGAACATAAATTTCAAATTTGAAGTAAATCGAGTGAAAATTGTTGACGTTATTTGTCACACCAATTGGAAAAAACTGTTTTGAGAAAAACGCATAGTCGGCCATTTTCTACATCGAAAAAAAAATATATATATTTTCTAACAGCTTGATATTCATACTAAATAGATGTGTAATTAATTTTATGAGTGAATTAATTTTTCATACGAAAAAAAATTGTATAATTCTCACCTGATTTTATACCCGTTACTGGGGCCTAACCCCTTAAAATGAATTCGGCCTGAAGAAATAAAAATAATAGTAAATAATATTAGTAAAGAAGAAAATTAATCTTCTGAATAAATTTCCAATTTATTACTTGAATCAGACACATTACTTTAAAATTTTTAATTTTATATGAATTTATATTTGTTTAAATTTGCAATTTAATTTTTTTTAACCAAAATTTATTCAAAAATGATTTTTTTCAACTACTTACAAAGATATCGGTATTTTATATTATATTATCCAAATAAACTCACGCTACGAAGTCCGCACCCTCGCTTTTCTTCACTACTCTCACTTTTCACGTCACCTGCACTGATCATTGTATGATTGGATTTTTTGTGCTTCACGGAATAAGAAAGTTTATCGATACACTCGATTTTTCACTCACTTAACACTCACTGGCAACAAGAAAAGGTTTCCGAAAATATAGGGTTCACTTTCGCGTTCTGAATGACGAATGAATTGAACGCGTTCCGTAGTGCGTACTAAAATCGAACGTGGTACGATCATGATTTTCAATTTAAGCCTCATTTACATAAAATTACCTATAAGATATGAATAAAATTCATCGTACGGTGATACAGGTAGCGATAGGCAGGATCAAAATCAAAACATGATATGTAAACACTAACGTACCTACGCCAATAGGTATACTATATTTTCTCATCTCTCTAGGATACTTTATTCTTTGATTCCTCGCATCACTATAGTCTGACAATAGTATATTGATGAGAGAAATTATTGTTCAATATGTCACCTAATCACAATCCACGCAGTAAATATCAAACAGTGAACGAAGAAACACGTGAACAGTAAGTACGCTTATTACAAAATTATAATAAGTTATAATATTTTAATTATAATAATTATTAATTCAATTAATTTTTTCGACTAAAATTAATCTAGCATTTATCCAGAAGTCTAATTTAAATACACTCAGCAAAACAATTAAAGGAGCAAAAAAAATTCACAATTTTTTCAGGGATTTTTTAAAAGCCGTAATTTCGTGAACAATGGTTGTATCGAAGGAATTAAAAAAGCATTTTGAAGCTTGAAATTTCTAGTTTAAGGGGGGATCCTGCTTTAGTAGGCCTAAAAAAGTGTTTTTTTTTTTTGGGGATTTTTTTAGGACAGAAAAAATAAGCAAGTCTAGCGAACTTTTCAGATTTCTTTATTGCATATTTGAACATTAGAAAACAAATTTTTTAAGAGAAAAATATTCAAACGCAGCCGCTTTTTATGCACATTTGTGCAATTGCAGTTTCCAATCGGCGGGAAAGATGAAGCTCGTAATTTTCGTCGAAAACAAAAAAACCAAAGAAAGTTTTAATTGCGAGCTTCATCTTTCTCGCCGATTGGAAACAGCAATTGTACAAATGGGCATAAAAATCGGCTGCGATTGAATATTTTTCTCTCAAAAAAATTGTTTTATAATGTTCAAATAAGCAATAAAATAAACTGAAAATTTCGCTAGACTTGCTTATTTTTTTCTGCCCTAAAAAAATTAAAGCAGGATCCCTCTTTAAGAATCTCGCAGAAATTTTTTTTTAGAGTCACGCTCGGTGCTGTCATAAAAAATAGCGCGACTAAAAAAATTCGATTTTTGTTTTATTTTCAACATCGTCCACGGGCTCAAAAAAAATTCCTCGCTGAATCAATGGGTCTTTTAGCCTGATTCTTTACCTTCAATTTGGTATCTTTTCGCTCTCTGTACGACCACTTGTCGCTGAGATATCGCTGACTGAATGAAAAGCCAGATTTTTTCTTTGATCATCGATACCTCATGAACTAATGATTGTACAGGGAACGAAAGGTGGGTTTCGGAAACTTGAATATCTCCTCTATACGAGGGGGGACCCATAAGTTCTGGGAATTACGCTGTGGTGGGGAGGGAGAGTGGGGGAACCTATTCTTTGACCACATGTCCGTTAGTGTCACGCCACCTGCGTCAGTGTGCAAAGTTGTGTCGCTGTGAGTGCATCGGTTCGGCTGTAAGATTTTTTTTAGTAAAACAACTGTTTACATTTCGGCGAAAACGTAATGGCAGATTGTCGAGAACAACGCGCGGCTGTGAAATTTTGTTTCCTGTTGGGGAAATCGGCCGCGGAAACTATTGTAATGCTTAAGACTGCTTATGGGGATGCTGCCTTAAGTAAAACCAGAGTTTACGATTGGTTTTCACGTTTTAAAAATGGAGAAGTGTCTATTGAAGACCAACCTCGTTCAGGACGCCCCTCAACGTCAAGAACTGATGAAAACGTCGACAAAATCAATGCCCTCGTTCGTGAAGACCGTCGCCGAACCATTGATCAACTCTGTGAGATGTCGGGAATGTCATGGAGTTCAATTCAGAGAATTTTATCCGAAGATTTGCACATGAGAAGGGTTGCAGCCAAATTGGTTCTTCCATCATGACAACGCGCCGGCCCACACCGCCCTTTCCGTGAAGCAATTTTTTACCAAAAACGCCATGACACCGATTGTCCACCCCCCATACTCACCGGATCTAGCCCCCTGTGACTTCTTTTTGTTCCCCAGACTCAAAAGGAATATGAAAGGAAAGCGTTTTGCCACTGTGGAGGAGGTGAAACAAAAATCGCTGGAAGGCTTAAAGGACATCCCGATGAGTGAATTTAAAAACTGTTTTGAACAATGGAAGAATCGTTTGGAGAAGTGCGTTGTGGTCAATGGCGAATACTTTGAAGGTGATCAAAATTTGGTGTAAAAATATTGAGAAATAAAGAAGTTATGACGAAATTCCCGTTTTTTTTGGGTCCCCCCTCGTAAGTTACTTTTGGTATTTGAGAAAAAAAAACATTTTTTTCAAGCTCAATATTGATTTGAAAAAGTACAAAAAAATTACTTTTTTTGCCATTTTGGAAAATCCACAACTTTGCAAATAATGCGAAAATGATCGATGTTCCCAAGTTATCTTGAGCTCAATACATGCCCAAAGAATCTTTAATTTTTTTAATGGATCGGTTAAACCGTTTTTGTTACCCAAATCGTCAAAGTTTTATCTAAACTTAAAGAATCACTTTTATTGCTCCTTAAACGTCAATTGATGATGGTTAAGATGAAAACATTTCTTTTCCTTATTTTTCTCACAAGTTTGCATCAACTAGTCATCAAATCTTTAGAAAGAAAAAAAATTCAGTAATGAAGAAAAAAAATTCCAAAATTTTGAAAACAAAAAATCCTTTATTTTTCTTACAATTTGTCAGTCACTATTAATTAAATGTAAAAAAAAAAAATTAGTATTTTAAACGTGTGTAGAATTTTTTTAACACGCATCGCTATACTATTCTTCAATCAATAACAGATTTTTTTTTAATGTAATTTTTTTTCTTTTTCCAAACTTTCACATTCTATTTTTTCCCGATGTGATGAGTAGTTAATGAAAAATTGTGAGAAAAATAACGATTTTTTTTCTCTCTTCTTAACTATCATCAATTGCCGTTTAAATATTCTTAATTCTTAATAAATAATAAAAATGATCACTAAATTAATTATCACCATATAATTATTACACAAACCGAATGAAATTATATAAATTCTATATTTCTATAATATTAGAAGATTTCACTTAACTACCAATAAAATACTCACAAATTCTAATTTACTTAATGAATTTACTTAAGGTAGCATACATGCTTCACTTTTATATTTCAGAAATGGGTCAAACATCCTTGAAACCGGAGGCGAGAGAAGTTAAACAGGCGGAGAACTTGGAGAAAGAAGGAAAGGAGAAAGAGATAGAGAAGTTGAAAAAAGAAATTATCGACCTGAAAATGCAGGTTCTGCATTTGCAGTTGCAAATGCAGCAACAACAGTTGCGGAACAGTAGTTCCATAGATATACTTGAAGTGGAGAATCCGGCCCCCGGACCACGTATGTTTTTCTTTTATATTTCGGATTTTTTAAAATAGAACCGGAATAATGATTGAACAGATTAATATTATTTAATTATCATTATTAATTAATAATTAACTAGGCACAAAAATTGAAAGATACGAAAAAATCTCTAAATTTTTAGGTGACTTTCAGAAGGCTATAACTTGGCGAAAAATGGTCGTGGAGTAATAAGAAAAAAAGTAAATTCAAGTTTGACGCCTCTTGTTATAAGATTTGTAAGTAAAATATTTGTATCATTGACCGTTCTTGAGCAAGCTTAAAGAGATTAACGGAAAACAAAATTTTAAAATGTTTCCCTGGCTTCCAACGGGCTTGAATAATTTTGTTTCTGCAATGTCATTTTAAAACTCGTTTAGCTTGATTCTTGCTCTTTAATTTGAACGGTTGATGAGCTTTGTACGATGATTTTTTTTACTGAGTTATCGTCGTTCAAAGCAAAAAAGACCTCTGGCTTCGAAAATTTATTACTCGGGAACGTACGGATCGTAGAGAAAATAAGAGGGTTTTCAAAACTTTGAAGTATCCTTTATAAGGTATAATTGTTTTTTTTTTGATGAACAATTTTTTATGCAAGAATCTTGATTAAAAAACAGGTAGAAAATTGCGATTTCACGATTTTTTAATAAACTTGAGATAACTCAACAAATATCGGATAGAACAGGAATCTTTTGGTTTTTTTATCAAACCTCGAAGTATCTCAAAGAAGCCTCCAAGAATTTAAACCGCTGCGATTTGTCGTTCACCCTTGATCCAAATGATTGAAATTGTTACTTTTGCTCAAAGTCAATTAAAGGATGCATTTTGCATTTTTCACTCATTTCTTTACATTTAAAATGATTTTTTTTTTCAAAAATGAATTTTTTTTCTTAAAAGATCGTTAGATTTTGAAAAAAAAATTTTTTAAACAATTCGACTTTTTTTTTTAGTCGACGACTGTGTAGCTTCGTGAATATTGTAATAATAAAATTTTTCGATTTCTTTTTCAAAGAATTTTTTTTATGGCATCTTTTTTTCTTTTATTTGTTTTCGATATATAAAAGTTTTTAATGAAAAAAATATTGATTTTTGCGAAAAACATTTTCAATTTAAAGAAGTGATGAAAAGATGCGAAGTGTATCCTTTAATTGACATTTGAGCAAAAGTCAGGTTTGAGTTAAAGTGGATAAATCAAGCTAAATGAGCTTTAAGATGGAATTGCTGAAGAAATTTAGTCAAGCCCGTGGACCTCTCGGAAGCCAGGCAAAATTTTTATATTTTTTTTCCGCTGATCTCTTCGAGCATGCTCAGAAACGGCCAATGATAAAAATATTTTACCTAGGAATCTTAAAACTAGAGGCTTCAAGCGTAAATTTGCCATTTTCTTATAGCTCTACGACCATTTTTCCCCAAGTCTGAAGACTGAGCCTCCTGAAAATCACTTAAAAATTTAGATATTTTTTCGTATCCTTTTATTTTTGTGCCTAGTGTAATTATACTATGAAAATTAATATTATGATTATAATATAATTAGTTATTGGAAATAATTAATAATTATTATTGTAATTTATGATAATTAATAATAATAATAATTATTATTATTATTATTAATGAATAATTAATAATTATTTAATGGCGTAGGGAAACTGGCGTGCCCATCGCCCGGGGGAGCACAACTCCCCCGCAATAGCCACCGACGTGCCAGGCCAACCACCTAGCACGCCGAAAACTAGGTTCCAACACCACCTAGTCAGGCCCCCCACAACCGGTCCCTCTCGGATGGGGACCAAGGATCAGTTGGGAGGGCCACCCGGATAGGATCCACGGCAACGACTACAGCTCGAAATCGGCGCCTAGAGTGGACGGAGGAACTCAAGGAGGACCTCATCCGCTGCTGGAGGGATAGCCTGCCGTCGCGAAGGGGCTACATGGCGAGGTTGCAGGCCCTATGGAGCCTAGTGCACCCAGAGCTTGCATATCTCTCGCAACAACATCTGCGAGACCAGGCCGCCCGTTTGCGACGACAAGGTTACGATCTCTTGTTATTACCGCCAGAGCTGTCCGGCAGGCGCTCTTCCGCGCGTTCAGTGCGGAGCTCTGCCGGACGGCCTCAAGATCGGTCCCCCCGGCAGTCCGAACCCCCCCCCCCCCCCGTTGGCGCGTCGATTTGACAGAGGACTGGGAAACAAGGAGGGAGAGAATCACTGGGAAATTTTCTCTTCAGCCTGGTTGCCTAGAAGCGGCAAATGAGTCCCTTGCGGCAGCAATCCCTGAGACTGCTGATCTCCTCAGCTTGAACTGGGCTGTGTATCACGCGGCTGTTGAGGCAAAACCTCGGACACGCAATGATAAGGCGGCGTTCGTGGTTAAGACTCGGCGGTGCGTTACACAACTCCAGAATAAGATCAATGAAGCGCGGAGGCAGGCATCCCGTGTTCAGTGTGCGTTAGACTTCATGACGGCGGGGAGGGCGTTTACCCCTGAAATCTGAAAAATCAGCTCGGAACTGAAATGCCGTCACCACACATTGAACAAAGCTATCCTTCTTATTGTGAAGGAACGCTACGTGGAAAAGGTGCGGAACCTGGGGGTTGCGAAACAATCCCTTGAGAGGCGGCTGGGTCGGGCGTTAGACAACGCCCTCTTCCGTTCTGACCTAGGCGGTTGGTTCCAACCACCTACGCCTGCCCCCGACACAGCGCCAACAGCGAGGAGGGTCATTGTGATGAAAGCACTCCAGCTCTGGGGCGGTTCGACGCGTCTTGCCGGCAACAGCCGAGTCAGCGTGGCGACTGTCTTCCAGTCACGCGGGGTGAGGTGGAGAAGGCGGTGAGTAGCATGAGGAACCACGCCGCTCCCGGACCAGATGGGATTAACATCTTCTGGTGGCAGAAATTCACGTGCACCCATACCCATCTGGCCCGCATCTTCTCGTCGTTCATCGATGGGACGGTGCCCATTCCTGCGTGGCTGACAGAGGGAAGGACGGTACTACTCCCCAAAAAAGGGGATTTGTCTCGTCCGGAGAACTACCGCCCGATGACGTGCTGAATGCGCTCTGTAAGATCTTCACAAAGATTCTTTATGAGCGTGTTCTGCGCGAGATCGAGCCTGCATGGCGGGAGATACACGAACAAAGGGGATCCAAGAGGGGGCTGGGAGGTTGTAAGGAGAACCTGCTGGTGGACCGCTGCATCACGCAAGACGCGGTCCAGCACAAGCGTAACCTCTCAGTCGCTTGGATAGACTACCGGAAGGCGTTCGACACTGTCAGTCACAAACTGATTATACACCTACTCGAGCGCCTTTCAGTAAGTCCTTACATAGTGAGATGCATTAAGCAGCTCATGCCGCTCTGGAAGGCACGATTCACAGTTAAGACTAGTGAAGGCAACGTGTCGACCGGAGTGGTGGGGTATAGGAGGGGGATTATCCAGGGAGATTCTCTCAGCCCCCTCCTGTTTTGCATCTCACTATTACCCTTATCAATCGCCTTGCGGGCTGCACGCGGGTAGGAAGCGGGGCCTCCCGGCGAGCGTGGGCGAGGGATCACCCATTTATTTTATATGGATGACCTCAAGCTATACGCTCCCGGGGAGGGGGGGGCTTAAGCTCCTCTTGAACATCGTAGCGACGTACACGCGGGCGGCGGGAATGGACTTCGGATAGGGCAAGTGCGCTTTTCTTCATCTCAGGAGAGGGAGAGCAGAGGGTGTCGCGGCTGATGTTCGGCTGGTGGACGGGAGCGTCTTCAAACACCTGGACGCCGGGGGGTCTTATCGGTACCTTGGCATCGATCAGCGCTCTGTACAAGACGCTGAGGGTGTCAAGAGGGCCCTTCGCAGCGAGTATAGGCGGCGTCTCAGACGGATCTGGAAATCAGATCTGTCTGGGAAAAATAAGATCACTGCCACAAATATGCTCGCTGTCCCGGTCCTGCTCTACTCCTTTGGCGTCGTCAAATGGCACAGAGACCAGCTTAAACAGCTGGACATCGGCACACGCAAAATAATGAACATCCAGCGGAGTCTGCACCCTCGATCTTCCACCCCGCGCCTTTATATGCTGCGTCAGAGCGGCGGGCGTGGGCTCTTGGGATTGGAGTGTCTTCATGACCGCATGGTTCTCGGAATAGCAAGCGATGTGAGCTATTCCCCGAGCTTGACAAGCTCGGACCCGCTCCTGGAGATTGTGCACCAGCATGAAATTCATGGGGCGGGTGCTTTTCTTTATAAGGCGGCAGATCGTGCGGCAGAGACCCTCGGCTTGGAGTTCCGCCGGCGCCGGCGTGGCGCCTTGCCAACAGACTCCGTCGCTCGGTTGCCCAAGTCCCGACGTTGGCGGGCAATCAGGGCTGCCGAGCAGACTGTCCTGACTCGGGGTGACGTGTAGATAGGGGGCACCCTGTAAGCTTAGCTTAAGGGGGAACCCTCGTCCCAAAACTGCAGAACTCGTTTCTGCGGGCGAGACGTTGAACTATCCAATATCTTCGACATTGCGAAGCAATGGTCGTCGATTTTTCGGTTCGTGCTACCCTCGGGTAGTGCGTCCGATGGTTTGCGTGCATGCCAAGCAATGCGCGTTGGTGAGATAGTCAACGGACTAACTACTGGGGTGCCAAGCGAATACATAGCCTCTGGCACTCAAGTCGGTGTTATACCTCCTCGTGGTGGTCACCGGGTACTCTTCCTCGGAAGAGTAGCAAAGTTAGCACCGGCGGGCTTCTTTCCAAGCCTTTATTTGGGGACTCCGATCGTCTTATGTGGTCATGTGCGCCTCGGGGAGTTTGCATCGCTGCTCGCGGAGGTGCAAGTCTTCGGGGCTCTGGGCCACCTTGTGCGGTAGTGTGAGTCTTGGAGACTCTGTACTGCCTAGCGCAGTCACGTGAGGCTCCGGCCAAATGGGACTCTGGGCCACCTCGGCTGCGCCGGGGTGGTTAGGTGAGGCTTGGGGACTCTGGGCTATCTTCTTGCGGGCGGTGTGAGTCTCAGGGATGCGGCTGCGTGTTACGGCCAATGTGTCCCGGGACTCCGGCCCGCTTGGGGTGGTCATATGCGTCTTCAAATAGCTGGCGTAGGAGGACTCCCGCTCTGGCGGGTTCGCCGGCGGACACGCGAGCGATCACTCATATTATATTATGATGAATGCCAAAACAGAGATTGCCACCCTACGGTCGATGGGCTATGCCCAGGGGAAGAAATTTGAATCTCAGAGCGGGCCCGGGGGCTCGCATGCGGAATCTGAGAAAAGGGTGGCAGTCGCATGACGAACGCAAAGGCAAGACCGGTTCGTGTTGTTTTAGCTGGCGATCCACGCTTCGACGTGGGTCCCTCCCAGTTGGGTTGGAAGAGGCATCCTTGCCCGATCCAACTTCCTTTTTCCTTCCATAAGAGCGGTCGTGCATACCGCATATCCTACCATATTCAGCCTCCCAGATGAGGGGGTGATGCCCGATTCGTACGCCAGCCAGTGGCTGATTTGCGGATCGGTAACATGCCTCGGAGTAAGCATTAGATACCAACTTCACACCTCAGGGGACTAGGCAAGCTCGTGATGGAGTGGCGAATGTTCCCGCCTCCATTTTCCTTCCCATTTTTCCTTCAGACTCCTTCCCTTTTTCTGGGTCGTGTCCAGGCGGGGCACAGGAGCAGGCCTTCCCGAGGTTCTCCGCGGATGCATTGGAATTTTGTCGCTCCCGCTTGGAGAGCTGCCGTAATGGTTTTCCCGGAGGGACGACGGATTGCGATGTAACGAAACTGCTCTGATCGCTTTTCGACCAGCGATGATCAAAGGATTTTTCGCATCGCCCGGTGTCTTGGACGTGGCTCTCGACACGAAAGTTAGATAGAAGCCCGTAGCGTATACCCTAGAGGTGAGGAAGCACAGGCTGGACCATTGCGATGGTTCCGCCTTCACAATAAATGTCCTGACTCGGCAGCACGTGGACAGACCCATGCACGGTGTGTTTTTTCACCACATCGAGGAACAGGGGCTGTCCACCCAGCTGACATTTTCCTTCTTGCGGTCAGCTGGACTGATGTCCGAGACCGAAAGGTTTATCTGCGCCTGCCAAGACGGAGCCATCAACACGCTGGTCTATCGCAGCCGCGTTTTGGGTCAGCCTCTGCCGACCACTTTGTGTCGTGCATGCAAACAATCGCCGGAGACACTAATGCATCTACTGTCGGCCTGCCCAGTATATGCAGTCTCCGGCTATATCCATCGCCACAACGCGGCCCTAAGAGTGTTGTACTACCATCTACGGCACTCTTATAGGATAGACCGGGAGCCCGTGCCGCCTTATTTACCAGGAGATATTGAGTCCGTTGTCGTGGGCGAGAGGTGCAAAATTTATTGGAACTCCTCATTCGCGACCACCGGGCCGCTTCAAGCGACTAAGCCTGATGTTGTCCTCTTCGATTTCGACGACAATACGATATACGTCATTGAGTTCTCGGCTCCGGCCGAAGTGAACGTGTCGCGAAAGGAAGAGGAGAAACGGCTCAAGTATCAGCCTCTCCTGGCCGAGCTACGTCGTTTACACCGAGGATTCAGGGTAACTCTCGTTGTCCTCATCGTCGGCGCCCTAGGGGGGATGAAAGAGTCTTTTGTATCGGGACTCGCTGGCATACCGGTTTGCAAACCCGGTTTCCGGTTGCTAGCGGGTCGGATGCAGAAGGCGGTCATACTTGGATCCCTCCGTTTACTCAGGCAACACGATTGTGGACTGCGGTAGCCGCTAACCCTCCGGCTTGAGGGAGCGGCTATCGCAGAGCGATTCATTGGACTTTTCGCGCGTTTTTTTTTACTGGGCGGCAGTCGAGGTGGTGTCGGAACTCTCGAGTGTCGCCCAGCGTTATAGTTCCGGTCTAGATTAAGACCGAGCCAAACCCCCGGGGGTAGGTGAATGTTTCCCAGTGCAAACTGAGGAAGTGTGTTGCCCGGAGCAATAAAGTCTAATATTAAAATAATAAAAAAAAATTTAATAGAACTGGAAGTAGAACTTGAATAATAATTCAATAGAACTTATATAATTAGTACTGAAAGATTCGGAAAATCTATGAAAAAGTGAATTTGTAAACTTTACACAAATGTAAATGTTTTACATTTTCTAAATATTGCCCACAGATCGTTGCAGATTATCAGCTGGACGGAGCCGACGTACGTGGTATGCCCGACGTGGCCGGGGGTCATGGTTCCCAGCTTCTCGCGGGGAGCCATATTAACTTAAATGAAATATTAAACAAAATATAATGAAAAGATAAATATGAACTTATCATTAATTTCTCATCAATCCTTATCCCCGAATCTCAATAGATACTTCCATATCGAAAAACTTTTTGTGACTGGCTACAGAAGTATCGAACATCGCGCATGTTTTCGTTACACGATACTCGAATACTTTTGTGTCGGGTATGAAACACATTTTCGATACTCGTTACACAAATATTGAGTAAGGAAAAGCTTTTGAATAGCCGATAGTCCTTGATCGATAGACCTGATACTCGATACGCCTTGTATCGAGTATCGGATAAATTTTGGATACTCGATACTCCTCGTATCGAGTATCGGATAAATTTTCGATACTCGATACTCCTTGTATCGAGTATCAGATACATTTTCGATGCTCGATACTCCTTGTATCGAGTATCGGATAAATTTTCTATACTCGATTCATTGGACTTTTCGCGCGTTTTTTTTACTGGGCGGCAGTCGAGATGGTGTCGGAACTCTCGAGTGTCGCCCAGCGTTATTGTTCCGGTCTAGATTAAGACCGAGCCAAACCCCCGGGGGTAGGTGAATGTTTCCCAGTGCAAACTGAGGAAGTGTGTTGCCCGGAGCAATAAAGTCTAATATTAAAATAATAAAAAAAAATTTAATGGAACTGGAAGTAGAACTTGAATAATAATTCAATAGAACTTGTATAATTAGTACTGAAAGATTCGGAAAATCTATGAAAAAGTGAATTTGTAAACTTTACACAAATGTAAATGTTTTACATTTTCTAAATATTGCCCACTGATCGTTGGAGATTATCAGCTGGACGGAGCCGACGTACGTGGTATGCCCGACGTGGCCGGGGGTCATGGTTCCCAGCTTCTCGCGAGGAGCCATATTAACTTAAATGAAATATTAAACAAAATATAATGAAAGGATAAATATGAACTTATCATTAATTTCCCATCAATCCTTATCCCCGAATCTCAATAGATACTTCCATATCGAAAAACTTTTTGTGACTGGCTACAGAAGTATCGAACATCGAGCATGTTTTCGTTACACGATACTCGAATACTTTTGTATCGGGTATGAAACACATTTTCGATACTCGTTACACAAATATTGAGTAAGGAAAAGCTTTTGAATAGCCGATAGTCCTTGATCGATAGACCTGATACTCGATACGCCTTGTATCGAGTATCGGATAAATTTTGGATACTCGATACTCCTTGTATCGAGTATCGGATAAATTTTCGATACTCGATACTCCTTGTATCGAGTATCAGATACATTTTCGATGCTCGATACTCCTTGTATCGAGTATCGGATAAATTTTCTATACTCGATACTCCTTGTATCGAGTATTGGATAAATTTTCGATACTCGATACTTTTGTATCGAGCAACGAAAATTTTTTCGATACTCGATACATTTGTATCGAGCAAAAAGTAACGCCCGATACAGACTTTGGGCAACTCTGATTATCACTCTCAGCAAAGCAATGGCAGGTTCAGCTGCAACGTGGTTCGCACAAATCACGTATCGAAATATGACGTGGCCAGTATTTCGAAATCTTTTTCTGTCTCGCTATGATTCGGTGGAGGCATGCGCAGCTACCTTCATGCGTGTGCTGAATAGCAAACCAAAAGACGGTGAATGTCTTGCAGCTTATGCAGGCAAACTCATGTCATCGTTGACGTCTCGATGGAAAATATGGTCATGGATCGGAACCAAAACGCCTCAATACGATACAACCCGTAAAGTGCTACACTTGTGGGAAAACGGGTCACAAATCCTTCGAATGTTACAGTCGTGGTTCTAGCAAGTCATTCTCGAAGACGCCTAATAAATGACATTTCACGAAAGCCTACTTCTAATATGACAACAGAACCAACAATTCATTGCTACAAGTGTGGCGCACTGGGACATATCGTTTCGCGTTGTACCGATTTGAGAAGCGACAATTCAGCACCTGGGCGAATTGAACGACGAGTTGACCTTTGCAGCGTGAAACGTACCACCGGAACAATGTTACAATCCGGTGAGCGCTATCCATTTTGCTTTGACCCGAGAGCAGAATGTTCGCTGGTAAAAGAAAGTGTAGCATTTTTTTGAGACAGACTTAAATCACGATAAGATCACCAACCTCTTCATATTGCTCCAAAAATATTCCCCTTCTTTGTTGAGGGAAACCCAACGAGTAGAGTCAAAACCGGAGAATTAGAGATAAAATTAATTGATCACAACAAGACAGTTCAAAGACGACCATAAGCATTGAAAAACGACAAATTGTTCGCAAAAAAATGTAACGAATTGCTGGTCGCCGGTATTATTAAACCCAGTAAATCACCGTTTTCCAGCCTGATAATATTGGTAAAAAAACGTGATGGGTCGGATCGTATGTGTGTGGATTACCGTGAATTAAATGCCAATACCGTTCCTGACCGCTATCCCTTACCTTTAATATGCGACCAAATACAACGACTAGCAGGCGCAAAGTATTACTTATGCCTCGATATGGCAAGCGGCTTTCACCAGATACCAGTTCATCCCGAATCAGTAGAACGAACCGCGTTTATCACACAAGACGGACATTTCGAATACCTTACGTTTCCCTTTGGTTTACGCAATTCTCCCGCTGTTTATCAACGTCTCATCAACAATGCCTTGAGAGAGATAGCCTACACATACGGTATTGTTTATATAGACGATTTGATCGTACCCTCAAAGGATATAGAGGAAAGTTTGACCAGGCTAGAGACAATCATTAAAACCTTGAGCGAAGGTGAATTTTAATTCATTTTAACAAAAATGCTTCTTCTTAAAGAACAGGGTCGAATACCTCGGATACGTCATATCCGAGGGTGAAATAAGACCAAATCCACGAAAAGTTATCGCTTTGACAAACCTCCCCCCTCCCGAGACTGTAACTCAACTCCGACAGTTCATTGGGCTAGCATCGTACTTTCGGCAATTTATCCATCGATTCTCGCAAAAAATGGCCACG
Organism: Ophion slaviceki; assembly: GCA_944452715.1. Lineage (NCBI taxonomy): Eukaryota > Metazoa > Arthropoda > Insecta > Hymenoptera > Ichneumonidae > Ophion > Ophion slaviceki. The sequence goes on along the minus strand of OX101788.1, from coordinate 44,387,223 downwards.
CTGCATCGTCCCATCTCAAACAATAACAAAATTAAATGGGAACCAGATCATGAACCGATAAGGCAAGACATTGTTTCCAACTTACGAACACCCCCGTTCTCATGATCTTCGATCCAAGTCATCCTATAGAATTGCACGCGGATGCAAGCTCAGACGGCTATGGTGCCATTCTTATACAAAAGGTTGATAGTAAACCACACCCAGTACGGGCACAAAGTTATCGTAGTCATAGACTGTAACTCACTAAAAACTTCAAGAACCAAGGTCGATCTGCACCCTGCGAGTGCACAGATGGTGGGCGTTCCAATAAGCTTTCGATTTTGACATCATTTGACGAGAAGGAAAAAAGATGGCTCACGCAGATTTTATCTCGATAAACCTCCTACCCCTACCAAACGACAGTTCTAAAAATAATAGCTCCAAAAACGACAACACTTCGACTTCCTCCGATTGTCAAAAAACCGTAGAGAAACATGTAAATTTGACCGAACTATCTCCAAACAGGTTACAAGTTGAACAAAGACGCGATGGAGAATTGATGCAAATCATATCTAAGCTCGAAAAAGACGATTTAGATGAAGACATTTGCCATACATATGGACTCAGATCGAACGTTCTGTATCGGAGTATTCATAGGAATAACCGCAATATTTGGCTCCCTGTCGTGCCTATAGCTTTTCGGTGATCAGTTATAAACCATATTCACCAAAGTATCATGCCCGTGGGATGGGAGAAAACCCTAGAAAAGGTGTATCAGCACTATTGGTTTCCACATATGTCCAAATATATTAGAAAATTTGCCGAACACTGCTTGACATGTAAAATATCAAAATCAGCTTCTGGAAAACAACAAATAGAGTTACACCCTTTTCCAAAAATCAGCATCCCATAGCATACCATCCATATTGACGCCACAGGAAAGCTCACTGGTAAAAATACCAAAAGGAGTACATTTATGTGATTGTGGACGCGTTCACTAAATTCGTTGTTACCCCCCGGCAGATCGACGCAACAAGCACAATAGAATCATTAAAATCATGCATCGGGCTTTTCGGAACTCCAGTACGACTTATTGCCGATCAGGGATGATGCTTTGCTAACAAAGATTTCCGCGACTTTTGTTGCAAGCGCAATATAAATCTACATTTAAAGGCTACGGGGTCTTGCCGTGCAAATGGTCAGGTCGAAAGAGTGATGAGCACGCTTAAAAACATGCTTACCGTTGAAGAGAACAAGAGCAATACATCATGGTAAAATGCGATAGACGACATTCAACTGGTTAGGAACAGCACAATAAATAGAGTGACAAAAGCCAGCCCATTAGAATTACTTATCGGAAAAGTAGCTAGACCTTTAAATCTTATGGTAGCAGATGACAATGAAGTCAGAATAGACATCAACAAGACCAGAAAACAAGCGGTCAGAGAAATACAAAAAGATGCCGAAACGAATAAAAATTACTTCGACAAACACAAAGCAAAAGTTACTAACTTCGCAATTGGCGACTACGTTCTAATAAGAAATCATGAACCAAATCAGAGAAAACTAGACCCAAAGTTTAAAGGACCACTCGCAGTCACAGAGATATTGGACGGTGATAGGTATCCGCTAAAAGGTCTTAACTCCAACCGTACTTATAAGTACGCTCGAGAGCGATTGCGCCCTTTCCCTACATCGCATATTCCTGACGAACTTGACCCGGGCATCATAGACAACGAGGGTAAGTGAACGAAGCCGTGACCAACGAAATGTATAATCGACCATCCAAGCTTACTAGTTGCAAGTCACAAAAAACCCAACCCATTCTCTAGCTCTTAAGAGTGCTGACGGTTGCCCTGATCAGTTTATCACAATGATAGAAATTGTATGAGGTCAACCAGAACGGTATAAAATTAACGCTAGATTATGGACGGAGATGGTGCAATAAAACGGCTATGGGGCGATAGTATCTACTGAGGTAGCGGTGGCTGTTGCGATGGCGGTGGCTATTGCGATAGCGGTGGCTACTGAGATAGCGGTGGCTATTGCGACAGCGGTGACTACTGAGATAGACGTGACTACTGATGTAGCAGACAAAAAAATATATATGACGGAAAACCCGTCTATGGTCAGAAAGGGCCGAGCAAATAAACAAACGATATACAATTCTTATTTACAGAAAGTTATGAGGAAACTTCAACTTGACACGAGGAAGTGTGATGAATCAGGAAGGCCGTATAGAAGAGAGACGATAGGCTGATTAGGACAAGTGAAGAAGGCCTTGACCGGTATACGAGCGGAACGAGGATTGCAACGTTAACAGAAGAAAAGAGAGTAGAGGAAGATCGGAGGGACTCGGAAGATCAGTGTGGATCGAAAGGTCACATCGGAAACTGATCCTCGGGAATAAAAGAATCGGTTGATAAAAGGATATCGGAATAAACTTGGATGATACTTTTGATTCCTGTCTATCTTATTCTCGCATTACCCGAAATGACGTCCACGCGGCTTAAAAGACAGGCCAACGTCGAAGCACGCGAAGGTGTAAACGTTCACTCTGACGCATCTCCGATATATATATATATATATTAGGGTGACCGTTATTTTGGCTTCGGTAAAAAAATTTCAACGTCTAGCAAAAAAACTAATCAAGATATGAAAAAAAAAATCTGTGTAAAATTTGGACGTGCTGGGATAAGGAGAACACGTGCCACCGAGCAGTTTAATTTTCAAAAATACATGCATTTTTTTAATGGCCGCACTAAAATATTCAGTAGTCTCATAATATTAATTAAAAAATCTGGAATTGGGTATATTGATATTAAGAGGTACAAAATATATTATTCACTGATTTTTTTTCCATCAATTATGTACAGTCGGAAGTAGATTGAAAAATCAATAGAAAATTTGAAAACGGACCTGGCGGTTTGGTCACATTGTGGCGGGAAATCGAAGCAGTGAATTAATTATCGGAGCAGATTTTTTATACACATAATAATATAATACTCGTGTATTGAATGCTTCAAAATGATATTTTTTTCTTGAGCCTGCGAGAAGATTTTCCAACTGTAGTGGCGATAATACAAAATATAGTGCAGGCAAATAGTACGAAATTTGGTCGTGGCGCTTCGTCCGCTCATTTTTACCGACCGAGCATTACCGACCGAGTTGGTTTGCCATTGTTGGACATAGAAAAAAAATATAACACGTGAAATCTTTACGTTTCTGCAAATTGACTTCGATTTTACGATGCGGTTCCAAACGGTATCAGGTTTTCCAGTCAGACTTTACTTTTCTGCTCGATAAAGACATTGATTTCTTTATTAGTCCCGAATCTATGGCGTTTTTTGAACGATTTAAAATTGATTGTACTTTTCTCGACACCGATGTATCTGTTTGGGACTCGAACGAGAGTTATCAAATGGGCGCGCAATTGATAAAAAAAATAAGAGTCTGTAATGATATAGCGGAGCGAGGGACCAAACTTATCACCGATTATAAAAATCGATTGACTTATGATGAAGATCAAATACAATTTGTTCTTCAAGTTGTCGCCGAATATAAAAAAAAATTCTGAACGTAAACAAATGTACTCTACTTCAATCATTTTATAGATGGACTGCTATTACTTATGTAATATTTCATGTAAAGGTACGAATTTGCGGTACGTGATTGATGGAAAAAAATCAGTAAATAATATATTTTGTAACTCTTAATATGTGAAATCAATGTACCCAATTCCAGATTTTTTAATTAATATTATGAGACTAATAAATATTTCTGTGCGGCCATTAAAAAAATGCATGTATTTTCGAAAATTAAAATGCTCGGTGGCACGTGTTCTCCTTATCCCAGCGCGTCCAAATTTTACACAGATTTTTGTTTTCATATCTTGATTAGTTTTTTTGCTAGACGTTAAATTTTTTTTACCGAAGCCAAAATAACGGCCACCCTAATATATATATATATATATATATATATATATATATATATATATATATATATATATATATATATATATATGTATATATGTGTGTGTGTGTGTGTGTGTATATATATATATATATATATATATATATATATATATATATATATATATATATATATATATATATATATATATATATATATATGAGAGTACAAATAAGTCTCCGCCGTTTGACAAAAGATGGCCACACCAGGAGGTTATGGTCGAAACTGTCCGATGTAAGACGTCATCTCGTAAGGTTGGACATCTGGCAAGACCATTACCTTGAAATATTAGTGATTTTGTATGGACATCCCTTATTTTTTTTTCGTGCGAAAATGTCGAGTTTTCAGCCGAATAAGCGTCATTTGAGGGAACGAAGTGTACGAAGACGCGGAATTGGAATCACTATTGGAGGGCGATTCGTGCCAAACGCAAGAGCTTCCGCATATGACGCTTAATCGGCTCAAAACTCGACATTTTCGAACGAAAAAAATGATGTGATGCTAATACAAAATCGGTAATATTTCAAGGTTATGGTTTTTCCAAATGTCCAGCTTTACGATACGACGAGTATGAGTGGTGTGCGGCCGTGTTGATAATACGAGGTGTTGAGGAATCGGCTTTGATTCGGCCCGTGAGCTTTCGAAATTTGTAGAACAAATAAAGTTTCTGAAGAGGATCCGAACCAAGGATCGAAACGTAAACGAGTGAAAAAAACTCCTTCTTTCTTTCCACCACGACCTTGGAAAGCTCACGGGCCGAATCGAAGCCGATTTCTCAACACCTCGTTTACGATACGACGTTTTACATCTGAGAATTCCAACCATAACCTCCTGGTGGGGCCATCTTTTGCCAAACGGCGGAGACTTATTTGTACACTGAGAAAAGAAAATCGTTGAATGTGCAAAATGCATTTTGTTGTCTCGAAATTTTGTTGTTTTGATAGTTGCTCAGACATGCTAAATAAGCTACAGTTCACACCACTGAAACTATCAGTTAGATTGACAAAACGTGTTTTATGCCAATCAAAAATCAAGTTGAACGTATTTAAAGATACATTTTGTTAAACCAACTGAATTTTGGATGGATGAACGAATTTTTTTTTTCAGTGTACTCCTAATATGTGTATGTTTTCCTCAGAGGTACGGGGTACTTTCCCTTTTACCACCCCCTCCTTTATTCCTTCCATTTCTTCCGACATTCACAATCCTTCTAGAGTTCCCTACATTCCTTCCAGAGTTCCTCCCCAGAGTGTTGACCGCAGCCACTCTTTTCTAATGCACTACTGTATCGCATTTGCACGAGGGCCCAGGGAAACTGCGGAAAACCTGGGCCGATACAGGCGACTATATTTGGCTGAGTTTCAGTTGTATTACCATCAGAAACTCAGACAAACTGCCTCCCGTTCAGAGGTTGACGCGCGAACCAGTGCACGGGCAAGCGGTCACCGCTCCAAGTATTGACAGCCTCCAATGCTGCTTAACTTCAGTGACCGCCGAGCCCGCCCACCAACCACGCGCGCACCACTGTCCGTTATTACTCCTAATATATATATAATATCAATAGAATTTTTCTGGCAATGTAGAATCGAGACGTGGGGCAATTTAATATTTTTTTTTCACTTGAGGGTTGAGTAGTGGAGACTACAAGATCCTTCGCGATCTGTTTTTCCTAACACACACTAAGTCGTTGCACAGCATTCACAGTGTACTTGTGTGATAACATAACATCTACATACGTGGTACTGTTATATAACGGTGATATCAATTTGATGTTATAATAGTAATATGATTTTTTCGATGAAAATAAAATATTATTCTAAGGTTTAACAATTATGTGTACAACATTTCTGGTTAGCTTAGCTCAGCTAGTTTAAAAAATGTTTTCTCATTTTTTTGTACATTTGATTAACTTTAAAAATAGATTAAAACAATGGCTTAAATTAAAACAAAAAATAATCATAACGTAAATTAGAATGTTTTTATAAGGTAAAACAAGCGATAATGTTTTTTAGGAGATTTTTTTATTGATGAGCGTTCATTTTTTTTCACATAATCGGAAGGCAATGAAAATGTATATCCGTAAAGGTATACGTTTTTTATTGTCTTCCGTTGATGTAAAGAACATTGATGAATTGGCTCCGGTATACAGAGAAATATAAGTTTTTCAATGTCTCCAATCGCTGCGAAGAAATCCATCTTGTTATCAAAAAAGTGAAAGATGTTTCTTTTCTTTTTTCCAAAATATTAGCTATGTAAAACATAATGAATATCTCCAAATCAGCATTCTCTTGGCACCATAACCCCTGGAGCGGCATTGACGTCATATGGAACACATAGATTATTTTGTGATTGGCTCGAACGATGTTCGCGGAATTTTGTAATCGCGGGTTTTCGAGGTCGCTGATTACAAATCTACCCTCATAATTGAGAAATTCAAAATGGCGGACCTAATATGACGGACCAAAATACTGCAATGTGCTTGATTCGCATGAAAATTAGTATCATGGGGTTTTTGAGGTAGCTGATTACGAATTTGCCTTCAAAATACAGAAGTTCGCAACGGCGGAACCAATATGGCAGACCACATCGCAAAAATTGATTTAAACCAAATGAAACTCAGTTCTCGGGGGTTTTTAAGGCCGCTGATTGCGAATCCGAAATCACTATATATAAATTTCAAATGGCCCAATATGGCGGACACAAATTCAAAACTTAAAATGGTTGGGATAAACGGTGATAGGAATCGGTCAAGATGACTAACAACAAAAGTTAGGTAATGTTTTTTGAGGATTCACGTGTTGTTTCTCCACAGGGGAAAAAATGATTCGTCAAATTTAATAGTTGGTGTTTATAAATCACTGAGGAAAGATAAACATAATGCAGTTTCACACTGTAAACCAATCATGTTACAGCCCTTTTAGGAAAAAATAATGGATCCGACGTGCTTTTTTACTATTCGATCCGATGGAAATGCAGATTTAAACTGTAAAAAAATCATAATGATCACCGCGATAAAGTAAACTGTCGAATTTACAAATTAAATATAAGATATCGCGGTACTCAATGCGTAAAATATACGGAGTACCTTAAAAAAAAGTGAGATTAGACTGGTTGAGATTAAATTCTATTGAAATTTGGTATTGTCTTCTGAAAAATGTGGTGTGAGTTTAAATTAAAAACTGCAGTGTACACCTTGCAAATTGTATCGTAGGTCGGTATTATTCAATACGTACAGATTTAATTTTTACAGAGTCAATTGGCATTTTTTAACAAATCGGGCAAAGTATATTTTCTTAACGGGTTGTTGAATACTAATACGGATATTTAAATTTATTAGTGTGATACATGAAAAAAATCTCAAAGCGCTTAGTAGAAGTTACAGCCGACATTGCGCGGTACACCGCGTGTACCTCGAATTTTTACAATGTGCACTGTAAACGCGTGACCGCGTTAACTCGGGGGTTAAAGCGTTAAAAACTGCACGCCTAAATCAACATAGAAAAATTCTATCGCATGGTCGCCCTCAGTCTTGACATCTACTCAGTGCTCTTTTGGATCTCGTGGCGTAAAGTTTTGGGCAGTGTCTTCAATAAACGACAATTATTTATAATCAATGTGAAAACGGACACACACACAGTGAACAAGGCCCAACTGTATGTGAAGAAAAAGTGCCGTGAAAGATTTGTTGCTGCTGAAATGAGGACGAAAAAACGAAGTAAGTATTGTATTTGTACTTTTCTATCTCGCTTTCACGTACAATGATGCTTGATGTACGTAAAGCTATTCACTATCTGCATTATTTGCTATTTCACAGTGTAAAAATTTGTCAATGAAGTCGTTCATTTTATAACATTTTGAAACGTAAAAATTCGTGGGACCGCTCGTTTACTTTTAACAGTTTCACATAGTAAAAATTCGCAAGTCGGTCCATCTACTGTTTACAGTTTCAAATTGTAAAAATTCGTGAGTCAGTCCATCTACTGTTCACAGTTTCACACTGCGAAAATTTATCGATCGCTTAGCATAAACTCAATAGTCCTACAGTTCTTTGTGTGAAACGTGGCGTGCACTTTTTAGAGTTTTACGTAGCAAATATCGAAGATTTTGAACCGAGAGGCGCTATTGATGTGAAACATAGAACATTTTGATGGGATTTCCATTAAAATTTACAGGACTTTTTTTCCGTGCAGCTGTCCTTATTCGAAAAGTCGAATGTTTCATCATCTTTACTTATCGCTCTTATCGCTCATCCAAATTGAATCAGTTTTGCATTTTAATCCACCATGATTTATCCAACAATTTGAATTTTCAAATATTTAGTGGATATTCGTAACCAGGCATCTCGAAAGCCCCCGAATGCCGATTTTCATTCGAGTTAAATCGATTTTGAATTTTTAACCGCCAGCTTGGATCCGCAACTTTGCATTTCTGAATTTGATCTCAAATTCGTAATCAGCGACCAAAAAAACTATTGGGAGGTATGTTTCTTTAAAATCGAAATACTTAATTTTTTCGCGTTTGGGGCACGAACAGTAAAGTTTTTCTTGCCGCTCAAGGGGTTAAGAAACAATCATATTTTTTTTCTTTCGATGCCTCAAGCGGTCAGAATTTTTAATTGCCCATGTTCGATGCAATACAAATTGATATTTGGGCCTCGTGATTTTTAAAGTTATACATTCTTTCCGTGATCGAGCAAACAAATCCGTATTGGATGTCGCATTATTTGCAGACTTTTTTCGGTCGTTGCGTTTGATGCGTGGCCAATCGATATTTTCAGCGCCTCATTACCCATGGGTATACGTTTTTTATTTTTTTTTTTACAATAAAAAGTTTATTTTTATTGTTCACACTTTTTATTACCTGAAATTTAGTTTCTGTTTCCGCAACAGTACCTGAAAGAGACTTTTCATACCTGAAAATCTTAAGTTTTTCCTTGCCTATGTTCAATGCAAGATGATTCCATGTGTTTGCCGTTTTATTCTTTCTAGTGTAAAGTATGAGCTCAATTTACTGCTTGCTATCCTATTGCCAATTGCGAAGAATTTTCCGAGGTTTGAATATGAGACACGAAGAACTATTGTCAAATTTATTTTTGCCCCTAAAAAGAGCTGTTTCTTTCACGCTCAGAAACGCTCTAACCATGACTAAAGATTAGAGCGGTCAAAACGCCTCACCCTGTAACATTATATTCACTACATATAGTAGGAAAGATATCAGTCATTTATCGAGTTGCGCGAGACGAGTCCTAAACGCATCGCTCTTCACGCTGTTAAACGATTTGTTAATCAACCCTCAAAAAGGCTTATGTACTACGGTTACGATATGACGGACATACTTTATTCGATTTAACTAAACCGCGATTGTAGGCCCACTTTTTTGGGGAGAAAAATCGATCGCATATTTGACTGAAAACTATGAGATCTCAGGATTGAGTGGACGGATTAAAAATAACCTAAACCAAACGACAAGGAAAAATCGCATTACCGTTGTCACATCTGTGATGAGATTTGACAACGGTTTTCGATTCGGCGACGCGCTGTCGCGTGGCGTCGATTCAAAGTTCATAAATGGTAGATAAAATCCCATCTTAGTGCATAAAGAATACGTGGCGTGTTCGTCGTTGGGGTCGATCAATGAGGGTCGAAATCAGTCGGGGTAACGTTTTCTTTTTTATTGTTTGGCGCCAAGACGCTGCCGCGTGTCATGATGTTTATCGGTCGACGAAGGCTGCGATAAAATTCACAGTTGAAATTTTGCAAAAGGATTATCCGGTAGTAAATGATAAATAAAAATATACTTTTCAGTCCTTATCATTGGGCAGAATGGTTATCCTTAAACTTGAAGGTACCGTCGTTCTGTCAATCTTACTGAATTGTTGTTCTCTAGTAATGTCTATGTACTCGTCATTATGTGCTCACAGCTGCAAAGACGTTGCTTTGGACCTTTGTCACGATTACAGCCCGTTTATGCGTAAACATGTGGCTGGTATAGGCGTATGTGTACATGGCGAGACTGGCGTAGCGAAAAATCGATAATGAGCCCTTTGTGCGTTGCTTCTATATGGCGTGCCATGACAGCACGTAGCATACAAAGCCGACATTGTTGCCGTAACTAGTATGTGATCATGAATAATTGAGGGTAGTTCCCATCTAGAGGAAAGCTTAAAATCTTGGTAGACTACAAAATGATAAATTGATGAAGAGTACCGATTGATGGTCCGCTTCTGTCATAAAATGAGCAAACTTCAGATAATCCGAACAATGGTGATCTCGATAATCGGCAAGTAATCGTTTCAATACTTGATAAGGCACACCAATCGAAGCCTTCCATGTAACGCCGTCAGATTACATTGGTGCATAAAATGTAGGAAGATCATTGAAGATACTCTAATTTGCTCAGCTCGGGATGTCTTCAATGATCTGCATTAAAATTATTTTATGTGACCCCAAAGAGGCTAATTGATCAACCTAATAAAAATATTCTTTGGTTGTGAATGATCAAACTGGGCAGTGCCTATACAGGGGAATAAACTTCACACGGCAATTGCCTTGTCGGCGCATCGTCTTTTTTCACGGCAATTTATTTGATTTCAATAAATCTTTTAGCATCCGTGTACATGATGCACGTTCAGTTCAGTGCGAAGTCATATTTATTCGATTCGAAGAAACTGCCTGATCGACTTTGTCAGTCTCCTTATAAACATATGTATTATATTCGTGTGAATCAAATGGAGTATTTGATTGGAGGCGCAAATGAAAAGAACGATGCCGTCACGAGGGAAGCCCGCACAAATATAACGTAGAGGTTATATTTTTTGGGCTTGTTTGTTAATTTGGGTTTCTTGTGTAAGTCAAATATAACCTTCGAGTTATGGGAAGGTCATATTTGATTCACACAACACTGATTACATGCACACTGTCAGCCTTTAGTTTACCAAGCTGAAGGTTTACTAACGCGAATGTAATATAACCTTAAGGTTATGTATGATGACATTTAGGTTATATTTGTATATAAATATGACCTTCAGATTATATTTTGTCCGAGTTACTAAGCCTGTAGCTTTACCTAGTAACCTCTAAGAAAGATTGCCGCAATTGACCACGTTTGGTGGACTTGATAACATATTTTCCTTCGTATCGGCAGTATGCGTGGATCAATGACCGTTAGCAGATCCCCGGGATTTATGGGAGACATCGCAAAAATCCCTAACAAGTGAATCTTCGTCACGAATCGTCTAATTAATCATCAACGAAGCATGATAATGTAAAATACGTCCCTAAGCCAGGATCAGAGCGGTCGTCATCTTTGATCCCTCGGACCCGCTTATAAACCCTTGTTCAGAAAATTGTCAGGTTGTATTGGACACTGTCGATATTTTTGTAGAATGAACCAGGCGGTTTGCATAGCAATCAGTGTGAACATCTGTAAACCGGAGCTTCGAAAGGTCGACGGTGCGAATTCTCGTGTATGGAATAATCGGCCGGAATAAAAGGTATAGCCGTGGCAAAGTTGCAGGTACCTACGTGAATTATATAGACGTACGAGTGGGTGCAGAGCATCGTACAATAGCTGTAGCTTACATTTATCTTGTTGGTAGAACGCAGATCAGGGCCAATATTTAATTCACCTTTATAAGGATTCCGAATCCTAATCCTGTAATTAAGGGTCGCTCGGTGACGTAGCAAGAGAATTGATATATTTTATAAGAATAAAATATGCAAATTCCGGCCCACTAGAATTTTGATTGATATTCGATGAAATGATGAAATTACTTCAACTAAATATTCTAATTTATTATCCCTGACGCTGAGATATTTGAATAGAGCATTTTTTCGAAGTCAACATTCGGCGACAAGGTTTTTTGAAATGACAGGAATGTTTCGAATATTTTTGGCGGCTGTATGTGAAATCACCTGCTGGCTATAGATAGCGTTAGGTACACACTTTTTTGAGAGATTCGGTCGGTGGTGATGATGACCAGTGGCTCTCTACTCCCGTAAATGTCCGCGGCTTGTCCAGGTTCTGTAAGGTCGGTAAGATAGGAGGCAGGCAATGAAATTGGCATTTCGTCTGGGGTACAGTGACAGACTCATCAGTAGGGATGTGCCACTGCACCTTGCCCTAAACGCGCTGGGTATTAGGATCTAGGAAAAGACGGTTGTTATACAGAGTGAGGCACATAAAGTGTTACAGAGCAATAGCACTCAAACTATTGACCATATCCAAAAATGTTTCAGAAAAAAGTTTCAGTGTTCGAGAAGGCCGTCATACTGGACCACCCTATTTTTTATCGGTGGAGGCGCTGACACTACGTCAAGGTCAACTCCACTTTTTTAAATAGAATGGTACATTTTTTCTTCAACCATCTTGTGGAGCACCTCAAGCCGCATAAAAAACATTGAGGAGTCAAAGTCGTTCAAGGTCATTCGAGGTCAGTATCGATAATACAAATCTAAATATCTCGGATCACTACCAAATATTTGGTAGTGACCCGAGATATTTAGTTTTGTATTGCATTTTAATAGGTGACTTTGAATGACCTTGAACGACTTTGACCCACGAATATTTTTTATGCGGCTTGAGGTGCTCCGCAAGATGGTTACAGAAAAAATGTACCATTCCATTTAAAAAATTGAAGTTGACCTTGACGTAGCTTCAGCACCTCCACCGATAAAAAAAATAGGGTGGTCCAGTATGACGGCCTTCTCGAACACTGAAACTTTTGTCTGAATCATTTTTGGATATGATCACTAGTTTCAGTGCTATTGCTCTGTAACACTTTATGTGCCTCACCCTGTATATTGGAACGCATGCTCCTGCAAAACGCTTCTGAGAAACGCTGGAACGATGTAGCCGCGAAGCGGCGAGATGGTGGAACTAGGAGGACCACCACATTTACTCAAATTCAAAGTTGGCAATACACATGACTATAGGTCATAGAATCCCGCCAAAACACCAAACGTGACATTTGGACGACGCCTTAACATAATCTATCTTAATTGTCCTTACAATGGCAAGTTTCGTTGCAAATAAGTCAAATTTGCGGCAAGCAACGCTCCATTATTTCCTGGAAAATAAATCAACTGCAGAAACGCTACGCTAGAAGACGCAGTATTCTTCTAGCCTTCGCTAGAGTAAGTGTATGCCGAACATGCTGCATCGAGTACAACGTGCAAAGAGCACATTTGCCACCTCCAAAGTCGTAATTTCTCCATTTACAACAAGAACGGCGGAAAACCGCCCAAAAGACGGCTATCATGTATTACGACTTGCTGAAGCCCTCGGAAACCATCAATGGGGATCGTTATCGACTGCAACTGATGCATCTGAAGCGAGCTCCGCACGAAAAGAGGCCAGACTGGGAGGATCGCCATGACAAGTGGATTTTGGAGCACGACAATGCCAGGCCGCATGTTTCTCAACCGGTTAAGAAGTACTTAGAAGAAGTGAACTGGGAAATTCCACCCCACCTGCCATTTTTCCCAAATATCGCTCCGTTTATTGTTTGTTCCAGTCGATGCAGTCAGCGCTCACGGCTCAGCACTGCACCTCATACGAAGGAGTCAAAAAATAGCTGTTTATTGTTAATCGAAAGATGCGCAAAGCTTGTCTGTTCCGATGGATAATATATTAAGTAAACCAGTTCGTCGATTTGCTAGCGTACCACTATATTTTGTGCCGCTCAAAAATGGGCCGTTTTATATGCAAGTGCCTAATATGTAACCACATCTTGAAGCTGGATAAATATTTTGTTAGAAGTAAAGAACAATGTCGTGGCTTCAAACAAAAAAACGTCGAATGAATCGCGTTTAGTCACTTGAAACGCCCCATTTCTCTCGTTGTCTGTCGTCATCAATAAAGTCGAGACTGCAAAATGCATATGAAGTCGAAAAGAATAGGAAAGCGAAGGAGCGGGCATTCATTGAAATTATGAGGGAATTACTGCAGCGACTAAGCCAAAGAGTTCGAAGATGAAGTACATATGAAGTACAGCAACTTCATATTCCTTCACTTTAAAATATTAATTAATCGATATATTAGCATCGAATCTGACCAGATAAAACTCCAAATGGGTATTACATTGCCCATGGATGAACGTTTCAAGGGCACGAATAATTTTGGTCTACCAATTAAACAAATTTCATCACATCACGGGCAATTTCAATATTGATAACCATGATACCGAATCTAGAGATATTCAACAAATTTCGTCATGTTAATTATTTTATCACGATCGGTTGCGAAGTAGTCGAACGAGAGTAGTTCCAATGATTCAATGCAAGCCGGGGTTTTGCGCATACCCGCTAATGAATATTGGCCGCTACCGGATCCATTAGTACACTTTAGCAATCGTAATCCGATCTCGGGCCATTCGAAAAACACTCTATCCGAGCCTTGATAGGAGTACAGTTATTGCACTAAGAGAGGGGGAAAACCCTTATCAATGATAACGTCGCGAAGCCTAGATCGATTTCTCTGGAGCTTTTGTGGAGCAACCGTTTATTATGCAATGTCATTTGGAATTGATGTAACGATTATCCTCGTTGGTCAAGCAGTTCAAGACCAAACAAAGTTTAGTCGCTTTCGGGAAAAAATGAGGGTATCCGTGCATGTTGAAATGTTCAATTTGAGACATTGAAGTATGCCGAAAAAATGCCAAATTTAATGATATATTGAATCTACCTCAATGTTTCAATTGATAACAACTGACCCTGAGACATTTAAATAAAATGTTTTTGCAGACTTAACGTTCAATGACAAATTTATTGAAAAGGTCAAGTATGTTTTCAATATGAATTATTCCTTTAACCCTTTCACAACTGACGGGACATATGCTGTCCTAGACTGGAAAATATTTGAAATTACGGCTGGACAATATATGTCTCAGTTACTGAATAACATAGGCGCATTTCAGTGGTAAGGAATTCGCACCCTTATTGCGCAAGTTTCAGACAGAAAAGTTATTTCATCGTAATAATCACTTGGAGGAGAAATAACTATTCCCGGTAATGAGGCGGAGTAAACTGATTTTTTTCGCTGTATTGAAAAGGTTAACGGGTCTACATGAGCTTGACGTTTCGAAAGTACAATACGATTTTATTTTGCACAGTTTTGTACTCTAGAGCTTTAACTTTCCTTTGCAGCACGGATTTTGTAAAAATTCAATCAATTTACCGGTTCATGACCGTTTTCGTGAAGGGGCACATTGCCCACTGTGCTACGACGAACCGCCCTGCTGCTATTTACCCCTTTGATTGTGTTTTTCTCAAAAACATATTTTGTTTTAAATAGTGTGAGCCGTACTTTGAAATCTATTCATCCGATTAATTTCCGATTCCAACAGAGCGTGACTTATAACATTTTCTATCGTATGACCTGATGAATTTTTGACATGTTTATTCATCCGTTAATGACAAATTATTGAAGTAGTTTTTTTTTCGAAATCGAACTTTTTTTCTATACAATTCCCATTCCGTAAATTCAAAGCCTGCAGTCATACGAAAGTTTTTCTATTATACTGTAAGTATTTTCGTTTATTTTTAATTTGAAATCACCTTTATTTTATTATCCTCCTTACAGCGAGTGCACTGTTTTACAGTATAGATTTTTTTACCTTACTTTACGTTTCCAACCAAACCCAAACAAGTGATGAAAGTTGTTTTTTTTTGTCGAAAATCGATATGTTTCTTTTACAGCGTGGAATTTTTGTAATTTTTTTAATTTCCAAAAGTATCCAACCACACGGAATATTTATCGGTATGCGAATGTTACTTTTTTATTTGTCATTCCAGATCACTCTAGTTGCCAGAACCACCTACACCGATTAGCCATGCACCGACGGCAGTACTTTGTTTATAATATTAACAGCTTCATTGTTTAACAATATTTTTCATTTTGAAAAAACTCAAACTTCGCGAGAGTATGTATCAATTGTGAGTTAAATCCCGGCCACGCCATCTCAATACTATCACCCGAAAAAAATTGACAATCGACCTATTTTTTAGGTCTTAAGTACATCCGTTAAGGCGAACTATATACACTAGGCACGGCAATTACAGGTTCAGAAAAAAATCTCGATATTTTTAGGTGAGTTTCAGAAGGCAAAAAATGGTAGTAGAGCAATTAAAGATAAAAGCAAATTGAAGCTGGAAGTCTCTTGTTTTGAGATCTGTAGGTCAAATATTTTTATCCATGAACGTTTCTGAGTAAACTCAAAGAGAACGCAAAAGAAAAAATTAAAAAATGTTTGCCCATTTTTGAAGAGGTGCACGGGCTTTGGTAATTTTTTTTTTAGCAATAACGAATAAACGGAGGATAGATTTGGTTTTTTTCCAACCTCAAAGTATCCCAAAGAAGCCCTTAAGTATTCAAACCGCTGCGATTTTTCTTTCACTGAGATCCAAACGGTTGAAATTTTCACTTTTGCGAAAATCGAATTAAAGGATACATTTTTCACCTTTTACTCATTTCTTTAAACTGAATATTTTTTTCGCAAGAATCAATAATCTTTTCATCAAAAAATGTGTGACATGGAAAAAAGTCGAAAAATATTTTTTTAAATGTTCTTTGATAACCAAATTGTTAAATTTCATCTGTACAATATTGACAAAGTTCACAGTCATTAAAAAAATCGTTCGTTTTTTTAAGATACTGTCATTTTTTTTACCACCGATATTGACATTATCCAAAGCGTACCACGTGGAGGTTGTGCGGATGGATTTTTCGCTTCTTTGTGTGTGTGTGTGTGTGTGTGTGTGTGTGTGTGTGTGTGTGTGTGTGTGTGTGTGTGTGTGTGTGTGTGTGTGTGTGTGTGTGTGTGTGTGTGTGTGTGTGTGTGTGTGTGTGGACGCAGGCGCGCGAGTGTGTTCTTTTAAAAAAATTACACACACACACAAAGAAGCTTAAAGTCGGTGGTAAAAAAATGATAGCATCGTAAAAAAACGAACGATTTTTTTAATGACTGTGTACTTTGTCAATATTGTACAGATGAAATTTAACAATTTGGTTATCAAAGAACATTTAAAGAAAAATTTGTTTGATTTTTTTCCATGTCATACATTTTTTGATGAAAAGAATATTGATTCTTCCGAAAAAAATCTTCAATTTAAAGCAATGAGTACAAGGTGAAAAATGTATCCTTTAATTCATTTTTCGCAAAAGTGAAAATTTCAACCGTTTGGATCTCAGTGAAAGAAAAATCGCAGCGGTTTGAATACTTAAGGGCTTCTTTGGGATACTTTGAGGTTAGAAAAAAAAACAAATCTATCCTCAGTCTATTCGTTATTTCTTGAGTTATCTCAAGTTTAGTGAAATTCCGTGGAAACGCGATTTTTAACCTGTTTTTCATTCAAGGTTTTCATATTGAAAAAAAATTGTTTATTAAAATACAATAATCACACCTTTTAGAGAATACTTTGAAATATTCAAAACCCTCTGTATATTTTATGTACGATCATTAGTTCCCGAGTAATGAATGATCAAAGCCAAAAAGTTCTTTTTTGCTTCGAACGACGATAACTCAGTAAAAATTCATCGTACAAAGCTCAGAAACCTCTCAAATGAAAGCGGAAGAATCCAACTAAACGAGCATCATAGTAACATTGCTGAAAAAAGATTACCAAAGCCCGTGCACCTCTTCAAAAATGGACAATATTTCTAAATTTTTTCTTTTGCGATCTCTTTGAGTTAACTCATAAACGTTCATGGATAAAAATATTTGACCTACTGATCTCGAAACTAGAGACATCCAGTTTCAATTTTCTTTTTTTTTTATTGTTCTACTACCATTTTTTGCCGAGTTATAGCCTTCTGAAAATCACCTAAAAACATCGAGATTTTTTTCCGATCCTCTAATTGCTGTGCCCAGTGTATTTACAACGGTCAAGAAATCGATTTCTTTTTTTTTCTTTAAACGATAGAACTATATATATATATAGAATATTTTCCCAAAGTTTCAAAGCAAAATTTGACAAACTTCAAAAGTTACAGCCCGTCAACGCTGTGCCTAACCGCTCGGATTCGGAGCGGGCGTGAACTTCAAACGCGTTTTTCTCAAAACTGCATTACCGAAATTGGCATGCAGGATTACTCAAAAACTATTAAGCCTATTGAGTTGAAACTTGGTAGAAATATTGATAATATTGATTCCTTCTACTTGAAGCGAATTGTTTTTGAAAAATTGAAAAAAAAACTACTTTTTTAATGCTCATTTTACTGAAATGTTGCCTGAAGTGTTATTTCTTTTGTAAATGCGTGCCATTTTCTTAACCCTCTAACTGCCACGCCTATTTCTGGATGGCTCAAAATCATTTCCTCTGGTAGTACAGCTAAAAAAGGGTTAAATATGAATGTCCAACCATAATTTTGTCGATAAGGGCCTGGGAAGAAGTATTTTCGGAGTGTAGCGAATTTGCTACTAACATTTTCACCCGCTCGGTTCGAAGTATTATTCTAATTCAATAAAAAATCTTCAAAGACTAGTTCGTCTAGTCAAGCTTCCTTTACACAGTTCTATCAAAAAAATCCAAGAATGTCCATTTACTTACTTTTTTGAACAAACCGGCAGCAGATCGAATGCTGGGGCAGGCGTCGTAAATCTTCACAACATTGTTGCCATATTAACATAATTCATATGTTCACGTTTGAATTTCAAGCTATCCCGGTATTCGTAGCTGCATCTAGCATATACTGATGGAACTGTGAAGTAGCTCGTCCGCTATAGCGTCCTTACGCTTTTCCCGACGGGGTCAAAATGCACGTAGCAAATTTGCTACAATGGCAGCTAAAGGGTTAAATTTGCATTTTCTTCATTTTAATTATTCTTTCCGTTATATAGAAACTATACGTGTTCTAACTGAAAAAATGTTTGAACTTTTTTCCAAATCAAAGTCCACTGCACGGGAAGCTAGACTGCACGCCGATTCGCAACTCCCGCGGCGACCTTGCCGCAGCTCCGCCACAGCTCCGCTATTTTGATGATGAATGGATTTTAAAAAATTGTTGTGTATATTTAAATATACAATTAAAGTATACCTGTAGTTTGATAATTGTAAAATAATTATTTCTTAGTTTAAAAAACCCCTAAATTTTGCCAGTTTTTGTCCGGCCTAAATGTATATCCCGCCTTATGGCTCACCGATGTTTTTTTTTTCATTGACGTTCGAAAAGTTGTCTGGAACAAAATGACATCAAACGTACCGCATTCATTTCATTCGGACACATCATGCCGTTCTGCAAATATGCAGTTCTGTAGAATACAATTGGATATTCGTTGTCATGATCACTATGCACGCCTAGATTAGGCTCGTATAGCCGATTCGATTTTATGCTGGGTAATATTAGTTCATGGCTAGCGTACAAAACGAGCTGAGACTAATTTAACAGTGGAATGAAATTACGCGAACAGGGTATTATAGTGACTGGTAGGTCCGTCGAATAACATGCACGTTGATATACAAGATACGCGGGGTTGATGGCGCAGTGGATTCGTTCTATGTGCGTCTCGCGATGGATGTGCCATAATGCACTACATTAACATGCTTGTACGAGATAAGCTCCGGGATCACATGAGGTGTAATTAAAATGAGCAACGATCGAAGCTCTCAGCTTATTAGATCCGCGCATAAAGGTAATGGTGAAATAGAATTTAATTAAAAAAAAAGGTGCTAATTTATCTGCTGTTCACCAAACCACGATATTTTTAAAACTCCAATAAATTATCAATATTTGCCGGGCAATATTTTTCGAATAATGTCGAAAATATGACAAATTAAATCTTGTTAAAATAAAAAAAGGTTTTTCTTGTTTCCGGAATCTGATTATTTTTTGATGTCCCAATCATTTTACTGATAGAAGTTACAAAATATTATTTTCCCGAATTGTTTTAGGATTCTTGACTTCGTATCTCCATCTATATGTTAAATTGTGGGGAACAAGTGGTACATGCCAGTCTACTATATACCGAATGTCCTATTTATCTTGAGACATCGAAATAACTCCAGGACAGCCAAGTAAATCGAAAAATGCCAAGAGAGGTAACGAGTAGATCGAAACGAGAAGTAAAATGGCAAGACACTTTTTTTATAAAGTGAACTACAAAGAGTGAATAAAATGTTTAAGTTATTCATATGTTTTTAGCGAAACTTAAAACCATGTATTTTTCGAGTGTCTTTAATTATCAGCACATGTGTGATAAAAAATAATACATAAATTACAAAAGTGCTATCGAAATTTGAATGTAACAAATTAAATTGGTTACTTATATGCTATCATTTTTTTTGTTTTTTTTTTTTCAAATACTTACGATTGTGCCGCGGTTGAAAATACAGGTTTCCATTTCTCTTAATTTGATCTTGTAATCACCTCGAAAGCGTCCGAGTTGACCTTGAAATCGTCTTGATAACTACTAATGCAAAAAAACTTGATCTTGAAAATACTCTATATGCTTTACTCTGATATAAAACACTCTGTATACTTTACATTACATCCGTATTTGTATAGCATACTTTAGATTTTCATCGAAAAAAATTAAGGGTATGTTACTGTAAACATAACATATGCAATATGCATATACAAGGTGTCCCTCTTATCTCTGCCACCCGAAATAACTCGGTAATTATCGACGTCACAAAAAGATGTTCCAGACAAAAGTTGTACGGTGTAAAGCCATCAAATGCGGCCAATTTTTTTTTTTTTCATTTCGGTGGAGGCGCTGACGTACAGTGAAGGTCACCTCCATTTTTTTAAATGGAATAGTAAATTTTTTTCAACCATCTTGTGGAGCATCTCAAACCGCATAAAAAACATTAGGGGTCATAGCCATTCAAGGTCATTCAAGGTCATCTATTAGAATGAAATACAAATCCAAATATATCGAATCACTACCAAATATTTGGTAGTGATTGATGAACAAAATCTAAATATCTCGGATCACTACCAAATATTTGGTGGTGATTCGATATATTTAGATTTGTATTTCATTTTAATAGGTGACCGTGAATGACCTTGAACGACTTTGACCGCCAATGTTTTTTATGCGGCTTGAGGTGCACCACAAGATGGTTGAAAAAAATGTACCATTCCATTTTAAAAAGTGGAGATGACCTTCACTGTGCGTCAGCGCTCCACCGAAATAAAACAAATTGGTCGCATTTGGTGGTCCCCATCACACCGTACAACTTTAGCCTGGAACATTTTTTTGTGACGTCGACAATTACCGCGTTATTTCGGGTGGCAGAGATAAGAGGGACACCCTGTATATACCATATCGGGTGCGGTCTACACCACCGCCACTCGACTGGAACACTCATTTTTCACCATTTCCCGGATGCTCAAGGCCGTATTGTAGTGTGAACACCCATTTTCAAGGTAGCTTTTAGGAATTAAATTTAGTTAAATTGTTGAATCTACAGTTACCATTCCAAGGTTTTATTTATACATGTTTGAGGAACAACTTACATTTTTTCAAAGCATTTTAATCGAAATTGTACATGATATTTGATGCTGCGCAATTCATGTCGCAACAATGTTTTCCAAATCGGGCGTCTATTTTTTTTTTAATTACTGGTCCGATCGACTTGCAATTTTGAACAGATGTAGGATACAAGTCGGGCTATCGTTCAGCCCTCCAATTTTTGTATGCTTTATAATTAATATTTTACCGTGCCGTGAGAAATAAAAATATTATTGTGAAAATCAGAGTACCTTCTGGCCCGTGGCCTGGAAGAATCGTAATTATAAAGCAATAAAACAGATGAAACGCTGAACGATGGCCCGACATGGACTTTACATGTGTGAATAATTGCAAGTCGATTGGCTCGGTAGCTTCTAAGAAAAATACACGTCTGGTTTGAAAAATCTTGTCACGACATAACTTGCGCAACATCTAATTTGTCTAAATTGTAGATCTAATATCATGTACAATTTCGGATAAAATGCATTGACAAAATTTGAGATGTTACTTCAAACATATACAGGGTGTCCCATTTTAATCTTACACCTGAATTTTCTCGAAAAATATTGCTCGGACGAAATATTGTGTGGAACAAAACTTCTAGGGATTGAAGGGGGACGTTTGAAAAAAATTTATTTGAGGAACCAAAATTCAAAATGGTGGCGTTACAAAGGCTGACATGTTTTTATCAAACGGAAACATAACTTTTTTATTGCCAAAAAATGTGTCAGCTGAAAACTAAAAACTTTTGTTGAAAAAATTTTTTGATAAAGTTCATAATTTTCAAGTGAGAACATCATTTTCAATTATTTCAGATGTATCCAGGATTTGTGTGCGTGCGTGCGTGCGTGTGTGTGTGTGTGTGTGTGTGTGTGTGTGTGTGTGTGTGTGTGTTTTTCTACCCATCGTGATCAAAGTTCGTCAAGGATTTAAAGAAACACGTTTTTGGGCCTGAAAATGGCACAAACGCTATTAAAATGAAAAAAAAAAAACTATTTTTCATCGATTTTCCTCCAAAATTTTCTCATGAAATATCGTCCAAATTTGAAAACAAAAAAACAAAAAAAAACAAAAATTTTCAACAGTGTTCCACACGCACGCACATGCACACACACACACACACACACACACACACACACGCACACGCACACGCACACGCACGCGCACACGCACACGCACACGCACACGCACACACACACACACACACAAATCCTGGATACATCTGAAATAATTGAAAATGGTGTTCTCACTTGAAAACTATGAACTTTATCAAAAAAATTTTTCAACAAAAGTTTTTAGTTTTCAGCTGACAAATTTTTTGGCATTAAAAAAAAGTTATGTTTCCGTTTGAAAAAAACATGTCAGCCTTTGTAACGCCGCCATTTTGAATTTTGGCTCCTCAAATAAATTTTTTTCAAACGTCCCCCTCCAATCCCTAGAAGTTTTGTTCCACACAATAGTTCGTCCGAGCAATATTTTTCGAGAAAATTCAGGTGTAAGATTAAAATGGGACACCCTGTATAAATATAAGTGTAAAATACTAACACTCTGCATTGAACCGTTTCTCGTAATATAATTCGCAAAAAAATCACTTTGAAAATGAGTGTTCACACTAAAATACGGCCTTGAAAGTACAGAGTATGGACTCACGTACTCTAACATCCATAGTTGTGACATCGATCAGGGCTCCGAGGCTAACAGGAGACGCGGTGGAAGTCCCCCGCAAAGGAGCCGCTTTCTCAGGTAGTAAAGGACCATTGAAGAATTACGTGGTGATGATGGTGATGCGTATGTGAAAACTTCGTTCCCACGTCAGTAATATCCATCATTGCTTGCGCTCACGCGCTGATGAAATTTTGTTCTAAAAAAGTCAAGGATTGAGATCGCCACTTCCGATATTCCGTTGCAACAAACGAGTGCCGAAGCTTCGGACGTGTCGAAGCTTCGGAGGTGCACATGATTTGTGTACCTGTGACTTCACTTCAGACATATAATGGGTGGATCACTAGAAATTAGAAACTTTGGGCGATTTTTTACGAGAATTTGCAACGGGTGGAGGTAACGATCAAAAACCGTGTCGAAAAATGTTATGCGATTCGTCGAGGGGATTTTGAACACGTTATTTAATGGAAATTATCACCGTGTGTGTCTCTGCTGGAAATTATACCATCACTATGGTTTGAATATGCTCGCGGAACGTACGCAGGTTCCTTTTTATGCTGTTACGCATCTTATTCTTAGATTCATACATTTGAGACGGAATGACACCCGACGCGAAACTCCGACGCGGCCCCGGTTCGAGTCGGTAGGGCAGATCGAGCTCGCACGAGTTACTACTCCCTACCGCTAGATGTCACAGCGCGCGTTCGTCTCGAACGCGTGTTCGTTCCGAACGCACGCTGCGACAAAATCGCGGGCCACCTTGCGTCGAGACTTACATTGTATTGTTATGCCTCGACGCAACGTGTGTTTGTGACATTCACTACGTCGGACGCACGCGGTTGAAGATTGTTTTCTTCCCGCATGTTGTCCCTTCGCAGCGAGTACACACTTCGTGTGGGTATATACACGTATATGCCCACACGCTGACCCACGGTCAGTGTCGACAAAGAATTTTGTTTTCTTTGTCAACGCCGACTTCGCACGAAATTCGAGATCATGGAGAATCGCAATTTCGTAGCAAGACTTTTTGCTGGCGGCTCGCGCTTTTCTGCAGCGAGATAATCGTTCAAAATTAATTATTTTTTAACAATTATCACATTAACAAATGTGCGGTACGTCCTATATCTCTTAGCAAAAATGATTGCTGCTTACGCGCTGCAAAAATCAACGGTAAAAATTACGCAAAAACAATAATTTTTCCATTTTTCCTTCATCATGGGTATGATTGGTAGACACGATATTTTCTGTACCTCTCAGTCAGCAAATAAGATTGCTGCTTAAGCGCAGCAAAAAACAACGGTAAAAGTTTCACAAAAATCATTGTTGAGAGAATTGTTATTGCACTCATTCTCGATCATGAGTATGATCGGTAGATGCGGTATGTTCTATATCTCTCAGTCACCAAACATGATTGCTGCTTACGCGCTGCAAAAAACAACGGTAAGATTTACGCAACAATAATGATTTAAACAATTATTTTTGCATTTATTCGCGATTACGAGTATGATCGGTCGATACGGTATGTCCTATACCTCTTAGTCGGCAAATATGATTGCTGCTTACGCACGGCAAAAAATAACGGTAAAAATTACACAAAAATAATTGTTAAGAAAATTATTATTGCATTTCTTCTCGATCATGAGTACGGTCGTTAGATACGGTATGTTCTACACCTCTCAGTCAGCAAGCATGATTGCTGCTTACGCGCTGCAAAAAACAACGTTAAAATTTACGCAACAATAATTATTTAAACAATTATTTTTGCATTTATTGTCGATCACGGGTATGATCGGTCGATACGGTATGTCCTATACCTCTTAGTCAGCAAATATGATTGCTGCTTACGCACTGCGAAAAATAACGGTAAAAATTACACTAAAATAATTGTGAAGAAAATTATTATTGTACTTATTCTCGATCATGAGTATGGTCGTTAGATACCGTATGTTCTATACCTCTCAGTCAGCAAACATGATTGCTGCTTACGCGCTGCAAAAAACCACGTTAAAATTTACGCAAAAATAATTATTTAAACAATTATTTTTGCGTTTATTGTCGATCATGAGTATGATCGGTAGATACGGTATGTTCTATATCTCTTCGTCAGCAAATATGATTGCTGCTTACGCACTGCGAAAAGTAACGGTAAAAATTACACAAAAATAATTGTTAAAAAAATTATTATTTCATTTATTCTCGATCGTGAGTATGATCGGTAGATACGGTATGTTCTATACCTCTCAGTCAGAAGTTCAATTTTTATTAAATAAATTATAACATTTTTTACTTAAATACATATTATCAATATTTTCCATTTATTATTTAATATAAATTATAATATAAAATAAAATAAAAAATTATCTGAATTAAATTCATGTATTAAAAAACTAAATATCTTAATATTCGAGAAAAAATCATAAAATTTTAATTAAATTAACCCTGAAACAAAAGGTGATCAAAATCAATAACTCATTTATTTATATAATTATTAAATTTAATTTAATATACATTACTATCATATAATTTTATTTTTTATAAAATAAACTAAAATCAAAATTTATTTTAATTATTTTTATTAACAATTAAACATTTATATCAGGGTGACTTTTATAAGGTGGACAGGTGTTTTTTGAGGGTCTTGCGCAGTGATTTTGCGACTGAAAAAAATATGATTTTTAATGGGTTTTCACGCTTTCTTTGAAAAAAAAATATATCGTATTTTTGTCATGAATAGCATTTGCCAGAGAAAATAGCGTATTCTGGAAAATAATTAAAAAATCTATTTTGCGTGCAGGAGAATGAAGTTTATAAAATTCCGAATACAGAACACGCCCGAAAAACTTTATTTGTGCTTCCCGTCATGGAGAAAAAGATTATCAAACATACGATTAAAGTGGATCAATCGGAATTTAATTAGTGGAACAAACGAGCTAAGCCAAGCACGACAGTGCTATAGGAAGTGCTAGTCTGCTGACGTCACAGCTGCAACTTTCGGATGGTCGGCTGTCACAGGAAGTTGGTTCAGAGTCCCATGATACGCGGTCGAGCCGAGGGATCTGAATGTGTCCCTATCTGAGAACTTGATTCAAAATAATGTCAATTTATGAAAGGTTTGAGGATTCCATGCACTGCAAATACGATTTTCAATCATTTGCGATTCGCTAACAACTTTTGGAATAAATGATTCTAGCAATACATTTTAAAGTAATTTGACGTGGAATTATTAATTTTTACCAAATACTACGAGATTTTTGTTTTTTAATGTTGCATAAATTATCTTCACATGTTGTAGTTACAGAATTTTTGAATATTTTATGAAAAAGTCAAAAATAAAAATGCTAGTATAATTTGGCAAAAAATAATTTTACGCGAAATTACTTTAAAATGTATTGATAGAATTATTTATTGCGAAAGTTATTAGCGAATCGCAAATGATGAGGAATATTGTTTGCGGACCATGAAATCCGCAAACATTTTCGAAATTGACATTATTTTCGATAAAGTTTGCAATCTATCGATCAAGTTCAATCGATTATCTAAAACCTCAAACCGTAAAAGTATTTCAGGCACATTAATCCCGTGAAACTGGGTCGTTTTCGTTTTTGCACTGCCAAAACAACAATTGTCGGTGGAAAAAATCTGAAAAAAATCATGGTCGATCTTTAGACCGTACTTCTACAGGAATAATAAGGTTGTTTCCTTCCTTATTTTCGATTTTTAAAAAAAATTAATATTAAGTGAAGAAAATGATCTTGGGCGGGACGAAAACGACCCAGGTTTGCGAATCGCGGGTTAGCATTTGCTCCGCAATGGGTCAGATTGAGTCGAGAAATCTGACGATGCTGCGACAACGACGGAAGGAGCATTATTTATTTAACAAAGATAAAATCGGTGCTCGCAACGGTTCTCGGAGCACCGATCGGAATTCCTGACATTACTGCCCCGAATTCGTCTTCGATTTTATTTATTTCCGCTCAGATTGCGTCGAGAAATCTGACGATCCTGCGACAACGACGGAAGGAGCATTATTTATTTAACAAAGATAAAATCGGTGCTCGCAACGGTTCTCGGAGCCTCAGTCGGACAATCCCGATACTACTGCCCCGAATTCGTCTCCGATTTTATCTTATTTCCAGTCAGATTGGGTCGAGAAGTCTGACGATCCTGCGACAACGACGGAAGGAGCATTATTTATTTAAGAGAGATGAAATCGGTGCTCGTAACGGTTCTCGAAGCACCGATCCGACATTCCTGACATTACTGCCCCGAATCCGTCTCCGATTTTATCTTATTTCCCGTAAGATTGGGTCGAGAAGTCTGACGATCTTGCGACAACGAGGGAAGCAGCATTATTTATTTAACAAAGATAAAATCGGTGCTCGCAACGTTTCTAGGAGCCTCAATAGGAAATTCCTGGTAGTACTGCCCCGAATCCGTCTCCCATTTTATCTTGTTTCCAGTCAGGTTGGGTCAAGAAGTCTGACGATGCATCGAGAACGACGGAAGGAAGATTATTTATTTAACAAAGATAAAATCGGTGCTCGCAGCGGTTCGCGGAGCACCGATCGGGGCTTCCTGACATTACTGGCCCGAATCTGTCTCCGATTTTATCTTATTTCCGGTCAGATTGGGTCGAGAAGTCTGACGATCCCGGAGAACGACGGAAGGAGCATTATTAATTCAACAAAGATAAAATCGGTGCTCGCAACGGTTCTCGGAGCACCGATCGGACATTCCTGACATTACTGCCCCCAATTCGTCTCCGATTTTATTTTATTTCCGCTCAGATTGGGTCGAGAAATCTGACGATCCTGCGACAACGACGGAAGGAGCATTGTTTATTTAACAAAGATAACATCGGTGCTTGCAACGGTTCCCGGAGCCTCAGTCGGACTATCCGGATATTGCTGCCCCGAATTCGTCTCTAATTTTATCTTATTTCCGGTCAGATTGGGTCGAGAAGTCTGACGATCCTGCAGCAATGACGGAAGGAGCATTATTTGTTTAACAAAGATAAAATCGGTACTTGCAACGATTCTCGGAGCACCGATCGGACATTCCTGACATTACTGCCCCCAATTCGTCTCCGATTTTATTTTATTTCCGGTCAGATTGGGTCGAAAAGTTTGACGATCCTGCGACAACGACGGAATGAGCATTATTTATTTAACGAAGATAAAATCGGTGCTCGCAACGTTTCTAGGAGCCTCAATCCGAAATTCCTGATAGTACTGACCCGAATTCGTTTCCGATTTTATCTTATTTCCGGTCAGATTGGGTCGAGAAGTCTGACGATGCCGCGAGAACGACGGTAGGAGCTTTGTTTATTTAACAAAGATAAAATCGGTGCTCGGAATGGTTTTCGGAGCCTCGATCGGACATTCCCGATATTACTGCCCCCAATTCGTCTCCGATTTTATCTTACTTTCGGTCAGATTGGATCCAGAAATCTGACGATGCCGCGAGAACGACGGTAGGAGCTTTGTTTATTTAACAAAGATAAAATCGGTGCTCGGAATGGTTCCCGTGGCCTCGATCGGACATTCCCGATATTACTGGCCCCAATTCGTCTCCGATTTTATCTTACTTCCGGTCAGAATGGATAAGGAAGTCTGACGATGCCGCGACAACGACGGAAGGAGCATTGTTTATTTAACAAAGATAAAATCGGTGGTCAGAATGGTTCCCGGGGCCACGATCGGACATTCCCGAAATCGGAGACGAATTCGGGGCAGTAATATCGGGAATGTCAGATCGAGGCCCCGAGAACCAATCCGAGCACAGATTTTATCTTTGTTGAATAAACAAAGCTCCTACCGTCGTTCTCGCGGCATCGTCAGACTTCTCGACCCAATCTGATCGGAAGTAAGATAAAATCGGAGACGAATTTGGGGCAGTAATATCGGGAATGTCCGATCGAGGCTCCAAGAACCATTCCGAGCACCGATTTTATCTTTGTTAAATAAACAAAGCTCCTACCGTCGTTCTCGCGGCATCGTCAGACTTCTCGACCCAATCTGACCGGAAGTAAGATAAAATCGGAGACGAATTCGGAGCAGTAATATCGGGAATGTCCGATCAAGGCTCCGAGAACCATTCCGAGCACCGATTTTATCTTTGTTCAATAAACCAAGCTCCTACCGTCGTTCTCGCGGCATCGTCAGACTTCTCGACCCAATCTGACCGGAAGTAAGATAAAATCGGAGACGACTTGGGGGCAGTAATATCGGGAATGTCCGGTCGAGACTCTGACAACCATTCCGAGCACCGATGTTATCTTTGTTAAATAAACAATAATCCTTCCGTCGTTTTCGTGGCATCGTCAGACTTCCTTATCCATTCGGCCCGGAAGTACGGTAAAATCGGAGACGAATTGTTGGCCGTAATATCGGGAATGTCCGATCGGTGCTCCGAGAACCGTTGCGAGCACCGATTTTATCTTTGTTAAATAAACAAAGCTCCTACCGTCGTTCTCGCGGCATCGTCAGACTTCTTGACCCAATCTGACCGGAAGTAAGATAAAATCGGAGACGAATTCGGGTCAATAATATCGGGAATGTTCGATCGAGGCTCCGAGAACCACTCCGAGCACCGATTTTATCGCTGTTAAATAAACAAAGCTCCTACCGTCGTTCTCGCGGCATCGTCAGATTTCTGGATCCAATCTGACCGGAAGTAAGATAAAATCGGAGACGAATTCGGGGCGGTAATATCGGGAATGTCCGATCGAGGCTCCGAGAATCATTCGGAGCACCGATTTTATCTTTGTTAAATAAACAAAGCTCCTACCGTCGTTCTCGCGGCATCGTCAGACTTCTCGACCCAATCTGACCGGAAATAAGATAAAATCAGAGAGGGATTCGGGGCAGTGCTATCAGGAATTTCCGATTGAGGCTCCCAGAAACGTTGCGAGCACCGATGTTATGTTTGTTAAATGAATAATGCTCCTTGCGTCGTTGTCGCAGGATCGTCAGACTTCTCGACCCCTCTGACCGGAAATAAGATAAAATCGGAGACGAATTCGGGGCAGTAATGTCAGGAATGTCCGATCGGTGCTCCGAGAACCGTTGCGATCACCGATTTTATCTTTGTTAAATAAATAATGCTCCTTCCGTCGTTGTCGCAGGATCGTCAGACTTCTCGACCCAATCTGACCAGAAATAAGATAAAATCGGAGACGAGTTCAGGGCAGTAATATCCGGATTGTTCGACTGAGGCTCCGAGAACCGTTGCGAGCACCGATTTTATCTTTGTTAAATAAATAATGTTCCTTCCGTCGTTGTCGCAGGATCGTCAGATTTCTCGGCGCAATCTGAGCGGAAATAAATAAAATCACAGACGAATTCGGAGCAGCAATGTCAGGATTTCCGATCGGTCCTCCGAGAACCGTTGGGAGCACCGATTTTATCTTTGTTGAATAAATAATGCTCCTTCCGTCGTTCTCGCAGGATCGTCAGACTTCTCGACCCAATCTGACCGGAAAAAAGATAAAATCGGAGACGGATCCGGGGCAATACTATCAGGAATTTCCGATTGAGGCTCCTAGAAACGTTGCGAGCACCGATTTTATCTTTGTTAAATAAATAATGCTCCTTCCCTCGTTCTCGCAGGATCGTCAGACTTCTCGACCTAATCTGACCGGAAATAAGATAAAATCGGAGATGGATTCGGGGCAGTACTATCAGTAATTTCCGATTGAGGCTCCGAGAACCGTTGCGAGCACCGATTTTATCTTTGTTAAATAAACAAAGCTCCTACCGTCGTCCTCGCGGCATCGTCAGACTTTTCGACCCAATCTGACCGGAAGTAAGATAAAATCGGAGACGAATTCGGGGCAGTAATATCGGGAACGTCCGATCGAGGCCCCGGGAACCATTCTGACCACCGATTTTATCTTTGTTAAATAAACAATGCTCCTTCCGTCGTTCTCGCTGCATCGTCAGACTTCCTTATCCATTCTGACCGGAAGTAAGATAAAATCGGAGACGAATTGGGGGCAGTAACATCGGGAATGTCCGATCGGGGCCATTCGAGGTCCATTCGAGGCCAGAGATAAAATCGGTGCTCACAATGGTTCTTGGGGCATCGATCGGACATGCCCGATATTACTACCCCGAATTCGTCTCCGATTTTATCTTACTTCTGGTAAGATTGGATAAGGAAGTCTGACGATGCCGCGAGAACGGCGGAAGGAGCATTATTTATTTAACAAAGGTAAAATCGGTGCTCGCAACGTTTCTAGGAGCCTCAATCGGAAATTCCTGATAGTACTGCGCCGAATCCGTCTCCGATTTTGTCTTATTTCCGGTCAGATTGGGTCGAGAAGTCTGACGATGCCGCGAGAACGACGGTAGGAGCTTTGTTTATTGAACAAAGATAAAATCGGTGCTCGGAATGGTTCTCGGAGCCTTGATCGGACATTCCCGATATTACTGCCCCGAATTCGTCTCCGATTTTATCTTACTTCCGGTCAGATTGGGTGGAGAAGTCTGAAGATGCCGCGAGAACGACGGTAGGAGCTTTGTTTATTGAACAAAGATAAAATCGGTGCTCGGAATGGTTCTCGGAGCCTTGATCGGACATTCCCGATATAACTGCCCCGAATTCGTCTCCGATTTTATCTTACTTCCGATCAGATTGGGTCGAGAAGTCTGACGATGCCGCGAGAACGTCAGACAATAACAGCACAAATAAAGTTTTTCGGGAGTGTTCCGTATTCGGAATTTTATAAACTTCATTCTCCTGTACGCAAAATGGATTTTTTATTCTTTTCCAGAATACGCTATGTTCTCTGGCAAATGCTATTCATGACAAAAATACGATATATTTTTTTCAAAGAAAGCGTGAAAAAC
This sequence comes from Ophion slaviceki, assembly GCA_944452715.1. Lineage (NCBI taxonomy): Eukaryota > Metazoa > Arthropoda > Insecta > Hymenoptera > Ichneumonidae > Ophion > Ophion slaviceki. The sequence goes on along the minus strand of OX101788.1, from coordinate 44,355,306 downwards.
CATTAAAAATTATATTTTTTTCAGTCGCAAAATCACCGCGCAAGACCCTCAAAAAACACCTGTCCACCTTGTAAAAGTCACACACACACACACACACACACACACACACACACGCACGCACGCACGCACGCACGCACGCACGCACGCACGCACGCACGCACGCACGCACGCACGCACGCACGCACGTAAACAGGAGGAGTAAACAGTAGAATAAGGGAACGAATAGGTAACAAACGCGAAAAGCGTGTACCTAAGGAAAGAACCAATAAAAAAATGTATATATATATATATATATACGAAGGGGAATCTCGAACAGGAAGCCTTCGAAATGGGGAAAAGACTGTTAAAGGCGTTACCCGCACTTGTAGCGCAAAAAAGGCCTTTTTCATGAATTTTTTAAAAGAAAACTACAAAACTTTTTTAATCGATCAATATACCATCTTAAAGAACACATCTTGAAGAACTTTCAGAAATATTTTTATTGAAAAATATTACATTGTTTAGTGGCAAATGGCCGTCAATAAAATAATGTTTTTATATACACGGTTTGCGGTGACCAACATTGCGGCGAAGTGGATCATCTGAAAAAAAAAATGCGGATGAATTTAGTCAAATATAAGTATAAACTAGTCTTTAATCGAAGGATTTTAAAAAATATTCATTTTTCACAAAATGGCGGACAGTCAAAGTTAATGGTTCGATTTTAACGAAAAAAAAAACGGCCGTTTTTTGGCTATAAAACGGCCATTTTTTTCGAAAAAAGAAATCGAACGATTAAAGACTACATTTTTATGTATTAAATAAGCCTGCAAAATTTCAAGAAGATCGGTTCATTAGTGTTCGAGTAATCTTGGTCACCGATTTCAGAAATGCCATTTTGAGAACAACGCGTTTAAAGTTTCAATTTCAGTTTACACGAAGAAAATATTTTTTTTTGTAAACTTACATAGTCATCTATTCCGGGCATAAAAAAACTGCATTTCAAATTGCACTTTAAAAAAATGCAATAAAAAAAATCAATTTTTTCAAAATCGCAAGTGGGGGTAACCCCTTAAGGAGTGAGATGCAGTCAGAGGCGTGATAAAAACGAGCATTTTCAATAATTTTGTTTTTATAGTAGTTAAGTTTGTTTTACTAAAGTGGTTACAGACTTTTTATGTTACATTTCAACTTGACTTGTACAAATTTTCAAAGAAAAATATTGATTATTCATCAAAATATCGCCATATTTGTCGGACCCCCTTTGGCATGTAGTGCTTTGCGGTGACTATCGTAAATTTTTACTGGGTCATCTGAAATTAAAAAACCAAAAAAAATCATTACTTTAATAATAAATTTGGTCCTTAATCGAAGCTTTATTTTTTTCAAAAATTGACCAAATGGAGGCTTCCGACAGATAACTTTCGAATTTCCACCAAAAAATCCCTCGTTTATTGTTAAAAAATATAAATTTTCAACTAAAATTAAAATCCTTCGATTATGGACTAGTTTTTAATGCTATCAATAAGCACACCAAATCTCATTAAAATCCATCGAGTGGTTCTTGAATTATAGTGGCCACCGACTTGAAAAACATAGTTTCGGGAAATACACGTTCAAAGTTTTTCGATGTGGATACGTAAAATTTTGAGCTCGATGGATAGAGCTAGACTTTTTTTTATGTATTTTGATCCGCTGAATCCGAATGTCACAAATTTTTTACCGAAAAGTCGAGCATTCAATTGTTTATAGCCAATTGTTAAAACAATTTTTCGACAAATTAAAGTTTTTCGGGATGAATTATTTTTTTAAATCATTTTGGGCAATTTCAAAACGAAAGTATTCATTATAAAATTCTGCTTATGTTCATAGTTTTTGAGTAATACATTTTTGAAAATTTCTGAAAGAGATTTCCAATTTTACACGTGATTTATGTATAGAAATACTAATTGAAAAATTACTTACATCGAATCATCAATTCCTGGCCCATACAATAGGGCTTCTGCCGATGTGGAAGCTTCCAAAATATCAATTTGTTGTTGTCTTCAAAGCATTCTGCCTTCCCAGGTATTATCGTTTGCGCGTTTGTCAGCCACGTCTATACGTTGAGAATACACGTTAATCGTACCTGTCAATCGTACGAAGAACTTGTTCTTGGCAGAACACAGAGTTCTTCACAGCGAGGCGATGAAGATCTCGCTGGAAGGCACCTGTCAAACGTAGTTTGGGAAGAAGTCGTTCTTGGCACATATCGTATCGTTTGCAACAAGCGTGCAAACATCCCGCTGTGAGGTACCCATCAAATGTGCCAGCATGGATCTCATTGCGAAGCACCGAAACAGTGTGCGTGCCAGCGGCTTGCTGCAGATGACAAACTATTGTGTTTCGCCACTTGCCACTGGGGAAAAAGAGAACTTGTCAAATGTATTTGCTAACAACTTGTTCTTGGCAAATCACTGTATCTTTCGCAATGAGCCTCCCAAGATTCCGCTGCAAGGCACCTGTCAGTCGTGCGAAGAACTCGTTCTTCGGAGAACACAGAATCTTTCGCAGCGAGCCGATGAAGATCTCGCTGGAAGGCACCTGTCGAACGCAGTTGCGAAGAACTTGTTCTTGGTACAACGCCGTATCGTTCGCAACAGGGGTGGAAACATCCCGCTGCAAGGTACCCATAAAATGTGCCAGCATGGATCTCACTGTACAGCACCGATACAGTGTGCGTGCCAGCATCTTGTTGCAGATGACAAACTTTTGTGCTTTGGTGCTTGCCACCGGGGAAAAATAGAACCCTTTGCAATGAGCTGGCGAAACACTTGGGTTATGTCACTGAAGGTCCTCTCACAAAGTGAGCGTCCTTCATAAAAATCTCCATCAACGGAGCTTGAGGAGACTATGACAAGAGGAACGGTGGTATGCCGGTACCTATGTACGCTTAGCGACAGACTCGAGATCTCCGGAGGCTCTGTTGTATACGAAAATATTTCGTTGCACCAGTGGAATTATTTGCAAACACGTCTGTAACTTTTAAATTATTTACTTTAATTTGTTAAGATTTGGATGGCTCAGGAAAAAAATATTTTAAAAAATTGCATACATAACCTCAGCAAATAACTGTGGCTCGTCGGATACCCCGGTGATTCGTTCCTTGAATATATCCGCAATCATCGCACTTCATATCGCACGAAAGTTCCTTTTTGACGTCGCTTTTGAAGACACACAGCCAAATATCAGCTGTTGTTTGTCGGCTTATCGAGCTCGAGAAACAGCGATGTGCGTCGTCTACAAAACGCGTAATAAACGTGATCACACAATTATTTTAGATTACCACTTTTCTCCGAAAATATGCGACGGAATGCGAAGATTGAGGTATCAAAATGTTCTTTTTGAATGTGGCTACACGGCTCTGCGTATCTTCGAGTCGTGACATTAGCCAAACTTTCGATTTTTCATGTTTTCAGTCACGAGTTCGACACAAGTCAATCGATTTTGCTTTCTCTGCGGCCCGACAGATACATCACCACGTTCGCACAAAATGTCCACAATCCCATCGTCGTACTTAAGGTCACATGAAAATTTCTTTTTGATGTCGTTTTTATACGAAAAATAAAACTTTCTCCCCTTTTTTGATGGCACTCACACACACAGCCAAATATCAGCTGTCACTTTGCCGGCAAATCAAGCTCGTGCACATCGATGCGCGTCGTCTACAGAACACGTAGCGAGCGCCGTGCGCGGAATTCTCGTGAACTGAGCACGTCGCAGTTCGGGCGACATTTGCACGCAATTATCAATAATTACACGATAAATCTATATTACCACTTTTCTCCTAAGATATGCAACGAAGTGCAGTGATTGAGAGCTCAACTTGTTCGTTTTTTATGTGGCTACCCGGCTCAGCCTTTCCCTAAGTCGTGACATTAGCCAAACGTGTGATTTTTCATCACTTCCGTCACGAGTTCCGCATGATAAGCCAATCTACGTTTTTTTTCTCTCAAATTCAGAAAATTTGAGGGGCAGACAGCTGTTCGTCTATCTATTTGACGTCGTTTGGCAAAGTTTCGACGGGATCTGAAGAGCCGTTTCAGAGATTTTTGGGTATCTATAATTCTGTTCTACCATACCGACCGCGATGAGGTGTCATTCCGTCTTAATAAACTTGTGACGGCAAATGAAGATACTGGGAATAACCAAGAGAAGACACCTAGATGAGAGAAGAGACATTGTCTAGGATGTAATACATTGTAAAATTACGAGGTAAAATATTTTGTAAATTAATAACAAGACTAGAATTGGGCGGGGAGGGGACATTTTTTAAGGGATCACAGGCATTCTGCATATCGCAGCTGGCCCACTCTACTACAACACCGGAACAGGGGAGTGGGGGTAGCGTTAGTTTCTTGTAACATCCAGCTAACTCAGACCCCCATATCTAGCATACCTCAAATAAACGTTTACAGTTTTAAAAGCATTTTCGATGCTAATAAGGAAGATGGGGTTGAAAACCGGGTATTCCGGCAAAAAAGTGGCATTCGCGTTGAAATCCACGCCTCCACGTAAAATGAAATTAAGGCGCACGAAATGTAGATCTTGCCAGGCGCCGTAAGTATTGCCTCTGAATTTAGTCGGAATTCAATGTTTATAAAATGCTTCGCTAGTAACACACGCGGCATATATCTACAGAGCATAGTTATATTCTCGGTGTGGTACGCCATTTAGAACCGCAATCGCAAAATGAACCTGAAAGCCGGCGAGGGTTGGTGCATGGTGTATGGGTGGGCGGAAAACGCAATAATGCTGCCATCGGTCCACTGGCACAGGCCAAAAAGAGATAGAATTAACTACTGTCGTACATAGAAAAATATACAATCAAATCGATGGAGCTACGACCGTAGGGCGAATAGAGCGAAAAAAAGGAAGAAATTAAGATATCGGGCTTTGGCGAACGCCGATCTCTGACTTTACCAAAATTCTTTCCGGATACGAACAGAAAAGTCTAATTTGGTTTATTTCAAGCTGAGCCATGGCTGATTGAACGTTTTTTCTCATAAAAGAAATTCACATATAGGGGTGGGCCTAACGCCTTTCACTGGAAAGGAACATTACTGAGAAGGGACACTCATATATGTGACAAAGCAATGAAAACTATTAGACACGTATTTTTTTATCGGCCGGAAGACGGCTTTAAAGGGGGAAACGATCCCTTAAAGAAAGACGCATCATCACTTAAATAAATTTTTTGAATACTTCTATAGTGGATTCTATATCGCTTTACATTAGAAGAATTTACGTTCTTGTTTCATTCAGAACGGTGGCCTGCTTGTGGGTGAAACTGCAAAACCACACCTCAACACGCGTTTCTTTAAAGGGTGGGTTCCCCTCTTAAAACTGCTTTTCCACAAAATAAAAAATACATGTCTAATAGTTTGCAATTCTTTATCACACATATGAGTTCCAAGAAAATCGAAGGCGGTCACTTAGGTGATGCTCCTCTACCAAAATCCTTTTCGGAACCGTACAAAAACTCTAAACCGATCAATTAAGCGCTGAAATATGGCCAATCAATACTAGCTACTTTGACCTAACATTGAAATCGGCCAAAAAGTGGAAAAGAATTCATTCTAGGATTTTGGGATATCAGAAGGTGCCCTCCGATGTGCAATGCCTTGCTGATTTCGGAAACCCAATACTGCTGGCAGAAAGTTGATATTTTTAAAAAATATCAACGCAAAATCCTCCTTTCGACGAAACCACGATAATTATCTTTCATTTTTCATTTCTCGGGAGCCTTTTAAACGTCCAAAAAATTGAGATATTCGTATGAGGTAGGTATACCAAAATGCTTTCTGGAAACCTACAAAAAATTCCACATCGGTTAATGACGAACTGAGCAACGGCGGCTCGTAAAAATCGCCATTCTGCGGACTTACAGACTATTGTCATGTGTACGTTTTTTTTTCTTCATTTTACTGTTAGTACACGTTGAAGGTACACGATTTTATGGGAGTACTTTTTTTCAGACTCTTACAATTAGTTCGATCGGCAAACAAACGGGCCCAAAATTGTGCCATTTTGGGTGATTTGCGATGTTTCTTGTGTACTAATTCTCGAAAAACTCGAACAATATATACGAAGAAAAAAATGTATCCTTTATTTTTTATATGACGAAAATGTAGCTCAAAAAGCAGATGCGATGTCTCAAAGCCTGATGATTTTTTTTCAAACCTACTTCACTCTCTCCTCCCTATGTCACCTTTCTTTTTTGCATCTAGCGATTACCGCGCGGAATGAGGAAGAAAGCTCGGCGGTAATTCACAAAACAACGAAAGTGAAAAAAAACGCACAGGTGTTGACCTTACTTTGGATCAAGACGTTAGCGTTAAGTTCAGAAACGACGCGGTTGGGAGTCTTTGCAGAGACTACAATGCGAGCCTCATCTCGTTCTTATCCTCGTCACACTATCGCGAAATTTACATTGTGAGGAAAGTGTGTGGTTGCGAACGTCATCCAGCTGACAACGAAAGTCGTCTCGGAAAGTTCCCTCGAAGTTTCGCATTCGCGTGTCTCTCGACACTGTGCAAACTTCTACTGTGTACTCGGCAAAGTTGTTTCGGCTTCAACGGGCAACGGAGGGAATCTTCGCATTCACGTCGCTCTCGTCTTGGTTGAATATCGGGCCCCATGGAAGGAGCAGTATTCAAAGGATCTCCTGGACAGCAGAACGGCGCGGGCGACAAAATAGATAGAAAAAGAAAATAAAACGAAATATCACCGACTGCGTGTGAAGTGCAATCGAAAAAGAGTTGCAAAAGGAAAAAATTGTTGAGCGAAGTGTAGTCACGGCAAAGTATTCGGATTCTTTCATGTTAAGGTTTTCCTGGATGGAAAACGAACCCTCAAAGAAACTTGTTTTTTTTTCATCGTGCACGGAGTGGAGGGATTTATTTTCATCAACTGAGTGGGGTTTATTTATCGTATTCTTGTTTGAAGTGAATATATGATGCGACATCTTGCCGCGGAGTACTTGGAAAAAGATCCGTTTTTGCGAGTGTTGGTTTGTATAGTGGATTCGTCCCGTTTTGGCCTTTGATGGTGATATGTCACATTTTTTGCGCCGTGGCCCACTTAACGCACGCAAATACCATTTGCGAAGTACTATTTTAGGTGATATTTCAATGAAATTTAGTTTTCTATCAGTGAGCACCAGCGTTTTTGTACAATTCTGAACATGTCTGACAACATAATATTTTTGACATATTGTGGTATTTTATTACTTAGAAGACGAACACCTAAAGTACTATATCAGGTGTCATTTTAATGAAATTTAGTTTTCGAGAAGGGAGCCCTCGCGTTTCTGTGAAATTCTAAACACTTCCAAAAACATAGAACATCTCTTTTATATTGTGGTATTTTATTACCCAAGAAACGAAAATCAAAAATATTATGTTACATGTCATTTTTAGTAGTACTTCATTAACCAAACAAACCCGAACAAAGTGCTATTTCAGCTCTCATTGATCAAATTTATTTTTTGATCAGTGATCGCTAACATTTTCGTGACGTTTTAAACATGTCCGAAAATAAATATCATTTTTGTCATGTAACACTGTGCTTTATCAAATTACAATCTCAAAACTCACCAATCGCCAATGCCTGCCAAGAACAATACAATTCTCTCATCCGATCAATTCATCAATCCCGAAAACCGAAAAATTAAAAGAGTTTTTGTTTTTTCAATCTGCGTCATTACGACAACGATTGATGGAGCCCTCGAAGCTTGACCTACAATAATGACGTCGAAATTTCAATTGATAAAATACAACGTTATTTAATTTTTTTTCTTTATTTTCATTATTATTCGGAACCATTTTCGTGCAACTTGACGCCGTAAATCTGTAATAAAATGACGTAAAAACGTGCGAATTTCATACCATAGATCGGCCAAAAACTAATTGTTTGCCAATGAAAAATAATTTACTTTCGTTGCATTCCAACGATGCAAAGTTCAAGATCATCTACGATAATGATGAAGTCACAGCGAGTCATGGGAGATTGGAGTGGAGCGCCCTAAGCTTCTTGCAATCATAATTATTCCACGTCATAATGAGTCTCCTGATGGCGAAGCCCTCAAAAAGATGAAGCTTGTACTTGAGCAATGTGGAAAATCATTGTAGAGAAGAAAGAAGACGGAGGATCGTATTGCTGAGCGAATCGTACTTAACCTGGAAGCAATGAAGTGTGTCCGTTTAACGAACCGCCACCCGTAATCCGAGAGGTAAGTTCACTGCTGCTATTCTATAGTGATATACGAATGGATATTAAGGCCATGTGCCACAGGCCTCCGACTACTTCGAAATTTTGAAATAACTTTTCTCCCAAATGGAATAACCAATTGGAATGAAATTTGTTGTGTGCATGCAGGACGCTCGCTCCGAGAGCATCATACATGCCATTTTCCAAAATTTCGAAAAAATGTGCAGTTTGTGCTTGCTATGGGAAAATTGTGAATTATTAACCATAGCATCATATTTTCGGTAATTTGACGAGACCCATGCTCTCGACCATGAAAAAGAAGACATTTTAAGCTTCGTTTCGCCTGTTTTCATGAATAAATAGAGGAGAAAAGGCATTTCGATTTTTTTTACAGAAATGTAGCAAAAATGTACCAACAAAGCTCAAAATATTATCTACCGTCACGAAAATTTAGTTCATCTGTTTTCTCACTGGCGGCGCGCAGCTCGCATCGTTCCGCTTTTACCGACCGCGCTCGCATCCTACTAGAACAATTTGTTTCTTGACAGGTCGGAAGCCGCAGCGTTCGGTTTAAATAAAAATTCGCGATTGTGTGTTCCGCTATTTCTCTGCTAGGGTTTGATGTATAGTGTCGAGTACAAGTCGTTCCCGTTGAAAAGTTCTTCAACACAGTAGCAGTGCGAACACGTTGGAGACATGATTCATGGAAGGATTCGCAGCCCTAAGTTTGATCGCTGAAGGAAACAGATTAGTAACCTACAAATAAGTTTTCAAATGTTTTGCATGCCGAAGTAGTATTAACAACAAAAAGTTTAGATTTGTGATCTAGTGCTCTACTATTTCTGTGCAAATATGACATACGTAATGTCGCGTACGAGTATTTCCTGTACGACAGTTCCTTAAAATAATAGCGGTGTGAATGTTATTTGTCGGGGAATAGTACAGTCGTGCTGTATATTGGAATCAGAAATAATTAGAAGGTTAGTCTTTTGACAGATGATTTTGTAAGTGCCGCGTGTGCTAAATCCTAGTTTACCTAAAAATTGAGGTGCAGTTTTTTAGGGGATGGAGGAGGATGGGGGTGGATTAATGCCAAAGTACAACCCCTACGAGGTCGGCGCCCGGAAACAAAATATTCAGAAACATCCAGGCTTTTTTTACCACAGCGCCGAAATCGTGAAAGTTCATTTTGGGTGTGAAAAAGTGGGGTGAAATTTTGAAAAATCAGTTTCAATCCGATTACTCTTTAGGAAAAAGTCATACAATTTTTGTTTAAATGGGAACGTTGTGGCTCTTGAAAAGACGCGTTGTCACATCCAGAAGGAACGCGAGCATAATATTGTTGTTTCCCTATTTGGTGCCTACGCCTAGCGCAATAGCATGGGATGAGGATAAAAAGGGGTAGTGCATGGGAAAAAATCGAATTAACGAATTGACGCGGTATTTCGGTATTGAGGAATAGTGCGACAAGCTCATATAAATTTAACCGACGTTTTGTTACAAATGGATCGTCGGATTTTTATGTGAATTAATAATAACAGAAGAGTAAAGGATGATATAGAAAAACAACGGAATAATGTGGTTCACTCACATTTGTTAGTGTGCGTAGCTATGTGTGTGTTCACTCGTTAAGATATTGGTAGACGCTCTTATGAATATGGGCCTTTGTTCGTGGCCAGATGCGCTCGCTGTTGGAGTAGGTCGGTGACACGCACACAAGATTTTCGGTAGGTACGTTATATAAATATACATGGACGGCGAGAGCCACTTGAAACTCTGTACGACCTTAAAGCGCGAGAAACGGATTTTACTTTTCTACGCGGACTGTGGGCCGAACGTATACGTTTAATCAATTCGAGAGAAAGACTTGCAATAAGATTGTTCGCACGTAGATCGGAATTAAGACGTAATAAAAGAACTTGATTCGAAGTTGGCTGACGGAAGATTGAGCTCTGAATTCGAAGAACTTGGTTCGATGGTAGTTGACGGGAGACTGGGATTGAGACTCGATAGAAGAACTTGATTTGATGGTGGTTTACGGGAGACTGGAATTGAGGAAGGAAGTCTTTCTTGATATGACAATTAGGAGGGGTTCAATAGTGGGAGAAGGAACCTTAGGGAGAGTGCGGTTTTGGTCATCTAGTTCTTCGGGGATTGGTCCATTGGTCGTGAATATATCGGTTAATTAGCGTGATTGGTCGCGGTATGTTGTACGAGTAGGTTACAGATTCGCCAGGCACATGCGTGGCCTTATTCCAGAGCATCGGTTCTGACTAATATGCATATGAAGAGTAAGAGACTTTTGTCCCGTGTTTCGGCGAAAAAGCGCATGGGTTATAGAGTTCGATATCAGAGACCTAAGCATTCGCATGGTTTGTGTTATGTCAATTTATGGCTATGGTGACTTCTCATATCGAGAGGTTTATATATCGGAATAAGCTGTGAGACCGGATGTCTTATTTTTTAGTCAGAGTTATAAATTCATCGGAGCCGTCTAGTCTATGTTATGTTTAAATAATCTAGAGTCGAAGCTTCTAAAGGTTTATTGCGGTAAAGCTCTGTGTATCTTATTAAAAGCCAAAGTGGTAGGAAAATTCAACGACTGACGGTGCTGTTATCGTGCATATATCGTTGTGGGTTGAATATGCGTGCGAAACGTACGCACGTTCCTTTTTATGCTGTTATTCGTTTCATTCTTATATTTATACATTTAAAGGGCTATACCAGTGTGAACGCTGAAAATTTGGGTGATTTTCGGGAATTTTTGACAAGAAAAGTACTCAATTAAATGTTTCGGAAAATGAAGAATATATTTGGCTATATTTGACCTATATCACATTATTTTTTTTTAGAAAAATATTGAGATCCAAGCGACTTATGCGCTGCCTTCGGAGGCGCCAAAAAAAAGTTCCTCCACTGCTGACATGATTCCGGCCGATTGAGTAGCTGAAACCGAAAAAAGGAAAAGATGTTGTTAAACTGGAAGGTATTTCCTGTACAATGACGTAGGATTTTCAAAAAATATCAAATCTAACAAATTGGCGTAGTTATGAAAAAAAGTCTGTTTTCTTGCCTATAAAATGATCGTTTTTTTCAATGCCAAATCGTCAATTTTCATCCAATGAAAAATATCCTACGTTTGTAGAGTAAATATATTCAAGAGTACCCAGTTCAAATTTCAAGTCAATCGGATAATTGCTCTTTGAGTTACAATGTCAACAAATTTGAAAAATCTCATTTCGAGAAAAACGCTTTTTAAGATTTAACTATCGATTTTTGCAAGATAAAATGATAGAGACACGGCCTTCAAATTTTTACAGCATAGTCTTGAAAGTATAAACTGTCGAAAAAGGCAAAAAAAAATCAATTTTTTTAAAGTGTCACACTGGTATAGCTCCTTGATAAGCTTCCCGTGCGGAAAACTGATAGGGCATCCCTAAAAAAAATAAGGGCTTTTCAGGGCATTCCTAGTGCTTTCCCTAGTAGGGATTTCCACAATGGGCCCAGACTTGGCCATTATCGGGATAAACTTGTAGGGATCTCCACAATAGGCCCCGACTTGGCCATTATGTGGATAAACCTGTAGGGATTTCCACAAGCGGACCCGACTTGGCCATTATAGGGATAAACCTGTAGGGATTTCCACAATAGGCCCAGACTTGGCCAGTATAGGGATAAACAAGTAGGGATCTCCACAATAGGCCCAGATCTGACTATTATAGCGATAAACCAGTATAAATAGCTTAGGATACATGGTTGATGATATTTCAATTATTCAAATCGATTATATACATCGATCGAATAATATTATCGAACGCAAATTGGGAAAAAGCGTAAGGGCATTAGCAAATAAAAAGTCAACGATGAACACAAATATGCAGACAAACATCAGACAGTATTTATTTATCAAATTAAAGAAACCTTTTACATAGATACAAACAATTACTCATGGTTTCACTCATACATGGAATGATGCTAGCGCATAAGTGTGAACAGTCCCAACCGGTTTTCTCGACATTTTTATAGCAACTAATTTCCGCTCAATACTCATCATAGGGAAAATTATTTCTTCTGAAGATTTGCTGATATTTCCCATTCATAAACTTTATCTGACTGTGTAGGATAAGTAAATTGGTCTTTGTTTTCCAGATCTTTCGCTCAATGGAAATAGATTCTAGTGATCCAGTAGACCCATATATTTTTTTTATTTCTACTACACATCCATTCCTTAGAATGGATTATTTTTTGTATTAATTTTGTCATGGCAGTTTGTCACAAAGGCTCACATGCAAATGCGCAATCACATTTCTACGCGCGCTACTAATACAGATATACCCTGACGCATTTAACATACACGTATATCCACAGCTAAAATGGTTTTGATGAGGCGCCATTGAGGCAACTTATAAGGCCCCGGTCGTTGCGCCTTTAATGGCGCTTGTTGACATAGTGTAACCAGCCGCTAACGGCCCTCATGTGGCTTCCAGATTAGGGCCCGAATAAAGTTAGGGGAATATTATTGGGGCCCGATCACAGCCCGAACTCAATTTCCGCACGGGTTATGACGGCAAATGATGATATTGGGTATAACCGAGAGACACCTTCTGCACATTCTCTAGGATGTAACAGCGTCGATCGAGTATTTGATCATCCCTCTCCTATAATATCTTCACCCCCCAAAAAATGGTTGAAATATAAAAAAATGGTTTCTTGAATAACTCAAAAACGATCGATTTTTCGGGGATGGTTCAAATTTCTCGAAATGTAGAAAATAATTTTCTCTATATATTCGTTTCAATGGGCCATCCTTAAATTTTGCTTTTTCAAACCCCTCTCGGAGGTTGAAAATTCAAAATGAAATGCTGGGGAGAATATTGACCGATAATATAGAGATACAAGTTTCGCGCTGTGAACAAAGATGTAGCTGAGAGTTCAAGCTACAAATTGTTCGACGGCGGCAAAGTCGTGCGGTCAATAGTTTTTCCAGAATTTAATTTTTTATTTTTAACCGCCGAGAGTGGTTGGAAAAAGCAAAATTCAAGGGGGATCCATAGAAACGATAATATAGAGAAAACTATTCTCTACATTTCGTACATTTAAAGCATAACCGAAAAATCGATTGTTTTTTAGTTATTCAATAAACAATTTTTTTTGGTATTTCAACAATTTTTTGGGGTTGAAGATATTATTGGAGAGTGATGATCAAATACTCGATGCATGCGTCTTTTCAAAGGCTACAAGGTTTCCATTTAAACAAAAAGTGTACGAATTTATCCTGAGGAATTAGAGAAATAAAACTAATTTTTAAAAATTTCACCCCCAAAATGAACCACCACGACTTCGGCGCTGTGGACAAAACTAAAGCCCGTATTTTTCTGAACATTTTGTCTCACGGCCCTGATCTCGTAGGGGTTGTAGTTTGGCATCAGTTCACACCCATCCCCCTTCATCCCCAAAATAACCCTGCACCCCGATTTTTAAGCAAACTTTTATTTAGCACCCGCGACACCTATAGAATCACCTGTAAAAAGCTCGCCTTCTTCTAATTTTTTCCGATTACGAGGTTTTTCAGCGACAGCATGACTGTACTAGAAGGGTTTTAAGGAATTAAATCCAACGATGGCTGTCATCGCTGAGGAAATGGGAAGAATAACCTGCGAATGGATTTTGTAAATGTTCGACACAGTGGTCGTATGAATATTTCTTGTCGGTGAAAGAATTAAAGAAAGTATTTGCAACGCTAACTCTGAGTGTTGAGGAAGATCGGTAACCTGCAAACAAGTGTTCACTGTTTTGCATGCCCGAGTAGTAATACAAAAAATTTAGATTCATGATCGTCTGCTCGACTTTTTCCGTGCCAAGATTTCATGCATAGTATCGCAAATGAGTTTTTCCCATACAACGGTTCTTCAACACAGTAGCGTTGTGAATGTGACTTGTCGGAGAAGGAATTCAGGGGATTAAATCCAGTGTTTACTGTCATCGCTGATCATATCAAAGCAATACCGGCAGATGGTTTTTTAAATTTTTCATCACAGGGATAGTGTGAATATTTTTTGTCGGTACAGAATTCGAGGAAGGGTAATTATTTACTTTAGTGACTTTTCCGAAAAATGAGCCTAACATTTTTTTGCTATTTTCTCATTAATTGTGTTATAAATAATGATATTCAGACAGGGGAAGCGGAAATCTACCATCCCATAAATAGTTATGGGGCTTTGAAGTTCGCGGAAACACGTGATAAACTAGGGCGTGACTTTTCCGAAAAATGAGTCTAACATTTTTTCGGCTATTTTATCATTAATTGGGTTGTAAATGATCATATTTAATCGGAGGAAGCTGAAATCCACCCCTCCCACCCCAGAAAAAGTTATGGAATTTCAAAGTTGGCGAAAACACGTGATAAAATAGGAATAGCGAGTTTTGTACATTTCGTACATTCGATTTTCGTACATTTCGAACGTATTCGTACATTTCATACA